>WARS01000054.1:0-1200000 GCA_008933995.1 Datnioides undecimradiatus | reverse complement strand
GATGTAGCTGTCAGACTATGTCGTGCTGAGCTGTGGGCCCCAGTGCCACCAACCTTCCTGAGTAGCTGTCAACAAGGCCTTGGTCAGGATGTACTGTGCGAAGAGCTTTATCATTTCCAGCACTCATTGCAGGCCTTGTTTGTTTTCGGGCATTGATTGCTTTCACTTCCCGAGGAGTACCCACCTCTTGAATGCTTCTATGGTAGAAGATACATAAGATAAGACCTAAAGTGCCCCTTGCAGTGGCCCACTGTGCAAGAAAACCCTCCAGGGAGACCTTCTAATGGTGAAACTGCTATGAGGGGTCTTATAGGCTGCTCTACATGCTAGAAAATTACCTGGCCTCTACTCACCAGAGTATGAAAAGATCAGAAAACCTCAGTTATAAATGACACTTTAGTTGAACTGCAGCTAGCGTGTTTTGGAACACTGGCTAAACGATGCCAAACCTACTTCAGAGGAAAGCAATGGTTAGTTAGACACCTGTGCTTGGTTTGTCACTTATTTTTGGCTAAAATTAAAACCTTTTGTCAAAATACCAAAGTTATGGTCATGGATTGGGTTAGCTGCTGAAGCAGTTTGAGGTAAAATGCAGGATCCCGTTTTTTTGGCTTTGATTTTGATCATCTTTAACAAGTTCCTCAACCTAATTCAATACTAAATCACTGGAATAGCCCTTGAATAACATGGTTAACATAGCTTAAATCCTGCAAATAAACCATTCCTCTAGAATTTGCTATCTTTCTAAATGTCTAAATTGCATTTCATAATGTGAGATGCCAGGTTTATTTTCTCAAGACATCTGCCTCTTTGCTATACAGCAAAAAGACAGATTGCTTTGTGGCACAAGACAGAAGGAAGGTGAACGCTCAACATAGCCTGTTATTATTAAAGACACAGCAAGAGAGAGGCTTGTAGATAGAGCCTGGCTGCTCCTGAGGGAGAGAAGGTGCTAGTATTATAATTGGAGAAGATGGACTGTCCACACTCTGTCTCTGCTTTCCTGGGGCGCTTTAGAGCACTGGTCTAATTTCATTGGCAGAGCACAAGTGACCATAATCCTGACCGCAGGCTTGATTTGAGTGCTCATAAGAGTAGTGAGCGGCACTCTACAGTCTGAAAACTTAAGTGTGCTGATTGAGTGTGTGTGCGTTTGTGTATGTGTGTGTGTGTGTGTGTGTGTGTGCAAGATGGGAGAAGGTTATCACATTATCTGTGGAGAGCTGAAGGGTCTGCTGATCCACCGTCTGTGTGAGTGCCTGCCTGTTTGTGGATACCAGTGTGTGAATTCCTGCAAGATTCATATGTTTGTTACATCTTGGAGACGTCGTAAGCTGTACATCATTAACGCCTGAGGCTCAAAGTAGCGATGATGCAGCGTCAGTGGTGGATTCTGTTTCAGCAACTTGTGTGATGAATCAAGTCATCACACAGCCAGAATGTCATGGATCCTGGTCAACTCTGCTTGTGTGTGCGTGATGTGTGCGCGTGTCTGTGTGTGTGTTCACTTGCTTGAAGGCGTGTACATACTGACATCAGTGATGAATCAACTCATTTTGTTCAATTTGATTTTCAGCGACTTTGAGCACAAGACCCTGGAGCAGTAGCATCCTGATACGTGTGTGTGTGTGTATGTGTATGTGTGTGTGTGCTGCCTGTATTGAGTAACTCCAGCCATATAAATCATGTTGATCTAAAAGTGATGCAATGATTTTCCAGTATAATGTCCGACCTTTAACTAGGCTTTCCAGCTAATTGGTTACTTCTGACAAAGACAAAATGCAAAATCACTAACATGCTGTGTACTAATCACTGATTAGACAGAATACATTAAGGCACATCAAATAATTGGGTTAACCTGCTTTGCCCGTCCATGAGAACTTAAAGCTGCTAAAATCAGAGTAGTTGAATATCGAACAGTTCTTGTTTTAAGAGCTGAATTTTAATTTAACTACCATCTGCCAATCCTCATTTTCCTGTTTAGATGAAATGCCAAAATTTAGTACAATGTTTGCTCTTTTCAAATCCTATTAAGATTTTGTAACAGGGAGCTCTGTGTCAACCCGATGTGTGGGAGAAAGCGTAAAACTAGAAATCAGAGTTTCCCCCTGCAAGGAACCTTGTGAGTGCTTGTCTCATAAACGCAACATTCACTCCTCACACCATCACACATTATTTTCAGATGTGTTAATTGGGAAAGGAGCTTGGCATGCGTGTGACTGCAGATACGTTGTGAAAGCGGGGATATTCTCATAGGAAAACAGCAGCGGTTAAATGTAATGACAGATTCCAACAATCAATCCAAATATCCGAAAACCAGGTTGCATATCATCAAGTGCTCAGCACATGACATTTCTGTAACACGAATCATGCTGATTAATGATGAGTCATGCCGTTGCTGCATGTTGCAGATGTGATAAAAAAGGCTTCCATGTTTTTTTCTACCGGAGGTGTCACAGACATGATCCATATCTGGGGTGCAAAGACTTGTGTAACATATTATAATGGACCTTCTGTTGAGTCTACCCATTGATTTTCGGAGAATTGAACCAACTGTTACCTTACCTTTGTTTAACTTTATTTTACCTTGTATAAATTAAGCCTAACCCTTGCTGTTTTTCTCAAAATGAACTGCCCAGTGCTAATTGGCAAGCCGAGCGGTTTGGCATCCAATGACATTTTAATAAGACAGGAAACACCCAGGAATCTTCTTGAACTGGGTAACCATCATCTGCCTTTAGGACACTTTATTTTGCAGGATTATCACTAACCAGTCAGTTTTAGCCTTATATCTTATGTTAGTGCTACTTTATGCTGTTTACAAGGTTCATTTGAAGAAGGTAGGTTAGTATAGTTTATTTCAAAACTAGAGTTAATCCACTTGATCAGATCATAATAATAATCAGATAACTGGAGTGCAGGAGGACCTCTAGGTTAGTTCTTTCAACCAAGAACTGAACGCTTGGTGTGCTCTCCTCAAATGCATATCCTCTCCAGCTCTTCATATTTGAATGGCACACTCAGATAGACGTTTTCATAGATAGATGGTTTAATAGACAGCATGTCACCAAGGTGGGGGATGGCCATCTAGTTGGAGTAGGTGCTGTATAACATGGTTACGTACGCAAGTAATGGAAAAAAATCTGGACTGCAAAGAAGGTGTTTCAGGCTAGAACTGCCTTTGGTGTGGACTTGGGCTTTTCAAACTTTGCAAATGATTTCCATGCACTAAAAAGAAAACCCCATAAGCAAAAGCTTCTTCCCATCAGGGTCTCTCTTTAAAATGCTGATAATATGAGAGTAGACAGTGCTTATAAAAATTTAATTATTTCTTTACAGGACAATGTGGACCTGGGAGAGCTGATGTTCTCATTGTGCTATCTCCCTACGGCTGGCAGGCTCACCATCACCATGATCAAAGCCAGAAATCTCAAAGCCATGGACATCACTGGGGCTTCAGGTTTGCACTCACTGTCAATGCAATGTTTCCGCATGTTTCCGGTGTTGTAGTCAAATACACATAAGTGCTTTGCTGTTAGTGGCTCATCTCACAGCTTTTCATGCCAATACATTTTGGCATCCTATCCCCACATGTTACCTCCAGATCCATATGTGAAAGTGTCCTTGATGTGTGATGGCCGGAGGCTAAAGAAGAGGAAGACATCAACCAAGCGCAACACTCTGAACCCGGTGTACAATGAAGCCATTGTGTTCGATGTTCCTCCTGAGAACATCGATCAGATCAGCCTGCTCATTGCTGTCATGGACTACGATCGGTTAGTAACTGATCTGCATGTTCTGTTTGTTGTATTGTTCTGTTTATTCTTGTTTAGCTCTGCAAGTTGCTTAGGCTATAACTGTGTATGACCAATTCATGCTATACAGGTTACTTAGCTACATGGAAATTAATTTTAAATAAATAAATAATGTGGCGCCTCCATGTGTTGTTGTTCTCGTCCATCAGGGTTGGACATAACGAAGTGATCGGGGTGTGCAGGGTGGGCAATGAGGCTGAGAGTCTGGGGCGAGACCACTGGAGTGAGATGCTGACATACCCACGGAAACCCATCGCGCACTGGCACCCACTCATAGAGGTATGTTTGGCTTTGTCTATTGGTGCAATACATGTTTGCAGATTTTAGGGATTCTTAGCATCACCTTACTTTAACTTACAAACATTCTTATGTGATGATCCTTGTAATACATCTAGAGGACTAGAGTTAAGAGCTAAAACTAAATAACTGGGGAAAAAAAAGACAAACTATATTCGAAATGGCAAATTATACTAGCAGTTAGTGCTGATTTAAGAAGTGGCATGTATTATGCAGAATGCAAACAAAAGGAAAATCTGCATTATGCAAAATAATACCCTTAAGGTGTCACACTGATTTCAGAAAATTCCTTAGTATGCATCTAACCAGTGTTTTTCACCTACTGCATCCAACATTGCAACACACTGGAAAAGTAATACCAACAAGTATCCGTTGAACTGATGGGTAGTAACAGTAACGTGGTTAAAAAAGCAATATCGGGCACTGAGTTTGATGAATTTACTATCTGTCAGGCCACCGGAATTAGGTTGGAAAAACAATGTACACTGCCTGAGCAGGCTGCGAGCTTCCCTGACAACTGCACAAATACACAACTTTTTACAACAAACACACACACACGAACACACACATACACACATATAGAAATTAATTTCTAAAAAAATCTGTCGCCTGCTCCCCAACTTTGGAATCACCATTCTCATGACTACTTAGTTAAGATATTGACTTAAAATAGAGACAAAATGCCAATTCTGACTGAAAATTAAAAAGTGTAATCTTTACCTTAAACCATAATTGCATTAGAATATTTAAAGATTATATATTCTGAAAGCACATTCAATGTACAAACACTCCAATCTTATGTTTTTTATTATTTTGCGGTAAAATTAAAAAAAAAGCTCTATTGCATAACAAAAATACTGCATAACCCTCATCTATACTTGACTTGTTTTGCTTTGATTGCCACAAAACAGAGGCACCTACGTAGCTTAGACAGAGAGAGACACAGAGAGGTGGCTACATTCACTGGGCTGTTTCTATTTCTGCATCTCCAGCCCACACTCATTAAACAAAAAAACAGAGCGCACTAAAACAGATGCTGGACTGATTCATGTAAATTCATGTACCGTTGTCAAAGCTAAATCTATTGGTATTCAGCTGAGGGGGTCAGGAGATAACACGCTTCAAAACGGATCACTGTCCGGGTAGATGTAACGCCTGGCACCGGCTGTGACACGCATTAGCATCTGCCGGCTCATATGCGTCTTTTCTGTCTTTTTAAGGATTTGAAGATTCACTTCAGCTTTACGAAGAGAGGTGCAAGTTTAAAATCGCTCACTGAACATCTCTGGTAGCTAGCTTGTTAGCTATTAACGTCGGTCGTCATGTAGGCTGTTGACATGAGCCCTCTCTAGACATTATTTACTAGAGGAGGTCTAATGATGCTCATTATGTGGGTCTAAGGGGCCAGGGATTATCATTAAATGTCGAATGTCTGCTTTTTAAGCCACCATAATGACATTTCCACCAAAAATCAGGTTAACTAATGTACGAGTATCTTATCGTCTCAGTTCAGTTAAACGCACAATGTGTTATTTTCTCTTGCCAGAGGTCTTCAGTCAAAACAAATGCCCAAAAATATAGAGTGGATGCTGACATCCTGAAGTAACATGGCATCATGGGAGTTGTATTCACTATTGGTGTTGAAGTCATGGATGCTGATTTCTCCAAGTGGTCTGCAGGCTTCACAGTGATGGCTGGTGGCCGGTTTATAATCTGCTTTCAGAATTCAGGAATTAAATATATTATATAGCTGGTACACTCGTTCAAACTAGTCAACATTTGTTGCATTCCACTTCCATCATCAATAAAACTTGTACAGTTTATTGCGAATGTCTGCAAAATGAAAAACAAACCTGCTGTAAAAAGATATTTAGTAAGTAAGCAAGCATATTACAACACAAATATTTCATGTCAACTGATCTCAGTGTTGCTACACAAAAGAGAAAATGACACTGCAGGTTGAAAACCCGGAGGCTATAGCAGAGTGGGAGCACAGAGAGCTGCTCTGTTCCAATGCACGATGCCGCTCAGAGCCGTGTGAACTATGAACTTGCACACAAATAACTCCTGCAGCAACCTGGCGGTGCTGTTTTTGGCACTTTGCATCAAGGACACTGTTTCATTTTTATGGTATGTATAGAATTTGAAGAGCCCAGGGTGAACTGATTCGATGGCAGTTTAATTCTCTTCCTCTCAAAACATTTTTTTCTGCACAAGAGCATTAACGTCGATAGACAGAGCCGGGCTAGTTGTTGTTTGTGAATGGGCTGTTCCCTCTCCATCTGCATGAGTGCCTGCTCAGTGAGTGTGAATGAAAGGAGCGACTCAAATCAAAACTGGGTTTTGTTGTGTTTCTGGAGAGGTTGAGTAGGGAGTTAGGGCTCTTTTCACACCACAAGTCCACATTTTATTTGATCGCCTCCTAACGGCAGGATTGTCTCCAAGTCTCCCAAGTTTACCACTCAGTGTTTTACTGAGCATTGCATCAAGCTGTAGAAGTAGGTGAAACACCGGTTATCACATTGTGTCTACCAGAGAAGCTGCAGTATTGGTTGGAGGTCAGTGACCCTGATATTGCCAACAGTGTTGAAGCCAGCAGAGCTCTCCTGCTTTCTCTAGGGCCATCTGTGTGGCACTAAAACACAGACACACACACACACACACACACACTATGGTCCACTGTTCCCTGTGTCTTATCTGAGGCCATTAGCAGCAGCACTGGACTACAGCAGCAGGACCCGAGATCCAGACTAATGGCTTATTTGTGTTTCTTCAAAAGATCCACACAGAAGTCCTGAGGGAGCCTAGTCTACTGGTTATATCTCTCTCTCTCTCTGTCTCTCACACACGCACACACACGCATACAATCACACACACACAACAACTATTCCCATATAAGCATGTATGTAAGTACACAATATACACAAAGAAGATAGTACCTACATTTATATACTTATAAAGTAATTTAACAACGTGAATTCAACATGCGCGCACACACACACACACACACACACACACACGCACACACACACACACATTCTGACACGCACAGGCACACACAGTTTTCTTACCCACTTCAGGCTTTTATGGCTTTTCTGAAGTGTTAGAGTAAGCTTTACTGCTGACCTTCTGACCACATTCTGAGAGCATAAATAATTCACCAACTTGATCTCTTCAGCCAGGACTCTAAGAACACATGCATACACACACACACACACCTACACACACTCACACACGCTCACGTACGCACACACAAGACCAAGACCAACAACAACAAAAAGCTCAAGAATTCCCCAAAGTCATTTCAAAACAGTTATGATGCTATTGAGCGGAAAGCAGGGAAAGGAAATGAAGGAAGCGGAGAGCTCGGTTGCCTCCACTTTGTCACATGAATGAGCGGCTGAGCAGACAGGCACACTGCAGGGCCCGCTCTCATGTTCCACTGTGCTCGCGAGTCAACTTTGAGCTTATATCCCTGGATTTTCAGTCCCGCAGGGCTGGCTCTGGCTAAAACACCATCGCCATGGTAACCTGCGCGGTCATCCTGCTTTGGGGCAGGTTAAATTCAGATCAGAGAGGATCAGTTCAAAATCATCAGTCATCAGCGATACAAGATTTATTATTTTACGGATCATTATTATGTATATAAAGCAGCATGATATAAAAGGCGAAATATCAACAACACTGGCAATGGTAACAATAAATAATAATAATAATTACAAGATGCATTTACATTACCTAAATATTCACCATTTATATACACATTTACTCAATTACAGGTTATTAGTTAGTCAGGGTGGCCTGTACTTTTCCATATGTTACCAGTTTTAGGTTAAACAACTGTTTTGATCTGCAAATCTGTCCGTCTGGTACAGACCAAGTCTGCCTGTTACTTAAGTATGCAGGAGACTTCCTGTTCACCTCGCTGAGCTGACATGATAGTACCGGTTCTTGGTTTTGATGAGCCCAAATTTCTCAAAATAAAGGAACATGCTTCTTTCTTGGCTGTGATGCCAGTATTAAAAATGATATTCCTGTTGTTTTAAAGTAAGGCTTGTCCTGCGTCACTGTGCCCTAACTGATGCAAATCAGCATGCTTTCTCCAGCACCTGACATTTTCATTACCTGTCCTGTATCCAAATAAGGTGCTTGAAAGTTGTGTACATGTTCCTCGTCTTTTATTCCTTTTAAAAAGACACAATCTGGGACTTTGAACATAAAAATTACTGAGGTCTTCATGGCACGTCCCTGTTTTATTACCTATTTAATCCATATGACTGGTTCTTTTAATTCCACTCTTATTCCCCTAAAGAGATCTGGAATTAGGAATAATCAATGTGTGCCAGTAGTTAACCTTAAAGCGTAAAGACAATGTCTCATTATTCTCTTGCTCCTTCTAACCCTGGCCAAGGATTTATTGTTTCAGTAACCCCGGTGGTTTCAAAGCTAGACTCTGGTTCGGCATTATTCACCCAAATGTCAGAATCTACTTGCTAAATTGGATGTACCGAGAATCTGAACAAAAACATCTGATACAGATAAAGTTGTTTTGCCTAAAGTTTGGCTCAACGAATCTATCACAGGCAAGAACAATTAAAATATTGTATGCTCTGATTGAAAAGTTGGCAGCATTGCCATTTATTTAAAAAAAACTAATTTCATGCTACTGTCCTATAATCAGTATCTTCCTGCAGACAATTTGAACTTCCTCAATTAAAATGTGAACTTTTTAAGCATTAACTCGCCAACCTGTATTGTTAAAGACCAGTGCGCTCTAACTAAATCAGCCATCCCTAACTGCCCTAATGAACACTTTTTTTCTTCAGGTTCATTGTTTCAGTCTTTACATCCAGATCAGCCTAATGAGCGGCCACCACCAATTAACCACCAATAATTTAATTTTACTCTTCTAGTGCCTTAAAGTGACTAGTTCTGCAAGTTCCTGACAAGTTTAATCCTCGCTTTCTCAAATTAGCTGCAAACTCCACAGCACAGTAAACTATGGCAATGAACTGTAACAATAATGAAGAAATCTTTTCATCAATTTCTAATTTATTTATTTTTTTTTAATTGTTTCAAAGGCACCGTTTTGACACTGTTGACCATGTCATCCTGCTGCAATAGCTCCTCAAGATTAGCTTATCTGTGCATGCTGTAAGCTGTTTTCAAATCAGTTCTCAGCCAGGACACAATGTGTGCCACAGGGATCTATACTGGGACCACTGCTGAAGTGGTTTTGTATAGGTTTTGTATTGAACATCAACTTCCCCCGCGAGGTCTTTAAAGAGGTTTAGGTTTAGATTAGATCACGTTTTTCAACCACACATAGCTTCAAAAACCATAACACTTTGGGAAGACAGTGAAAATATTTAGCAGTGTTAGCCTACAACATCTTCATAGCTGGGAGAACACATGCTAAGGAGGTCATATGAGAATATCAGAGCTTTCATGGGGGTTGCCTTTTTACTTAGAAAACCATCGATCAATGTCACTTGTCAGTCAAACAGCATAAATAGCAAAGTGTGAGGAGAAAAATCCAGAAGACACAATGTGATAGTGCAGATACAGGTCATCTGCCAATCTCCCACGTTACTGGAGGAGCTGTGTATACACCTGTGCGGGGTCAGTGGAGCACGTTGCCATCACAGCTGCCTTGACGGTGATCTATTTGCAGAAAGTCATAAACGGCATGACATGACACATGGACCGTGTGTGTAATTGCTCTGACAGGTTCACCCACTTTAGCCGCGGTAAGCTGCTCATGCATATTCGCACTAGGTTTAAATATACTTGTAGTTGTGCAGCAGTTTAAATTGAATATCACATGACTCTGTGACATGATATATATTTTAAGAATAGTGATGCATGCTGGTCAGTAACTGGCTGTCTCCTAAACTATTTCCCAGATCTATGAAAATTAAATTTTGGTCGCTGCTGTAGGATTATTATTTTTTATGTAGCACCACCATAATGTCAAATTGTCCACTTAAGCACTTTAGTGTCCCTTTAGAGTCCCTTCTTGACCTTTTCTCAAGTGCTGTCTGCAGATCAAAACTCTCAATTACACACTGAAAAGATCAGAGTTGTGTGATTAAACTTGCTGAGCACATTCATACTATTTTAAGCGTGAATATGAATTTGAATAAAAGCACATTTTTATGCTTGGAAGTCTATTTTCCTCAGTTTTTTATATGCACATAGTGATTGGGTATTTGGGTCTGAGGGCTGCCAAAAGGTGAGTGTCCTACACTAAATACTGTGCTTAGAGGCACCTGTGAAGCTGTTGACCTTTACTCAACACTGTCCCTGAATGTATAAACACGCTTTGCTTGTGAGCTTCTTTCCTAGCCTGTGTAGACATTGTACAACAGCAAGAACAATATGTTCCTATCATATCATATCACTCACAACAACACACAACTAATTTCAGTAAAATGCAATAACACATTATTTTTTATGTATTCAGATATTCGTTTCTTGCTTTTAGCTACCTTTCACTCAGTGGCCTTCACTTTCAGAACATCACATGCCTGTGTACTGTGCATTTGACACAGTAGCACTTTGGATCACCACTACGGGACATTTTTTGGTGAAATTTGTTTGTTTCTGTAAAAGTCTGAAATCTGCTGCGGGGCAAGGAGCTCAACAGAGGCCTTGGCTTCTCTTTTACAAACATTTTCAATTCCTTTTAATTTCAAAAACTCCACATGAAAAATTGTTGATGTGCCAGTGCTAGTGTCTCTAAAGTCAGGGTGTTAGGCACCAGTGAAGGCTTCAGTAAAAAGCCCAAAACTCTGGTTCTTGTTGACTTAACGCAGCTTAAAGTGCCATCCATAGTTGATTCCCTGTGATACATTTGTGTTTGGTTTGTTTGTTCACCTCTGTTTGTCACTAATCATCTTTCTCTCCCTCCTTCTTTCTTCTCCTCTCTCTCTGTTGTGGTCCAGTGGGTTGGGCAGGGAGCGGCGGGAAGTGGAAGCCAAGGAGGATCCACCAACTCCCTGAAGACACCACCATCGCCATGAACCTGCACAAACACACCCATACACACACACGCATGCACACACACACACACGCACACACACATGCAGGGTCTCAGGATGGAAGAATGATGGATCATGGACTTGCAGGTAGTCCAACTGAAGGTGTGACCAACAGGCGACTGCAGCAGAAGCATCAGCTAAAAGCCATTAAATGAAGCGGTGTGTGTCAGTAGATCGAACAAGGATGCGGTGTGTGAGGGCCGCTGCACAGGCTACACTTTTTAACTTCCTCTTGTGTCTTCACAACCAAAAAAAACCACTTAACTACATTCCAACTGAACTACTACAGTATTTTCATTTGTCATTTTGAGTTGTTACTGACCGTATTAACAGGTTGAGATCATCTAACAAGTCAAGCTTTTATAGCGAGTCGCAGTTTGTGGACCAAAATTCAGTCAGTTTTTTAGGCCAACGTGTGAAGCTGTAACTTGTGATTCGTGTGACTGATCGGCTATTATAGACGCAGAGTTAGACAGGTGAGGTAAAAGAAGGCGTCGCAGTTCTGATCAACACAGTTTTAGCTCTTTTGAACATTCGTCATGTCACGATTTCTCACGCATCGGTGTCGGAAATTTGCCCAAGTGTGTAAAACTTCCGTGTGTAAAACACAGAAGGAAAACTGAAGAGGATTCGCTCCGAGAATGTGTAAAGCGGCTGGCAGTGGAAACACACTGTTTTATTTACTGCATGTAAAAAATTTCATACTTTAACAGGGTGTGGTCGAAATAAAGGAAATGCAAGTGTTGGTGGTGGCAGCGAGGGTGGCGTGTAATGATTCTCCGTTCTGATCTTGGCCTCCCGAGCTAAAAGGTCCGTTCTGGTTTCCTGGAATATTGTTCGCAAGTAAAACTGCTGTTACTTAAAAGACTTTTTCAGCTGAACGTACAAATATTTGTGCATATATGCATTCAGATAAAAAACTAGAAGATGTATTATTTATTATATGATGATGATAATGTAAAAAGATAAAACTTGCATTAAGATGTCAGCGTGTATGCTGCAATGTCACATCGTTCCCAGGTTGTAACGGCCTAGAACCCTTCTTCTATAGGCACACACTAATTATACATTAAATGTAGACAAACACCTTATTTGTTTAGCCTTACCACAATAAACCATATAGGGGTACTAAACTCTAAATAAGGAGTCTATGGATTCTGCAGCAAGAACAAGACGTCTCCTTGTATGGTAGAAGAAGAAGAAGGGCAGCACAACCTCAACCTCACAGCTACTGTAGCCCACAAATAAAAAGCGGCAGTAACGCTAACAGTAATCCCAATTATGATAGAACGTCATTGCAGCGTTTCTCGCACTCTTGCACGGCTAGCCCGGGCCTGCATGGGATCACGGCCCTGATTTCCCCTGACGCTCGGCCAGTGGGTACATGTAGAGCAGGTGTCTTCTCCAGCACGTCATCTGAGTGGAGCACATCTCCTCCCTGGAGCCAAACACACCAACGAGCTGATTCGGTGTGGCCGCTGATTCGGCTCCTTTCTTTTGTTCTCACAGAGTTTATCTAGATTTCGTTCTTATTACGTAACGACCGCAACTGGAAATGTAACACAAGTCAAATTGGGAACATCGTGTGCTCATAAATAAACGAAATAATAATTAGGGATGCAGTTTGTTTTTGACTCAAAGCAGCATTGATTGATTATCTTGGCCAGAACAAGACAAACCACTGACACACTTCCATCTTATCACCCAATTCACACAACAGACACAGAGCGCTCTTAGCATTAATTTCATGTTTCTGACAAACTGATGAATGAAAGCCTCATATTTACTGTCATTTTAGCTTTTTTTGTTTCAAGTCATAGAGGCGAGGTTGTAGTTCTTCAGCATCTAAACGCAAATCGAAGTGGTTTAGATATTCTGGATTAACCCTTGTTTGAATTCTCACCTATTATGAGTTCATTTTGTTTTTTCAAATCTCTGGAAATGCTCTAGGAAATCCCCTGTCATCATAACATAAAACCAGAATATATAGAACTGCAGATTTTTCAAATGATGGTTGCAAGACGGCTGTGGATGCAGGTCTGTAATCCTGTTTTATGGAACGTATCATTATCTGACCAGCCGGTAAATACTTGTGCCTTTTTGATGGGGGATTGTCATTTTACAAGGCCCCCCATTTAGAAAGCGATCCAACAAATAACGAAGCTGATCATTCAGAATCACATTGTCGACTAATTTATCGTTTGCCATTAAATGAGGATTTCCACTTGGAAAACACACTTGCAGCAGCCCCGTCCTGCAGAAACGGATAGTTGCGGGACGTGTGTTGCGTGTTTTTTTCCTTTATTTAGACCAGACCCTGAGGTTGTTTAAAAGCCAGTGTTTGTTTTTTGAAATCCAGATTAATACCAGTATTGTTTATGTCTTTGTATTGGACACTGTCACAAATAATGAGAATTTCTTCTGTGTTTGTAGGTACAATGCATGCATCATTTTTCTGTGAGTCATTTTTGAAAATCTCTCTTCTGTTGTGAGCTACTAATCAAACTGTAAAACACAAGATGTATTATGAACCCAAGGCAGATTGTGTAAATTGTCCATTCAGATGTTATTAATAAATATTTCTATATATATATAAAACTACGATTATTTATGCGCATTGTGAGATACACGGGAAAATCACGTCAGAGAGAGAGTCAGAGAGAT
This sequence comes from Datnioides undecimradiatus, assembly GCA_008933995.1. Taxonomy (NCBI): domain Eukaryota; kingdom Metazoa; phylum Chordata; class Actinopteri; order Lobotiformes; family Datnioididae; genus Datnioides; species Datnioides undecimradiatus. Next base: position 1,186,181 of record WARS01000054.1, on the reverse strand, counting down.
TGAATGCGGCAGATAAACACACATGTATCCCCCTCAGGCCAGTTGTTGCCATCTCACACCTGTGCTGTGAGCTGTCCCAAAAGACCGCAGTGATTGAAAGACCTATGAAGAGCTTTTGACAGGACACACACACACTTTCTGTGACACACATACCTGCCTACAACGAGGCCAACACAGAGTCAGGGCCTCCTCATGGCTGTAACGTCTGTATCTCTGTGAGAGGCGTGTGTGTGGAAGATGCTCCTGGGGTTTTGCCCAGTCACTCATGAGCTGCCCGAATCTAAATATATGTTTTAAAATCGCTTTTCAGTTGATTCCAGATCAGCTTGTGACACGCTGGTGTTTCTTAGTGATGTGGCGACACCATGTCTGGGTGTTTTGGGGCCATCCAATACACATGAATCCAACATCCCCACTACTTTCAGCTCTGCTTTGTCTCTTTTCTGCTTAATGCTATGCAGGTAGTGTACGGTGGGTTTCATCACAGCCTTCTAATTCAAAACAGCTGTCTCCTGCAGCTATAAAAGAGAATAATGAGAGTAGTTATGAACAGTAAAGTTGTGGGTTGTTAAACCAAAGCGATTAGCTAAGAGACACAAAACTACACAGCACAACTGAGGGAAATGTCTATTTCGCTTCTCACTACAACAAACCCTTTGACTTTAAGCATCATCATTTCATCTGTTGAGTATAGATCAACACTGTTAAGATCAGCTTTACACCTCCTGAACCCTCAACCCTAACTGGTAAGTAAAGATGTTGAGGTGGTTGTGCTTATTTCCATCACATTCTTCATGTTCTGCAGCTGCCTGTGTCACACCTACACCCGTGTGCCCTTGCAGGTGTCTCACTTCTAGTCCTGCAGATGCAAGGCAACAGAAGGCAAGTACGATGGAGTGTGAGATATTAAATCAAGCACAATTTTGATTTAATGAAAGGCCAACGCAACGCAAATGGGGAAATTTAGCTGTGACTTAAAAAAGAACTGAGGGTTGCAGTTTTGGACTTTGTGATACACTTTTTAAATGGACTTCCAGAGGATTAGAGCAGCTGCTGTCTGATCGACCTTTTAGAGAGATCTGACACCATCACGTCTGGTCCCCACTGCCTACCTGTGACATCTACCTCACTGAGCAGAGTGTCACTGCTGCTCTAACTCTGCTCCCGCAGCCTCATCTTTGCTCTAGAGTTTGCCAAAATTTCTTGCTTGTTTTTTGTTTTTTTGAAATGAGTAATTGAAGCTGAGCACTACATTTTAATTGCTCTTCCTCGGCCCCAAAGACGTATTACTTCAGTTTTATTTTTGTTTAATTGAAGAATGTTCTGGCCCATCCAATCATTGATTTGTAACTTGCATCTGCATTGCTCTTGTATGGGATTATAACCCCCAGCTGGCATGATTATGTTTCATGTGCATAATTATGATAACTTATTTTTCTGTAATCTGAGACACTGGGAGTACACTGATGTTAAGCAGAAGAGACTCCAGAATGGATCCTTGGGGAACTCCACAATATATCAGCCGACTCATGTGTGTTAATTACCTATAGACACACAGCTGTCCCAGTCCTTTTAAATAGGATGCAGAACAGTTTAGTACTGTACCAGAAAGTCCCACCCAGCTTTCCAGTTATGTTATGTGATTGTGTGAATGCAGCACCAAGATTCGATGATTCTTAAACTAAAATTCTGCCACTGTCTGTGTTTTATACATCAAAACTGCTGTTTAGGGTCAAAATGTTGTCAAGCGTTTTAAAAATGCTGACACGACTCGCGTCTCTTGAACCCAAATGCAAGACCCGGAAACCACTGGTAAAGTTCAAGCACAATTTATTAAACAGAGTAACAACCCAATATTGAAATTCAAAAAGACAAAGTTCAAACAGAAAATCACTTTTACAAGGAGAAAAACAATATGAAACAAAAATCACTCTTTCGAGGAAAGGCTCTCTAGGAATATACAAAAGTAGCAAATGAAGGAATCTACAAAGTAACAAAAGGAATAAATCAAGAACAGGCAAACTGTAACAGGCGAGGCAAGGCAGGGACATGGATTAACAGAGCGCTGGTTGTCGGACATAAAATGAACACGACGAACTGGCACAAGCCAGGGGGAGACGCGGACTTATATACACAAGAGGAAATGGGGAACAGGTGGAAACAATCAGGGCGGGGAAGACAATCAGACTGGCGGGAAACACAAGAGGAAGGGCAAGCCACCTGAAACGAGAGGGAAGTTAGATCTTTCAAAATAAAACGGGAAGTCACAAGACAATACAGAAATCAAACAAAAACCAGACTTGACTATTTACTGGGCCGTGACAAATGCCTTTACCTTTAATGTTTTTACACATAAGCAGGTGTTTTGAAATTGGCCTATAATTATTTATTAGCGCACTGTTGTTTTTTTAATAATGACTTGATGACTTGAAGAGAAATGTTGTCGAGGATTTGAGGCTGTAGAGTTTTTAACATTTTTAAAATGACCTATTTGCAGAATGTCATGGCAACGTCAGATTTTGTACAATGTTTTCCAGCTTTTAATGGCTGATATATATGAACCAGAGACATGACACAGAGACATTAGATATCCGGTACCTGACGTGGAGGAACTTTCAAAAATTCTCATTTTTGTTAGTGAAGAAAGAGGTAAATTCACTGCAGGCCGTGGAAGATAGGAGCTGTCTTTCTTGCCATCAACAGAAGAAGATGTCATGATAAACCTGGAGGTTTGCTTTTCAGCACCTGCATTCAGCTTTTCCACATTTTCTTCAGCGTGGCGTTTCTCACTTGGAATTTGAGTATCGATTTTATTTACAAGCTGATTGATCGAGACTCAGGAGACAGCAGGCGTGGAAGAGCCTGAATAAACATTTCACTGCTGCTTTCAGCGATATAGCATTTTGTGATGACCTGTTTTACCGGCAGCTACAATCATAGCATCATCAGGATTTTCCCAGGCAGCGTTTACATTTTCCACCGTCTTCCACAGTGACTCAAGGTGAGTTTATTAACGTTCTTACTCTCTCTGGCACCCGGCTGCCTGCTACCCCACATGCGAGCGTGGATCCGGGTAGTATGACTAACATCTCCCCACAGGCCCACGTGTCTAAGTGTTTGCAGAGGAAAAAAAAGAAAAATTGCACAATTTGGATTTCTTTCTCTCTGTCTCATTTTTACATAGCTACCTCTGTCACTTCTCGTATGCAACAAAAGAGAGTCTATGCGAAAAGACGGTCTAAAGCGTGTGCTTGTTATCCCCCGGTGGAACGATTATCTCCCTTCTCTCTATCCCTCACTTTAAAGTTCAAACCAGTTCTAAAGGTCAAAAGGAGCCATGATTATTGGTGGGAGGTAAATAACCGTTTCTAATGTCACCGTGATTTTTCTTGTGGCAGAAAACAGCCATTAATCAGATGACAACAGGTGGTAACGTCACTCTCAAAGTTCAATGGCAAAGTCGGACTTAAAAGTGATCACGATCATGTCTTGCGGTCTCAGAGTTCTCTGTTGTCTGCTGTTTGACAAGGGTTCCCTACCTAGAGGTAAACTGTGTGGTCTGACCAATGGCAGCCATTTGTTTCCAGGAAAATTTGGTTAACAGTCTGCAGCCAAGAGCAACCTGCGCTAACCGGGTTACAGCTCATTCGTCTGGTGTACAGGTTTACTGTGATGCCTCATACAGATCACAGAAATACTGCATCTCTACTAAATATCTGTCTGTGCTGAATCTGATGGTGCTGTTGAAGATCAGGAGACATCTAAGACCGATGGGCATCACAGACTGTTCTCCAAACTCCTCCTTTAAACTGCAGTTAACAGAAGAAGCGGCACGAGGAAAGCAGCTATGACGCTGAGCACAAACGGCGAAGACAAACTGGCAGAGAACAATGGGAAGACACACACTATATAGACTAGGGAGGGAAGGCTTAACAAGACACAGGTGAAACTGATGAACAAGCGACACAGGTGCCGATGCAAACAGGCAGGAAGAAGACAGGAGGTAGGTACACACAGACACATGAGGGAACTACAAATAAACAGGAAATAAAGTCAGAAAGAGTCAAAACCATGACAGCTGCAAGAAATGTTCAATTAAAACTATAAATCTGCATAAACACACGCTTGTGTCTGTTACAAGGTAGGCTGTGGATAGAATACTGAACTTTAAGATGATCAATCATACATGTATAAAGCAACACAAAGCTGCCATAAAGACACAAAACTGTTATAAAGACACAAAAGTGTCACATTCAGGGACACAAAAAGACAAAAACATCTACAAAGAGCAAAGACAAAGACACACTGCGTCTCTTTTATTTGGGTTTGCTCCTGCATGGTGTGGGGGTTGCTTTTACATGTCCGGGGGCCCATTGTCTCACACTCCATCCACAGCAGGTGGGTGGTAATGATGTTTACTTAATGTTTTTAGAACCAGTTCAGCTCAAGGTAGATCAGCCTAACTCCTCTCCACTGCAAGCCTTTGTCTTCAGACCTGAAAAGAAGCTTACAGATACAAACTTCACTGCGCAAGTTTGCAAAACTACAGCTAGGGACAGAAAACCTTGATTTAAAATGCAACCTGTTGAATGATACAATGTTCCACATGCACGCACAAATATAAATGTGTGAATATCATTTCAGTTTTTAAATTCAAATTCTGTGTCTGCATTTTTTTTTCACATGCTCAACTGCTGATGATTAACTTATTTGCGAACATCATCCTGTCAGCTCTGACATAAAAGTCCATACGCTACTGAATAGGGCGTGTGGCTCTCTCTGACAAACTCTCTGCTCTGTGTGTAACATTACCTATATTTCACAGACAGAACATGGTGTTCTGTTGCTAAGGTATCCACAGTATGACAAGGAAAGGCACGTTGGAGCACCAGTGGGTGCTTCATCTAATTTACTGAGTTTAATAAAACCGCATGCGGGGAAGTCGTTGCATGACCACAGTGCGCGGCAGAATCCAGAGGAGGAGGTTAGAATCACTGCACAGATGTAAGTGTGGGAACACGTACAGTCTCGATGATCCTCTGTGAACTCATTTGCGCAACACACACTGGCACATTCGGAGACAATATGTTTTAACACTTTTTGTATTCGTGAATTATGTTCACAGTATAAAACAATGGGGATTGTTCAAAGGAGAAAAAGGGCTTTTGTCTTTGCAGCCTGCAAGAGAAGTGCCGCAGAAGCACTCACAGTTTGACCTGTAGTAACCCTCTGACTGTCTGTTATTTCGTCCCTGTGTAATACCCTTTGTTAAATCAGTGAAGCAAAATGAGGAGGAACTCTTCTGAAAAAAATATATTAAGCATTTCAACAAGATTCCCCTTGTTGTCTTGTTGAAAGCCTGACAATGCAGGGAGGACAGGAACAAGGCTCTCTATCCAAGAGACAGCTGAGCCAACAGCAAGACTATAAAGCAGCAGCGATATGGAGTCTGAGTGATGTTTGGGATAATATTCTGTCTGAGGTTTCCTGTGTCACAAATACAATGGGATGACACTTCAATTTCAGAGTGTACAAAGGCGCCAGGGGAACAGGATAGCGCCTCCGAGATGAGGCAGCTTTAGATAAAACCAACGAGACAGAGTGCTGACACGGTATTTATGCTGATGTGACGACATTATCAGTCATTTAGATTCAAAGTTCCAAACCGCAGATCGCAGATCGCTGAGGAATCTAGGCCCCGTTTAAAAATTAAGGGGCATTAGCGAAGACAAAGTGCATCTTGGATGTGATTCAACTTATCAACAGGCGCTAGAAGTGATCCAACAGCGACGCGCCTTCGGGCTGCATATGGTGCCAATTTGTCCACCTAATTTATCCCTCCTGAGCTCTCAAAGGCAATTTGCCGAAAGCTGCTCTAAAGCACTTTTTGGAGAGGTGTGTGTTGCTTCTGTGGATATTTTGTGCAGTTCTTGCAATGGCTGCTGTGGGTGCTCAGAGCAAGATGAGCTTCCAGAAAACATCTAAAGCCCCAAAACGTCTAAGGAGGGGTTGAGCAGCTTTGCCGTAGGCCATAATGTGTTTTCTCAGGTGAAATTCTGTTCCTTGAGAACCCACTGCTTGCTTGACAGATGTGTGTCTTGTGCCGTGAGACACCGTTTCACTCCTATGTCGAGGTACTCAAAGTACCGAGAGGTTACCGCTTCTGTCGTTTGCAATCGGAGCACGGCAGCAGCCACAGATGTCAGTGGAAGCGGCAGTGGCAATCAGCGAGAGGGCAGATGCTGCTCTGGTGAACTCACATGGCTATTTGCTTCTGCCGCGTGCGCTGATGACGGCTGAACTTTTTTCAAGTTGCCGCTGCGGCTCAACATGTGACCATGGCAACCGCCGAAAACACACACAGAGAGACACAGGGGGCAAACTTTACTGGTATCTGTGTTTTCTGAATTCTAATGAATGAATAAATAAATGAATGATTGAGCCTGATAAACTTCACGTTTTGTCATATTTTTGCTGTATGATGATTAGGAAATTAGAGGGAAATATTGCCACATTTTCCCCCAGTCAACCCTACTCACCATAGACTTTGATGTAAAATAGCAGTGGCCCGTGTTTAAAAATACAAAAATGACCACATTACACATCATCCTCTTGACTGCTCCTCAGTATTGTAACATTTTCTCAGCTTCACTACAGTAGCATAAAACATGGTAAAACTCACAGTCAGTTTGTCAGGTCAGGTCACTGATGGCTGGCGTCGATCCATCCATCGTTGAGTTGAACCCAGGCCTCTGGCATTCTGAAGAGAAGTGCACACACAACTGGGGGCGTTTCCATCAGACTTTCATCCGCTTGTGATGAAGACTTTTGTGTATCCTCTTGCAGCAATAATGCTAAGAACCAATCTGTAAGATTTTATTTATATATATATATATATACACACACACACACACACACACACACACACACACACAGTAATAAATTATAAAATGATTATGGTATTTCATCAGACATTAAGGAGACATAATAGGTTGAAATATTGGCTTGTCCATCAACTACAGCTAGAGCAAGTTTCCATTGCAGTGCAAAATGCCTGTTTTTCGTCTGGCTAGTGGTGGCAGTTTGCAACTGAGGTCTGCGTCAAACTGCAAAAAGGCAAAACAGCAGGCTATTGCTGATTTAAAATCCAAATTAACTCATCAAACACACTTTTAACAGTGCAACCTGCTCTTTCGTGTTGTGGTGTTGGAAGCAGAGATGATTTGGCAGCTGTTTCTCAGTCAATAACAGCATGCGGTGAGGGTATGTATCGCTTCAGCTGAATACATTTACGCCAGCACGGATTGGTTATGCACATATAAATTAAACTCCAGTGCAAACTCAGAGCATTCTTCTGAAAATCGCTCCTGTAAAACTTTGTGGCAAATTCCTCATGTAAAATACAACATGTTACCTGACCATATGCTCATATGCAACAACAATATTACACATTACACATTTTACATACACATTTTATACACGTCTACACACTGATGAAATATTAAAGGAAGAAAAATGAATGTAAAAACAGAAGAAATGCAGATGCTCCAGTGCAGGGCATCTGGGGTCATGGAATGATTTGATGAGGATGAAAACGATGTCACACATGTGCAATGACCTTTAAAATCAAGAGGCCACAACCTGATAGACGCAGTAATACACTTAATACGCTGGCGTGGTTGACAACGTTCTCCACGAGTGATGAGGAATATCCTTCATCCCATCTGCAGACTTGGACAATCTACGACAAAGAGCAGTGAAGCTGTTCAGATATGCATATAATGCAATAAAACCACGTAATAAGATGCCAGTAGAAATGGCAATGTAATGACACGCAAGAAGCAGGAGACAGTTAAAATGATGGACAATCCCGTGTGGGTTCACCGGAGAGCAGCAGGGAACCATTGGTATTTATATCATGGATCCTCAATTTGATGTGATGTAGGAGATGTTAGGATAAATGTGGCATCGCACTGGTCGGGTTGTGAGGAAGTGTCGAGATTTGATTGATCAAAGACTGTGGAGATAAATCATTAGTGTCACCCTGCTCTCCATTCAGGAGACACCGCTGCCGAACCCAACCTTCACACAACCTTCTCCATCTTCTGCTCTCTGGTTGGCACGATGGAGAACTGTACGCAAAACAGACACAACCACGGCTCGGATGAACAGCTCAATCTGTCGTGCGGTGTCAGTAACCCTCTCACACCCAAACATCCACTTCTCTACACATTATAAATGATCTAGTTACAAACACACAGTTATTAACATCATCCATTATCCAAATCATCCATCTGACACACAAATCCTGCTTTACATAGTGAACACAGACCAATATGTCCATATGTGCACTACATACTCTTTACATAACCACCCACTTCATGTGTTTCTACTCAGTTTTAAGTTATTTTTGTTTACAATTTGCAGAAACGCTTGTTGTTTTTCACTGTTGCTATTTATACATTAATGCAGGACGTAGCCTAGACCTATTTTTCCACCTACTTGCACGTACATGATAGTTCTGTGGTTATATTTACCTGTCTCTGATAAACAGCTTTGCACTTCCTGCAAATTGCTCTTGGAACTGTAATTAAGAACTCTGAGAGCGAGGGAAAGCTAATTTCTTGTGAGCGTACATATGGCTGGCTAACAAAGCTGATTCTGGTTAGATTAAAGCTGATTCTGGTATCTCTTGCGCACTGGAACTTGCACATCAACCAAGTGGAAACAAGTAATTGCTGAAGGACGACAGGCTCTCCTCATCTTCCTGACTCCATGTTCATGAGACAGTCTCAAAGGCAGAGGAACATGAAGAACATAAAATATTGCTAATGAATAAGAGACCAGATCGCCTAACAAGACAGTGAATCTGAAAACAACTGCCTTCATTGGTGTAAGACTGCAGCGATGTTGTGATGTGGTTTCAGATCAGCCTGAGAGTCCAATCACTCACAGATGACCAAATAAAACCTTGTGTCTGTCCAGTAAAGGACATCCATGAGGGCTGGTCTCATTTATCCTCAGAGAGGAGCGAGGAGCGAGGAACAATCAAATAAGGGAACTGATGCGTATCTGCTGCCTTGCTCTTCCGTCCTTACTCTTCTGCTCTCTGTGAATGTTTCTGCATTGCCTCAAGTAACAGAATTGTGCAGCCGGTTTTAAGCCAGGACTCTCTTAGAGACAGATTTTAATTTCAGCAGACTTCTGTGGTCACATGGAAGTTAAATAAATAAATGGATACAAAGGCTCTCTGGTCTTCTTTCTCGCTCAGGAGACCTGTGCTTGGTACCAGGACCTTTCCTTTGAAGCTGATATTTGAACACGCAGGAGCGACTACATTTCTAACATGAACTTCAAATGTATCTCAAATTATAATGGAGTTTGGTTGAGAAAAGGGGGGGAGCTGAAGAGAAGTACTTAAATGCCCTTGCCGTAAATGCTGTCAGTTACAGTTAGGCTCGTTAATTCTGCTTATGCAGATGTGTAGGTGTTCAGCTATGGCTTAATTTGAATTCACTCCCACACACTGTTGCTTTGCGCTGTTTATCTCCCCATTCCCATTTTAACAGATCACTAAGGATACCACATTCATCCAGCGAGGGACTGATTTAATTCATTCAATCAGTCATTTACAGGAAGTATTAAACTCAACACTATCAATCTTTAATTGCTTAAGAGACTCTTTTACTCAAATCTTTGAATACTAGGACTAATTACTGGTTTTCAATGGTATTTGGTTTGTTACAAATTTTTAAGTGTGTGTGTGTGTCTGTGTGTGTCTCCCCAGGCAACAGCTTTATAAGTTAAAGTGTGTTCATGGTCAGCTTGGCGGCTCAAATAAGAGTTCAAATGCACCCAGGATACTGTTGTGAATGAATCATTAAATGAGTTTTTGTTAGTCTGTTTCATTATAGAGCAAATTACTGGAGTGTAAGTTGTTTAAAGGGGCAAGGAAGAACAAGAAATTAGAGGGAGAAAGGGGGTCTGTTGGTAGTGCTGAGGCCATCCCACCAGTAAGAAGCATTTAGCTGAAAGTCTGCAATGGCATCACCACCAACAAGACCTCAATAAACACCAACTGTGATGCACACGACAAATGTGCATAGACACATGGGCTCAAAATATAATAGCTTAGGCAAGCTAGTGGTTGTACTGCGGACATTTATTCCTTTCTTCTTGTCACTGAGCAGCGAATTACTCACTTGCTCATGATCCCATGGTCCCAGGTCCTTATTCATAAACATGAGTTGGATAAAATAACACGGACTAACACAAAAATGCATCGCTGCTGAGCATTAACTGAATGCGTGGAGAACGGGCATCCATAGGACAATCTGAGCCGTGTAATCACTTATTCATTTATGATCATTTTTCGCCAGGATGTTTTAGCACCTCACTGACAGCATCTGTGTGTATTTATAGCCTATACCATGAAAAGCGTTGAGAATAGATTGACTTGAGATGAGACCATGAATATTTCACATCTGCTGGTAAATCAGAGCACGGCTGTGGGCTCCGAGCTCCCAGTCACTTTCAGCTGTCCACCAGAACTGGCAGAGTTATCTAGGTAGAGCCGAACCCACGGGGACCAGCTGACTGATGACAGAGAGCATGCTGGGAAGGAACCACTCAAGAAATCCTTTGTGGGAGGCAGCAGTAGAAGTTCAAGGGGGCTGCATATTTACATGTATGAGCTTTACAGTCTCAGGGGATCGTGGCTGGATTTACATGTTGTTTAATCTGCGTCCTTAACCTTGTTAGTAATGAAAGTACTGAAAGTTGTGCTAGATGCTCTACAGCTTTAGCAGCTGAAACAGTTATGCCCTGCCTCTATGTCAGCAACCTAACTAACTAAGCATTGCTGGCACTCACTCACCTGTAGTACACTGTTGCCCATAAAGTTGGAATAATTTTGTTTTCAGACACATTCCTCTTTTTATTTCTATTTATACACATCAGTAATCACTTTTAACCAAGTGCAATGATGAGTTTTGAGAAGATATTCACTTTATCTGTCAAGAATAAATCACATTGTTACAATCATTTCATGAGAAGAGTAAAAAAATATATATTTTATTCCAGCTTTATGGGCAGCAGTGTATGAAGATGGATGACAACGCACCATGAACTGCCATAAAATTTCCAAATAAACTGAACATTCATGGTCCCCAGAGGATGGAGCCTTAACGACCTTTACTCTAGTGCCACTTGCGGCTTTCATATTTGTCATTTTAGTGACATGTCTCATAAACTATTAAATGGATTCATTCAGTTTAGTATATTTCCCTCTCAGGATGAATCTGAATCACTTTGGTGACATCATGTTAAATATTTATTCTGAGCTTTGGTTAATGACCACCTGAGAAACTCATTACTCTTTCATCAGCCTCAGCTTTACTTGGTGCTTAAAGTCACTTAGCAGAATGATACACTTCCGAATGGTGCCCAGTCAGGTGTGTAGCCAAATCCAGAATGCAGTCAGTGGAATCTCCATGTCACACAGCTGGTAGCATGGCTGTAGGCTCGTATCCCCTTATGTAAAGAGACATGAGGCCATGATTCAGTACTTGAAAATGTGCTGGTTGCCGAGTGTGTTTGAATAAATGCAAATGATAGCAGGAACAAAGAATTTTATAATAGAATTGACTGAGAAGCTGCAGTTCACGTAGACCCAACAGGTCAAGGTTAATACCAAATGCGTTCAATAAAGCCGGTGTCAGCGGCACGACATAACAAATCAGATTACAGCATTTTCACAGTTAATTCCATTGTTTAATGCTAGCACTAAGATATGCACAACTCAATTCATGTGAGTAACATAAGCACATTAAAATTGCAGTCAGTAATATTTTTCTCTTTGCACAAAATGGTCATAATTTTTGAGTGGGTGCTCACAAGAGTGTTGAATCAGCTGCATCAGCTTGCATAACCTCAAATGTTTACATTCTAATTTTAGGTTGTGTTCTATTTTCTTTTTTTTTTGCTGTATCATCTTACTATTAATGCTTCGATATCCGAGCTGCTCCATTCTTTTGTAACAGGCTTTCTTATGAAAGCTGCGCCATAAGTTATTATTATTAAAATTATTCTTGTCATATTGCGGGGACCACACAAGTGTCTTCGCATGCAAAACAGGTAAACACAAGGAGGCCTGCTCCTGACTGACTCGGTACAGAATTAAAGCAAAGGATGAGTAACAATGTCAAGTGTTGTTACACTGCTGCAGCACAGTCCTCCATCTGTCCATTCTGCTATTCATCCATTACCCCCTGCCTGTCCCTTTGGTATAGTCATGTCCAGCACAGCGCTCATGATGCAAAAGTGGGAGGAGAGGGTCAAAGAGATTAGAGCTTCATGCAAACCAGTACAAGACAAGGTGTTGGCATTTTGGTGAAAACTGACTTTTGGATGTCATACTGTAAATAGATGCACAAACAAGATATCTACAAGCTATAAAGTAATGCAAACCTATTGACACACATGTGAACAAATAATACATTTGACTGCCATCAGATCATTACTTGCAAAGTTACAATAAAGTGGCATAAACACAGTCTAACAAACACTGAGGTTTTGAAGTGGATACTTAAAATGATACCCTTTTTTTTAATCTATGCATTGTAATGCCATGCCACAGTGTCTGCTATGAAAAGGCCCGTGTGCCAAGATGCAAAGAACTTGCATATGCTTAACAACACATCACAACAACAACACAAAACTGGCTACTAATCTCTGATGAATGTTTTGAGTCCTCCTGAACTGGACATCGTTCGCACACCTGATGGAGACAGACTGACAGCCGTTGTTACACCAAACGTGGCACAGCGCTGCACACCTGTTCAGAATTAAAGGTCCTACATGGAATGCCGTACATATAATTAGGTGATGTCTGTGTGCGCAGTGGCAGGTGGCTCTCACATCTGAGCAAAACACAGGAAACACAGAGCCCAGAATAAATGGAAATCAGGTCAGGCAACATCTGCCTCCTGGAGCTTTCCAAATAAAACTTAAATTCTTCTTTGTGATGAACTGTTTCAAAGTCTCGCTGTGTGCAGCTAGCTTGCTTAGCTAGCAAATTGCACTGTTAGAAGATCCCTATGCATCATTTCCTGGCTTTATAAAGTGGACTAGACTAAAATAGTAAAAACCAGTCGTTATGTTAGCAGCAAGGGGTTAAAAGAAATACTTTCTCTTTGAATCAGTGCCTTTAAGAATCTGTTGCATAGGTTGGAGGCGTTTACTGACCACTGGCTGCTTGGACAGTGTCCCACTGTGTCCACAACTTATACCCCAACCCCTCCTTTTCCTCACACACTCATGCATGGGCGTACTGTTAATGCACTTACATGTGGAGTTTCCCCTATCTGGTAACCTCCGTCCCCTCCAGGCAGCTCTCTGCAAGGGTTCTGACCCGAGGGTCATTTTCCTCCTGGAAAAGTTGTGTTAATGCAGTTTAGTATGCACAGGCAGTGTCGCATTAACCCCAGGATCACAGGAATGTCAGGGAATTATGGTAATGGAGGACAGAGAGCCAGACTCAAAGGAAATATATGTACACTGGAGGAGAAAGACAAGCGAGGGAGAGCAGTATAGTGAATCTCCCCTCTAACATGCCGTGTTATATAATACCCAACTCATTATGAGCCTTCTAAAAATGGAGCATCAAAGCAGTGTATACTGGCTAGGAAGGAGCAGATACTGGATAACAGACATGGCCTTTCCCGTACGATAATTTGTGTTCCTGGTGGTACCTGAGCTTTGGTCTTGTATCATAAAGGTGGACCATAAAATGTGGATCTTGGTGTTTCAGCCGTGGATGAACTTCATATTGTTTATATCACCAATGTAAAGAGCAGTGGCTGATTTTTTTAAGATATTTTAAATGAAGAATTCCATTTTTGGAGAGTTAAATGACAGAGATCAGTACCACTCTCATATCTGTGTCTAGCTCTGTGGTGTTTAGCCTAGCTTAGCATAAAGAATAGCAGAGAGTGGGGAGACAGCTACCGTGGTTTTGTCCAAAGATAATGAAATCCATTTACACGACGATCTAAAGCTCATTCATTAACATCTTTGAGAGTGATGCTGATCTTTTGAGCTAACTTGCGCTACAACAGCGGATCCATGCATTTTGCAACACATCAGCTTATTCCCTTAAAAATGCAGCTTTGCTCGTCCTGAACATCTTCACTCCTGAGCATACTGAACAAGAAAATAGTGAAGAACTTGATTTTATTTCAGATCTGGTTGGAGAACTTTCAATAAACGTGTGTGACAGTTTGAAAAAGCCATCAAGTCTAGACATCAAGTGAATCACGGTGTCAGGGTTTTTAAATGTAAGGTCCACAGCTGGAAAGTTTTATACATCCTGTATTATGCATGAAAATATAGGATAAAGTTTTGCTTTGTACAAACCTAAAAAGGTAAGAAGGTCCCCCTTTCTTTAACAAATAAATGGATGTTTTCTCTAACGATAAGGCTGAAGCTGTACACCTTGACTCCTCCAATACCAGGGCAGAGTGGGACAAGAAATCTTTGGGAAACTACTGAAGATGGAAATATGTAAAAAGAATCAGATGGTAAATGTTTCTGTATGTGTGCGCAAATCCATATTTCTTATAAATTTACCAATACAGGCACATTGTGCGTCCTTAAGAGAGCAAACCAACCATTAAAATGCAAATTAATGACTGATTAGTTTCTGAGATGCAGACTTAAATGGATTATTGTAGCCAAAGAATTCTTCATTTTGTGATTAATAACATTTATCACTGAAAAATCAGCTTAGCAGAAACTGAGGGACCTATTAGCCTTTACTGACAACTCAGTCACATTCTGATCAGCCATAAAATGTGCAGTGATTACTTTGGTTCAGATCTCTGCTCCATTGGAGTTTTCATGATGAACTAAAAGCTGCTGACCAAATATTTCATGAGGTATTATTTAAAATTGCAGTTTATTGCATTTTTTTAATTAAATTGGGAAGCTAACAATAGAGGAAATTAAAAGAAAAAACCAAACAAACATAGTTTTCATTTCAAAATACACTTAGTTCTTAGAAGCTCAAGCCCACTCCCACCCCTGCATGGTAAAAATGAGACTAAAACCAGCAGCTAATTAGCCTAGATTAGCATAAAGACAACCACAGCTGCAGTGTTAGCCTGGACAGAGCTAGGCTAACACTACTTTCAGTCAGATATACTAAGCTAAGCTAACCGTCTCTTGCCGTAGCTAACTATTAAAGGCTATAGGAGCAATAACACATAATAAAAATTTCCAGGTTCCAGAATTTTTATAACAATTTTATATTTAACAATTTTTATTTTTATTGTGATACATTTTGTAGCTGAAATCTGAAATTTCGGCTTGTTTGAGCAACACATTCAGAGTGTGTTGGGTAAAAATGCGAAATGACTGAATATTTGAAATGATCGTTTTCCCCTTTAGTGCTTCAAGATGAACAACCTCAGAAAAACTTTTCAGTCTCGGAGGTTTCAAAGGAAACCGACTGCACACATTATCATGGGAACTATCATAAAGTACTTCTGTCTGATACTCTGTTTGAAGCTGAAAGCACGTCTAATTGTTGCTCTCGTCGTATGAGCTGAAACACCGTGCCCACAACCCAACTGCTGCAAAACATCATTCAATATTGATCATTAGTAGATAAAAAGCTATTGTACTTCATCTAACATTTATTATTCACGAGCATCCTTTATTCGTGATATGTGGGCTGACTTCATAACACTTAATGTCTCGTTGTATTGCACAGTTCACTTAAACAGGCAGCCCAAATTTCACATCAGTGGCTGTGGTGCAACTTCTGAGACATCAGGTTCAATCAAACTGAAGTTAAGTGCACAGAATGGAACTCTAAAGTTAGACCTAACATGCATTTCAATGGCCAATTTACACATTAGCTATATTGTTTAAAAAGCAATCCACTGATGTAACATGTCCAAATCAGTTTACCAATTATGTTGAATACAACCAAACCTCTGAAAACTACTGAAAAAATAGTCTATGCATCAAGAAAATAACCCAAGATGATGAAATAGTGATGTCATCAGAGTCATCTCATGGTGTGGTTGGTGACTTCAAAATGTAAAACAGAGAGAGCCTGTGTCACCAGCCAGGCGTTTGGTGTTTGAAAGACTTGGCATTTACCCATTCAGCACTGAACAAAACAAGCAGCTGAGTTGCATGATGGGACATGTAGGATTCAATGATGCAGCTTGACTAAACTGAACTAACTAAACCGGAACTTAATAAGAAGAACAATGGAAAAGGATAACCATTAGCAATACTGAAGGATACCAACTGTTTTGTATAATATCAGCCTGATTGTTAAAGATACAGCGTGGAGAGTTTGAATCTCTGTGCTGCTCCCAGGATCCACTGACCATGAGTCTCTTAAGGATGTTGTTATTTCACATTCTTCTATCGCCATCTAGTGGAGTGACATTGTAAACAGATTTGCAGACCTGGGAAAGCTGCTGAGCTACACACATGAATCTGCACACAGCTGACAAGGGCTGTATTTTTTAATTAAAAGAGAAACTAGTGATTGAATTCTACTGGACAGCTGTTTAATAAAGTTATCTCTATTTTATGCATCTTAGAATTATTCCTAAAAGCTTGTGTTTTGGCAGTGACATGACTTCCTCATGTTTGGGGGTCCCACAGACACTTTTGCTGCATGTGTAAAGATTATAATTATGACAAAATTAACAAATGTTCCCTGAAAATTCTTCTGTACTGAAGGGGTTCACCAAAGACATCTGATTAAAGTGTTGAGGAACTGTGTGTTTTATGCTACATATGAGCAATACATTAACGTGTATGGTTTTAAGCACTGTAATGTTTTAAACAAAATGGACTGACAGGCACAGATGACTGTGTCTGCGTCATTTGAAACACAATACTGTTTAACTATCATATTTATAAGTGATTCTTGTGAAAGGTAGTAGTACAATATTGGATACTGAGTTAGAAGAAGGTCCAAACAGAACGTCAGGGTTGATCAAAATGAGTCCAGGGGACGCCACGACTTTCACATTTGCAATTTTTTATTGTAAAGGTGGTTTCTTAGAAAATAGTGAAGTGACACAGAGGGAAAGTAAGAGGCCTAAAAACAGAAAAGAGTGAAGGCAACAAAGTCAAGAAAACATCTACAGAAAATAAAACTTTGGCGATGACAGTCTCATTAAAACAGAAACAAATCTGCAAAATAATCTAAAGTAATGCTAAAAAATAAAAACGATTTTACAGGTCACTCTCATCATGGCAATATGATGAAAAGTGCAATAAAAACAACAGAGGAAAATAAAGTGTGCTGTAACACAAGGCCCCAGTGACAGCCTAATGTATGCTGAGCTGTCCTACAGTTTCTAGTGCTGTAGAAACCTCTGCAATGTTTACCACACAGCCTCTTTTACAGCCAGGACTCTCCACCTTCGCATCACGCGTGTGACATGACGTTTCGGGCTCCACCTGTTCGTGTTTTCGGGGGAACCGACGGCGGCAGATACAGTCGCTTTACAGCTATCTGTTTTAAGACAACATCTACGGCAGAGAAAGCAGAATGTCCGACCAAACACAAATCATCTTTGCACATGCTAAAACAAGATCCTCTGACGGAGTGAGCGCTAGCGCAGGTTTAATGCTACATCGGCTGAAACAACAGATAAACAGCAGTACAGTATATAAAGACTAATTCCGACAGTATAAAACATCTCCATTTAAATGTATCTGTTTATTAGGGAAAGTGGTTTTTTAGTACTTACATAGTAGTGTCATTGATAAGTGTTGGTTAGATAGAAGATACAGTATACAGTACATCCATAAGTCCTAAGAGACTTCCTGTATGAGCATCTATGTCTTGCAAAAAGCTTACACCTTCAGTTTGTTCATGTTTATTTCTCAGTAAGTGACGGTTGTCAGTTTGAAATAATCCATATTCTGCACAGTTTGATGTTAAAAGTAATACTTCCTGGGACTGCGCTAATCATTTTGAGGGGTTTCAGTTCCGATTTTTAGTTATATTGCTGCTTATTTTATGTGGTGGTGGAACAACAAGTAAACGTAGAAGTAAACTTTTTTAGATTTGTACTGTTTTTTTCTAAAATTCACAGAAAATATTTTTTTTTTGCAGGACACAGACATTACTCTCTAATACTTCCATTGTGGTCTAAAGGAAAAGTCAGCCCTGTTAACTACATGCCTACAATGGCTTCACTAAACAGCATGTTATCATCCTTTTTCCTCCTTCCCCTCTACTTGCCTCTTCTCCTTTTTTTCCAAAGTATCAAACTAAAGTTATCAAACTAAACAATCATGTCACCATTACTTCACCTTCCTGTACACAAAAAGTTCATCCCCATCGACATCTTTGACTAATAAACCCCACGTTTTCAAAACTCAACCTGCTGCTCCTCTCCTCTGTAGCTCAGTAGTGCCCCCTAGCAGGGGTGAACGTTGCAGGCGCGGATCTCCTTCCGATCGTTACAGCTGGCCTTTTGAGTGCCTTCAGGTCTTTTCTTCACCATCATGAAACGTTCCTGGATCCCTCCTCCGCATGGTTTGGTGCAGTCCATCCAGCTGCTCCAGGGCTGCATCTTACAAACTGCCGGAACGACAAACAGCATCTCAACTTTGCTCTCACGTAGCAGCTTTAAGAATAACGACAACAAGAGATTATTGGCATCTACCTGGCTTCTGCTCTCTGCTCCCCGGTTTACCCGTTTTCGGTCGGCACTTCCTGATCCGGCACCGCTTCCTCTGGACGGCCTCAGGACAAGCAATGCCCCCGAACTGCGGCTCCAGTTTGATCATACGGGTCCGGATGGTGTGTCCTTTGCCGCAGGACTTGTTGCACGTGGACCACTCGGACCACTCGGAGACCATGCAGTCAACGGCTGCATGAAAGAACCGAAGAAGGAGAATTACTGCTCCAGCAATATTGAAGCAAACTCTGTACAGCTTATAACAGATGTTCTGACAGTGATGACAGTGGATATATGAGAAATCAGTCAGCGGAACAACTCAAACTGAAAGGCAAGCTGAAAACCTCTGACCTGGCCAAAATCAAACCCGATTATCCAACAGTCAGATGACTGATCATTGGCATGGTTAATCAAGCATCAAACTGCATCAAATGAGCCAATTTAGCCCGAGTTGTTAATTATGTAAGGGCAACCGACCAACAGTGGCCCTGGATTCAGACCCCCCCCCCAAGTGAGATGCTGCCAACTCACAGATGGTTATCCAGCAAAACAACAGTGGGTAGTCATTTGCTGCAAGCTGCTCTGTCGGCCAATCAAATACGCCCAAGTGCGTATTCCTGGTCGATGACTTTGTCACATGAACAGAGATGATCTATTTTAACAGGGAACTCTTTGCTTCATGAACACTGCAAATGATAAATTGATTTTCACCGGGATAACTGTCCAGAAACTGGGATCACCACTTTGCCTTTGTTTATATCTGTCTTGACGTAGTTGCAGTTATCACTGTATTGACACGCATGATTCTAATAGATGATTTGTAGTGACTAACATGCTGTCTGAGACTCTTTTTTTTACAGAGGAGTACAGAGGACTGAGAGAGAGAGAGCTTCATCACATGGCGCAACAACAATCGGCAAAACCAATCAGCTCTTGGTGAACCACCAAAGGAACAGCAGGCTCTTCGTGCTGGTTGACATCCAGGAGGAGGAGCTGAAGTGGGTGCACTCATAGAAGTACTCTGAGATCTAAATCAACATAAAATTGGACTGGACTCAAAAGACTGAAGCCCTCTTCAGGAAGAAACAGAGCAGACTGCCTGCATCTGAGGATATCTGATGTAGGTTTTAGGTATGTGACATAGGGATATATAAATCAGATTGTTTTGCTGTGTTGTACTTTTTTTCTGTGAAATGATCCTAATGAAAAAGTTTTCTTTCTTTGGATTTTGTTTGTTATAGAATCACATGGTTGTTGTTTCTGTCTTTAAAGAGGGGTGTGCAGACTTTTTATTTCCACTGTATTTAACGCAGCATCTTCTATCACGGCCACATTGTGCTCTTTCAGAAACAGCTTTATTGGCCTGTGCGAGTGTGAATTTGTCTCTGAATGAACTTACACAGTAGCCCCCCTCTGGGCTGCACTGACACTGAACCTTGCCACACTGAGGGCTGTCCCCTCAGCGTGTGAACGAAATACGCTTCCCTTTCTGATGAGCAGCTGCCACCATTGTATGAATGTGTGTGAATGGATGAATGCTCAGTGGTGTAAAGCACACTGAGTGGTTGCAGGGCTAGAAAGGCACCATGTAAGTACAGTCCATTTACCATTTACACTGTAACCTATACTGTACTTTGGACTGTATAGCACATAATGTACTGTACTGTACTCTGCTGTCCTCACCATCTCTTTTCTGCTGCTCTCTTTCATTCACTCACTCAACCACACACTCACTATGCCTTAACATCACACAATGACGTAGTGCATCAAATGTGTTGTGTTCTCTCATCGCTGTGTGGTTGTTTATTACAACCTATAGACGAGCTTTGTTTGATATGTGGCTGCCAGCAGCGACGCCAGACCTGCTGCAGACCACTGACCAATGAGCTGCAGTGTCTGAATTCCACCTGTTAGTTGTAGCTGAGTTCACCTGAACTTTGTTGGTAGAGTCTACAACTTTTTTGACAACGGAGATGCAAAAACAACCAACAAACTGAAATGAACATAGCTGCTTAAACAATATGCCGTCACCATGCCCATGCACTGTTTTAACGCAGGCCTTCTTTCAGTCTGAATCTCTACAGATTGAATATTTTCATTTCTGTGGCTTGCTTAACCATTTTTAACCCTCTGTTACCCCCTAACTATACCACTCAGCAGCTCCAGATATATAGCTATGAATAACGTCAGAGTGAAGGTGAAGGGGGTGTACTCAATAATCACTGAAATGCATTGTGAATATGGAGTGAATCCAGGTTTTTGGCTATGGACATGGGAAAGGCATAGCGCCAAGTGATGAGTGTAAAGTGTTTCGGGGCCACTGGTGACACATATATTAACAATGATGCTTTGTGCAGGTAAGAGACAGTTATGTGTATCACACGTTGTCGTCATTTTGGCTGCTATTCCTATTAGTTATAAAAGCACTTCTCACCGCTGTAATTATGGATACAGGGAGGCGGTGACACCGTAAACCAGAGTCCATTAGAATAGATAATACTTTGAAAATAATACTTTGAAAAAAATGTCAAATGAAACCTGAAAATTAACAACTGTAAACAAAACAACCTGACAAATTGTGGCACACACACACACACAAGCAAGTATCCTGGCTCTTAGATCCAACTTTGACAGGTTGTAAATGTCAGTTAAACATTAAAACTCAGGTGAGCGTACCACAGATTTCAATCATAAGGGAGGATGTTTAACCAGGAAGTACAGCAAAAACAAAGGTACATTTCAAACATACTAATACACTTTTGCACTTTCAGTCACTTACGGCACTCGGGCAGCATGCACTTCTCCGTCTGCTCCAGCTCCTCGACGCACTCCGCAGGATCAGACTTCAGCATCCTCTGACGCGTTCGCACGCCCCGCCCGCACGTCACACTACACTCGCTCCAGTCAGACCAGGGTGACAGCATGCAGGGAATGGTATCTGCAGACACACACACACAAGCACAAGTGTACAAAGACGCATTCACAGCCAGTGCTAATTGGCAGATTAAACCATGTTTTAGTGCTTTATGCATTAAGCTCATCAACAGTGATTATGATTATTTATCTAATCTGATTCATGCTCATGTACGGCATATCTCTGTCATCCGTTCAGTATTCATCACAGTGAGCTGATTTAAACTCAAGCATAGATTTACAAACAAATATGCATGTAAACAGTCTCCTGATACATATGTGTAATATTACAATTCCATCAAAATGAAAGGGAATCTGAATGCGGCCACTTACGGCACTCTGGCATCATGCACTTCTCCACCTCGGCCACCTCGGTCTTACACATGGATCCATCTATAGGAGGCATCTTCACCATGCGCTCACGTCTTCTCATGCCCATCCCGCAGGTGACGCTGCAGGGGTCCCACTCGCCCCACTCTGTCACCACACAGCTGCTGGGTGCTGTGGGAAGGGGAAAAAAACATTTTATATATATAAAATATTTGATATCCCTAGAAAACATTTCAGAGTTGAGGGTTGTGCAACAAGCTGAACTTGTGTGTGATTACTGCATAAAGTGTTTTTGAAAAATGATCTAATGTGAGTTTCATGTATTTGCTTCTAAGACCTACCTAAGACAGTGAATAGACAAGTACTCACGTCCTTTACTCGAGTAAAAGTAGAAATACTACAATTTACCACAAGTATTATCACCACAACGCAAGTACCAAAAGTCAAAGTACTCATCAGTCAACCACACTGCTACTGAATTATGTAATATGATATTATTGTGTTACTTATGTTGTTATGTTGACAACGTCAACTACTTCATATTCAGTTGGGTGAATATGAAGTACAAGATCCTGTTGCATTGACTGGAGATACTGGGTTTAATTATGTAACTACAGAGGGTTGTACTCCCTCTGGTGGTACAATTAAGTACTGTGGGCTGTTTTGACTTAAGTAGTTTATGGTGAGGCACACTGTGTTCACATCCGTATTTTAAGTATTATACGTTTTGAATAATTGAGTAATGTCTTTAAAGTATACAAGCCAATGCCTATTGAATGTAAAGCATCTAAGCAAACCTTATTTTTTCCTTTAGTAATAAATGTATTGCAAGAGTCCACGTTATCTACCCTCATGTTTAAAGATGAATATGGTTTTACTGATCTAATTAGCTTAGTCCATCGGCATCTGTTAAACCTCTGGCTGGGAACCTAAAGCTAACATGTGCTTTTTGACTCTGATCATAGATTGGTGTGCAAGTTTAGCAAACTGAACAATTCTGCGTTCTTCACTTATGCAATATCAGAAAAATGGGACTTGGAGACAGTCGTTCATGCTTGTGATTTTGTCTCAGCAAAGTTTCCCACATTTAGCAGGGATGATTTTAATTAATATACAGAAATTAAAGTTGGAAAAGTTCTTAAAACACACTCATACAGAGAATCTTTTCCTAGAGCAATTCTATCATATGCTTTTACAAGGTTCGATGCACTATGTATTTATTATTATTGTATCAAAACTGCATATGAGTACTTAATTACTTTACACAGCACAAGTAAGATCGCAGAAGAACACTGTTTGAATTCTGGTCATTATATCAAAAGCAGTACAGCAGTGCTTAAACATATGGAAGCTTGTGGATCATCATATAAGAATTAGCTAGGGCTAAAATGTGGAAAGGCACTGTTGATTTGGCCTCATCACGCAGAAAATTGTTTTTCATTCAGAAAATAGAAAACTGGTTTGTTTTAATATTGAATTTACTTTATTTACGCAGACAGACGCACACTCACTCTGGCGCACAGCGATCAGCAAAGAAAGACTCACAGCATTCATCGTTGACGACGCACTTCTCCGTCTCCTCAGTGTGGAGCTGGCAGAGCGAGCCGTCCTCAGGGTACTGTTTGACATACCGCTCTCTGGACCTCATCCCCATCCCACAGGAGACACTGCAGGCCGACCAGCTGATCCACTCTGACATCATACATGTCGATGGCTCTGTCCGCCAGGAACAGAAAAGATGATGCCGGTTATGCAACAGTTACTATTAAAAGAAAAATTCATTTTTCAGTTATAACTGGGAAAAGTTCTGTATTTGCACTTTAGCTGTTTAAGAACTGTCCTTGCTCGCAGGTGCAGGTTTCCTCCCTGCCATTCCTCATTGCAGCCAGTGTGTAAGTAGGTCCGCTGCTGGGCATTTATCCCAATGAGCGGTAAAAAACAAGCATGCTTTGGTTGAATAATTTTGGCTGACACTGCAAAAGGTTTTTGCGTCAGGTGCAGTGTGACACAATTCAACACACCAGGGGCCCAATGCATAAGGCTCTGTGTGGATTCACATCTAAAACTGTGTTTACACGCACAAAGAAAGAAAAAAAAATGCACGTCGATTCCTTCCACATTTACAGAGACGTGTGCACACCTGATGCTATTTTATTCATCACTGTCATTGTGGAAACTGGTTCATGTTCACGAGCTTCATTTCCACTCCCACAATAATCTGTGGATGGATATAGAAATGTCCTCAAACACCCAAATGAATATCAATACCTGCTCCACCACTCATTAAACCTATCAGTGAGAAGAGCTGCAAATAGAAAATGCGCAATTTAACTGACTGTGTGTGCACAGCTGCCGTTATGTATATTTGTTACACAGAGCGTGTTACTACCAC
Source organism: Datnioides undecimradiatus (assembly GCA_008933995.1). Lineage (NCBI taxonomy): Eukaryota > Metazoa > Chordata > Actinopteri > Lobotiformes > Datnioididae > Datnioides > Datnioides undecimradiatus. The sequence continues at coordinate 1,161,821 of WARS01000054.1, read as the reverse complement.
AGTTATTACTCTGAATGCTGAAACAGACAGAAGTGCTTTGCATGTTCATCATTAGCGGACAGGTGATTATGTTAAATAAATAAATTACAAATGATATAACAACATTAGATCAACTTCAAAAATGAAAACAATTACTATAACTGGTAAACAACCTGAACACTGTTTCACAGTAAGATCACACCTCATCTTATATTTCATCTCCACCTCATCCTTTCACCCGCATCACTTCAAAAACCTGTAGGAATGGTCCAAAGTGTGTGTGGGGTGACACATTCTCAATGCTCATTCTTCATTTACAGACACTACTTTATCTGTGGGAGAAGATGTTTGCTTGGTTTTTTTTTTGTGCTTATGCATCATTTCTATATATAGCCTCTGTCTAGATGTAGTTACTGACCACAATACTGTTCTCAAACTTGTTTCAAAGGAGCAACTCACAAAGAGAAAAGAAACAATGACGGCAAAGGTCAAAGGTCAGGTTCAGATGCAGCTTTGTCTCTCAGCGCTTAAAAAGACTGAGAAGTATTCTTTTGTTTTTGCAAAAAGGTTTCTGAGCTAAATCCAGAACCTAAACCGAGGCTCCAGACATGCCTAAAACAGTGTGTATAAATCGGACAGTCACACAAATCACAACGGACAATGTGCAATGGCTAAAAAGTGACGCAAATCATGTGAGCGGCGATGCACAGTGTAAGTTTGAAAAGTCAGCTGACACCTTTTCTCAGCCAAATGCTTGCAGCCCCTGTGCAACGTGCAGACTTTATTACAGAATAATAATAATAATATAGGGTGTGCTTGTGGAGGCGATAGTAACTTGAAAGAAATGCATATTGTTTATTTGTTTACCGGTTGCAACTGTGTTTTGAATGTTTACTCTATAGGAGTACTTTTTAACCGTCATTGATTTGTCAGGCATTTTAAAGACTGTGTTCTTTATAAGATTTCTAACTTTATGATTTAGTTTTTTATGCAACTCGGTGAAGTTTTGAGAGCGTTTTGCGCTCCGTCTGTCGGGTCGAGGCGAACTGCAGAGTCGTGTTTCCATTCGTTTCGCAGCTGCTTTTTGCAATTTTGACATTTTCCATTCTAAATGTTTCAGGCTGTGTTTGATAAGTGTTTCGTGAAACAGCCCGCAGGCCTGTGCAGCGTTTTGATACTTCTATACTGAAATACTTTAAGGAGAGGTTTTGATCATTTAGGCAGCTGCTCGAGTTTCAGCGCTCTGATTGTGGTTGGCTAACTGGAAAGCCAGTCGTAGGTTTAGAGATGTAAAGTGTGTGATGTTGTCCTGCTGTGACCCGGGCTTCACTCATTACTGAGCTCTTGTCCATCGCAGCACCTACTTTCCTGTATTACTGTACAAAATGCTTAATAAATGAACACAACTGTTTGTTAAACACTCAGATCCAGATCGTTACATTACATTTACGTAGCAGATTTACATTTTTCAGCACCACGGACAGCACCACACCTCAAACAAGCAGCTTGGGGGACTTTTATTCTACTCTCTCTCTCATATCTGTGCTCAATGCTGGCATAAAGTGAAAAAGATCCAACATTTCTAACCACGTAAAAGCTGGAAGGCCCTTCAGAGAAACAATTTACACAAAAATCATAATTAATAATATGATTATGGCCAACTTGGTACACTTATGGGGCTCTGGCTGGGCTTAATTAAGCTGCAGCCAACATCTCCCACATGAATGGTAAGCTTCATCGACTCTGAAATGCATTTCTCCTCACTCAAACCAGGGTCTTTTTAATCGTACAACGTACCGGGCTTTCATCCCAGCGAATAGCCCAACTGGAAACTGACAAAACCGTTGGGTTAATCCAGCCTGAGATCAGACGGAATTACGCTGCTTAATTCCCCAAGATGAGTTTTGGGAGGAGGGCGGTTAACAGATGCACAAGTGCTGTTCTGAGGTGACTTAGCTGCTGGTGGGAAAAACAGTGACCCTGGCCTTGGAAGAACAGGTGGAGGAGAGCGGGGAGGAGAAGGCATGATGGTGCCACAACTCCTGAGAGTTCGCCATGAGTCTTGTTATTACACTGAACTGAAAACCAGTCTAGCAGATCACCAGCAGAGGGTGGACTTCATCCACTTTATCAGAAAGCGAGCCAGTTCTTTCAGAGTTTCAGCTGACAACAAAAACATGGTGTAATCTATTATATTTAGTTAGTCGGAGTTCAGGGACGGAGGTTCACACCAGCAACTCAGTGGGCGAGCACAGACCCACATTTCCCAGCCGTGCTGCAAAGTGCAATGCCTGACAGGAATACTTGAACCCAGGTCTTCCAGTTACAGGACACTCTCTAACAGCTGCTCAGATTTCAGTCTGTTAATTCATCTCCAAGTTGAAGGTGCTCTTCCTCAGAAACTGATTCAACCCTCTTTTAATAAGGCAAGTTGCCTGAGGGACAGTCCTATTCACAGCGTGGGCCTGAGGGAGGGAAAGTCAATATGTATGACCCCGGCTTGTATCAGCTGGAAAGTGAAGTGCAGCTTCTTGGGCTTAACAAGGTTCCACTCTGGTGTATTTTATCACTATTAGGCAGCATGGTGCTTCAAGATCTCCCTATTCTTCACTCACAGAGAGTCACTGTACGAGTCTGACTGCCCTTTACTGCCGCTCCTTCAAACACCTCGTTTGACAGTGTTGCCCAGTGTATTAAAAGTAAGAAAAAGGGATTCTGTCAAGAGGAAGCGATTGTGCACATACAGACGATGAAAACAGGATTTTATTTAGAAATGATATGTGAGCAACTCGGCATTGATTTTTCCTTGACTCACACTTGGCTCTCTTACACTTTCTGCCTCCCAACAAACTGAAAAACAGCATTGCTTACCATCTGTGGCCTAATAAAGCAGAACTAAGTGAATCATTAATAAAAGATACAGGTATCTCCAGCTCGGATGAGGCCTCCAGAGAGGCCAAAGTGTTTCCCGGGAATATTAATCATCCCGGGCGTCGTCCCCTGATCTGCCCCACAGTGAACCCCGCAATTATCAATCTCCCACTGCACGCTAACGGAGCGCTAAATGAAAAAAAAGGAGAGGTGCTCAGGAACAAAAAGCTATCCATGTTGCTGTCTGATAATCAATGAGAGGAGCACGGAAAGGTATGTCTATGTGTGTGTGTGTGTGTGTGTGTGTGTGTCTGTGTGTGTGTGTAGCTCCTTCAGCTTTAAACAGCTTGAGCTTCACCCCTCTGATGACTGGTAGACATGCTGGGAGAGGAGGAAGAAGAGTGAGGGGAGAGAAGACAGACGCTGACTGCGCTGCCTCTCAGCATTTGTTCCAAACTGACAATTGAAATTGGACAAAAGCAAACTCCTGGGGTTTTGTGCTTGTGTTTGTTGCGGGATCGGGGGGGTTGCTTCTTGCAGTAAAAAAAGAACATCAAGCTGTCGACTTTGACGAAAACCAGGAAGAAAAGTTGCTCCTTTGACAACAATCAAGAACGTTTTAAGAAACGTTGACGCTAATTTGCTCGGAGAACATCTGCCATCAGATTTGATGCTTGGCTAAAGTTGCCAACTCAACTGCCTCAACTTTGTTAAATCCAGTTGCGTCCTTGCATACTCACTTTGTTTCTGCACTTTAATGAGTTTACACAGCATGAACGCGAACATCCTCCAGTTGTTCCCATTATGTTTAACATAACACTGAAAGCATGGTGTGTTCGTTTCTTTTAGTCAAAGATAAACATGATCAAATCCTGGTTTAAGCATCCTGGATGCAGGAGGATGCTCAGCATTAACAGCTAATCCACATAATCTGTTATGTCTCAGTGAAGTAATTAGGGTATCCAATCACCAATGTTTACACTGTGTGATTAAGGATTTGCTGTGTTTTGTGACACATCCTCTTGATGTAGCCGTAGCAACTTCAGATATGTGTGGGCTTCACTCTCTTTTACACCCAGAATCTGCTTTCACGGTCTCCAAATTCTCCCTCTAATCACAGAGCTGTCACCTGTTCCCTTCTGTGTTACCTGTTTCTTCAAACACTGTATAATCCGTCACAGCAATAACCCCAATTGTCGGGTAATGGCTGCACAATTAAATTTCGGGATAAAATAATTCCACTCGGGTGTGAAATATAAATGAGGCCGCAGCTCTGAGTGTTTTCACCACAGATTCCATAAGTTGGAGCCAGAATGACGCGTCTGCAGCCACTGACTCTGTCCCTGACTCTGTCCTACACCTGCTTCACTGATCTCCCCTCTTGTTGACAGGAACTAACGCCTCAAATCTGAGAGGATTACACCGAAAAAAAACACAGTTGACATTTATTTGTGCAGTAAAGTAGTGCACAGGTGCAGGTGTGTTTATATTTATGCTATAAAATTACATTTTTGTGACTTTTTGGTGCTCAAAATGATTTTCTATACACTAAAAGCACAAAAAAAACTTCAGAAAAGACTTCAGCAAGTTCAGGTACCTCAAAAATGTACATTACAGTATGATAGAACGCTGGATGTGTGTGTATCTTTTATACCATTTAGACAAAGCAGTGGGGGACATATGGTCCATCTGATATGCATAAAGCGCTGCTACATAAGATCTGATGCCAGGATGTTTTGCTTGTTTTTATTCTGGAAAGTAATGTAAAGCCATAGAAAGTGTTGGGGAGGAGACAGTTTGGGAACTACAGGCACTGATTCAGGGGGAAGGCTCTGTGTGGTATATACTGGGTTAGCTAAATAGCCTCATGTTGACATTTCAGCAGAAATAATAAAACAGACCTAGTTACCGGCTACATATTGCTGCTGAAGAATTCATACTGAAAATGATCTATTGTGATGTGTTCATGTCAATAAAGCTGAAGGGCAAAATCACTTGAACACAGCTCTTCCCTTGCTAAACTTGAGTGGAGAGTCACTGTCAGGCACCTTCCTGATGCATCTGTCAGTTAGATTAGACGTTATTAGCGTATTTGAAGCATTTTCATCGCCTGAACTATGTCTGACTGTTTTTCTCCTTTTCTGTGTCAAAATGTACTGTTAAAGTAGAGCTTGAGGAATGTTCTGAGACCGGTGCCAATTTTTTTAAGGAAACATCTGAAAAATGACTGATATGATGATCGATATGGTCAATTTTTGGAATAAAATCCGACCTTGCATCGATTTTGCACCAATTTGACAATGCAAAGGTACACAGGAAACCTCTTTCCTAAACAAATAGCTTAATTAAATTTGTATTTCTGTTAAATTTTCTTTGACATGGTGAAATATTTGACATATATATCAGCTGACTGAAAGCAACACTGAGAAAAAAGGAGTAAATTAAACAGCTAAATAAACATTAGCAATGTATCATCAGTGTCACACACTCTATAGCTCGCTCTGTGTTCAAGTGATTTTGCCCTTCAGCTTTATTGACATTAACACATCACAATAGATCATTTTCAGTATGAATTGTTCAGCGGCAATATGTAGCCGGTAACTAGGTCTGTTTTATTATTTCAGCCAACCACTAAATCAAGCTCTGCCCTCAATCACAGCGTTGCTTTCAGCTAAGTGCTAAATGCTAATATAACTGTGCCAACATGCTCACAGCAATGTATTTTGCTAGCTAAACATATTTACCTTGTTACAGTCATATTTTATTTTATTAGCATGCTAACATTTGCTGTTAACACTAAGCACAAAGTGCAGCATAGGCCAGAGACAGGCCTGAGCACCATTAGCATAACCAGAAAGAAGCATAAGGATTCCTCATAATTTATATTCCCACCATATTCTGCAGTATTTCTGCTGTTGACAGCAGCTAACACTCACTTTGTATTCGTATTTTGTACTCTACTTGTAACAAATGACGTGCTCAAGGTTTTCATGAGCATTAATGCTCTTGAATGAGATAAGGTTTCTTTTCTGGCCCCGTTCAGAGGAATTAAAGAGCACAATGTAATGAGGGAAATAAGGAATGATCTGCTCTCTGACTTTGGCAGTGTTACTGGAACTGCTTCCACACAAGCAAATAAATGTTATTTATTGAGGGAAAATTGGCTGAGAATGCTTGTTTTCATCCAAATCCTCCATTCATTATGATGCTATTAATGAATCTTTGCCCAGCACAAGCACAGCTGATGACTTATAAAACAGCTACAGTGGAGTACCTTGCTCAAGGAGCTCCATACCTACATTTTCCCCATGGGATCAGGTGAGTACCTTGTTATACTTTTGGGCAGCTACTGTAATCTCATGTCTGCGTGTGTGTGTGTGTGTTTTACCCTCCATACTGCAACCGGGTCCCATGCAGGGCTGGAAATCTTGAGTATGTGGGCATGGCACGCTGAGGTCCAGCTGAGCCTTCAGCATCCTCTGCCTCATCCTGCGGCCCTTTTCACACGTGGTGCTGCTACACGCTGACCATGGAGACCACCCTGAGTAGATACACGTCTCCGGTGTGTCATCTAAGACAGAAACACCCGGAGATGTTTTGTTAATTAAGGAGAAACCAATGGAAAATAAACATTTTCCTGTTTTCATTGAAATCTTCTGCTCATTCAGTGATGGACTGGAATCAGATAGTCGTTACCAAATTTGCTTTTGCAAAACTTTCCTTTCTGTTACTCTCCTCCACAGCAGCTGTACAGCAGATTTGTCACATAAGGAGGAAGGGTAGGGGGATGGGCGACTGGGCTGACATTGATTATTTAACATTGTATCCAAAGGTGATTACCGCAGGAACTGGACCACAAGATGCCACGGAGAGACATCAGAGGGGGAGAAGAAGGAGCAGGGGGATGGAGTTAGGGAGAAAGAGAGGAGTGTGATTTGTGAATGTCTTGTCCAATTATCAGTGATAGCAGAGCTACAAGAAATAGCAGGGGTACTGGCTTCAATTAATAATGCTCTCTCGGGGGTTCAGAGAGGCAAAGAAAATGAGAGCAGAGGCGAGAGAGAATATACCGTAAGGCCTCAGGGACAAACCTGAGTGGGTCCAATTCTCCGGGATAACGTGTAATGACAGAGGAGAATGAGGGAAGAAAGGAGCTGGAGACGCAGCGAGGAAGGTAAGAGGACAGTTGAGTTGAGGTGTAAGTGAAAGCAGTGAAGCGCCGGGCAGACCGAGGGGACCAGTCTGAATGGATACTCACCTCCGGAGTGTCACCTCACACAGAGAAGGAGGGGAAACGAGGGAGAATGAGAGGACAGGTAGAGGAAGAGAGGAGGAAAGAGCAGGAGGGAAGGAAGCAAATGGTCCATGACTGACTGAGGAGGACATTTATTAGGCAGCGGGAGATCCTTGTTAAGAATTCCGCTGCGTGGGCAAAATCCTGCACCCTTCCCGTGGCCACTTACAGTAAAAATAAGCTCCGAGCACCTACGCACAACACAAACACCATCATGCAGAGGTCTGTGCTGGTTAGACTGTGTGCAGGTTAACAAGCAGGTGAGGAAAAACTCATTTTGTAACTTTTTTAAAAGTGCTGGTACTGGTTCAGAACAGCCAAATGCGAAGGTGTGTTGCAGAGCACTGTTTAGAACCCTATATTATAGACTTGGTAAGTTCAGGTAAAGATCATGGTTTCGAATACAGGCCATTATGTGACCATTTGTGCATTGTCACCACGCTAAGGCGTCTCTGCATGGAAATTCAACAAAAAGGACCAGAACTGTGTGCGATGGTGTCTTGGTTCTCCATCACGGAGATGCACAGGCGCACACTTAAGTAAAAATGCAGCTGCAGTGACACAGTAGTCACTCGCCACCTGCCTGCTCGCTGGATTTGGCGATAACGACTTCTTCTTCCACTGCGAAATGAAACTGAAGCTAATGGATCGCCAATTTGATACATCGAGGCGGTCCTGTGGACATGGAGATTGTGTTTAAAGAGATTAATAATCCAAAATTTAAAGAGATTAATAATCCAAGAAATAATCCATGTTTGACTGGAGCATTGGGAGCGATGTAGGTAAAGAGTAGTTTTACTTTTCTTCAATATGCACTCAGTTTGCTAATGCAAATAATTTGCAGTTTAGTTTGAGGAATTTTTAAGAGTGTGTAAGCTATCCTAAATGTTTTGTGTGAAAATTACAGGAACAATGTGAGAGACAGCTCGAGAAAGAGCGAACAAGACGGGGAAATACATTTTAATCGATTTCATGTGCAGTATTGCAGAAACAGCGCTGTCCAGGGTGACTGGATCTGTGATAAAACACAGCACATAAAGTGTGTTTGGTTGAGACGGAACTTGGTCCAGACGCAGTTGTGTTGCTCTGCAGCAGTGGGACCCCCCCACCTGCTCACAGGGTGGAGACAAAGCCCTGCCAGATTTGTGTTCTGACTGTCTGACCTGAGTCCATCAGAGACCCTCCTCAGACCAGTGGTGTCTGTAATGAGCTATGTGTGTGCCCTTGAGCATCATATGACACTGCATTCTTACAGTATCTGCTCAGCCTGTGGGTCCACAAGTTAAAGTGAATGTTTGGCAAACACAACAAGTTAAGTTCAAAGAACATCCAGGAATGCAATATCATGTAATGACAGGGTTTGAATAAGCAGGCAAACACTCCATCTCGTGCTTAAGTGAAACCAGTGTATGCGAATGTGTTTAGGAGTGTGAGAGTGTGTGTGTGTGTGTGCATGCTCGTGTGCAAGTTTACTGTACCTTCCTCCTTTTCCTCCTGTCCAATATCAGCAACGATGTCATCAATGGTGTCAGGGACCACATTGCACTGCTCCCCCTGCACGCACAAAGGAAACCTGGGCTCACACACCGACACACACACACACACACTCCACACACGTGTTTCCCAAACAATCGTTTACCATGAAGCGCCATCTTTGTAGCTGATAGTTTTAGTTTTACTACTCTTTGTATAATGTGACAATGGTATTTGATGTGTTTTGTGTGCTGTGTTACCACGGTTACAGTGCAATTTAATCCAATTTAATTTTATATTTGTGGTCTGCAGTGTTTTCAGATTAAAGCCATAGCAGAGTCACGGAGTGGCTTCAGCATGGAACGTGAATGCCTGCTGTTGAGATCCTGCAGCGGTTCATTTATTCACACAGGGCAATCTGAAAATAAATGAACTGTGTTTTTAGAGAAACATGAACATTTATCTATTCATTTATGTATTTCAGTCTGTTTCACAACTAGTTTTTAGTTTTTGGATTCTTTTCTTTTAAAAAAAATTTTTTCTCCTCTTTCTCTGTTTCTGTATTTTTTTTATCTCATTATTGAGTTTGTATCTATTACTGATCTTCACTCTTGTGTTTCCTTGCTGCAAATTGATCATACCTCCGATATTTACTCAGTTTCTGTGACTAGCGAGTGTTTTCTTAATTACAAAGTCGTTATCGCTTTGTTCTATTGAGTGAGGTACATCGTGTTACATTTTGTTTAGGGTTAAATGAATAGTCCAAAGTCCAACTGATGTATTATTTCATTCATTTATGACCTGGTTTGCCAAGTCACAGAGTCAACATTACGTGGCAGATCGCTACAGTTGAGCAAATCTGTTGGCTGCACTCACACACTCATACACACACACAAAGTCTTACATACTACATTGTACCTTTCTAGCGATGCGCTCCACCACCACCCTGGCTACTGGAGTGATGGCTCCTCCCTCTGGGTCGTAGAACGGGCTCTGGGGATGGTCCAGACTGGTCAAGGGTCGGATCTTCTCCTGAGGGATGGTGGGCTTGTTGGGTGACTAAAAGGGACCAAATGACAGGGCCAGTAAGGGAAGGAGATATAAAGTATAATACACAGAGGTTAGAACAGCTATATTCAAAAAGTTTACATTAAAAATAAATAAATAAATAAATCTACAACTTTCCTGTTTTTGCTCAGTTCTACTGCTCCTATCAGTGCTGTTTTCCAGGCAGCCTGTGCACCATCAAGCTCTATGAACTCACTTTTAACCACTTGTGATGAAGTTAGCAACTAACTGGAGCATTTAGCTGCTAAAGCGATTCCAGCTGAAACTGTCCGAGACCTCCACACAGCTAAGGAACTGCACATTGGACCTGTCGCCTCCAGCAGACACAAACACGACTCCAAATGATCGCTAATGTTGCTCCATGTCTGTTCGATGTGTTTAAAACCTAAAACAGTGGTCGTAACATCTTTATGCTTTAGGTTAAATGCAATGCTTGCTTACATATAAAGGAGCCGACGCCTCTGCTGAGGCCTCGGTAACCTTGCTGGAAAAAATGAATGATAATTCCAAGCAAAGTCAGCCACCAGGTGGACACCAGATGTGTTTAACACCCAGCACAGGCCACCCCTGCCGCACTGAACATCACAAATAGGAAGTTTTTAGCACTACAAGGGCCTTTCAGTTTTCACTGTCATCTCCCTGGGTAGATGTGCTGGAGCTTTCAATGTTAACCTAAAGGTGAATCAGCTCCGACGGCTCTTTAACAATCAGGGGGAAACGGACGTGCATAAATAAGAAGCTACAGGTTAAGATCGGGTCATGATTTGAAGGGGAACCGTTCCCACCCTCACACATTAGCATAGCACAAATTATGCACTCAGCGCTGGAATGGTTATTGTCCTAGAGGAAAACATCTGCTCTTGTATATTGAGTATCAAATACGCCTAAGGGAAGAGAGTCTGAGTCTTCCACTGAGGAATGTTTAGAGTAATCAAAGTTAAACGGCCAATATTTAGGGCATGGGAATTATTTGTGGGACAGGAATACTAATGCAATAGCAGCTCATAGAGTCCCAGTGTCTGTGAGAGAGGCTTTTAAAATGAGAACATGATTTCTCTAGAGGGACGGAACCGTAGAGCAGCTGCAATTCACACATGCACACTAGAATTAATAAAAAGTAATAACATAACAATGGCTGCATTGAGTTTATACTCTATTTTGACCAAATATGGTGATGTAGGTGGGCGTCAGGGGGCCCGAAAGAGTCACCTCCACTCGCTGCTTCTCCCATAAGCCATCTGGTCCAGGTCCTCTTTTCTGTTTGATCTCACTATGCATCATTTATATCCATTTTAACAGCCCTTTAATAAGAAATTCACAGCATTGTTCCCAGGCACGCGTGTGTGTGGCAGCATGCGTGTCCATGTATCCGTATCGGAACTTTAAAAAAAACCCAAAACAAACCTCCACAGAGAGAAAAGATAAAAACACACGACAAACATGAATCATTCTCTTTGTTCTCACAGGTTAACTCAACTCTGTCGTTTCAAGTTTCAAACCAACTTTTGACTGAATATATGCGGGAGTGTTAAATGAGAAAAAGGGACAATCTACAAAAGAAGTATTAGCGGAGATATGAAGCTACATCCCCATCCACAGCGCTGGAAGAACAATGCTGATGATTCTCTTTGTAGTTAAATGTAGTTTCTTCTCTTTTGGTTTAAAAATCCTTTTTGGAATGAGACCAAACACAAGATATCCATCGCATTTACTACAAAATACGACTTTGCTGGTGTTGTCCCCGCAAACAGGCAGAAAATATAAAGTCTACTTTTTACATTGTGGTGTGCCGAGGTCTATGAGACGTGTACGTGTACTTTCATGTGTCTGTCTGTAGGTGGCAGTGTTTTAATGTTGGCTTTATAGTATTATGCACGCATTACTTAATGGCGTTAAACACATTAAACACATAAACATAAATGATCAGCTTGAAAACTGTAGTTATGAAGACCTTCCAGGGCAAAGGAAGCAACAGTTTGCCTAGTGATGCAGAGCTGTATTAGAATCTCTACACTGGTTCACATACATATAGCACAGCAGCAAAGATAAAACTCCGCCATTCTTGACTGAGGGTGACGCCAGTAAAACATCCTACAATACAAAAGTAAAACAAAATTCAATCTAAACTTTACAAAAATGATTTAAAAAATAAAAAATATATCAGTATATTAATGTTTCTTTTTACATTTATGAATAATCAAACCAGAAATGTGTCAAACATTCTTTCGTGATTCTATTTGTTTAATGACCAAAACTCTCCATTCATGGATACTGATTCTAAACTAAACTGAGCGTTGTAATAAATTAAAGAAAACAACATAAAATAACAAAACACAAGTTAAAAAGTTAGCAACTGAATTAAAAATGCAGATTTTGAGAAACGGGGCCATCTAAAATCCTCTCATACCATATCAGCATGATACTTACACCAGCATTTTCAGTTATCAGTGGCCTAAATCTCTTTTTAGTTTAAATGCTGACATGACTGAAGTTTCAGTCATATTTGAAAAGACTGCAAACCATAATGAGAGCACACAGTCACACAGCTGTACTTGTTGCTGCAGCATGGGATTTCATACAGTTCCTCTAATTCATTCTGGCTGCTTTGCCTCCTATTTGCATATATTTAGTTTGTTACTCTAATGCAGCCTATGTACTTGAATAATGAAGCATAAAGTTTCTGTTCAACTGCTTTTCAACTGAACGGTGTCCTCTCTCTCGGCCATGGTGTCTCTATAGGTTCTGTGCTGTCGTCCTACTGGTGTCCACCAAGTTGCATCTAAGGGCAGTGGTTCAAAAAGCGGCACTCACTCTCAGTATCTATTCTCTTTGGAAATACTGCTGTCTAATCTATGCTTATTTTAGAATATAATCAGTACAATGCAAAGTGCATTAATTATTGTCCCCCTGACCACAAAATACAAACAAACTGAATGCCACTGGAGCTGCAGGGACTGGTTACAGAATCTCAAAAAGGCTAAAAACAGGTCCAGGACAGACAACAATGCTTCCCTGCTTTAAGCCCGTATAGAAAGAGGTCTGGTTTTATGCTATTGAAGTTTCTGAGAGGTATTTACCACCACCTCTCCTCAGCAGGATAAGCTCCTTGCTTATTCATGATGTTGTAAACTATAAATAAATTGCCGTAGTCTCCAAACAGTGGGTGAATATGGATGAGAACCTTTCACTCTGAGGATGTAGGAAACTTAAGAAGAAGTCTGTCGCAGGAACAGACAGGTAGACGTCAAGTGAAGCTTTGAAATGAGTGCTGCTTCCTGCCATTAGCTACTGAGCAATAAAGCTTTTTATAACATACACACATACACATTTGTTTGCCTGTCAGTGACATCATATCCCCTTTGTGCATGTGTCACCTTTGTGGTTGTCGGCCAGAAGCTGATTGATTTTAACTCTATGTTTGAACCAGATTAAGGATTTTTAGTCCACAGACATCTGGATCTTACGTTATAACGGGAACAATCTGCACAAAGGTTAGCAGCAGCTCAGCTCGCGGCATCTTCAGGTCGCCATGTGAGCGTTGAACAGCATCTGAGAAACAATAACTTTTACAAGAAACTGCTTCATCCATTGTTTTAGCAGTTTCGGTCACTGGGTCTGTTTGTTTTGGAGAGGAGGACACCTCTGAGGGTACGCAAGCTCCCAGTAAAAGCCTCTTGAATGTCTGGATCTTTAGCTAAAGGTGCAGTGACCGAAGCAAACATTAGCACGAGCTCAGCTTCAGCCCCTCCACATTGTCCCTCTGTCCGCCAAACTTTCTGAGAACTCCTGGGTTTGAATGTGAAAGTGCTTTATTCAGTGTCTTGAGCCATTTTTATCCCTGCGTCTGTTTGCTCAAGAGAGGAGGAGACCTCTGAGGATAATTTGGTTCCAAGTAAACACAATGAGCGCCGAACACTGATCCGAACTGTGAGAAGCTGACGGCAATGACAGCGATATGATGAATGATTCATGATTAAAAGCTCTGTTAGCTGGTTACTCTTCTCGTTTAAGAGCTCGCCATAAAACTCCCCGTCTCTGACTCATGCACCGCTCCCACTGTTGTCTCCTGTCTGTCCCCTGTGTGCGTGTGTGTGTCAATAACTCTACTGAAACATGTATTTTTTCAGTGCTTTTAAGAGACAACCGCTGCTTTGATTAGCATCCAGCCAGCTCAGCTAACAAAGGTGCCCAACTCTTTGTGGAGCTTAGCCAGGCTCACGTTTCAATTTTCATTGCCGCTCATTCTCCAGTGGTTCCTCATGATAGCTTTAGAACATAACACAACTTTAATCCTCTACTGGATGATTCACCTCTACCACTGCCAACACACGCCGCTGAGGACATAAAGCTAACCAGCAAAATAAGAGCAGATTACCTCATATGTCACTCCACTGTCAGTGCCCGCATCCCAGGGAATGAGGTCTGTGACCAGCCTCTGGACCCAGCCACACTCCTTGGTGCACAGGTCCTCCCCCGAAAGCCCCACGTTCCAGTCTGGGCTGGGCCCGAGCATGGTGAGGAAGGACATCAGGTGACGCGTCCGGTCCACAGAAAACTCAGCCGATGGAGCAGCTCGTCTGATGTTGAAAGGATGTGATGTTAAGAAAAAAAAAAAACATATCCAGGTGAATAAAATCCATTTTTAACATTATAATAAGAGAACCGTGAGCATGTTTTGAACAAAATCATCTCAAGAAACATTTCTCTGGGTCTTGACACTCTGCTCCTGCAAGTTTTCGAAATGGCCTTTTCTGATGTGGTGACCTTTGACCCAAGTCGCAGAGTTAATTGCGGTATAATTGTAGCTTTGCAATATCCAATTAGAAGCAGAAAATAGCTCATAATGACACATTCTCACCGAATGTCCAAAACCTGGTGATAATAATAAAAAATATATATATTTTGAAGACAATAATAGGGTAGTTTGGAGTTTCTGGACGAGAACCAGTCCTCGGCACGTGACTTAATTACGATGTCTTAAGCAAGACACAAGCGCAAACACGACTAATTTAACCTGACAAGTCGGGATGCAAAAATGAGCAAATACCTCATATCACAGCGAGTGTGCGACTGTGTGTGCGTGCATGTGTGCGAATGTTCTCATTAGTAAAAATAATAGTGGCTCAATATATCGCAAATGACAGACAACGCTAGGAGGGGTAATTAAACAGATGTTTGGAGAAAGATACAGTACATTAGAGTGTGGGTGCGCGAGTGTGTGTGTGTGTGCGTGTGTGTGTGTTTTCCTGTGAGCTCATGCAGGGCTGAGGGCTAGAATTGTGATAAGTTTCTAATTGCTCTTGAACTAATTCCAAGGAGCGCACAGGATGCCAGAGTTTGTGACTGTAAAGACAAAGTCGGCCTGACTTTAAGAGCCGCACAAAGGAAGGCATCGCAAAACAATTAGGGGTAAGTCTTTTTTTTCTAAAATTAACACGTTATAATACAATAGCATCTGAATTTCAATTATAATTTGTGGAGCAGTGAGAGCGTTGAAAATGTTTAAATCCTGCACTTATCCCGCTAATTAAGAATTTGATACCTCCCACGGTGAAGATTAGGTCTGCATGATTAATGGAAAGGTCACATTATCACTGAATTCTAAGAAAAAAGAAAAAAATGAAAAAGTGCATCTCATATTGTTTCTGTGGATCATCCAGCGAGTCCGAAATTTAGTAGATACTGTAAATGTAATGTGAAACGAGATAGTTCAGTATAGTATAGAATAACCTCGGGTTGAAGGAACGCTACAGCAGCTTCTCAACAGTTAAACATGAGTGTATTGTTCTGTGGGTCCCTAACATTTCAACTTTTCATAAAGTATTAAAAAAAAAAGAGTTTTCAGCTTAACGTCAGACCGAAGTGTTTTAGAAAACCAAGGTTAGAGAGTCTTATCCCACAGAGACGCATGTTATCCCTTTAACTGGAGCTGAGGTGCCTAAACAGCAGGTTTTCATTCAGAAATATTCATTAATAAATGATAAAGACATCCATCAGGTGCTCCAGTGGCTGGCATGCTCACGGCCAACATGATGTAAAATTTAAAATCTCCATTGATCAAGGAGAAAGTCCAACTTAAATCCTTCTAATTCTGTGTGTAAGTCAATATAAACTACTAACACGGCAGCTATGGTGCATGTTTGTGCAGGTTTATGAAGGACACGTGGGATAAAACTGTTTTTTTGACATTTGTAGAAGCTGTCAATGCTTCATGCCTCTGGGTGGGGGTTTCCCATGGCAGTGCCAAGTGCCATGCTGTCTGTTTCCATGTCTTGCTAATAACTGAGGCCAGTCAACGTCCTGTGCAGCCTAACAACGGCAGTAAGAGATGTATTCTTTCATTTTTAGACAAGCCCACAGTGTTGGTGTTATTGTAGGTTGTACAGGAGTGAGATTTACAACACCTCACCCTTTAGAACATTCAGTATTTGAGACAACAGGGTAAAGTGTCCACTTTGAAATCTGATGATAGTTAGTCCGGCTCGCTCACGTTTCCAAAAAGCTTTGCATTTGTGTTATTTTAACACCTGCAGAGTCACAGAGTTCTGCAAGAAGTGCTGAAATTACAGGTGGGATTGAGCAACTGCTAACAATGTTAGCCCCCAGCTGTTGTGTGGCTATTGGAAGTAACGCGATAATAACATTTAATAACTGTTTGCAGTGGCTGTCCGACATTAGTGCCTATCAAATTACAGCACTGGCACAGAAGCTTCTTGTAGAAGTCTAATGTTGGAGTTGCTATCACTGCAGTAGGGTAAAGAAAACTCAAAAGCCCGCCCTCTGCTTATCACAGTTGCAGAATATAAACATAAATGTTCATCGTTAACTTTGCTGTTTTATGTTTTCCTGATTTTTCTAACATCATCATATCTCTCAGAGAGGTGCCTTTTCTCTTTAGCAAAACTGACATTGAGTGATACTTACAGGTTGAGCGGCTGCCATGCCGGCCACTGAGCCTTAGTTTTAATGACAGTCAGTACTTCATCTCCCTGTGGAGAGAGGGAGAGGGAGAGAGGGAGAGCGAGGGAGGGAGAGAGAGAGAGGCAATTTGTCACTAAATGGATGACGATAAAGGGAGAAAAAAGAAACATTGACAGATAAAGGGCCAAAATTGACAAATTGACATGACTGAGGGTGAGTACTCTCATCCAAGGACAGCAAAGTGTATTCCACTTTTCAAAGGCTTAAGAGCCCGGACAAAGTGTGTCTCTTATCAGGACAGAATGGCTCTGTGCTGTTTTATAATAGCCGTCTGTTATTCTAGTGAGGAACCTCGCTATGCACTCCGCACCGCACCCACCACTCTCTATAGTCTCTCCGTGGCATCACGGCCACTTTATGGACCGCACAACACATTATCTATCATAATGCATCGGATGTAATTACTCAGCCAAAAGCAGGGAGACAAATGATGGATTTAGTGAGGCGGAGCAGTTGATTAGGATGGAATTGGAAAGTCCATATGTGCCCTTTCTGGGTTCATAAGAGCCTTTTTTATTGTGTTTTCTCCACTTCCCCATCTTTCTGTCTTTGTTTTTTCACACACAACCATCCACGAGTACACACAAACACACACACACACACACACACACACAACAGCTTCAGTTTGGGATATGCCCCAAAAAAAAAAAAAAATCCTTTTTTCTGGTTGACTGAAGGTTCCACAGTCGCCTTGAAAGCCTCCCATCTTCCCTGGGGTGGTGTGAAGAAAACAAGTGTGTGTGTGTGTAGCTGGGTGTGCGCGTGCGAGTGTGCGCGGATGAAAACAAGTTTGCAAGTCCGTGTCCATCTTCTATTCAGAGCAGCCTGGGGCTCTGCGGCCTCTCTGGCCTCAGACTGCACGCCATCCTCTCACGGACACACACACAGATGGGCACAGGTGGACAGATATGTATATAAATATAGACAGCGATGGGGGCAGAAACAGGCAGGCTGGCATTGAGACAAGACGCATGCAATGACTATCTAGACAGGCAGGGTGATGGGCGGAAAGATACACTTTATGCTTCCACTTGCTGTAACACTGGCTCATGTAGAAAGAGATGAAGTGGTGGCTACGCTGAGTTCACTTAAGATTCTCAAGAAAACTATAGCAAGAAATCATTTTAAGTGGGGATGAAATGAAAAAAGGGTCTTTCAAACTGTTCTTTTAAACATTTTGAGTCATTTTGCTGAGAACTATTTAAAATTAAGAGGAAAAGAACTCAAAACCCCGATCTTGTTTGCGTGATCCAACCTGTTTCAAGCGATAATGGCAAGACTTCCATGCATCAATCAGTCCTCAAACTTAAGTTGCACAGAGCTAAGATTTATTAGTTAGCTAGGTAGCAACAGTCTGTTACACCTGTGTGTTTTTAGGTTTAAACCTTGAGGAATCGCTGTAAATCTCCACGTTTGCTACGGCTGGTCACAGGCCCGTCTGTCCTCTCTGACTCGAAAATACGACGCGAATCCGAATCCACGCGATCTCAGATTGGATTTTCTGGTTCGGAGGTTATTTTTTTCTAAAAATCTGTCAATGATTCATGTCACATCAAAACGTCTTCTAATAAAACCTCTCCAAGTTTGTATGGCAGAGTTCGGAAAGCGCTTTTAAAAGGCCGTTTTTCTGCACGGTGCGTTTTAAACCACATGAGCATATGAACATCGAGTTCACACATCACCAGAAAACATTTCCCAGAATTCATTTGTTTTCACATTCTGCAGTATATGCTACTTACTTCAGTCATTTCCCATCGTGAACATGCAATATAATCAAATCGTGGTTAGGGAGGACTAACACACTTTACCGCAATTGATGTTTTTTTCCGCCATAGTAGCTCAAAATGCAAGGAAGCCTGTAATGACACGTTTTCACCTTCTGGATAAACATGTTGAAGGTAATTTCCTCCATCATTCTATCACTCCCTTCACCATCTGCCATTACCACAAACTCTCAATGCTTAGGTTCAATTTGGACGAACGGAAAAAAGAAAAATCCTATTCCTGTGAAACAGTCCTGCACATTTTATGGCAGCCTTCAGCCAGAATCACGTAATACAAAGTTCTTCGGCCGGTAGGAGATGCAAATCTTCCTGTAATGGTCTTGTTTGTTTACGGTAATTATCGTAATGGCACAAAATGACTGTGATTTACCAATGTTTAAATGCACATTACATTTTCATGAACGTTTTCAAGGAGAAAGGAGAGGGAGGGACGGGGGGGGGTGGAGGTAGGGAAACTGGTCTGATAAGGACGGAGAGGAGGAGCAGAAAATTGTGATGGAGGGGAAGAGGAACAGGAACTACAAGCCCGTGTAAGAAAAGGAGACAAGAGAGGGCAGAGGAGAGGAGAAGGTGGAACGAGGGAGGTGATACGGCTGAAGAGGATGATAGTGAGAAAAGCTGAGACAAGGACGAGGAAGACAGGAATATAAAGTCAAAATGGAGACAGGAAAAGAGAATGAGAACCTGCAAGTTTACAATGAAAGCACACAGCGCAAATAAAAATCATTTTCCTGATGTGAAACCGAACCAATCAATATCAAATATATCAAACTTATTAAAAAGGAGCAGAAGCGCTTTGAGCTCAATATTGATGTCAGCTGTCCATCACGCTCGCAGTGACAAATCTGATCTGATGATGGTGCGAAATGGAAATTCAGATATTGAAAATTTATTAGGAAACATCCAAAATTCATGGGAATTCATTCAAGTTATTTTAGTCTGGACCGACGTGGTGGACAGGCCAACAGACATACCGCTAACATGGGCAAGGAAATAAAATGGTAATTTGCTGATAATGAGAACTCATTCCTATTCTGTTCCATTTGGCGTCATGGGGGTGCTCAAACCTATTCCAGCGGTCATTGGGCGTGAGGCGGGGTGCATCCAGGACAGGTTGCCAGTCCCACATAGACAGGCAAACTCCTACGATCAGTTTAGAGTTCCCAGTTTACTTATCATGCACGTTTTTGGATGGTGGGAGGAAGCCAGAGCACTCTGCAAAGATACCGAGAGAACGTGCAAACTCAACACAGAAAGGACCCGGTTGGTACTGGAACCTGGGACCTTCGTGCAGTGAGGTGAAGTGCTAACCACCACTGTGCCATCCAATCTGTTCCTAATTCTGTCTAAAAGAAGTGGGAGCTTAACCAAAACCACCAGTGCTTTGCAAATACTCCTCATATTCCACGTCACAAGAAGTGCACCTTTATTCAACAGCAGGATCGTCTGAGCACCTGTTTCAGTGACTGGACTACAATGAGGGGAGGCTCTCTTACTTGACTGACTCTCAGTGAGAGAGATCTGCTGCCATTCATGTTCGGTTGGGCAGCAGCAGGTGTGACAGCAGTGAATGTGAGGAGGGGAAGGAGCTGGAGGCCGAGACACATCTTACAAAGAAATGACAAAGATTAGTAAGTGACACAGCTCGCCAACATTCAGGTACACAGACTGCAGGGTGAAGGCCCGAGTAAAAGACTGCTGTGAATCACTGTTGTCCGAGAAGCATCTGAGCCATGACAGCAAATAAAAAAATCTATATCTTGACCATCCGGCTGATGGATGGCCAAACAGTGACAGCGTGACGGCGGGAGAGGCAGAGAAAATGGACAAATATAAGAGCGGGGCTGAAAACCGACCTAAACAGCAGCTGCTTTTAACCCACGTGTATTTGCAAATAGTAATTCATCA
This sequence comes from Datnioides undecimradiatus, assembly GCA_008933995.1. Lineage (NCBI taxonomy): Eukaryota > Metazoa > Chordata > Actinopteri > Lobotiformes > Datnioididae > Datnioides > Datnioides undecimradiatus. The sequence continues at coordinate 1,141,463 of WARS01000054.1, read as the reverse complement.
AGTGAAAAGCTGAATGGAAAAGGCAGAGGTCAATAAAATACTTTTCCCATGATGGAAAAAAAACACATTTATTACAGCTTGTTCAACTGCCAATAAAGAAATTATGAGATGAGCAGTGACTGAAATGCTTTTGTTAAACATAATGAGCGGCACAGCAGTTTCCTGAGTCTTGCGGCACAATATTTTAGTGGATTATTAAGTTTCTGACATACAGTCATAATATAATTTTACCTTAAGGTCCATATAAAAGCTTTTATCTCAGTGGAGTTTGCTCCGTTATAGATGATGGTATAGTGATGGTGACTTGGACATCAGATGAGTGTGTTTTCTTGGTCTCTTGTCCAAAGCCCTTGCTGTTTCAGTTATGTAGGGTTCAAAGCTGTCGCATGTGCCACACATGACTCTTGTCCCATGTGTCGGTGTTCCAGCAGAGATCGGCGCTGACTCCAAAATCTGGATGGATAGTCTGACAATCCAGCCCAGTACCAGTTTGTTCTGACAGTGATTTTCCATCGTACAGGCTTTGTGCACATTTGCCCGGTCTTTCCGTCCTCCTGATTACTAACAAGAAGTTATTCTCTGCGTGGGAGTTTCCTCACCACTGATATGCTATGCTATGATTGGTGGCTACAGTTAAGATTGAGGTAAGATTGAGGCATCTGAAAGCTGCAGAAAACACAAGTGGGTCTTGTCAAACTGAAGGGCGGTGGAAACAAGCTTTAAACACACTGCTATATTGCATCATTTTAGGTTGATATGACAAACTTAAACATCCAGCAGTCATAGAGCAACATTATCATTCATTTGGAGTTTGTGTCCAACTGAGTCCAAGTTCAATATTCACCCTTCGTTTAGCTTTGTTTTGAACTCCAGCTAATTGGGATATCTCGTTCTTTAGATAATAAAGGTTCTACTACGATACATGGCAGTTGCTAACTTGCTGCTTGTGGTTTCGTGGCGGTGACGTAGTGTACTATTCTAATATGGACACTAAAAGTGAGCAGTGAGCCAAAACAGTGAGTTGCAGGCTGGAAAACCAAAACATGGAGCTGAAAGATGCTATAAAGGGTTCACCACTGAGCAACCTTTTCAATTACATAATAATATGATCCCCCATTTAGCCAACTATTATATCCTAAGTCCATAATAGGCTATACTTTCATGCTCATCATAAAAACACATTGTTGCTTCCAGGTTTAAGCTAACTGGTTTTCCTTTTTTAGCATGAACTTTGTATTGTAATATATTAAATATACTATATTTTTTGGTATATTTCACCCATCCTGTATTCTACAACAGCATAATACAGAAAATCCTAAATTCAGTTATGGCTTTTGGTTTTGAAACTGACACTGACAGCTGGAGAAATACTTGTATGAACAGGACAGAGGCAGACACAAAGACGGTCTGCACCATTCCTTCCCAAATCCCCTCAGTGGTCTCAGTTCTGCCCACTTATCACTCGCTCACTTTGGAATGAAGTTTTGCCTGCAGGGACTCTTCGCGTAGCAGCATGAGGCTTTGTATTGTCTTTCCAGACTCGGTCTAATAAAGGAAAATGAGCCTGGGGACTTAGGGAAAAGGTGTCTAATAAAAAATCAACACTGCACTAATGCAATTACAATTGCATAGAGGCTGAGGAATAGATGGATGACTGGGCCACTATGTTGTAACCCAGCTGGATAAAATTCACAGCTTAGGTCAAAATGTAGGGGCGCAGACGTACATATCCACTCGACACATGTAAGTGCTCACAGTCATGCCACACTGGAAACACACACATGGTTTCATCTAAAGGTGACAACATGATTAAACAATCTGCCCTTGTAGCAATAAATTGCGATTCCCTTCGTTGGGCAAGATGTCATCGATCATTTGTCAAAAATCATTTCACAAAGACACACACACACACACCAATTTCAGCTCAGCAGGTTATTTATCAACCACCTGTGACATGGATATGAAGAGCCATGCTGTATCATCTGTCCAATTACATTATAATTTACTTGTCCCCCAAGCTAGGTGCTGTAATTGTACTGTACAAAATAACAACCTGTGTTCCCCTATAGCAAAACCATAAACAGATTTGAAATACGCAAAGCCCCCCTCATCTTCTTTCCCTTGAAGTCTTCCTTGTTGCAAATCTCAATTCAATATTTCACAATTTAACATTTAATGTGTGTTTCCTGATTAAATCAGTGAGATGCTTGGCATTTAAAGTGCTTGTAATTGTAGTAATACCTTGACGTATTAATTCCGGCTCACATCGTAGCATATTCTAGCACTCTGTGTCAAATTTTAATACTACTAAACACACGTAGAGCCACAGAGTTTTAAACAATGCAGCAACTCACATTAGAATAGGATTTTTGTGTGCCTTTGTGTCATCGAGATGATTGTGTTTGCAACTGTAATAATGGCAGCAATGGCACTAAAAAGGTAGTAATATCAGGGTGTAAAAACATGCTGTTTTATTGAATGTATCCAATTAAAGTCCTGTTGTTTGTGTAGAGGAAGGATTCCCTGTTGTTTTACAATTCATAGATATAACTGCTGTGACAACAAAAAACAAAAGCAACCGTTTTTTAACCCAATCTGTGGCAAACCACAGAGAACTTTTTCAAACTCAGTGTATTTCTTGATAATGTTTAGTGTGGGTGGGCAAGAGGCGACTGACCAGGCCAAATCATGACTTTGAAAGAGATTCGAGAAAGGATGTAGATGATAAGAGCAGGCAGGATGATGGGAAAGTGGCGGCAGGGAGCATGATGGAAGCAAGATAAACTTTGCTCTGGAAGGTCAAGCTGTTCCTCAATCTAGTTCCTGATACAGCTGGACATTCACAGCACATCCAACCTTTCTGCTAGGGTTCAGCAGCAACACTGGTGTTCCTGTTGTGCCCCTGTGGAAGGGGTGCTGGTGCCAGAATCCCTTAGCTGCTGGGTACTACAGCAGACAGATTGCCAGGAGCAAAGACCTTCACCCAATGAAGAAGGACTCGTCACAGAAGGGGGGTAGCCTCAGCAGCCCAAGCTGTTACCCCCAACAGTACCCCAAAACAATCAGGCTTCCTACCTAAGAAGGCAGCTCCTACCTACTATCATAATGACAACACGCAGGCTAGATATGAACATTATGTCCAAAACAGCAAGGTACACTGGAATTCAAGCCAAGTAGGCTGAGGAGACAATGTAGTATAATGTATGCCCATCAAGGTTGGCAGCAAACACTCTGCAAACCAATGCAGAGTGCACGTGGAGTCTCTAAGCTTGTCTGTCGAACAGTGAGATGGCTGCAGATCACAGGTGGGTGACCTGTGAACTGAACACCTGAATGGACAAGCTGGGCTTTGATCAACCCCGGCTGGGTTGCCCCACCTGGGTCAAAGGAGTCTCACAATGAATGAGCTACAACACATTGCTGATCAGGTGTTTCAGTACATTGCCAGTGAGGTAAAAAAATACTTTCAGACTAGAAGGGAAAAAAGACCCTAAGTAATTATTAAATGTAATGATTAAACAATCAGGGCAGCACCGTGGCTTGGTAGTTAGCACCTCGCCTCACAGCAAGACGGTCCTGGGTTCACTTCCCGACTGGGTTGTATCTCTTTTGAGTTTGCATGTTTTCGCCATGTGGGTTCCCTCCAGGTACTCTGGCTTCCACCCACAACCAAAAACATGCATGACAGGTAAACTGGGAACTCTAAATTGACTCTAGGAGTGAATGTGAGAGCAAATGAGTTTGTCTGTCTATATGTGTCAGACTGGCAACCTGTCCTGGGTGTACCTCCTGCTGGGATAGGCTCCAGCCCCCTGCGACCCCAAATGGGAGAAAGCAGTTACAGAAAATGGATGGATGGACAGTTAAACAATCAGAACCTAACCTTATGAAGGAAGTGATGCAATGGTCAAATCTGACTGACAGTAGCCTTGCAGCACATGTGAAGAAGCCACAACTGTCATCACTTCATTTAAATGTTGCTCAAGCCTGACTGGTGTCAGGACGTGAACAGTGTCCCTCTTTTCCGACTGAGTCCAACCTGCTTCAGTCCTGTGAGAGCAGCACAGGCAAAACAGAAAGACACAGTCCACTCAGGTAAAATAACTAAAAGTATTGAAACTTTATTAGGAATTGCCGCAGACAATATACTCCGGGTGCACCTTTTTCATGAACTTTCCCATGTGTGTTTCGGTGACATAATGATTTTGTTAGTGTGTGTGTGTGTGTGTCTCTGTGTGCATTTCCTCCAAGATATTATAACCTGCAGGCTTGGTAATCCATCACACCAGTGTCAGGTGTAATATGTGACACATTCACCTGAGGAAACATTGTCACATTAGTCAGCATGGATCACTGTCACACTTCGTCTCGGCAAACCTCTCCGTTTGTTACAAAGGATCAAAACAACTGCAATTAATAATGACCGAGCACCAAGGTGGAGGTCTGAGGTTCTTATTCAGGGAATACTTCAGGCCCAACACATGCATTACTATTGTAACTGATGTGAGAAAAATATGAGCAAATGAACACCCACGGTTCATCCTGCTTTTAGTGCAAATATACTGCTGCTGATGTAACTTGCTTATTTGTTTATCTGTTTACTGAGCCATTTAACTCTGAGGTAGTTTGGGAAGACGGATGACTCCACAAAATGAGCAAAAAGACGTTTTTTTTATCAGTAACGTAAAGTGAAAAAAACATGACAGATGAGGAAACACAAGAAAAAAAAAAACACTTCCATGCTGAGACAAGAAATTAGATGTCATTACAATGAAAATAAATCAACTGGCACGAAACTGCTTTTGAGAACGGAGGTTTTGGAAAAGACAAAATGTGGAAGCTTCTGCAGGAAGCCTTTTGAATTTGTGTTTGAAGAGGATCTGGAAATGGAGATGACGTTTTAGAGACTGCTATCCAGCAGACTGCAGCCACTCATCCAAGACACCTCAAAGGCTTTAGGGACAGGCGCTCGGGTTTAAATCTGAGACATCATTATCATGGAGATCTTCCGGAGGGTGCGAGAGGAGAGGAGAGGGGGGGGGGTAGTTTTGCTCACTATTCTAATCTAGTCTCTTGTACAAAGAGGGTTTTGTATCATTGGTGGGTTTCTCGTCACCTCCAGTGTCCCTGCTGTCCTTTTCTCTAGCCTGTTCTCTGTCACTCAGAGACGGCGGTGACTGATGTCTTGCCACACCTGTTCAGTCACTCGGGACAGGTAAACTAAAATCTTTTCCATTATTTGGTCGTTTGGGAAAAGAGCAGCCCTGTAATTTTGTCCAAGGTCACGAATGTATCCGTTTCTACAGCGGCCCACAGACACGGCCGTCTTGAACCTTCCCTCAGCTTTGGAAGAAGGCAAAGGGCATTGTGTGCTAAACTGAGATTCTTTGCCTCTGGCAGCTGAGGTGATGATTATGAAATTGCCTGTGGCAGTTTTATTTAATGTTATACTGTAGTAGATGACCTAAAAAATACAAACCTAGGAAAAAAGATCTGAAGACTTTGTATTAAAATAGATTTTTAAGGAGGAAAACAACTGTCTTTTTCTCATTTTGTCTGAATGTTCCCTAAACTTGTATTCAATGTGTATATTTACGGGTACTGTAATCACAGTCTGTAATATATTGCCAATAGTCTACTTTCACTTAGACTGGTTTCACTGCTGGTGATGAGAGAAGCACATGGTCTGGTCTCACTATTTCCCTTAAAAAAAAACCTTAAAGTGCTTAAGTTAAAAGTCAAACACAGCTTTAATTAACAATAAGCAGCTTCCATAACTCACCATGATTTATTATTTGTAGGATTCTAATTTTTTTTTTTATATTATTTATTTATATAGACTCATCTCTCTCTCTCTACACACACACACACATTATTATATACACATTATTTTTCACTGGCTGCAAACTGGCTGCCATTATATAATTGTGTTTATACAGCAGAAGACTTAAATCGCTGGCGGTGTTTGCGTTTTTAATTACATTCACAGGAAAATATTAACGTTACATACACAAAACACAGGTCCAGTTCATCAGCAGGGCTGTGCAGTTACAGCACAGTCTCGCAGATTAATCTCCCTAAAATCAAAAGCAGCAGGGAAACGGTTTGGGGCTGCATGTTAACAAGAGATAAATGAACAGTCTGAATTTAGATCTGATCTCTAAACTAAATTTATATAAAGTCTGATCATTTTCAGGACTTTCTTGTCAATATACTGTTTTGTTTCCTTACCTGACATCACCGAATAAGTTATTTTACAGGAAATGAATGAAACAGTGACAAAATAAGGACAAATTAGAGGGAAATGTATTCATGTAAAAGCATTTTCTCTGAGGAGCAGCAGCTCCTGCTCTGCTGCTGGTGCAGGGAGACCAAACCTAATGAGGATATGATTTTTCCACTTACATTCTCGATTTTGCATACGCACGCTATCCCGAAAACCTATTATTGGGAACCACAAAAAAGTTTCAGAGTGACAACTAGTGTAACTGTAACCATAGTAACCCACTGGCCTGTTTGAGCACTGTGCGAGAAGAGAGGGAGAAACGCTGCTGCCGGAGGAGTGTGTCTGACCGCTGTCAGTGTCCTCTGTCTGTGCAGTTATCAGTTTTAAATATGTTCTTCGCTGCATGATGTTGTAATACATTTAAGATAATAAAGAAAACTATTGAGCCCTAACTTGGTAGGGTAGCATTGATCAATACAGCATTAGATAATTAATGTAGCATTAATAAAGAGTCATTAACCCAAGCAGAGTTGTTTCATCTATAGACAAAAGAACACACTATGCATTGGGTCTCCGTTCCAGAAAAGGCTATGCTAGTACAGATTTCAAAGTAATGCTAACGTTTCCTAATGCTGACTGATGTTCTGATGCATTGTGGGAGTCATACAGGTTTTCTATACTTCTCTTTAACAATTCATGCTGAAAGTATTCTTTGAGTATTTCCGACTTTTTCGGTGAGCTACATGGTCCAGGAGTTTAAAAACACACAGCGAGAACTCGGCAGCAGTGGTAGGAGTTGGGGTGGGAGAAGAACCTCTCCAAGTGAGCAGTTGGAGGGAAACAAACGTTGGAATTAATCATGTTGACAGTGTGTTCTCTGTCAACAACAGCTGTGCAAAGATGGAAATGGTCACCTCCTCCCACTATCGCCACCGTCAGGTGCACCCACACTCGCTTCCTCTCCTTTAGGTTTTGATTGGAGCAGAGTCTTCATCAAAAACTCCTTGAAGATGGGACCAGAGGGTTGGACCTTTCTACAAGCTGCAGGCAGGGGGCAGTAATCAGCCAGTTTCAGTTCGGTGCAACATTACGAGAGACTAGAAGAACTAATTGAACAAGTGGCACCGAAGTGAGATATTTTCTTAATCTGAAATATTTTTGGCTGTCACAGAAAAACTGACTCGAGGATTAGAACAAGTCGACTTAAAGATTGCCAAACAGGCCCGGGCATTCTTTCTTGATGGATGTCTTATATCACAAAAACTGAAAAGCACAAACTGCTGTCATGGTCAAAACAATTCACTTTGCACATGAAAATGATGAGTTGTATTCCGCTTCATCTGAGGCAACCACTGAGTCTATAAAATAAGGAAAACTTACGTTACTGTGTGTGTGTTCCCCAATCAAACCAGTCTTAGAGATCAGTGTGGGGACTGATAAATACCCAGGACACTGGGTTGATGCAGCTGAATTGTGGGTCTGGGAAACCTAGCAACAGACAAAGGCCCTAACTTTGACTTTACAACTCCTACAAAGTCTGCTTTCAAGGCATGTTACACGGCACACAACGACGACAACAGCAAAAGCTGAGCAATTTACGTGAGCAACACGTGTCAAGCAGAAAGGCATCGAGGAGGGGGGAAGGAAAGGTGAGTAAGGTCACAAAGTTGGAAAAAGGAAAGAACAGCAACGAACAACAAAAAGCACAAGTTGGTATGGGTGTAAGGCTGCGCAGGATGGTGAGGGGGAAGGAGGCGGGGTCAGGGGGGAGTATGAGAAGTAGAGTTTTGTGGAAAGGAGAGTAGAGAGAAGGGAGGAGGAGGTCACAGTGGGAGTGAAAGTCCAGTAATTGCTTTGACCTTGAGCTGAGCCGAGGTGTAACTCAGTCAAAGCGGGTGATGAATTCCATGCCCTCGGCCCTGTCGCGGGTATAGAGTCGCCGCTCGCAGGGATTTTTTGTTTATGACCACTTGGAAAAAAACACAAATGGACGACAAGACTGGCTGAAAGAGAGTCTGGGCGGGCGGGCTTCACAGCCGCCCGGGGAAACTGTTAAATGGAAAAGGTGGACTGGAGGGGATGCTTAAAGGCCAGCGGAACAAGAGAGACTGCAGCAGAAAATATTTGTAACATGGACGAGGCAGATGGATTCTGGTCTGCGTGACCTGTCAGACGGATGATGTTCATGACCACTGATAGACTGAACACTGGGAGAGGACTCGGGGAGAGAAGCAGTTGCGCTGGTTCTCTTTGCGCTCTCCCCTGTAAGGTTGCAGCAGCTCCGGAGGTTTCCAGCGAAGAATACATTAACAGGTTTTTCCTGCTCATTAAACTTTCATAAGGCTTACAGCAGCTACAGGAAAATATGTCATATTCTGAAATGTCCTGCGCCATGTAACCCACAGCATGAAAAATGATCTTTCAGAAGCCTTTTATTCCTTTCTTGCCTTTATTTTTAGGGAGAAGTGTTCTGATTTTTAAGTTAAAAATAGACTGAAATTCAATTTTGATTTCATTTTTACTATAAAATCAATATTTATTTTCCATGAATTTGAATTAATTTTCAGTAAGAAACATATGTTCTTTAAATTTTATTTTATTAATAATTTGTCTTTTATACATTTTATACATTACACTCTAGCTCACTCACCTCCGCTTTCAGAGTGGAATACAACACAAACCTGACAGCATGAGGCTCAGCGTCAGAAAGAACGGGATGGATTACATCTCTAAGGGTTGACCACCAATATGAGGGCGTCTCTTTTGAAGTAAAATGGAGACAAAGTAAAAGCATCAATAACACAAAATAAAGATACTTGATTACAAGAGCCCTGCATTCAAATATATACAGTGTGTATAGTTTCATAAAAAATCATAATTTATTCAAAAATATTAACAAACTTCCCTCTAGCAGGTTAAGTGCTTCATAGTAAAATCAGCATTAATATATCAATCAAATTACAACCCACTAACCATACCCTACAGATAAAGTAGTGGCATAGTGCAGTGCAGCCTTTAAAGTGGGAATATACAAAGAAACAAAGTGGAAGTACTCAAGGAAAGCAGAAGTACATCTTGGTCTGAGTTTATGAGCACACTTGCGTTAAGAGCATTTGTGCAGGTTGTTAGGCGCTCCAGAATCTCTGCACTGACCCCCAGTGAAAACAACTCCACCAACGCATTTCTAAAAACATACACAGAGAATCCTGATTAAACTGACGGAGCTATAGTTACACGCTAATGTTGCAACTGCAGCTACAACTTCTACTCGAGTTCTGTGGTCCTGCACGTCTCCCTCGGGAGCCCACGATAATTATCTTGTCACGAGTCTGGATTGGTGTGTTGAGCACAACTGATTACACCGAGGCTGATTGGCGCAAAATATAACTAGCTCCGGTTCCTCTAATGAAGAGGGATGTGAACCAGTGTCAAGCTGCTGTCACGCGGTAAATGCCAGCCCACGTGTCAGCACCGACACAGGCGCTGAGGTCGAGATGGGGGCCCTGATTACGCCTTATCATCCAATATCCGGCTGATAAGTGTTGAACAACAATGGAGTGACAAGGATAGCACAGAGCGGAGGAGTCTGAGAATGGAGGGAAAGAGAGAAGAGAGGACGGCAGGGACAAAGGGCAGCGTGCAGAGATAATGACAAAACGTACAAGTGTGTGCATGTGTGTTTGGGTGGGCGGGTCAGGGAGGATAAAACGCACCTATGTACACTTTGCGTGATTATTTGCTAGTCCCATACATGTGTATGTATGCGCGTCTGCGTGTGATTAGTGTAACATGGCCCAGCAGATATATGCGCGTGCACGTGAGTCCTGAAGCATCCTGCAGCTGCGAGTGCGTGCAAACCTTTGGTTCTTAACACTTACTTCAGCTGCCAGAAGCAAGAGAGCAGAGGTGGGGAAAATCAGCTATTCATCTAAATATGGACTGTATCAGTGTGATTCATTCTCGTTCTTTTATCTGTTTTTCGTAGCTTCATTTTCTATTTGAACATCTTTTAAATCAGTTTATGAACCACTGTTGTTTACAGGACCAGGATGCGATCCCATCGGCTTACATGCATATTTGCTTCCTCTTTCTTCTTGCAGGCATGTGCATCGTTTTAGGAAGGCTGAGAGAAAGTTTTTATAAACTTAAACGCTTTTCAGTATTTCAGCATCCAAAGACTGTACAATCAGGTTTTATAGCACATAATGTCTCAGCTCTCTTTTTCTGTCTCAGAAAACACCATTTTTGGAGAAACGCCTGATTTGAAACATCCAATATAATAAATATATATATTTCTTATAAAATGTATTAAATTGGGTATATTCTCCTACAATTATGAAGTAGGGATGCACATGTTCACATAGTCAGTGGTAACTGGTTGGTGAATAAAAGTATAAGACATGCAAGGAGAGGGGCTTTGTGTATGGCTATGCCTGTGGAATATGGTTCAGACTGAAAGATCTCAGCAACTAATGGAATGCCACAGAATTTTGCACATGCATTAATGGTCCACAGAAACCAAATTTTTATATTATTATCAGATATCTCAAAAACTACTGGATGGGTGACATGAAGAAACCTTTCACCAGGGGAAGAATCCCGATGACTTCAGCGATCCCTCTGGCTAACGAGTGCTAATAAACACACGGTGTCATGCTTTTTAAAAGAAGATGGCGGACATGGTAAACATCATGCCATTAGCATATTACTGTGATCACTGTCATCTCTACACAATGTCTAACTTTGCATACAAGCCATTACACAGTTCACAGAAGCATAAAATATACACCAGGCGCCAAAATTGGTAGAGAGAGCGAGTGAAAGATTAGCTTGGAGCAGCAGGTCCAGCAGGAGGCGGAGACCGTTTTGCTTTCTAAGAATCAGCCTTCAGATGGGCCTTTCATTCCCCCGCCTTCCTTGTGATTTTGCAAATCCGATCCGTGCTTTGCACTCAAATTGCGCGATCTTAGTGAATCTATAAAAGACATTACCAACCTCTGGTAACATCTTCCCTCTTCACATCTATCCCATCCTCCCTTAAATGAATATACGGAGAGGAGAGAGACGCATCCTTGTAAACATCACACGTGTAAACTGCGATTCGAGTCTAGTGCGCCTGTTTGATCAATGCACTGAATGTTGTGTCGGCCAGAATGTGTCACATCTGCTCTTGCAAGCTCAAAGAGGAGTAAACACATTTACAGTCAAACATGTGCAACTCTGAAAATAAAGCAAATCAGCAGGAGCACACACACACACACACACACACACACACACACACCCACAGACACAGAAGCAGCAGCTAGAGCAGAACGTAGATCTTCATGCATCTGCATCTGGAGTTTATCTCTAAAACAAGTCAAGAAGTAGAAATAATGACGATGTTAGAAAAGAGCAGACTGAGGGAGGGAGGCAGGAAGAACGAACAGAGGGAGGAAACGTTGAGGACGTTGGGGAAGGAAGTTAGAGATGGACATCAGGCTGCAAGAGCGGAAAGGTGCAGGAAGTGAGGAAGAAACGAGCAGGATGAATTAATTTGGGGGGGAAGGATGGAGAAGAGGAGTGAAATGTACCAAAGAAAGAAGGTGTGTGGGTGACAAGCGATGCTCTGTTTACCATATGTCACGCTGCTGATGTGTTGGGGATTAAAGCTTCAGTCCACATGAAAGAAGCAGCCTCATTATAAAGCTCCCAACATATTGCTACCTGGTAGGCACGTGAGGCTAACAAGCTGCTGTACGTCCCCCATCTATTGTCAGTCATCTGTGTTTTTCTCCTACTAGGGTTAGGGTTAGACTACAAGAGCAGTGATCTGAGCTTCTCTAATGCGTAAGCACACATGCCCAAACACACCCATTTTGATCAAAACCTAATCTTTCCTCTACACTCTAATGAGATACAATGGAAAAGAATAATTAGGATGAGAATCTATGGTGGGAAGCTCGGTAATGGCTTCAAAAAAAATTCTTTTCATTATTTCGAAACTGGGAGACAGACTCGGATCTCGCCCAGGGGCAGCGGCTTGGGAGATAATTGGGGATTCATGATGTGATTGCGATTATTGATGAGGGAGGAGAGGGGATGGTTGGCCGCCGTTAATCCTGACCCGCCTCCAACAGAGCCACGGCTGACACAAACAACAGGTGTGGACTCGCATTTTAGTTTTCATCCAGGGCTTTTAATGAATACAAACTCCCAATTAGGAGAGGATGGAGGCGCGAACACACACTGAAACACAGACGCTGAAGATGCGAACGTATAAAGGGGCAGCTGGAGAAGTGCGACAGCGTCCTTGTGGAGCAGAAAACGCCATGTGCTGGATTAACAAAGGAGGAGGGGAGGTATGCAAACGTTTCTCTACACTTTCAAACAGAATCAATATTTGCTATTGTAAAATATCAATAATAACTCAACCACTTCAGGGCGTGGGTATGGTTTCATAGGTCAGTGAAACCGGATGTGCTGTTGGAAGTCAAAGTTGGAAACGCATATTTCGCAAAACAATCTCTACACACGGTTCATTTAGCAGCTGATCTGGAGAAAGATTGACAGCTAATTCTTCTTCTCCTGCCAACAGCGATTGACAAAGTTGACAAAATAACCACTTTTGGCAAAGGGCACGAGACATTATCATAAAATCCAGTATTGCGCTTTCCTTTACATCTGTAATTCATGATTATTTTTTTTTGCCTGATTAATATTAATGTATTGATTAGTATTTGAAACCCTATGTTATGTTACCAAAGCTGAACATCTGCTTCCTCCCTCTGCAGTCAGAGTAATTACATCAACACTGACAACGTCCTTATTATAGCTATAGGCTCCTCTGTGCTCTTTGTCCTTGTTCCCCACTCTGCAGCTACAGTTGCTCCATCTCTCAGCTCTTGCACCAATCTAGACATCTTCTATACATCAGATGCACCTTGAGAGAACCAGAAAACAGAAGACAGTGACGAGACGCAACCCGGCTGTAGCCCCATGGTCCGCTGACCACCTATGTATGTAGACAATGCTCTTACTTCAGCAGTTTGTTGCTGAGATCATTCCCTCCCACTCACACGGATTTTCACTTTGCCCTGTGTCATGGTTACTCAATAGTGAACTCAGTAGAGAGCGCTTAATTAAATTAAAAAACATCATAATTTAGTTTCAGCGCTAAAAACTATAGAGCCATAATATTGTGTCTATACAATGTGGATTACATTGTGGGATCATTATGTGAAATTAAGGTACAATACTTTTTGTCAGTTCCATTGTGGACCATAAATACAGTGCACTACGTCATAAATAAAAGTACTTTTGGACAACCCAGGACTAAATGGCTTGTAGTAATAGCCCTGTAACCCCCTAATCAACCCACAGTACACCCCCAGTGACTGGAAGTCAACTAAACAAATGCAAAACAAATGCAGAAGGCTCTCATGACCCATCCAGTACTCTTGCCAAGGTAAACTGTAGTAGAGCCAAGACAAAGTCCACATTGCTTCTCCTGAATCTATGATCCAACAACTGCCTGAAGTCTCCTCTCCATCGCCCTGACAAAAGCTTTCTCGGGAAGGATTCTGGATCTGATGCTAATGCTGAGAAAAAAAATATTGTCTTACGTCAGACAGGACTTTTTTTAGAAACTCGGTCTCATCTTGATCTTAAGGCTGGACCATAAGACGACACTACTTGTTGAAACAAACAGAGTAAATCAAGCTTTAGCTGTGGGTTCGGCTTTGGGTTTACACTCCCGTCAAGCAGGAATACGGTCACTTCATCGCCACATTAGCAACTTTTCTAACGCTCAATGGCCTTTTCCCCTTTTTCTGGTTTTTAGTCCGGCTTAGTCGAAATCCCTTTACGACCCTTCCTACCAAAGGAAGAGATGAAAACCCTGACAGAGAAGTAAACTGACCAAACAAAATAAAACAAAGTAAGACATGCCAAGGACAAGACAGGCCCTGCGGTGCCAGCCAGCCTAACAAACTGTCTCGCTACAGCCTCAATCCCCTCCATTGATTTGCTGACAGGGGATCTTTAGCCCCGAGTAAAAACGATCCATTCTGGACACCACATTCTGTCAGCGCCATGCATTTTGAAATACCGTATTAAACATTTACGACTGGGCAAGAGTTATTACAACCACAATTCTATTAATCTAATCCATCACTTATACATCACTAGTTTGTCCATTTGGCTCTGCCATCACATTATCTTTAGAGACAGACTTTCATTGTGGCCTTTAAGTAACATCCATTCATAAGATCAGTAGGATCTCATACGGTATATTCAAAAAGGGACACGGTGACATATCATATTTGATGACAGATGTTTTAACAGATAGTTCAACTGTCATGTTAAGGCATTACAGAATTCAAATGTGGGCAGATTATGGAAGAAAAGGCAATTTGGAGCCAGAAGTCGTCTCCACAGTGAAGAGGAGACGATACAACAGTGACTTGTGAAAGCAAATATTCCCTCAGTGCGTCTGAGCGTTGAGCTTAAATGAAGTCCCACTACAAAGTGAAGCGTTAAAGCCTTTCAACATTAGATGAAAGAAAGACAGAGGCATGAGATGCGCTATGAGAGATGTCGTCATCCTGTCTAACACCAGAATGTAATTGAGTTGTAAACCCTCTTAGTAGTCCACTGTTGCCAATAACCTGCTGTAAAATCCTATTTGGATTACAAAGTAATCTGTCTAAAGAATAAATATTATACATTTGTCCCAGGTGTCTTCAGGGCTTTGCACTGAAAGTCACGTTAGAAGCTCCATATGGCTGTAAGAAGGGAACCGATAACACGTTCGCATTTTAGTGCCAAAACACTGTGCTGATGTCTGTAAACTGCACACCAGTGTGTGCCAACATAACTGATGGGTGCTGCTTTACACCAAAGGGCACGAAGGACAGAAATATCTCATGTCAGTAAGTCCAGCTGTCTCCTGAGCTCGGCGATATTTACAACGGCTTGCGTTTGACTTTTCAGGTTTGAATTTGTCTCTTTCCGGGGACTACACCAGGGTCTACACCAGACACTGGAATTCAATTTGGACCATTTGGCAGTGTTTCGGTCTTTGGTTAGAGCTGCAGGTGATACTGAGGAAATGTAATTCATAATTTTTGTACTGGTTAAAACTTCAAACAAAAGAGTAAATACTGAAATGTTTTACTGTCATTAGGTTTCATCCTCTGTGGACCATGATCCAATCTTCGTTTACACATTTTAACCTAGGCCAAAGTGATCCACAGAAATTGGTGCATTTGTAATAAACATATTTTATTAAGCTTTACATAATGAATGTGTAACTCTGTAATTTATTTCTTATCAACAGACAACACATAGTTATTTGTGGAGACCAGGAGCAGCTTTCTCTCTCTCTCTCCGCTTCCCATTCTCACTCATTCAGATGGATCCATAAATTTGTAATTCTAATTCCTCACCCTCTTCATCACGCAGCAGGCGGTCTCCACATCTCACTTCCACTGCGCATCACATTTGCCTTATTCATTGGATCACACTAATGGCACTTGTGTTTTCACCAAAGCAGATTTGAAGTCTTAAATATTAAATAAAATAAAATGAAGCTGGCATTGTCAACTGCACTGATCCAATAAATTCTTTCGTTTGACTTTTTTTTTTTTATTAAACCTGCTGCTGAGTATTAAATCAAACATCTTCAGTGACAAACAGCTTTAACAGGGTGCCAGGCCAAGGATGAGTAGTGTTTATTTCAGTAAAAGTTTATTTTCAATAAAAGCCAAATACTGAAATTCATTACAAATCTTTTTTTTTAAAAAAAAAACAACAACCTGACACTTTTTACAAAGAAGCTACATCAGTGAAAGCAGGATGCATCTACTTCCATATTACTTTAATATTAGTATTTCAAACCATATGATATGATTGAAATGTGATTATGTAGGCAAAGGTGGAGCTAATTTTACAATATTTGTCTTCGAAATGTAGTGCCGTACTTATTACCTGGACCTAATCATACACACATCACACACAGAACTGTAAAACTAAATCACACAATAACAGTAAGTACTAAGCATACAATATGAGGCATCTCAATCAAAAGACTGGCAGAAGAGGCAGTATGATGTTTGATGAGGATCACAGGAGTTGCAGTCAGCTTCTCAAGCCATCAAAGGAAACTGACAAGAGACTTGATATTCATTCATATTATCTTGATTAATAGGACTTACTGTGGCTCTCCGAATTTAAAATTGTTATAAACATTTGTGACAGTGTATGTTTGTTGACGTTTAACACAGCCAAGGCAGATGGCCGTCCACCTTGAGCCAGGATCTGCTTGAGGTTTCTGCCTGTTAGAGGAAGTTTGTCCTTGCCACTGTCGCCAAGTGCTTGCTCTCGGCGGAACCGGTGTAATTAACAGTAAAGAGTGCGGTCTAGATTTGTTTGTATAGTGACCTGAGATGTATTTGGCTGTGATTTGGCACTATGCAAATAAAATTGAATTGAACTGAAATATAAGATATCATAAGTTTGAATACTGACCAACCTTGTTCAATGATGCATTATCAGAGATGGTGTTACTCGCTGGTATTAGAGGTCTGATATCACTTTAAACAGATCCTAACCATGTGGAGCACAGATGAAACAACAAAACACCATTCTTGAACTAAGACACATGCAAATGTTGGGAAACAGGAAGTTGGGAAACAGACGGGAAGCAGCTTTTTCACATTTGCCTCGTTTCTAAACTTACCATGAACTTTGGGTGTCTCTCACAGAGCTTTTGGGATAAATGTGAAGTTGAGTCATTCTACGCTTGCACAAACGTGTCTTCACCTAAAATTCATGCTTCCCAGACTGGACGTCTGCTCCCTAGAGGCACGCTGCCTCTAAGACAATCATGTTTAGACTTATTTCGGTGACTGTGCGGGAGGTAATAAAATATCAGAGGCGGAGTCATTAATTGGTGCTAGAAAGCTGAGGTCGCGGAGCACAAATGAAATGAAATGATCTTTCAAAGTAGGAGGGATGTGTTTGGGCTGTCACTGTCTTCATCCTCCACTTCATTCATCCAGATGTCTCCCTCCTGAAACTCTCAGCCAATTAGAGTTACGTGCGAGACGCTGTCCGTCTGTCAGCCGCCAAAAGCTTTGCAAAAATCCCCTAGGACCGACTCTCTGACGTGTGTATCTGTGTGTGTGTGTGTGTGTGTGTGTCCCATTGTCATCAGCTGCTCCCTGACTTAACTACTTCTCACTCTTTCACAGCGAGAACTCAAGATAGAGCCACATTATACTACTCCCACGTGTGCACAAATCACAAAAGATACACACAGAGAAAAAGGTGCGTGCGCACAAAGCCGGTGCCGGGCTGAGCCATCTCTCATTTTCCACCCACCTCTCGCTCTCGGAGACAAGAGAAGTTAAGTCCAAATATAGTTTGGCTGACAACACCCTTCACCGCAACCTGCTGCATGACCAGCTTGACAAACACTGTCAAATCACCGCGGGGCCCGGCGAAGTGTAGCACGGCCACGGAAGGGTGTGAAATGCATAAAGTGTGAGAGATAAAATGCACGAACTACGTAAATAAACAGGCGATGCATCGTCTTCTATAAGTGCGGCAGAGTCGGGGTTAAGAGGTTAAAATATTCTGTTGGGTTTTATCGAAGGTGATATATACAGTATCTGATTAAAACGAAAATGCCTCGAGGCGGGGAGAAATGTGAGGCGTCGGGTTCATGTAAAGCACCAGCGCGAACCCATCGAGACACCTCCAACCAGCACGTGTCGAGACGGGGGCCGTCTTGTGATGAACAACACGCGCGCAATAAATAACATCAAATTATTCCCAGCGTGCCCATCGAAGAGAGCGCTGCCGGCATCAGCGCGTCATTATTTTTGAAGGCTTGACAAGCTGCCGCTCACCTCCCGTTTCCCCCAGAGGGACGGCGTGACGTGACACAGAGTGATCACGTCCACCTGTGAGTGTTCTCATGCTAGACATTAAAATGGCATTGCGTTGCCACAGGGTGACACCCCACCCCACCTTTCTATTTCTCTCTTATCCCTTTGAAAGGCGGAGCCGCCAGAGATGTTCACGCGTCTTTGTGCAACCTTGTCTTCTTGGCAAAAAGGTGACTAAAAAGCAACGTAAAGAAATGAAATGTTTGACGAAAGGCAGCTCAAAGAATAAAAGTTAAATAATTATGTAAAAGGCAGATGAATTCAGTCACGTTACAGTGCATCTGTAGTGTTTTAATTGGTCGAACAGCATCCTTGGCCACTAAATGATGTTTTTCTTTCTAAGGTGATTTAACTGCGTGACCTTTCGCGCTGATAAGCAGCCTGTAGCGGTTCAGTCATAGTAATCTGGTAATTAACATGAAGAGTTCACGGAAGAACAACAAAAAAAACTCACATTTACGGACTGAAAATGCGACTGAAGCTGCGAATTTGGTCTCACTGTTACATTTACTCAACTATCTTTCGTGTTCGTGGCCGTTTGTGTTTTATCAGTAAATTAGCTGTTTGTTTCCGAGCGAAAATGAATCATCCTCCCGCTTTTTCTTCCTTCCTCTTTGCTCTCGGTTTATTATTTTTCCTGTTTTGAAAGGCCTTATTTCACACAGATTGTCAGAGAAGGGTGGAGGGCGAGATGAAGGAGAGAAGGCAGGGATGGGAGAAGAGGAGCAGGAGAACTATCCTTCACTTTCATCTTTCTACTCAAAACACTTCACAGGAAATTGCTGCAGACATGCCACGGATCGACAGAAAGGCGAACAGCCAAACACACACACACACACACACACGAAACACTCCCAACATCTTTATTGCTTCTCGTAGAAGTCTGGATCGCACCACTGAATAGAGAAAGAAAACACAAGGCACTCGGAGAGCTGCTCCAAAGTCTCCCTCCTATCCCTTTCTCATGGCTGACACCTGTCAGATTAAGAGCGAAGGAAGTAATGCTAAGTGATTTACTTTCTCTTCCTCTCAGCGTATCTCCGCGCGCATGTTCACAAACCGCCGCTGCTCTCCGCGATGTTTTGTCAAGCCGTCACGGCGTCGAGACACTCGACCGAGAGAAATGGGGTTTTTTTTTGTGGCGCGGCTCAGAATGCCTCAGCAGGGAAATTTTCTCTCAGTCAGTTTGGTTGTTATCCAGCATCGCTGTTCTGCGTGCGTGCAGTGAAGCGGATTAGTAGTCAGCTCTTTTCTCCCTCTCTATCTGCATTTCACACTCTGAGTCAAAGCCCTTTCATTTTCTCCTGCTGTTCTATAAATCTTTACAGTTTTCCTTTTAACAAAGCAAAATGTCGAATACAATAAAAGCTACTTTAAACCTGATTAGGTTTTATTTATTTGACGCAGAGGGGATTCATACATTTGATTTTGATCTAGCGTTGCTCATTAATTAAATTAAATTAAATTAAAAAATTTTATTAGTTAAACAATTATTTTTTAATTGATCTTTTCAGTCACATCTAGTGTGGTTAATTTCTGTTAAACGATGTCTTCTCAGCATTCTCAAGTTACAGTTGCTGTCGGGACAAGAGTTTGGCTGCTGTACTGATGTCAGCTCAAAGGTGCTGGTCTTGCCCATCACAAGAAATGTGGAAAAGGTAGTGTTTACTTGTTTTAGCTCTCTCTCTCTCTCTCTCACACACACACACACACACACTCACACACAGACGCAGTGTCCATGTTGCCCTGCTCTGTGGTAAAACAACAGACTGACGTTCCCAAATTCTGGCTGTTTGGACGCAGTCAGTTAACGCCCCGTCACATTTCCTCACTTGACATAATTGGAGCTGCCTGTGCTCTTCACTGCAGAGTGCGCTCACTACAGGAGAGGCTGAAAATGAGAGAAGTGCGAAGAGGAAAACTGATATGCTCATAAGAGCGCAAGCGAAAACACATTTTTGGGTATTCGCAAGGCAACGTCAATCAGTTAGTCAGTGGGGTGTTTGGAGAAAACGCAGCGATGGTTGAGGAAGCAAACAGGAGCGGGAGACATAAAGGAATACAATTAGTGAGGGGGGGGGGTGGAATGGATGCAGGCAAACAAGGCAAAACAGTTGGAAGGGTGCAAAAAAAAAAAGAAATGGATGACGTTTGACTGTAAATGTTCGCTTATGTTAGTTGCACATTGTTGATGTCAAATATACAGGCTAAATTCACTGAAAATGAAGGAAGGATGAAAGAAAGAGAGGCTGAGATGCTAAAAGTCGAAAGAAGGTGGCGTGATGGGAGAAACAAGATGAGAGACAACTTAAGCAGGACATGAAAAACTACAGTTGCCGCCTCACAGTTGTATGCTTCCTCCAACCAGTGTATTTGCAGTTTACATCTGTTGCTGTTCTTCTGTATGCCTACTGTATTAGAGTGAGTTAATTCAAGGATAATAAATACCGAGTCTAACTCTACTGTAAAGAGGACTGTGAGCGAACGCAAAGTGGTAGCCATGACGGTGGACGACGCTTCAGATATGAATGTGGCTGCCAAGAAGCTACAAATTCAGTGGGGACACTTTAAAAAACCTATTTAACCTGAAAGCACACACGGTTCTTGGATATGGATTCGAAAGGGCATTGATTCATCACTTTATCCTACCACAATCACCTTTAACCTCACCATCAAAATCGAATCACTTATCACTAATCATACATCTTTAAAACCCAGTGAACCACCGAAATTTGAAGACGTGCCCTCGAGGCATTCCTCTGATATCGTATTCACAAGGCAATAAATGCGTTTTGCGAGGTCACAGCAGCCTTTGGCCTTTGACCACCACATTTTAATCAGTCAAAGTCAAAGAGTCAAAGTTAATGTGCCAGATTTACAGAAATTCCCTCCAGCTTTACCAGATATATCGTGTTCACATGTGAGGTCACAGTGACATTGGCGCTGACATTTCACCACCAAGAGCTCAGCAGTTTATCTTTGATTCCTGGTGAATGTTTGTGCATCTTTTCTGAGGTAACAGTGACATCTGATCTATGACCACCGAAATCTAATGCTCATCTCTGAATCCAAGTAAATATTTTTGCCAAATTTGAAGAAATTCTCCTGAGGCAATCTCGAAATTATGTATTCAAGAGGTCGAAAATGTATTTTGTGAGGTTACAGTGACTTGTGGCCTCGGACCACCAAATCTGAATCAGTTCGAAAGAAGAAGAAGAAATTCCCTCAAATTGTTTCTGAGATATCACAGTCACAAGAATGTAACAGAGGGATGGCAGGAAGGACAGATGGACGGGCAACCCAACTGCTTCACCTCTGCCGTCTCTCCAGGCGCAGAGGTCACACTGACACATTTCACAGTCAAACTTTTTGGCAAACTGAGACTTTGTAACGGAAAGAAGTGTCACTTTGTGCGGAGGACATCAGCTGCGCCTTTCCCCAGAGAGGCTTGATAAATACTCGCCCAGGGCAATATATGGCCAGGTCTGTGGCTCAGGGCAACGTTTGGAGGGAAAATCTGCAGCTGTGTGTTCACCTGACTTCATACTGCCTCCTTTGTCTGCCCGTTTTAAAAGGAAAAGGTGAGCTATTGACTGCTCCCTACAGTGCTATAAGCCGAGCCAGTTTTTTAAAAACATGTTAAGCCTCCGCACAAAAGAATCGCACGTCAAATGGCTTTTCACAACAGCTGTAGCCATGACAGACGGTGCCCCGAAGCGCCTGCTGAGCGATGCATGCAGAAAGACGAGGAGCTCAATTGACAAAACCCTTTAAGAGGTGGGCAAGAGCACACCTGGAGTGGTAGACCTTGAGATTTTGGATGTGGAAATCACTACGCATGCAGAGAATCGCATTAACTTCATTAAAATCTAATTGACTATGCCTGTGATTACACTCCTCCTTCTTAAAGTTGACGCAAACGGCTCGTTGGCCGGCAGCTCTTGACATTTTGCTGCCTGATCTTGGTGTGATCACACCTGGCTAAGAGTATGTGACATTTCACAGGAAGTAATAATTAGGTAGCGACAGATTTATTTTTTTTTTTTTTTGTCCTGTGTGAGTGCGCCGTGGCATTAAAGGGATTGGGGATTTACTTCTTGGCCAGTGGCTCTTCAAATTTTACAACCTCTTCTCGTGAGACCGTTTTACTCTCTCGGCTACGTGTGACATTTGCGGACAATCAATAATTAGATGTGCCGTGTAATTTTGCTTCTTGAGTAAGAGAGCAGTGACATTAAAAATTTACTTCTACTTCCTCTGGACAAAGGGACACAAATCTTTCTCATACGTCTGTTCTTAACCTCTTGACACTAAAAGCCTCATTCAAATTGAGCTCAGGCAACTGTCCGTCACTTGATAAATACTAAAAGTGCTGCGTGCTGTGCATATTCCAAGTTAGCTGGCACTTGCTAATAAAAACAATACACTGAGGCGTCTCTGAAGAAAGATTATTTTCCCAAACACCCTGCAACACGCTCACTTTGTGCAAGAAGTCATGGTTTGTTCTTAAGTGGCACGTAAAAATGATTTATGTTGCTGCATTCAACAGCTTTCTTGTATTTAGAATTCTTGTATTTGGAGTGGTCAAGGCCTGTCGTGCTCAGGTAGTCTCCCATTTGTCACCAAGGGCAAATTCAACACTTGTACACATCAGAGTCTGTTTGCACGTCTTGAGAGGCACAGCTGCATATGTGTAACAGTTGTTATAAAGCCTTTTGTGGGCGAACTCTTGTGAAAATATACAGAGAAACAAGTTAGAATGAGTGACGTGATGTCAGTATCAGGTGGGGCTGAAAACTACGAGTTTGAAAATGAAAAGAATGTGTGTCCCGTCATGAAGCATATTTAAATACCAGCAGCTCTAAACCTCAGTATTTGACAGGTTCTATCTTATCTATTTAACATTTTGCTCAGTGAGCCTTGCTGATAATTCCTTGCTGATAATGTCACCAATGCACAGTTGAAAATGAGCAGTTGTTCATACTGTGAGGGTACAGTAGTCCCCACCGTGCCACTCTGTTTGTCTTTAAAGTATGTCGTCCGACAGCTTAAGTCAACTGACAAAACGCTTTAGAATCCGGGCACGTTTGAACCTGTTGCTGAATGCTGCTAAGTCAGTGGTGCCAGTGTTTTGAGGGATCCATTTTCAGAAAGCTGTCCGAGCTGTGACTCTCAGCTGGTGTGCAGCGATGTGCCGCCTGCACCGCAGCGTGAGCTGATACGTGCCTGAAGCCTTTCAAAAATGAGCTTTATAACATACTTCCCTCAAGCTCGTGCATGTCGGGTCCTGTCCGGAGGCCCTCTGCGCTCACACGCCAAGCAGCGAGGGTTTGATGGACAGCGCGACGGCCAAGTTGGGCTTAAACAAACAAGCAGATGATAGATTTAGGTCATGATTTTGCGAGGCATCAACAAACACCTCAACTCTGACTGTGGTTCTCCCAGGATTTACACTTCTAAGATGGAGCAGGCTGTTGTGTCAACATCTATTCAGCGTCTAAATATTTGCTCACGGAAAAAGCCCTGTGTAATTTCTGATTGGTTATTAAGTGCAGCCTCATGACTTTCTCAACAAGGCGACGTCTCCCTGAAGTGTTTGAAGTTCTTCCTCTCTTCGAAGGAGATGTTCTGGCTTGTACTCACATCATCACAGTGAGAGCTCTCAGGTCTCCCTATTCACTGCCTGTCTGTCTGCGTCTCTCTCTCTCTTTCTCTCTCTCTCCCAGTCTGCCTGTCTTAGGCTTGCCATAGTTAGGGGAGCGCAGGTCGGTGCTGGGCTGGAGAGGTTGGTCTTAAGGCTTTGTCCACACATCACCACAGCTGATTGCTCCTGTGGATGGTTGGGATTCTCGGCTAAGACAGGGATTACTGACCCATGTCGGCTTCCCACCTTTACAGCAGCCACTTCGATGTTCTCCCAGTCTGAGTTTAGACGCCCCAGAGAATTGAAAAGATGTGAGTGTGTATGTGTGTGCTTCAGTCTTCCTGTGTCTAAACCATGAGAAGATAACTCCAATATCTCTTTCAACAAACAAAGAAAACTATCTTATCTAGAGGAAATGAGTGCATGCACACGAGGGAACACGCAAACACATTTTCTAAATCTCCTCAAAATCAGGCAAAATCACGGTCTCCTCATTTTTATTTTATCCAACAATTGCACATCAATTACAGTGTTTAGCATTGATTCAGTATATTCTCAAGTTACTAAAGAATAAGAACTTTATTTTATATTGTTCCAAATTAAGCTCTGCGCTGTTGGTCAGACAACACTAGGATTAAAACCGGGCTCTGTGAACATTCACTGCAATATAATTAGACATTTTTTATGTCTTCATATATGCATCAAAAACATAATTGATATTATAAACAATCATTTGTTGCAGCTCTTGTGGAGAAGCACTGTGGTTTTCACTTTCAAACGCTCTGCTTAGCGCTTGTCCGCGATGAGGACAGAGGACCAGGCTGGAGAAGCTGTGGTGTTATTAGTGCATCTGATGTGCGTAATCTTTAAAATTTCTGAATATTTGATTTCTATTTTGCTTATTGTATTTTTGGACTTGTGGGCTCATTTTACAATAAGATACTGGCAGTTCTTCCATTAAAAGACACTAAACACATTGTGGGATTGTGTGAATGGGAAGCAAAGCAGGACACAAAACCTAATTGATTCATAGATGAAAAAAAAAAAGTAGTCCCTGTTACAAAGTCCAACAACTCAATAGCTGACATTCCAGTGTACAGTGTACAATCGGGCTGTTTCATTCTACAGCTCAACTGCTAGCATTCCTGTCTACAGTACACAATCAAGCCATCTCATTCCGCTATGAAATAGGCTGAAGTTTCCATTGTGTCAGGGCAGTTATTAGCCCCGGAGACAGACAGAGCCAGCCAAGAGAGGAGTTAGGGCTGTCCGTCAGCCTCTAATGTCTCCACACAACAACCCAAACCCAAACTGACAGGCACACACCACACTGACAGCCCACTAACAACACACTATTGTTCCCTCGCAAATGGCCAGGACACACCTTTCAGTGCCCACAGAGTGTGGCAGAAGAGGACGCACAGAGACAGCCATATACTGTGGGCCCCTGTCGAACCAGCAAACCGGACATACATGTGATATATAGATAAAGTTTGGTCAACATGTACAAAATCATCTATAAATCATCTGTTATATAATACTGTACTGATAGTGATATACTATGTGTTGTGACTGTCTTTGTTCAGGCAAATGAAATACCTTACATACAAATCAAGCACTGATGTAGAACGTGATAGGATCCTGCAGCCCTTCTCACTGTTACGCAGCACTGCCTACGGTAAACTAGTGCAACCAGAAATATTAAAGTATAAGATATCAATTAAAAACCAATTCCACATGCAAAATGCCATCAAAATGCTTTCTGATGGCCACCATTGACCACCATTCCCTTAAAAATAGTAACCTTGTGCAGCAGTACACTGATCCCTGTGTTCCTTCCACGTTGGTATCGCCCCATGTAAGTTCCATCATATAACCTCATAATGTCCCCACTGTGTCAGAGTGGTGGCTAAATTCAACCTGACTTTTTATCCTGGAGAAGAGGAAGATGTCACCTTCATCAACACGGCAAGCAAGGCCGGTGGGGAGCAGCTGTGCCATTGTGGAGAACTACAGCATAATCGTGCACAGCTATGGTTGCTGTGTGCTAAATTCCCTCTCTCAGACATCTCAGAGCAGTGCAGCAGAGCTCTTCACTGAAAGTCGGAACCCCGGGGATGAATTCACTGTGCACAGATCTGCCAATGAAAACAATCAGCGTGCACTCTGGACCTGATGCAACCAACCCTTTTTGACACTGCATGTAACTTCAAAGTAACTGACTCACAACATTAACAGCTTGCAGCTGCTACCTCGTAGCTGCTCAGCGAACAATGATGCTGTGCACAAAACGGGCATAGTATCTGCCCAATCAGAATTTATGTGCATGCACGCACTCATAAACACTTAAAATCTCTTCTGAAGCTAATTATCTCACTGGTACAGGCAATGTAATGTAAACACCATTCCACCATATGGTAATTGTAGTTCTTTCTCCACAACCATCTGGCCCATTGGGTTTCTCAAAACTGAGGCTGAGAACCAATGAACTTTGATACCTTTTGTTGTCTTTGCCTTTGCAAAACGGAGATTGAAGAAACTAGTGTTGTTCAGATAATTGGAAACAGGAATACATGGAGGCACGCAGCATCAGCAGAGATGACAAAAGTCATGGGTAAAGGTTAAGCTGTTGGGTGACTATCGTGAGGCAGTGAGAACGTTAGAATATCTTCTCTGCAACGTACAGACGTTAACGAAGCCACAAAGTTTTTACAGGAGTTCAAAACAATTTCACGTCAGTTCTAGTTCATCCAAACTTGGCTCTTGTCGGAGCTGTGAGGGGGCGGGAGTAACGTGCATAGTTTTGATAATTGGTGTGAGGTGTGTTGAAGCTAAAAAACACAATGCTGAGTGTCTCATTAGAGGGAAAGCTACATACCAAGCTGTAAAAGGTACATCAGAATATGGGATGGTCAGCAGATTCCCATTTTCTCCGTGTGCACAGTGTCCAAATTTATGAACCTTGTATGGATTTGAATAGACGTGCAAGCATTTGACTCACCTACACACACACAAGCAAGCTCCAGCACATATCTCAGCTGTGTCCTGTCATGCAGTCTTCCCTCACTGTGCTATGTTTCAATTTACACACACACACACACACACACACTCACTTGAGGAGCTGAGGCAACAGCCTGTCCTCTCAGGGTGCTATCCAATGGATGCCTTCCAAAAATATCTGATCCCCTAAAGGCACAGTTCACAAAAAAGAAGTGTGATGCTGATGTTTTCCAGGGGCTTCTGATTTCAAGCAGAGTGCAGCACCACACACTGTCAACATGCATCTGGTTTAATGAGGGGGTGGGAGTATGAAGACACCCTGTGTCGCCTGGTAAACGCTTTGCCCGATGTGGAAATGAGAATTTCACCGTATTGCACATTCATCGGCTGCCATTTTGACTGAGCAGAATTAGGTGCACGGGCGTGTGTGCGTGTGTGTGTGTGTGTGTGCGTCATTTCAGATTCTTGTTGCCTCAGCCTGTCATTAACCTCTCAGTCTGTTGTAATGGCACCATGGCAGAAGGGCATGAGTACTTAAAATGATGGTACTGCATCAACAGTCTGTATGCACTGATGAATGCTGCTGTCAGACTTGGACTTTATTCTTTTTTCGTCTTTTGACGCATCCATATTAAGCCAGTTGCGCTCGGTTTTAGTCAAGTGAGGGTCAGAACACACGTGCACATGCAAATCGTGCCATTCCAAAAAAAAAAATCCCAGGCTCCCAGAGGATCCATCTGATTCGTTCCTACCTTCTGTCGAATCTCCTCTTCCATCTTGATTGGGGATCCAAACTCAGCCACCTGACGGACGCCCTCACTGGCGTAGCCTCCGTACTCCCACAGCACGTAGTTTCTGGAGTGGGACGCACCAATCAGAGCCGACCAGTGATTGGCTCGTCCTGGGAGACAGGAGAAGGGCAGACAAAGAGATCTAGGTGTGAGCGGTTTCAAATTACACCAAAGTAACAAGCTGACTGTTTGAGCTGCTATAACAGATTATATACAGGACTTCTCTACCTATACAGATCACTTCGCTGAAGCCTGTAACAGCCACATACACAGATCTTCTTCCTACTCTCCAGGTGAATATGCACAGTACACATGCGTGCACCGGTGCATGCCCGTGACTCACGTGGGTAGTCTTTGGGATGGACTTTCTCTGACCAGTTGCCGTAGAAGGTGAGCCTGTACTTGGCCGTTCCACAGGCGCAGCACTCCATGGCAGGAGCTTCTGTGGCTCCTTGCAGACGCTCTGCAGGGAGACAGGCCGTGCAACGTGGCAAACACACAAACAAACATCCAGATGTCAAGATTTACGGGTCCACAAGATGCACAGGTCTAGTAAATGACAGAAAACAGGAGCATTCAGACATCAGATCTTTGACACAAATCATAACGGCATATATTACCACTTGATTGACTAGTTGAAGTTGAAACCAGCGATAATGTCATATAGTTCCATTGCTGCCATAAGCCGGTGACAAATTAGCCTTGACGCAGAATCATAAATATTCAACTATTGGCCTCAACCAGTGTTTTGCAGAGCTAGGTCAAGGGGAGTACTTGAATATTTATGAGCCGCCAAATTATTCGGGAGAAATCCTCCGATGACATCTAAGTTATAGCAGGATGAGTATGCAAATTGAAAACAGGGCGGCTTGATTGGCTCGCATAATAGCCTGGAAAATTTGATTTCGGCGAGGAGAGGAAGATTTCAAGAAAGTAAAATTCCCCTGGGGGTAAATTTTGAAAAACTATTTGTCTGAGCTTTGTTTTTTTTTTATAGTGCAATAAAGGTGTACGACAGAGCTCGGAGAGTCCCATCGTCCCACTGTCTCACAAGAGTCCAAGGTTTATTTGAGGAGTGGACAGCTTTCCAAACCCGGTGTTTCACTCATGTCTGGGATGAGCAGGTAAAAGCTGTGGGACCTCTCTGTGGAAAATTCAAAGGAATATTTAAATTTCACACAGACTCCCTGGAGAGCCGTGATTCATTGTCCTCGGAGTTTTCGCCACTGCCTCTGTTGGTGTCATATATTTTTAACCACAGCATGAAAGAGCTGTTCTGCTTCGAAAGGGGGTGAAAAAAGGTAGAACAAGGGATAATGAGCCAATGAGCGAGAGGAGGGAATGATGGGCAGCTGTCATTACCTTTCTCACACAGTCGGATGGTGAGAGAGCCTTCGTCCTGGAAATAAATGATCCTCTTCTGGACAATGCTGGCCCTGGAGAGACAGAGAGATAAGGAGGGAGGGGAAAAATTGAGAAACTATGAAGGAAAAGAATGAGAGAAAGTTGGATAAGAGTGGTGCAAAAAGGGCATTAGAGAGATAATACTGTGGTGTTTTTTTTTTTCAATATCTGATCCATGTAATCCGCTGTGAGAGGGGAAGGTAATGGGTTCCCCGAGGTTTCATAGTGGACGCGGAGTACACATCTTTTCACAGAAACAGCGCGGCATTTTCCAGACCTCATGACACAATCACACTGCTGCAATATGAAACGTAACAGAGCAATCATGCCCACGGACGTGAAGGAGGCAGAGCTGGAATTGCAGTCGGAAGCAGAGATGCGGATCTTTACATGGGTTGTGCGCGGATTCTAACTTATGAGCTAATACTGGCTGAAGATGAGACTGTCCCAATGAAAATAGGTCGTTTCACTGAAACCCTTTACATTCCTCTTCAATAACAACGAAATGCATTTCTCATATTGCGCAGATGGAGCTTATAAAGCTCTGTGTGATGCCACTCCTATGGAAGCTCTGGGGTGAGAGAGGAACAATAAGGTCTGGCGGCCTTGCAACACTTTTACATTGACTTTGCAATAGTTTTACATTCTATTGCAAACACTCGCAGTACTGTCACACTTTCTTTGAAAAGTTCCTCAAGTTGCATGCTCGACAAAATACTTCCTTTAGCTACTGCGCTGTCATAAATTGTCGGATGATAGATTGTCCCGGGAATAACTTTTACGATAACAGTAATTAAACAATATTTTAAAAAATGCATACAAATGAGTTATTTATGATAATTACACTGGTATTGTTTTATTTCTACATAAGGTTCTGGAACTTTTTTTAATCTCTGAAAACAAAATTAAAAATCTTTGCGCCCCAGGAACTAAAACTCATTAAAGCATTATTTTCAAAAAATGCTCAAACGTATGCAACAACTGTCAGTCATATGTTCAACCTTTACTGTTGAACTAATTAAAGCTCCTCTATTGCCTCTAATGACTGGCACACCATACCGAAGATATCCATCCTCATAGTTAGGCTCTCATATAACCTTATGACATTAAGAGCTGGTTGAACAATGATCCTGCAATACGGTCTGGTGCAGATCTGCAGAAGCTTGAGACGTTTCAGAATCAGAGTGGTACATCTGTTTCTGCAGGACAGGATGCTGAGTGCATGCACGCTGGTCTGTCCTGTAGAGGCTGGTGTGCAGTCTCTTAACCTTAACTCAAGACAGCGCCAACTAATAATGTAGCTTACTGGAATAAACTGGTATAATCTCAAACCCTCTGACAGAAATGATTTTAATAACAGCAGAGAAAGCTGCATATGACTCATACATACTGCAGATTGAAAGCTATTCAGACTGATACGGGGGTTATCTGATGGCAGTGTCTGTGCTGCAGTATGTTACAGCAATTTGAATATACATATATATATATGTATGGGTGAACGTATGAAAGAAGATCATGCACTGCACTGCGGGGCTGACTTAGAAGAAGAAATAAGAGGAATTTGTAGTAAAACCATCGTAGCCACGTGCTTTACGGTGGCTTCGGGCGATCTCCATTTTGATACCACAATTTCATGTATCATTTCCAAAGCAATTAATGGCCTGTCCCCACAGTACATTTCAGAATTGTTATCTTTAGCAGAAGCAAAGTTTGTGGACAGCGGACAACTGTGGCAAGATTAATGACCGAAAATAATCAAGCTTCACGGTCAGGATGCCTCGAACGCAGCCGATTTCTACATCAAAACCGCCACAGAAAGACAGGCTGTCAGGATGTAATACAACGTAAACTCTAACATCAGTCTTCAGAGTGTCTCCACCTCATACGACGGAGGGACATATCAAAGTGAGCTGAGCTGACTGTGGAGATGGAGGAGGGCCTGGCGACATTAAGTAGGAGTTATCGGTTATATTGCTCCTATAAATCTTACACAGACTGAATGGTGCAATATACCCTGCAACATGGGTTGACTGCTTGGGCATGAAATTGAAAAACAAAAGTGAAATATACGGACTATTATTGAGCCATCCTTGATAGCATTCAAGTAAATTCCGCAATCTTCTCAATGAGGCTAACGGACATTGGTTTGATTATCAAATAGATTTGTCGGTAAAGCCAACAATAAATCTGGTCGTTTGGATTTTACATCTTCTTCGTGTGAGCTATCAGTAAAATTGATTCATGACAGTTGCACCCTCTGCCTGCCTTTCCTCAAGATCCTCATCATTCTGCGCCTGTCAGTCTGTGCATTAGCTCTTCAGTTTACTCGTCTCTGTTTTAGAAATTTGTCAATTCTGGGCCACTGTTACCCGAGAGAAGGCAGACATTAATAGAGACATGCGAAGGAGAAAACAAGTTATAACCACATCCCTGTATTTCCCACTGGTCCTAAAGACGTCATAGATGACTCAGTGTATCTCTCCAAGTAATGAATCTTCAGCATGCTGCTCAGATCCAGTTGGGAGCTCTCCGCAGAGCAGCTCCAACACATACACCTCTGTTACTGTTCACACAATGATGTTTTCAAAAGCTCCTGACTGCAATCATGACAGTAACAACAGATCACAACAGTGCAACAGTCAAGTATCTTAACTAATCCTGGCTTTTTGCACAAAGTATAAATAAGTATATGCAGATGATGCAGTAAAACAATCCAGAAGGAGCAGTCATTATCAGCACTAAGGGTGATTTAGATGTTGACTAATTGTGGTGGAAAGGAAAGAAATGTTAAAAATTGTAAAAAAAAGTTAAAAATGTTTGGGGGATTTGAAACATAAATGCCAAAACCAGACCAGTAAAATAAGGATGCATTCAACTGAAACAAATAGTAGAGGGCATGTCTTGTTGAGTATAACTGACATTTACACAAGCAAATGACATTATTGGTTATCATTTAGATGTGGCTCTTCCACTGCACCCCACATTTAGACGTTGACAGTTACATGATTGCCCGCTGAAGTAGTTACTACAAACACACAGTTCCATCTCCGAAAAGGAAAAACATGCTCTTAACTCATTTTTGCAGCAGGACGTGCCAACATTCAGTGTCTTTGACTTTCATCGGGAACAACAGCAAATTGTGACTAGCCAGCAACCACAGCGGGTCCACAATATATATCTAAGTTTTGGGAAAGTTTGATCTTAATTCCAAATTTACCTTCCAACATTGGTCTGTCTGTATTTGAAAAATCTAGCACGTAAAAGCAGATATGAAATCAATCATTACATTTTTAAATCCCCTCGTTTTCCATTCAATCAGGGTGGTTAAATACTGTGCATAAACTCAGAATGCTCTATAACTGGTGCCTCATTATGAATTTTAACGGCCTTGTTATTCTGCAGTGATATAAATCTCAAATGCTGCGTTCGGCTAGAGCGTGAAGTGAATTTTAGCCGTGCCTGAATTGTGCTGAAAAATTCATTGCAAAGGTGTGAGTGGATGTGAATTTTACAGCGCAACTTGCAGTAAAAACACGCTTCCCCCTGGGTGTTTGGACGCCAGTACACGAACGCACAGGAAATAGCTACTAACGCCGACTTCTGTACGATCGGTACATTGGCTCCTTTGGGTCAATAAACAAAGACCTCCAAAACACTCCAGCGACCAAATAAGCACAAATTAACACGAGGTAAAAATTAGCTTCACATTCAGTCGAATTAACCCGTGGTAGGATCAATAAGTAGAAATGGTTTTCTCAGGCTAGGGGTCCTGAGGGAAGCTGAGAGAGTGGTGCTGGCTGCCTCCGCCACATACAGTTGGGTTATTGCTTCTTGCTGTTAACACCATTTTCATGACTGAAAGTTAAACTTTTAAATGATGCAGAAAATAAGTCGTAAAGGTCGCTTTCATCAAAGTACTCGTAAAAGACGCCAGCGGTCGACCAGAATCACGTCAAACGCGGCAGCACTACGGCTGCAGGTAGTTGCTGCGTGGCGTAAAAAGTGAGTTGTTGGTCTGAGATGACTGGGAAAATAAACAAAAAGCAATACATAAAAGAATCATAATGTGAATTCATCTCTGCATTTATCATTCTGAGGCTTTAAAGTTGACAATAAATAGCAGCAAATACCCAGGCAGAGTTGGTGTCTGACAGCTGAGCATACTTGAAATAATCTAGTCCTGTGATCAATACAAGGGGCTTGTCTCTGTCTGTGACTGCGTCAAGACAGAAGAGTTTAGATCCTGCTGTCAAGCGGCTTCACAGAGTCGCACTTTTAGACTTGTGATGTCACTGAACGAGTAGACAACCGGTGGCCTCTTCCTTCCGCCCGGGAACAGTGGCGGAATACTGATGGGAAGATGGAGCAGGGGGGTCGATGTGAGGTGAGAAAGAGATGAACAGACGGCCGGAGGGCAGTGATGGAACGAGAGGAGAAACGTAAGTGTAAACTTGATAAGGAGATGAGGAGCGATCAACAGGATAGCAAAAGTTAGATTGGAAAACAGTCTGCCTCAACCTCGTTCTGCTCATGCACACTCACTTTTCTCTCAACTCCCTGTCTCTCACTGTGTGTTTTAGCTCGGGGTGGAAACATTTTCCAGACACTCAAAGACTTTTCAGGAGTTTCTGGAGATGAAAGAACAGATTTGGGCTGAGCTCATCAGAACTACCAAGAAGGACCTCGGTGACCTGGGGTAAGAGAACACAAACACACACACTCTCTCTCTCACTCTCTCACACGCACACGCATTCTGACGTGTACATACACACCCTGAGGAGCTGAAATACACAGACATGTCCACTTGCAAAAAGATGAAAAGTCAAAACAAGGCAGAAATATTAAAAAAAAACTTTCTGCTGAGAATCCACCTCATGAGATGCAACAGCACGAACACTAATGGATGATGCTTTGAAGATGGACAAAGGAGGGAAATGGTGCACAATTTGTCAGTTTCACCATGAAACAGAATCATAATGAAGTTGTTTGTACTGTATACTCTCAAGAAATAAGCCAAACAGTGTGGTGACGGCTCGTTTCATCTGGAGGAGGTGACCCGAAGAGCATTTAGAATTCTAAATGAGTGGCTGTTTGTGAGTTCCTTCCTTTTGAAACTGTGAAATAGGAGGTTATTGGCGAACATGTCGGTCGGTACAGCTTCATAAGTTGCAGTTTAAATGATGTTTCCATGCCCCCCAAAAAACAGCTAAAAGCAAACAAATCTATTCATGCAGTTTTTGATGCATGTTCTACCATGCGACCTGATGATAATCAACAGTGTTAGTGTCAATATGTGATGTGCAATATATCTATCTTACACAAACCCATATCTGCAGGAAGCACTTGTTTTGAATTGGCTGATGGGATATCTAGTAATATCGGATAAAAGGATACATGAAACACGGTTCAACAGCAGGCTGCTTTCAAACTACTCTGACAAGTACAGTATACTCAAAAGTTACCAGAGCACATGCAATGGAGTAAATGTTAATACCAACACCTGGCTGCAACTACATACGTGTGTGATCAGTCATCTCCACTGCAACATCCACAATCTTCTATTTAAAAGTCTGAATTAATTCATAAAAAGTATCAAGGATTAAAAATATTAAGTGTGCAAATACGTTAAACATCACTCAGCTGCTCCTATTATTTCTACGTATCTGATGCAATGCGTCACACCTTCTACAGCTCTTCTCATTTCAAGGTTGCAGGCTGGGAATATTAATCAGGCGGCAACAAACACTGACAACCAATTACAGATCCAAATTGAATATTTGAGTTAAAGTTACTCGTAGAAGTAATTACTCGTAAATGTCGAAAGCTAAAACTTAATTGGATTCCAGGCGGAAGTCCACTTGAAAAGCAGATTTGATGCTGGATTCGTATTCAGTAAAAAGCCATTAAAAACCAAGCAACTCCCTGGTAAAATGGACCCGATCGTGACTGACTGACTACAAACACACAAAAAAGTGGATTAAAAACACAGCTTTCTTTCTTTTCCCTTAGGTAAGTGGCTACAGTAAAAGCTCAGTGGAACCCAGGCGATACATTCTGCATCCACTTTACCTGTCAATACACGTTATTTTGTATTAGAACTTGCATAATGAATAAATAGTTCAAAAAAAGTGTGTTCATGCCAGAGTTTCTTTTCGCCCGTCTTCTCAAGCCAGAACTTTGGGGCGTCTGAAGAACGGAGGAGAGCAGCATCAGAAATAAACACAGCTGAAGCTAAATACGCGGTGGGAAAGTTAAAAACACAGTCAACACAAGCGTGGACTTCTTCAGAGCCTGTGGAGGATGTGCAGTTGCTGGTTCCCTCCGCCTCAGGCTGCGTGTTGTTTCATGTCAGACGGCTCCACAGGATGAATGACAAGAGCTGGGGCGAAAAAAAAAAACCCTGACCAGTTGAGGAGGAGGAGGGCAGGCCTGACGGTACACTTCCTGCCTCGAGGAGAAAAGTTGCACATTGTATCTTGAAGTTGCTGCTTCCAGTGCCAGTAACGGCCGAGACGAGCGGAGATAAGCGCATGATCGAGAGCACCGCTTGAAAGCTGCTGACACCATCGCGCTTGCCAAGAAACAGATGAGTGTGTTTCAACAGCGGACCTGTTTCAGGTTTTACACCTCGCACATCAGTTAACTGCGTGTGAACTTAAGGAGAAACAGGGGTGTCGTCCCAAGCGGACTGTGATAAAGGAGTAGCTTTGCCTTAAACAGGACTGCAAATAATTATTAGTTCTATCATAAACTAATTTGCAAATGACTTAATGTTTTAATTGCTTGATCCATTAAATATTTAGTTAACCTTAAGTTAAACACAAGTTCACATAATCAAAGTGTCTATTTCGTTAATCAACAGTCCAAAATCTTTCATTTTTAAACTAATTTAATAACTTTAATACCACAAAGGAAGTCCTTTACATTCATTTTCTGTTTATTTGGGCCTTTCTCTCTAGTTCCACTGGTCTTTCTGTCTTATATGTTACTTTATGTCACTCTAATCAAAAAGTTTATTAGCCTGGTAGGAAGGCGAAGCTAGCTGTTCCCCCCTGTCTCCAGTATTGTCGCTAAGCTAAACTGACCACTGCTGACCGAAGATTTGCGAGGACGATGGTCTCAGGTTCCCATCAAATGCTGGACAGTAAAGAGAATGACTGACTTTAAATTTAAAGGCTAGAGTTGGATTTTTGCCAGACAACAAAAAATCTCAACAAATATATAAATGAAATTCTGAATCGTTCGCTGAAGTGGTAATAAAAACAAATCCCTGGTTTTTAAGAGCTACGGCTGTCACGACCAGCTAAAAGTATACTTACACAGATTTTGAAATAGCAGATCCTGAAGTTGCCATCCAGTATTCAAAGATCCAAAGAGATTTCTACAGTGAGGGAACAGCGTTAGACCGCTCCAGACTGGGGGAATTGTACTTAAAGTTCTAAGGAAGCAAAGAAGCATGGGGGATACAGTTGTGGTGACGCTTCCTGTTGGGGACGACGGGGATGTAAGTGAAAATGTGCAGCTTTGGTGATCCTGAAGATTCAACAGCTGAAGTTACAGTTTCTTTCTTTCCAAACAACAAACAGAAACAATCGACAGTTGCTAATGTCGTCCACGGACCGCATTCCAAGTACCTCCTGCTTGACTGACATGAATTCGCCTCTAAAGCCTGTGCCAGCTGCACCATGGGAAAAGCAGAAAGAAGAAGGTTTAAACAAAGACAAGGAGGCAACAGCGGAGAGCAGATAGTTAAGGAAGAAGAGGGAGTGAGACGAGGAGGCGTACACGCTAGGTGAGGTAATGCTAAATCTCTATCTCACCGCTGACAGACAAAAGTGACAGTAATACGAGGTGGATTTGCATAGCAGATGTTCCCCTACGCAGGGCTAGATTTATTGGGCTAGCAAACACTGGGGTGGCTACGTGCCATCTGTCATACGGCAGCAGCAGATAAATTAAAAGGAACAGCTGTGAGTATACTGTGGAGGTAAGGGCAAGTTATAGCATCTCGCTCAGAGGAGGAAGAGATGTGTGTCAGGGAGGTTATTCCCTTTGGGAAGTCGGATGAGGAGATGGAGACAGGAGAGGAGGGAAACAAGCAGAACTGTGGAGAAAGAGGGAGTGAAAAACAATTTCAGAGTCGTGTTTGTTTTGAGTTATGGGCTGTTTATCATTTGTATTCTTGATGTGGCCAAAAGCGGCTGCCGGCTACATGTTGCCATAGCTCACTGTACATGTGCAAGAATACATATGATGTGTTTGCGCCTGCTTCGGTGGCATTAATTACACCTTGCACTTCATCGTGCATTCATTTTAAGAGTTATTTGTTATCAGAAAATATTCCAATTCTGCTCACTGCGTGGAAAAATCAATCCCTTGTTTCTTTCTTTGACTGAAGTCGGTCTTCTTGCTCTCTTCTCTTTGGCTTTCTACCTAACGATTTTCTCCTAATTCCACAACAG
Organism: Datnioides undecimradiatus; assembly: GCA_008933995.1. Lineage (NCBI taxonomy): Eukaryota > Metazoa > Chordata > Actinopteri > Lobotiformes > Datnioididae > Datnioides > Datnioides undecimradiatus. Next base: position 1,104,003 of record WARS01000054.1, on the reverse strand, counting down.
CCTGTGGCTCTTGTAAGAACAACATTAAGAGTGAACGTTTCATCATGACGTGAGCGTCAAAGTATTGCAGTCCACAGGCTACACGCAGGTTTTGCTGCAGTCCGCTGTGTTCAATCAAATTCAAACTTTTTTTTCCCTCCAAAGTGCATCTGAGGTGACTTTGCACACGCTTAGCGCAATTTGCGAGTGCAGCCACTATAAATATATCATGGGTCTTTGTGCAGCTTTTAGTCTGTGAGTGTTAAAAAGGAGATAGGACAGTTCAAGATGAAGCAAAACACCATTAAAGTCACCAGATTATCATCAGACTTCACTTACATAAAGACTAAAATACATTCACATCACTGCTACATGACTTTCTGCTGTGCACTGGGCTCATAGAGATGAATATTAGTGCATTTGTCTATTGCACTTTGATTGTGTCTCTGGATATAATGCATTGTGATTATTACTACAGAGACTGAATATGTGTCTTTCCTTCTGATGTATGTTGAACTGATGTGTGTATTATTCTCACCAAAAGCATTAAATGTAGATATAGTTAAATATCTGGGATAAGAACAAGCCTCTTCAAATGTGACACAGATGGCTCTGTTGTTCTGTGCTCTGGAGTCAAGGAGAGTTTGTGTTCACTTGGAAATACTTGGCCTGCAAACCGCTGAACTGAACACAACTAATACTGGATATATGGGAAAAATACTTATGAATGGCTATGTTAAATGTAGAGGGGGTTGCTTTAATTAACAAATCCAGTCACACTTATCCCCATTTCCCCCATCTCTACTTTTGTGCCTTTGAGCTTGTTGTTTCGGTTGTCTGGCCTGCAACTTTAATGTCTTAGTTCAGCCTCAACACCCCCAACTTCGCTGTATGTAGATGTTTATGTAGACGGTTATTGCATATAAATTCATTAATAATGAAATCTATAAATTTACAGTAAAATGCATTATCATCAGAGATATTAAAGTCCAATAATAGTTATGGTTAATCATTTTTATTTTATGCTAAGATGGAGGGTTTTGCAAGGTGGTTTTCTTTTTTTTGTTTGTGTCTAGAGCAATGCTACAACAAACCCACCATAAAGCACATTCCCCCGAGCCATGCAGGGGCCAAACAGAGTTAACATATATCTGTTTGACATATTGCAGGATTTAGACGATTAAAAGCCACATATTTTCCTCAGAGTTGGTGGAGACCAAAACTGAACTAAAAGGAGAGCTGAATGTGTAAGGGAGCAACTAGTTATGAAAACAAAAACATATCATCAAACAAAATTAATTAATCCTGCAGTGAAAAAAAGTCCAACTCTTGATGGACCTTAAGTTTGAGAAGTAAGTTAATTGTCCGGGGAAGGCAGCTTCTGATGTAGATGTACTACAACTACTACTGTACATACTGCATTCTCAGAAAAATCAACAGTGTTCTGGTTCAGCCACGTACACACTTTATAATGTTTCCATAAACGCTGGATGATTACAAGAAGAATGGAAAAATGCCATGTTAAAGCTGATTTTTTAAATCCAAGGGCAGCGAAGAGATTAGCAATCACAATGGACTGTCCTGTCTTAAACTGCTGTAGAAGGTCGTCTCAGAACAGCAGCTACTTGGAGACAAACCACCATTTCCACCCTATTTCCACCCTCAGAGTGGAAGCTGATCAGCTGGTTATCTGCTAAAAGAAAATATTAGACAGTCTCCTGATGAAGGAAATGAAATAGATGCAGTTCTCCTGGATTTATGGCATCTGATACCATTAATCATGCTATCAAATAACAAACATGTTTCATCTTTTCTGATGCATTTCCAGCTTCTCTGATGCAATTTCTTATTTATTATTGTCAAGCATGTACACACTGTGCATGTTAACTAGTATTTGTGCCTTTTTGCGACTGATATCACGTCACACATTAATGTTTTACCACACTTTGGTCATCTCCACTTATTTTTTCATAGGAGGCATACCCTCCCTGTCATTAATATTCATAGCATACACATTGCTTCAGTCACCACCACACTACTGGTTTCACGGCACCATCCTGTTTCACGAGGAAACACTCAAATCAAGAAATGAGAGGTCTCACAGCCGTTTCATGGAGCCTTTAAAATGACTGAGAGGGACACAAACCGAGCGCTTCACTCACCTAACATTGGTCCAGTCGAAACAACACACACACCGCTTGATCTGATGCAGCGCAGTGGACATTTTTCAGGAATTCACAGTTTCACAGCACTCTTATATTGCTGCTACCAACTCACACAGCCACATAAAGTCCCACACACACGTGCACACACACACCCCTCCTTGAAATAACAGTGTAGGATTAGAGTCACACCTGCTTCAAACCACAAATTGCCCCCCGTAATCGTCATCTGTCTCTTTGTTGTAGAGCCGGTCCCTTTACACAAGCCGCGGTGTGTCGTGGCTTCTGGACGAACACCTGGCATTAGTTTCCTTAATGCGTTGCCTATAACCAATAACAACCATCTGTAAAAACAACAATGACCATGCCAGGGTAGGCTGATCACTGGCTGTAAAGAAGTGTGGCTTTCTGCTTTCTGCTGTCCAAGTACAAGTATTCTCTGTTGTGGAGTTATATAACGGTGGTTTTTAATTTTACCTGTCAACTACTTTCCATTAGTATTCTCCATTATCCAGAGCACACTGTATGAATTTTACATTTTCTTTCTTTAAGGTGGCTTCTGATTTCCGTTCATTTCATCACAGCATGAAAATCAGCGTGTGGAGGCTATCGCTCACCTTTACTTTCTCACCAGGGCTGCAATATGAGTGAGCAGGGACTGATTTAAACTCTGTCTTTGCTGTTGTTTCCAGGTCCCAACAACTGACACTGAAGAGTCTACTTCTCATCAGGTTTTTACTGATGAAAGCAAACACATTTGTATGATCCCTCAGCTTATTGTTTTTCTTCAGTTCCTGCTTGAAACTGCACTTCCATGGTTCAAGGCTCACGAAAGAACGAAATTTGTGGCTCAGGTCCAGGAGCATGCAATGTAGATAAATAATAATAATAGCTAAAAATAGACACCTGACATTAGTAAATCAAATTTAAGAAACAAAAAAGTCTATAATAAATAAGAAAACATTCAATTAAAATTGGAGCAGAGTGTAAAATTCAAACTCCAATCTGATCATTATGCGTTGATCAATAAGTTGGAGAAGTTCAGATTAACTGTACCTCACCACATATTTTCCCATCATGTTAGTAAGTATGCTAGTCGTCAGGAACTGAGAAGCTTGGACACCATCTTGGATGAAGATGGACGTATGTATTGTTACCAGACATAAAATGGATCTTCACTGCAATCAGTTTTGGATAATCACATGAAGGTATACTTCACTCCACTACAGGTGACATTTTACATTAAAAGCATTTGGGGGTTTTGTAAAACACAAATTAAATCAGTGCTTCCCAACATCATTGGGTTGTGAGCTCTTAAAAAAAGTACTTATGTCAAAGTTTGTAGGTGTTCCACAACAGACATCTTCGTAACTTCTCATATGGTTTCATTTAAAAGATTACTTTTAGTCCCATATAAACACAATGTAACCCAGAAACCAAAAAAGCTAATATTAGAGAAAAATAAAACCCAATATGAAAACAGACGTATGTATCAATTCATGACCCTGCATATTTAACTTGTGATCCCAAGGTTGATAACCACTGGGCTCAGCCAAGCATGTATAGATTTGTCAACTGTGGATACCTCAGGCACATTTTACAGCTGAACTTCTGTACTTTTATTTAAGTACAATATTTTCTTTAAATTTCCGCAATCTGATTGTGATATTGGAGTTTTTGCCCCTCACAATTCTTCAATATTAAAACACAAATCAGACTCACTTCAGTATAACGCAGCCAGTCCCGGCGGGCGGCGCTGTCCAGAAGACCTGTATCCTGGTGCGCCTGCGAGGTGTGCTCTCCGTCACCGCGGGGGCGCAGTTGGTCATGAACTGCGTGTCATCCTCATCGATGATCTGGGAAACCAAAGAAGGCAGGATTTAGCCCGAACACACTGAAAAGCAAATGGCATCACTTTTAAAAACAACACCGTGATCTTTCGACGGATGCCCTCAGGAGCTCTTCTCTTACATTGGTCTTTCAAGGCTCGGTATGATGACTGATAAAACTCTTCATCACGCATATATCAACTTGACCAGACCATTGCACCACTTGGTGTTAGCTTCTAATTTTAAAAACAGGAAAACATGTTAGAAATATTGCAAGATCTGATCAATTATCAACAAAATTAACTTTCTGAAATCATTTCAAATAGAAACAGTTGTTGATTAATACTTCTATATAATAATGTTGGACACTTGGTGATGTATTGATCTTGGTGGGCTAAGGTCACTCTTAAATGGATGTTTTAAACTATGCCAGCAGTGTGACTCTCAGGTCAGAGAATCAGTCTGACACAGACTGCAATATTTCAACAACTACCGGGTGGATTGCAATGAAATCCATCTTTGCAAAGGATATTAGAGTCTCACAGAGCTGCTGCTATGACTGTAGACTTGTTTGGACCGAAACTCTTAAAAAAAAAAAGCAACACATGAGCTTGCACCAGGCACTCCGGCTTTGCAAGGTCAGGAAACAACAGGGTGTATGGCCAAGCTGGCACCGGTATAGTTTAACACTAGGAAACGGTAACTGTCTGTTTGACCAATGAATTGCAGTTAAACAGGACCATCATTAAAAGAGCATTACTGCACTATTGTTTGTGCTGTTTCTGTGCTTCTTCACTTTCAAAACCACATTAGCAGTAGTCTCTCATCTCAATCAGAGAGCATGAGAAGTAAATTGTTTCAACGTCCAGTTTCAATATAGTATCTATTTTGGGATTCACGATGTGAGTCAATCTAATAAACTCATATGTCAACCATGATATTGGTGGTTAACTGATGTCTATACTTGACCGTAAATCCACCACAGTAACAATAACATGGCCAATATTTGATCTGCTTTGATGACATTAACAATCAGCAGCTTCAGCCAAAGGCAAAGTTGCGTTAAAAGAGGACAAGTCCCTGCGTGGGGCTTCGGATAATAACAGTCTTGTGTATTCAAGATGTGTCTGGCTCAGTCCCTTCAGTACTTGGACCTTGTCAGTCGTTTTGAAGACTAAACACACACGCAGTCAGACGCATACATGCACACATGGCCTATGACCTTGTAGCTGGTGTTCTCCAGCTGCCTCGGCTCAACAATAACAATGACCTAACACCCAGTCCTTATAGGACATTAAGGGAGAAAACATGTCACAGACACAGATATTTTCTTTCTAACACAAATTCCCTCATCTACTCCACAAATACACACCCACACATACACAGATGCACACACTGGAGAACTGCATATAAACAGAGAACGCTACCATGCATCCATACCCATAGTTCTACGTCCTAATGCCTCCTCATACATGCTTTGGTTTAATTTGTGCCACCTAGGCTGAGGTTCTCTCAGTCAAAGGCAGACTCAAACAACTGGCAAAAAGGCATGAGAAGAGAAGGTGAGAGAGAGCACGGGGAGAAAGAGAGACATAAAAGACAGAGGGAAACAAAGTAAAGGGAAGACGCGTGTTAAGGAGAACACAGACACAGAGAGTTTGGTGAGAGAGAGGATTGTGGAGACATAAAAGGTTCAACGTGACAAATTGAAAGTGAAACTGCTCTTGGATAACGCTCATATGGATAATACTTCTACTAAAAAGCTGCTGTCTAGACAAGAGAGAAATATAGCTTATTTTCTGTAATGACCTCTCGGATCTATGTGTTCACACTTACAATCAAGAGCAGTGGCACCACAAGATGAACATGAATCGTACAGTGTGCTCTCTTTAACTGGAGCGCTGAGCTAAGCCCTGAACCGAGGCCAGGGTCCAGTCCCAGGTTCCCATTGGAAAACAGTTAAAGTCCCAAGTCCCAAGTCAGCAGAGTTGTTCTGTCAGGTCCCACAATGTTGGTCACTTTCTCTTCATTGTGGTGTTTCTGTACACAACTTCTCACAGACCAACTGTCACTCAAAGAGGGTGTGAGCAGTAGTGTGAGGCCAAAAGTCCCACAGCGGAGAACCAGGGTTTAATTGCCAGTAATGGTGCCTCTAGTGTACTTGCAATACATCAAACGACTCACTGTGAGCGGAAAAAGCCAGTGAGGGTTCAGGGCCTTGTTGATGCAACAGTGATTTCTACTGGTTTACTGGAAGGAGGCGATTGTGAACCACACAAACAAATAAACTAGCCAGTGATGTCAAACTAAGTCCTGAACCAGGACCAGGGTCCAGTCCAAGGTTCCCATTGGAAGATAGTTAAATCCCAAGTCAACACAGTTTCAACATGGTTTCAAGTCTTTGAAACCTGTCTTTGTTTGTGCTGCTGCTCTCACAAGACTCATCCCATTTGGGCTTAGGGGAGATCAGGATTGATCCTGATGATTTGAAGTTGGGGGGGTCACGTCAAAACTGTGTTGCCCTTTGGTGATTTTGTTAAGTTGAATCCAAGGTTATCAATTTTGGGGCTTGTGGGAGATTCCAACCGAGCCGGGTGACTCGACTACATGCGCAACAGAGGTACTGCTGTCCGGATTTTTATATAAATAAAGAAACTACAAGCAAGACAGCCACATTTGGGTTTCAAGCCAGAATGTTCTGTCGTTCGTAAAAAAGCAAATGCGTGAGGGACGGAGGGACAGACAGACCGAAAGACAGACAAAGAGGGGAAGAGAGGGAGTGTGGGAAGACTGGCAAAGGAGCGTTTGTTTTCACTGCAGAGGCTGGCATGTCTGTGTGTGTCCACGGTTTGTCTATCTCAATCTCTCTCACTCAATCTCTCGCTCTCTGTTGAGACGGTAAACACAGATGCTTCAGAGTGCCTGCACAAGCAAATGCAGAGCCCTGTTCAAACACACACACACACAAACGCACTCTCACACACACACACACACACAATCATCACACACACAAAGAGACGGAGCGCAGGAAACAGACAAGGCAAACCCAGGCTTGAACAGACACCCAGGATCCCTGGAGAAAACTGACAATAAGAATGATATTAGTGTGTGTGTGTGTGTGTGTGTGTGTTGGTCGGCGTGCGCGCACACTGCAGGTTTGTAATTAAATGCAAAGCAGTTACAAAGGAGCGAATACAGTTAAAACCTCTGGGACCCAAGTCTGGGGATGAAACTTTTCGGAGGGAAAACACAGGCAGGCAGACGGATCGACTGAAATGTCATGTCAACACTTGAAGATGAGCTTATTTCAGAAAGTAACAAAGTTCTCCTGCTCGATGAAGACCTCGAAGGTGCCGACATTTCGCCTTGAGCCTTCCATCAATCAAAGCTGTACTATTACAGCTGAATACCGCTGAGATCTCGGGGCTATCACACATATTGCATCATATTACATTTTGTGACTGAGCCACCCAACCAAGGCAGTGGTGTCACATATCCAAACAGCTACCCTGTAAAAAAAAATGACTATGTGCGAGTGGGTGTGGGTTTATTTCCCAGCGAAGGGTGCCAGTTCCATGGCTTTTGGCGTTCAATAACACAAAACAACGTAGGAGAGGAGAGCATGTATTGTTCATTTGGCCTGTTTAATATAAAAATGACCCCAAAGCTCTTTTTAAAACCACCTGTTTTACAGTTATACACACATTTTAGTGCCACAACACTTTTGCAGGAGTCAATTTCAGATATTTTTCTATAATGTTATCCCAGCTGTCAAACCAAGGGGTGTATTGTTTGTGTTTATGCAGTCTAGCTACAATAAATAGCCTGTCTTCCTTGTAAAGAAAGGTGAATTGATTTCTTTTCTGTGTTTCTTTCAGTCCGTCGTGTCCTTCCGTCATCTACTTTCTTGTGTTTGTGAAAGCTCTGACGTTGCTGGGAGTTTGGTGTGAAAAGCTCTGACAATAACAGCCAAAGTCTGTCACCTTGACTGAAGTGCATTGGAGAACAGACTAGATAACACATACTGTAGAGACACGCAAATGCAGTGTGGCAAAGTAAGAGACCTGCTGACACAGAAAGACATTTGCTAGCTATTGTGCCATTTGCTAGCCATTTACAAGCACTGAGCATCCAGCTTTTTGTCTGATGTCTGTCTTTACGCAACCTGAATCTCCGAATCTCAACAATCTACCGTCTGAAAATAACGTAACTGTGAATGTTTAAATGACAGCTAGAATAGAATGTCTCCAGTTTCTTTACATTGTCCCTCAGACAATAGTTATCTGCGTCAATCACTGGGTGGCTGACCTTATTTTAAACAAATAAAAATAACCAATGCGCGTAATCGTAAATAAATTAAGTAGCTGAGGCCAATACATCATGATTTTCCAAGAGGTGTCCTGCTTATTGGTTTATTCGTAGCAACAGGGAGCCTCACTGAGGGTGTCATGGGTTCATGTTTAACAATTTAACCCAACTAAGACCTTAACCAAAGTGTTAGGCCATTAATATTCTGAACAAGTAAACCCCGCCGTTGTGTATGTGCGTGTGCATGTTTGTATGAATGGGGTTGACTTTTGTGTGTGTGTGTGTGTGTGTATCTACTTGTGTGTGCATGTGTGACTGTTTTCCAGCATTGGCCAACTCAGTTTGTTTAGGCTATTGTCAATGAGGAACAGCATGAATAAACTAGACAGGCTCCTGCTCGGACCAAGGCTGAGTCACAGAGCTGCTGAGACTACAGAAGTCATCCTCAATCGCTTTCGGCCTTCAGTTACTAAAAACAAAGTGGTGATATTTTGTATGACACCAATGTGAGGTACCCTTTTTTAAGTAGCTTTGCTTGATCTTGACGGGGGGTGAGGATTAAACTACAGTTGCACAAAGCATTCCATTTATTTGAGCAAAAACACACCTACAGAAAATATCTGGATCTTATTTGGTCACTTTCTCTTCATTGTGGCGATTTTGCGCACAGCTTCACACACACCCACTGTCACTCAAAGAGGGTGTGAGCAGTAGTGTGAGGCCAAAAATCCCACAGCGGAGAACCAGGGTTTAATTGCCAGTAATGGTGCCTCTAGCGTACTTGCAATCCATCAAACAGCTCACTGTGACCGGAAAAAGCCAGTGAGGGTTCAGGGCCTTGTTGATGCAACAGTGATTTCTACTGGTTTGCTGGAAGGAGGCGATTGTGAACCCCACAAACAAATTAACTAGCCAGTGATGTCAAAGTGCTGCGGTTCGCTGTGCGATTTAAAGCAATGATGTTTTCACACATAATCCAGGGTTCGGTCACTTGTAATGGCGTCTCTGGCTTGCTTGTGCTGGCCGTTCAAGAAATTGTTGTGTGCGGGATAAGAGTGAGTGATAAGTTCTTGTTTCTGGGTTGGAAATTCTTAAACTTATTGTTGGTTGGGGCGTTGAGTTGGTGGGAGGACAGCATGAACCGCCTGTGCTTTATGTTTGCAGGTTCACTTACAGAAGAAGAAGAGTTAGAGGTGGGATGACCTGTAGTGTATAGAAAAATTGGAAAAAAAATGAAAAATTTTATTTCACAAATACATCAGTCCTGTGACACATTCATTTGTGATTTTTCTAAAATTTGATGGTGGCTAGTTTTTGATGTTTGCTCTCTAAGCATTGAGGTCATTGGTGATGGAGCAAGAATGCACGAAAGGACCACCGGTCACATGATGATCTGGGTACGTAACTCAGTGTGCATCCTCACAAAAGTTATAGCTGTTACCGGTGACGTTGCGTTTAGGAACAGCAGATACAGTTCCACAGCTTTGTGATCACACTTCATACAAACGAGTCACACAGGGGCAATGTTTTTGCCCTCTACACAGACCGAGGGTGCTAATTCTCATAGTGGTATCTGGCTCTATTGTGTTTGGGTCCCAAAACAGCATTTTCATTAATGGAAAGCCAGTGAGGGATCAGATCCTTGTTGCTGCATTTGTGACTTCTACTTGTTGTTTGTGATGGTGGTGGGACCAAGTGTTTGCTTATGGTGGAAACTGGAAATGGTTATAATTAATATAAAGAGGGCAATGTAGAACTGCTCTATATGTAAAGTGCCCAACTTCAGTTGTGATTTGGTGCTTTAAAAATAAAATGAAACTGAAATAAACTGAATTATAATTGAAGTCACTGCTCCATACTCATGCTAAAAATAATTTAGTTGCTTTTGGAAATTTAAAGTCATGTTCCAAGCAGCATAGAAAAAAGTTATAAGAAACCAAAAAGAAAATGTAAAATCTTTGGGAATGACTGCAAAAATCTTTGCTTTAGATTATCTGTTGCAGCAAATAACAACAAGTAAAAACACAGTAAATCTCAATGAGTTCAAATAACAAACTGTCATTAAACATATGAAATCAACAGAAAGCAATTTTAAAAAGTGATGTAAAAGATGAGACAGAGATCCCTGATCTCCTCAGGCAGGTCACTCCAAAGTCTAGGAGACCTGACTGCAAAGGTTCTATCACCTTTATATATCAATCTAAATCTTGGAACAGCAAGGAATTATTCATCCATGGATCTCAGGGAGCAGGAGGAGACATGGGGCAATGAAAGATCTGTTCAATAACCTGAGGTGAGGCCTCACAGTGGTTTGTAAGTAATCAATAACCTGAAGTCAATTCTGAAAGCAACAGGTAGCCAGTTAAAGGAAGCCCGGATCGGTGAAATGTGACCTTGTTTCCTGAGACTAACTCCCGGCAACAGAGTTTTGGATGAACTGGAGGCAAAAGAGGGATTTTCAATCCGTTTTACGAAATCTGACACGTGTGTCAGGAAAGCAGTTTAGCAGGTTGACAATGTTCTTACTGAGTTGCAGCTGACCTGTTGTACAGCAGTGTGACACCTAACAAGGATCGAGATGATCCTACAGGATGGCATTGTCAATGTTACTGAATGCTGTGCTAATATACAGGACACCAAGAGTTGATTTATCACCAACATTGGCTAATAGCAATTAATCACTTAGGACCACAAGCAGTTTAAGTACTATATGTTTCTCTAAAACCAGAGTGCAGTTTCTCAAAGATGTTGTATTCAAGCTAGCCATTTATCTCTAAAAGCTAAAACTTGGTAACTTAAAAATGGGCTGAAATTGCGAATATCGGTGCTGCCACAAAAGCAATCAACTAGCTGGCCAAGCACAGGTTTATAAATGCAAAGAACGGAGACTGTCGACAGAGGAATTTCCAAAGGACAGGTGGAGGTTTTCATTTTCATTATCATATCAGTTAGTTTAGATGTAGAAATTGGATTAAACGAGCAGAGGGACACACCACGGGGCTGTGCTTCAGTAACTGGAGAAATTAACCTTCTTATCTACAAGATCCTGAGATGGAAAGCAATTCTTTGCATTTCTCCAAGGTGGCATTTGATATCTGGCCAAGGGCCACATTGAATGCTACTCTTGATCAATCAAAATCAGAGCGGAAAAATATGCAGCTTTAGAAATATTAACATCTGTATTAACAGACTTAAGTAGACACCTGAGAAGATCAAGGTGAACTGACAAGACAAGGCAACAGCACATAAGACTAGATCAAGTAGAAAGTAGGTCCTCTCAGAACACATAAGTCAATACAAGGTAAAAGAAAAAAAACAACCTCCAAGCCCATGGGGTCATCAGGACAGCAGACATGGGTATTAAAGTCTCCAAGAATCAGCAGCTTATCAAACCTTGGCAGAGGTAAGAAGAGAAATTCAGCAAATTCACCTAAAAAAGTAGAATCATCTCTCGCTGCTTTGTAATATCGGCCACAGAAAAGGAGATTTTTCTTATAATCTGCAAAGGAAGTGCTTCAAAAGTGTTAAACAGCACCCGGATCAGTGCTAGAATGTTTTAGATATCTTTATACATAGGGCCAACCCCACCACCCAATAACCTGATGAGCAGGTAACATGATCATTTGATGACAGCCAAGAACATAGAAGACAGAAGATGTAGATCAATTTAAAAACTGCATAAAAACTTAAAATCTACATAAAGACTGAGTCTATCATATCTACTTTTGATCTCACATCAAAAAGATCTAATTGTATTCAAAAATTGCCTAGATTTGAAATGCTGTCGCCCCTTCTGCTCAGTAGATTGGTTCCTACCACAATTTGCTGTTATCTTGTTCAGTTTAGAACCATCGGGACACTGTCCAGGAGGGGTAGCCCTGGACAGATGGGTTTATTTATCCAAAAAGAAATTCTGCTGATCTGACCTTCTTGTTAGGAGGGAAATGATCTATATCCTCTTCCAAAAGTGATCAACAGTTTTTATGTTCCTCAGAGCAAACACAGGTCTTCATCCAGCGGAGGCCTTAGATCTTGGACTTTACCTCCATAAGTAGCAAGATTTGAGGAATGGTCATTAGAACCTGACTCGACTGCCAGAGCACTAAGATTAGCACAATGACCATTTGACCATGAATATATTTTGCACTTTGTTTTATTCAGATTTTGTTTTGTCACTTTGTGTAGTCTTACTTTCTCAAACATTCCTGAGAACCACAACTCCCTGGTGAATCAATAAGTAAGGATATCGGCCTCACGCTCACAATCTTAATGCATTATGTATCTACAGTAATAAGCCTTAATCAGAACAGAGTCCAACATTAATGCAAAACTATAACATCTGAACCAATCAGCTTGCAGGGCATAATAAATAACAGGGTTAAGCATCTTCTGGCTTCATTGAAAGTTCCTTCAAGAAAACAAGCACATAGTTATCCTTTTAAATTCCTGTTAATCTGAAAAACAGGGAGGGGTGCGTGACTGCATTTATCTATCTTTGAGTACTTAGAGAGTCGATAATTACTTAAGGATCACATTTGAGTGTGATTATACTACATATCAGGTCACCATCGTTCCAACTCTGCACACATTCTACCCATCCTTTTCTTTAACGCCCTCTAAGCTCCGCTTGGCTTATGTGATTGCCTCTATCTGAAACCTATGACTTAGCCGTGGCACTTTAAACTGATTGGGTTTGTTTATCCCCAGCTAAACTCGGAACCCGAGATAATCTGTGCAGAAAAAAAGAAGATAATATCTCATGTCTGCTCATCTCTCCCCTTATCCAAACAAGCTCCGTTTGTCTCCCTGAGCAATAACACGTTGCTGGCCTAGATAAATTTGACCCGCGTCCTACACTAACGCACAGAGGGCTGGGAAAAGCACACATGCAGACCCACACATATATCCACATGCCCATTCGGTGCATATATAAGCACAAAGACACACATTTCCAAGCAGACAATGACTGCAGTCTCAATGGGATCCTGAGTCGTGCACATACACACACACACTTACAGGCATACTCTCCAAGCTCTGACACATTAAGACAGAAGTCCTTTAATGGTAGTATCAGGGATAAAAAGAAGATTATTGCTTAAGGAAAAAACAATGAGCAGCGACTCTCACTTGTGGTGTTTTAGTGAAACAGCAGGCGGGCACATTCCAGGACAGCTGCCAGAAACAACCAAGTACCAGAAAACGAGGAGAGAGAACAGCCGTACGGGGAACCACAACTGTGTTCATTTGGCTCCCCTTCCACTGCACAATAACAATCATGACATTGCAAAACTGGCCGCATAATTAACTTGTGGAAAATAAACTGTCAGGAATATGAATTGTTGTATAAACTTCATTTTACATAAGTATTATTATGTAAACCTCTCTGATAAAGAGAGGCTGAGTTTGATGGATTGAGGTCATTTAGATAAAAAGCCAGACTCCCTGTCACGCTGCATCTTCTCTTATCGACCCGCTAATATAACTAGGACACAAAAGACGGTATATTTAATAAATGACATCGTTCTAAAACTAATTTCTCAGACTACATGAATGAACGAAGTTTCATTGATTTAATGTAGTGTCCTTATAACATGGCATCATGCAGGACGCAGCTTGTTTCATGCAGCCAACTTCTCAGAACCTTTCAGAACCAAATATATTCTTTACACATTTGACAGTGTTTTGACAGCAGCTTATCTTTTTCCCCCATGGGGATAAAAGTGTCTATTACGACTGTCAATTACAGAACAAAGAGTGTCTGATGGATTTGCCAATATGTATTAAACAGATTGTAAAAGCCAGTTTGTCAACTTTTATTTTGCTGAAACTCAGCCCACACTGTTCCAGTTTCTGCTCACTGCCTGCTCCCCGGCCTCAGCCTCACTCCAGACTCTGCTGGGACTGAGGTGGAGACTGTGAGGTATTTATTGTGCAGGGAGCAGAAATCATATAGAGCAGAGTGAGCTACGATGTTTGAGTTTCAACTGTTTAAATGATCTGAGCAATTCAGACAGAACCAAAGTCCGGCTCTGGGCAAGAAAACAAGCTGGTTTATCCTCAGAAATGATTGAAAAAGGACTGAGGAACACACGCCAAACTCCAAGTAAAAATAGAAAAACATCAGTCCAGACTTCTAACCTCTTCTATCCTGCTTGGGGAGCTCAAACAAAATCACGCTTCACACTTTACACGCAATTTTACAGACCAGCCAATCCTCCTGTGTCTCTTCTTTTTTTTTTTTTTTTGATTGCATATTTTTATTCTTTATCCCATGGCTGTTGTTTGTTTTATCATTTAAGCAGTGTGTAAAGTTGCACACACTGAATATTAAAAAGAATTTTTATTACAGTTTAGTGGTTCAGATAGTTGGAGAGTAAACCCAGTGTTGCAAGATGCTACGCAAGCCAAAGCCAGACATGTAAGACAGCAATATAATGTCAAAAACCAGGCTCCCTGGACCTTTCGCTGAGAATAGAGGTGAATTTCTGGTTCAGTTTGCCATCAGTAGATAAAGCCATACCATCTAAAAGCCATGAAAGGACAGAGGGATAAGTAGGTAAGTGAATAAATGGTCTCAAAAGCACTCAAAGGCCCAATAACTCTGCACACTCACAATCCCCTGTTTGTGATTTTTTTGAAAAGATAATCTTTAAAAACTGTTAGAAACTTAATTTGCATTTGTATTTGCATAAAAGTATGCATTGCGATAGATAATCACGTAATTGATGTGAATGCATTAATTTACGTAACAGTGGCAGTTCATTAGAGGTCTTAAGTGTTCACATTTGATTGCAGATTTTAATCATTTATGTTTTAATCTTTGGGTCATATTTTTAGAAACCCTTCAGCATCTGCAGGAGCTTTTTCCTTTTCTGACGCTCAGGTTTGTGGTGTTTGGTGACTGGGTGAGGACCATTCTTTTGGCCTTTGAGGCTCAATGGTCATCCTGTACTGACGGACGGCTGTCGATAATCTTTGGTCATCCAAAAGGTCATCTATCGCGTCTCTGTCCTTGGCTTGTCAGAGTAGATAGGACTTTCCTGCCTGTCTGTTTGGTTCCTGGATTGTTCTTGGGTTGGAAGCATGTGGCCCCAGCACCAGGTTTTGGTGAGATCACCATCCTTACTTGCAAGTTTTGATTAGCAGGGGTTTACATCCTGAGTTCTGGGCAGCAGCTTTGTGTTGGCCTTTTTGTAATCGGTTGTTGTCTGTTGGTTTTGAGCTAGATTTTCATTGTGAAATGATCTGCTTTGTCTCAGACTGAGGCTGAATGTGTCGATATTCTATGCCACCCAAGTCCACCCAACGGACACCCATCTTCGCTGTGAAGAATACCACTCATGACAGATTTCCTCTTGGTCTGTGTCCTTGAAGGGATTCATATTGAATGTCCATTTCAGCATTGAGTTCTTACCTTTAGCTGTGGGAGGCTACTTGACTGGTTGCTAATACTTTTACCTGGTACTTAGGCTTGAGGAATTCCCAGTTTATCTCATTCAGTTTCCTCAGTTCTCTCTTCACTCTAGTCAACTCGTCATTATTGCTTTCTGGCTCCCGCTGGAGGTTGTAAAGTCGGTCTATAGTGAACCTGATTTCCTGCAGACAGTTCCCTAAACTGACAGCATGATGTGACTGCTCGTCTTGAATCATTCAACTTTTGGCCCCCATAAGCTTTTTGTGGTAAGTCCTCTTTGGCAGTACTCGCCAAATGCTTGTGGCAGTAAAACTTGGTTTTCATTTCTGTCATGGCCCACTTCTGTCCTAGATGGTTCTTCTTCTCAGTGTTTCCTGAGCTTGTGTTTGGATTTAGCTGCAGCCTTTTCTTGGCTTTTAGTGTGTTAGCATAGTTTGGTCCCCACTCCCTAGACAGCTGAGCCACGACTCCAAACTTTCCAACACACGACAGGGACTGTCTTGGCTGAGGGTCGAGGACATGTTTGTGGTCAAGTGTGAAAAGCCATGACTGAGACGACTGAGACCTTAAAACAGGCTGACAGCATATTCTTGTAAAACCTATTACTTTTTGACCAATCTGAAGGTGCATTAGTTTCATGTTGATGAATAACACTAATTTCTTTATTGCGTTGGTGTGTCACAGCTGTCCTCAGTCGTGTGTAGGACGACCCTAAATATGAGAGCAGGAGGGAGGTACAGGAGAGGAAGTAACTTTCCCTGTAAACAGTCTGTAACAATTCAATTCTTACACCACTGCAATTTACCTGCTGCTCACCAGGCTCCTTCACTTCAGGAGCAAACTAAATATAGTTGAAATCAAAGAGTTAGGTCACCATCACCACTATCTAACGCAATGCCAGGTTAAAGGGAACCTGTATGCAAAAAGGGACAACAATCAATACTGCTGCAAATCCAGGTTAGCACAACTGAACCAAACCAATAAAGTGCCCATTAGTTGTCACCCCACAGGATGGAGAGTATTCTCGAAGGCTGACTTCAGCGATGTCACGTCAGGAGACAAACTGTAATGTAGCTTGGATATGACAATATTGACATTCACGTGCTACAAGATTATTCTGCTGAACTGATGAATTAGAGCATTCAACTGCTGAGGATAGACTTTTCAGGAACAGACTAGGTGTTGTCCACCCTGAGCAACCTACCCTGCTCCTGCAACCACTGGAGCAGGATGGAACACTCCCAGGAATCCACGGCAAAAGCCGCCCAAACTGTGATCGTTGCTAAGAGCCAAGGTCTATTCACAGTCACTTGTCATTCCTATCCCATCTTCTGTGTCTCTACAAAAGCTTTAATCATTCTAACTGTAAATAGCAGTCTTTGTTTGGAATCTGGTTAGAGTGACCAAATGGTCTCCCATTTCATTTACAGCTTTGAGAAAGGGAATAAAGTCCTTGGTTTGGAGGGTGGGGGTAGCATGGAATGCATGCCACCTTAAGGAGTCTCTTGTTTTGGCTAAATATACCCTACACCACCCATTGCGCATATATACATAACTTATTCCATGACATTTACATATACCGCCATGGCATTTTGCAGAAATATGAACATGTTCGCATTGTGACTTAGCTCAAAGCGCCACTATGTCCAAATACAGCCCCTCGGAACCACAAGCATAGCTGCAGATTGCATCAGCATCTCGCTACTTGGTTTTTCATCCACATTCACTTGCTCGTAGTCTTCTTTGCTGGCACACTGCTACGTTTGTTTGCACATTTCCACTGCCAAGTGTCAATCAGTGCAATTGCATGAAACTGGCCACAGGAATGTATATTGCATTGTCTGCATGTTTGTGCTTGTGTGTGTGCACAATACAAAGGAAAACAGGGACCGACTATTAAAAACATTGATCCGTAGCAGTAGTGGCCAAAAACCCCCACAGGGGACATTTGTACTTTAAAAAAAAATGACCTCAAACACAAAAGAAACACACAACTCCTGAGCCAGTGTATGGGTGATTGGCTGTTAATCCATAAACCAGGAACTGATCAGAGCATTTCCTTTTTACTCCTTCCTCAGTTCCTCCAACTGTTTAACAGCAAACCCAGATGTTTCCAACATGATAAGAAGGAGACTCACAGTACTGGTTGTAGAATGAGGAATACATTACATTACGCTCACCGCTGTGCCTGCACGCAGAGGAAGGAGCATCACAACAAAATCTCAACAAATATGAATATTTGTTTCAAAGTCGGTGGGCCGATGGAACCAACGAGCGAAATCTTCTGTCCCCACTTCAAACGACGGGCTACATGAAAGCTGCCTCCTGCACTGTTTGGTAAGATTCTGGTTAAGATCAGCATGTGGAAACACAGCCACAGATGTGTGTTCCTGTTTACACTGAGCAGGAGGTAATTGAGGAAGTCTGGCTCTCTCCTCAGGAGCTCTCTGCTGCTCAGTGGGAGCGGTGTTACTACTGAACCAAACATCTCACATCTCTCTCCTGCTTTCTGTCGAACTCTCTCCGTTTACCTCCTTTCTCTCTGTCCTCACATGCCTCTTCCTCTCTTTTCTCCCGTGCCCTCTCCTTCCCTCTCTCATTCTTCCACTGGAGGAAATATTTGCTACTTAGCGAGAGGGATGCCGTGTCTGCCTCACCCTAGAAGAGCAACACCAAAGAGGCAACTAGATTCTCTTTTCTTCTCTGCGACAACGGGAGAGCTCAGCTTTCTGGCTTCATCCGCGGTAGCTGTGTTGCATCTGTCAGCAACACCTCCTTTAACCTCCATATCAGAAGGCGGCGGGGAACGGTTCAGTCAGCTCCCATGTGCATTATAGCATGCAAATGAGTTCACATTTTACAAACTTTCCCAGAAATCTCAGCGCGTGCAGTATGCAGCGACTGTTCCCTCCCTCTCCACACCTGCTTATCCCTACCTGGAACTGGCCGGTGTAGTCGTCATCTGTCGTGCCCTCTCTGCCCTCCTTCAGCGCAATGAGGGTGAAACCTCTGAAATAAGCAGGGCTGGTTGCCAGGAGGACCACTGGAAAGTATAGAGAGAGAGAGAGAGAGTGTGTGTATTTACTCCACAGAAACACCGAGCAGTAAAGAGGCACACAGATTGACACATCAGGGTTGCACAGCATGACGCAGGGTCACCCTGGAACCAAGGGAAATACAAACGATGGCAGTATTCCTGTGGGGATCCACACGATATGGAAGAGTGACGGCTGTACATAGAGCTTTAGCATCTCGCAGTGGAATAAAAGACAGCCTATAAATCTAATGCAGGGAGTTTGGTGCAGGGAAAAGGCCGGGAACAGGAGCCATATAATGAGATGGGGGTGGAATTTTATGCAGCTCATCCCCGTGCCCTAACCTTGCATTTTCATACAAGCCCATTTATCTTTAAACTCGCTCCCAGTGCCGAGAACGGACATGTCAATATTTTCAATCTTATCTGCTTTTTAAAAAAAGTGAACTTATTTGCGGCTTAAGTGCTGTGAAGGTTTTTGGCGAATAACTCTTTATTCCACAGGGTGATGTCCTTCACAGGTCCCTGATTGCTGATTAGAATTTAGCCCTGAAATGAGAAATGTGGCGTCACAGCCCCCCCCCCCACACACACACAAAAAAAAAGCATGGTCTGGAGGATGATCTCAGCGGGGGACACTGTGAAACAAGGTGACCCTTGGTTTTCAGCCTTGTTTTTGAAGCCTATGTCAAAACATAAGTTTGCCAGGTGTTGTGTGTAGTGTAAAATCCCCTCCTCGCCGCATCACTTCATGTATTGAAATTCTCACAAATTTAAAAACAGAGATTGTGAACTGGTTGTATTTTGAGTTGGGAACTACTTTAAGTCCTAGACTCACCAGGAAATTCAGGGCCAAAGTCTTTTGAATGTGGCTACATCCACCAGGCAGGATAGGGACTTTAAATTTGTTGGGGTCAGCTTAATTGGAGCCAGATTTGTGTGCGTGTTTGTGTGTGTGTCTCCTTTTGCATGTTTGTTTGTGTTTATGTGTGTGTGTGTGTGTCTCTTTGCTTGCTGGAAGGGGGGAGGAAATGAATATAGGTCAGACATTATAACACTAAGTAGCCTTATCAAACCACAACTCTCCCTGCAGGAGCCAGAGGGGCAGACTGGCTAGTTTGGATATTGCTTCCTCCAGGCTGCAATTTCAAGTTAAAATGTATATGACTGGGACTGTTACTGTCAATATTACGTGGTCACAAATTTCAAGTTTTCTTCTTCTCAAGATTTCTATGCATTTCAAAGTAAACGTGCCCTGATTTCCAACTTCATAAACAGTCCACTTGTTAATTTTTGCGCAGGTTTACGCACAGATTGCGCAAACGAACAGTAAATACTCTACCTCTGTAGGTGCTGCCAGGCTGGTAGGCGTCCGGGTCCCCTTCTACTCTGAGCCTGAACTCATGATGGCCATCCCTCCGGGTGCCCTGTGTCTGCGCCCGGAGGATCCGTCCGCAGTACCCGTCCGACCTGCCCCCGGTGGGCTCCTCGACGAAAGCGACGGCATTGCACACAAAACTCGAGACAAAATAGTACTGCAAAAGCAGCAGTTGTATGTACATTCCCATTTCGGAGTCCGCTCAGTGGCAGTTCAGTCAAAATAAAAACCCAGTGGAGAGGCAAGACAGCGAACAGGGGGATCAGTCCCAGCTCCTTCCCCAGGAACTAACTCGCACCAAACTATAGCAGCGTCACAGTCAGTGGGAAAGGTGAAGACAAGGAGACGAGTCCATCCTGAACTGGAGAGAGCGCGTCTGGGACGCACCACGGTGAAGCGGCAGTGAGCGGACAGAGAGGAGCTGCAGCAGCGGTTCCCGGATCAGTGTGCGGCGTTGACAGTGAGCCTGGAAGCAGCCGTAGCCGCCAAATAACCGAGCGCGAGTGCACGCGGCTGTCTCCTTGACTTGAGGCGAGGGAAGGTCCAAACCGGAGCTCCGCGCTTTAATAAGAGCCAGCCCTCCCCTAATACAGACACACACACACGAAGTCACACACGTATACAGTACACAAGCTGTCTGTGTGTGTGTGTATGTTTGTGTGTGTGTGGATCGCACACACTGAGCTGTCTCCTGGGGAAAATGCAAATGTTCTGCCTGCTGCTCAAAAACGGCATCACATCTGAAATTCCCTGCACTTCGGGCTGCACGAGAGTTTACACAAGTTAGATATGCACAATGTAAACTTACAGTAAAACTTAAGAAGGAGTATACATGTGAGTATTAATCACCACCTCCTTTGCGCCTTTTTTTGGTCCATATTTACGTGAAGTTGACCCGTTAAATGGAAACATTAACAATAACAATGCTTTAATTCTTTGCTCTGTGGATGCTGTGGCAGCAGGGCGGCTTGAGAGACATCATGAAGTTGGATAAGGTGAATATAAACGGAAGCGTGAACAACATAGTTACCCTAAATGGTTTTTGGCCCTGTCCTGTGCGTATTTGCGCATTTTCTGTTGTTCTGTTGAGTTCATCGCCTTTCACAAACAAATACAAGACAATACTCCGTGTTACTTAAGGACCAGTGGGGAGTAATGATGAACGCTCTGGAGTTACTAATCCAAAGCAGCCGGTGCGTTTTCCAGATCTGACGCACGCACCTGAGCAGGCGCAGACGCAGTAACGTCTGAACTTCGTGCCCTTCAACTTCAGATATCTTTGAGTGGCTCCACACTGGTTCTAAATTGTTTTTATTGCATTAAACCCTGAAGTACATGAACATGTGTTCCCATTTTAATGAATCATTTCCATGTTGATTAAATACAAACTTGGAAACTTGGAGATTCGCTGTACATGAAGCGTGCGCTCAGGCTTTCATCATATCTCCTCGCACACTGACCATAATCACTTGCACGGGCTTTGACGAGACAGACCTGCATTCAGAGAGGGAGACAGCGTGTTTCCATCGGTAGGTGTCGCCAGAGTATCTTTGCACCTTCAGGTAGTCGGGAGCTACTTGGTAAATTTGTCACTCTCCTCGTCACTGCACCTTTTACTCTCCCATCTCCTCAAGTTTTAATATAGTGTAGGGAAAAGTATGGGGGATTATGGAAATGCACGTCTCATATTAAATGTGTAGTTTGGTCTCAGCTGAAGCAATAAGCTGAAGTTAGATGATATTCTGATCCATTTCCTTTTGGTGACTTATTTTGTTTCTTGGCACTTTGCAGTTCCCCTTTATTCCGTCTGACAACTTTTATTAAGTTGAACTTTTCCCCATGTATTTAAACACTACAATCAAATGATGGGTGCAGATTGTGAAGTAACAAATGTGCATGCGTAAACACTAAAACCACACTGAAATGAGCCTGATCAAATAAACTTGCGCCAAACTGATTGCCTAACGTCTTCTGTGGCTTTTCGGGCACAAATATGTGTGTTTCCGTGTCTAAACCTGGGGTGTGTAACTGAGAGCAGCTCTCCGAGCTGGAGGTGGTTAAACTAAACAGCATCAGCCTGGATGTCTCAGCCTGATGGATCCCATCTGGAGTGACTCTGCACTATAAACTGTCTGACGGATGGCTGACGTCTGGAGCGTACCCTTGACCGAGATGGGGAGTCAGAAACAACCCAACGACCTTTCAGAATGAAAACAACCTGTTTGCACGGAAGCCAGAAACATTCCTGCATTCAAACATCCAACTTTTTTATCCACTTTCAGGAAATCTGTAAAGTGTCTGTGTAAAATCCTCTGCCGTGTCCCCTCTTAACATCATAAAATGGTCCTGAGCAGTTAAATCTTATTCAAAATGTTCAATATTTACATTCTCTAATTTACTTTTACACATATAAACAGACATCTGAAATGAGGTTATAAATGCATTTTCCATCCATCCATATTTTTTTTTCCCCCATGTCCTGCAGCCACTGTAATAGCATCTGAATTTGTCTTTAGTCAACCTGCCTGCTTGAACAAGACTTCCATGAGGGTAATAAGGTTCTGATGCAGGAAGCATGGGCCAAAAGGGTGTATTAAATATGAAAATTGCAGTGATCTTAGTGTGTGGAAGTCATTTCCTCTAATGGACTATAAGGGTTCTAAAAAGCCCTCTGTATTGTGCTCAAGTGTGTAATAGAATTTCTAATCATTTCACAAAGCTTTTTTCACCCTGCTCATGGAAGGCGGGCGCTTCATTTAGGTCTTTGTTTCTGTTTTGGGTAATGAAAATGGATTGAATGCAGTGAATTGTATGGGCTAAGTGCTCACTGTTGAAAAAACAGGTTTCTCATTTTGTCTCGTGTTTTCATACTGTAAGTGGGGGGGAGCAGAACTGCTGCCGCTACATATTAATTTAACTTAAGTAAGAGCGTCTGTTCAGAAGATAAACATAATAGAATAAGCCTCCTACACAGTTAAGTGCTTTAAGGTCCATTGGTCACTTGTATGACAAGATGACTGATTACAGATTACTGTTTACATGAGTAAACACTGGACATTGACTGACTTACTTATTATAGCAGTATGATTAATTTATCTCATAGCTTGTAGTGTAAGGGATCCAATGCCTGAGGCCGGGGTAGGCAGACATGCACTCTTAGCCACTGTTAACGCTACGCTGTGGAATCAAATGGTTGTGTTCAGAGTTGGTGGTTTTATGAACTTCACAATTTCATAGTTAAAGCAAGACTTATTCCTATGTTGCATGCAGTCAACAAGGCTAACACTGATCTGACAAAGTATTATGTAATTACCAGAGCCAGCCCTACCCAATGTGCCGCCCTGGGCGAGATTTTATATGGCGCCCCCCTCCATCGTCTTTAATTTATAAGATAACATGCTTAACAAATTACAAATAAATACCAAAAAAAATCTGAAATACAATATAAATACCCTTACCACAAAATAAAAATCCTGTAAATAAGTAAATAAATAATAATAATAATAACAGTTTGTGGCGCCCCCTGGAGGCCACGGCGCCCTTAGCATTTGCCTATATTGCCTAATAGGCCAGCCGGCTCTGGTAATTACTTTTCAATGCGAAATAAATAATTAATAAATAATGACATCACTGGAAACCCTGCTGAATAACGGCTGAGTCTTCGCTACCCTGGTTACCTGTGACACTTCAAGCCTAATTGGCCTATAGCAGGTATTTTCACTTGTCAACCACAGGTGTAATTCACACCTTTAATTATGGATGTATTGCATTTCAGCATGGCAGGATTGCTATAGTGCATACTGCAGCATAACAAGTGCAAATCTCTGTGCATGTTGTGGGAAAAGGTTTGTTCATTGGAAGAAAACACATTTTTAATTTTAAACACTGAATCACTGATTAGTTAATAATTAATGATGATGGATTACTGTTGGCTATAGTGCACGTACATATAGATATGCCTGGATTACAGCATCATTGTGTGTGTCACTATCGTTGCAGCTGGTGGCAATCCATGCACCGGGATGTGGTGTACAGCAGGTCTAATGGCGAGGCTAAAAAAAAGTACCCTGACAGTCGTGAGCTTGCGAGTTTTATTCTGTAAATTACAGCTAGCTATTGATTCCACCTGACAAAATGGACATGTGGATATTTTTTTAAAAAAGCAAGATATAAACCCACCTGTCACCCAGATGCCACCAGCAGTACGGGGTAACAGCTTGTGCATCTGCTAACATTCAATCGCCTGCTACCTGAATGGAGATGAGCCAGGAGACGCAGGTAACAGGTATCAGTTAGCTTGGGGCTAGTGCTGGGAATCAGACACACATTCGGCCTGCTGACTTGGAGAGATATCTTTTTAATTTGCACTTTATTCTATTATTCATAAGACCTGTAGTCTAATAATAATAATAATACAAATAATGGTAATCTTAATCTGTACTAGCTTGATTACATTTGCAATACAAACATAATCAAAAACAGTATTAGCATTGGCTGACATAAACAAAGGTTGTGTTTAAATGTGCCACCAGTCACTAAACGCTGACTTTGCACACCAGCTTGCTTTTATTGTTACCTGTGTTTTACTGTTTTCAGTGCAAAGATATGAAATATGAAATATGAAAATAACGTTTGTCGTTAAAACAAGTATGACATTTAATAAAAAATGTGCCATTTCCATTGTGATCCTCACCTGCAGCAGGTAGCTTTGAAAGTAGTGTAGAAAGCTGGAGGCTGGTTGTGTTTTATAATGACTTTCTCCACTGTATTATAGGATACAGGGTTTCTATGTTATCCATTTATCAGTGGAGGGCTCACAGCCAGATAGCCATCAGAGATAAATGAGATCTATATATCAAATTAAAGACCTTGATGAAATCCACTGTATCTAATACTGAAAGCAAATTGGCCAAAGTTGAATTAAGTGGAAACACACTGAAAGCTGAGGAATATGGAGTACATTGGCTGCCTTCCGTAAGGTTAGCTGAATGACATTTGTGACCTTTTGCCATCAAGGCCGAGCAGCAGTCTCTGTTATCTCTGCTCCCTCGGGGAGACATACATCGAGTCATCGTGTTTTTGTTAACGACCGTAGAGCTCAGGCATGCACGCACACATGGGCACGCACAGGGATGGCACATGCACGAAAGATGTGCCGGCAAATGATCGCTGATTGTATCACCGCACAGATAAGACAACATCAAGCAGGTGCAATCAGCCCTGATCACCAAACATAATTACACCAGATAGCGTGCGTGTGTTGAGCATATGTGCACATTGAACATGTGTGTGTTTAGCTGCACGTGTGTGAGCGCAAGTCCGTATGTTTCTGCACATGTGTATGTACACTCATGTGTGACTGCATTCTAATTATACAAGCAGCTGCCGCACCGGCATCTCTGATACACCCACTGCACACAGACAAAGTTGCCAGATAACAAACAAAGAGAATGAATATTAAACTTATATCCATCAAAATAGCCAGTTACTGTGGAAAAGTAATGATATGTATGCTGCTTAACACAATACTGATAAATTAATGTTGTACGTATGGTTCTTTCACTCCGGTGGGCCACCCTGGGATTGGAATGGTTAAAGAGCATACCCTACATAGCCAAAGTCCACCGTGGGTCTTTGTTGCATGTCTTACCCCCTCTCATTCCATTGTTCCTGTCTTCTTCTCTAATGTCAAGCTTCTAATAATAGCCCAAAGATAAGCTTGAAAATATAATGTTTAACATATTGTCAGCAACACTATATATAACTATCATATATAATTTAACAGATGCATTTTCAAACGTGTGCATCAAGGGATTCAATTCATGCCAAGCAAAAAGTCTTGGAGCAAAGAAAACTGCATGCACAAGCTAAAGCTAACTGCGACAGACACGCTGCTTTAAAAAGTCTGTAGAGGTTTGCAAATACTGATAATTGGCACGTCACTTAATTTGACCCAGTTTTGAGCCAATGTGTGCTCTGGTGATTAGTTTTACTGTATGTATAACTCCGGAAGCGGCACAAACTGTGGCGCTGTGATGACTGATGGTTTCCTAAATGAGACTGGAGGAAAATGAGATGGAAATGATTTGAAGTTGGCTACTTGCAAACAAGATTGAATTCTTGGGGAATTGCCGATGATGATGATGATGACATGCGAATGACATGCCGGTCCATTCTACTAAAAAGATGGGACGCAACAGCCTTCTTTTCTCTCGGCTGTCTCTTCTCAGTGGAGCACAGCTCTGGGTCCAGTCGAAGTCTCCGGCCTGAAACGACCGATGGTGTCTGCCAACAAATTACAGGGGCCGAACATCTTTTACCAAGTGTCAGTCTGCTGCGCTTATTCAAAATTATTTTAAAGCATGACACATAATTTATAGGCATTCATATCTCCTGAAGCTAAATGAATCATTCATGACAAATTGGTGACGATATAACAGTGTGAACGCATGTATATGGATCTTACTTCCATGCAGTCCCCATGCGTGGACATCTCTATTCCATTTCCAAATCCTCACTGCCCTGACACTCACCACAAATATCTGGTTCTGTCAATCAAATTTAACAAGCTATAGATGGGGTGAGGCAGTGCCTGGGAGGGTGGGGGGGGGAGTTGGGGGAGGCTGTGTTAGTGGCAGCCCTCAGAATGAGACAGGCATAAGACAGATTCAGCGGAGTGACAGAGAACTGAATTAAAATAACTGCAGGTGGAGCAGTGTGTGATGACACCAGGCTGTGTGTGCTCATGGAGCCAAAGGACTCACATCAGTTTGTCCACATCTTCTGATCGCCAATTAAGCACTGCCAAGAGCGAGATGCACCACAGCTGAATCACTTTATGCTACTGGAATAAATGTTAAGAGGGGATGGGGAAAGTAATCTCCCAGCTCACAGTTCTAATGAGATGAAACGGTGATGTTTCAAATGTAGTTCAACCTCATCAAATCTTGAAACAGCATCAGCCCTATATATCCACAGCAGGAAGGTGTAATTGAACTGGCATTTGAAGAGGGAGCAGGCAAGCAGCTCCTCTATGCTTCGCCTGTCCCTTTACCTCCAACTAGTTCACACCTCTATTAAATGTGTTCTGACTGCGTGAAGTTCTCTGTTTTTAATGTTCTTACTCTTTCTTATCCTGCTCCTTGTCTTGCCTCACACTTCTTATACGAAGTTCTCATCACTCATCACGTTGCTCCAGACTGAAACATCTCAACTGTCCTAGATGGATTGTCCTGACAGTTTTTAGGTACACGCTATGGTGACCACCTGACTTTTGATCAAGCTTCACCACGAGATTGACATTTGTGATGTGATGTATTTGGTCCAACACTTACTCAATAGCTAGCTTGCTGACACGTTATAGTAAGATGGCATGGTAGACACTGTATCCGCAAAACATCAGTATGCTAGCTTTGCATTTGTGAGCTGTAGCCAGTGGTGCAGCTCTGAGATGTTGTACATACATGAAATGCATGTGTGAAACAAATGTCTCGGCAATCCGTCCAATGGTTAATGTAATATTTGTAATATGGGAGCCAAAACCACAGTTGTGAAGCTCATGGTGGTGCGAGTAGAAAGGCCAAGTTGTCACCGTAGTTGGTGTTCATCCTCCAAGCACCAGGAATGCCTGCTCTAATGGTTGTTGAGATATTGAGTCTGACCAACCAACATGGACCAATCAACCTTACTACCCATCCAGGTGCATTGTTTGCATGGGTTCTGGGTGTGAAATCATGCTTCAACATAAGATCAGAGCTCATTGCAGTGCTCATGCATGCAGATGAGGGTACATTTCAGAGCAGCTACTCTATAGAAGCATTACTACCTTGTTAAGATCTCTTTGGCTCTGGCAGGACTTGTCTAAAGCCTCATGAGTACAAAAACTGTCTGCCTGGCTGACTGGTACATGTGGCATCTTTCTGCAAACATTGCATCAGCACATTGACAAATGTCATTATCGTTCGCTTCTCCGCTCTCAGTTTCTTCAGGGCCGACTATCCCTGGCCTTGCTTTGGCTCAGCTCTGAATATAGCATAACTGCGTGTGGAACACTGCTCTGACTTTCTCTTTAAGTGATTCTGGTGAGACTTTATATCCTCACAGAAAGTCAGCCAGATGATTCAGAACTCATGAGAATGTTTCTTTCCTTCCTTTGATCCATTTTTTTCTTTTTCAGTCTCACTCTCCTCCCCTTTAGAAAACGACCATCCTCCTTTTCTCTTTCTCATTCTTACCCGCCTTTAAGGACATGATAAAGTTTTGAAAATGATGTTTCATTTGGTGATCAATCTGGTGAAAACCTCTCAGATCTCATGTATTTATTGTAACTCAAACCATCATCTTTTCCTTAACCTAACCAAGTACTTTTGGTGCTTAAACATTACCAAACACCAGCCATTTCACAGCAATAAACCATGTTCAGCATGTAAGGATTGATGTCTGAACAGGTTGTGATGTAATAAATCCTTCTCACGGAGCCACCCCTTAAAATCTGATTTTTATTGAGCACAGTGAGACTTTTCACTTTCATCAGATGAATGTAAATCAGCCTTTTAGTGTCAAACTCTGCATATTCATCACCGGTGAAGCTCAAATATCCAACCAAGCAAACAAAAAGAAAAACATATTTTTGAGTGAGGGGGACTTTTAGTGCTGGATCTATATCACCAATATGCTAATGACCTTTGATTGTACTCTCTGTGGCCTTAGATGTCAGTGAATTCTGTTTTGTTAGTAGTAGCAAAGCATTAGGAGTGCTTATCATCCACATGCATGTGTGCGCATGTGCACGGACCGACCACTCAGAAGAAGAAGCACCATAGCACCAGTAAAGGTCAGAAACCTTTACCTCAAGTTTCTCATGTTTGGAACCACAGACGTGATCTTACACCAGCTGATCTGGGTACTGCCCGACTCCTGACTGGGATTCCCCTTCTACAGTTTCATGTGTCTTTCGGCAAGAGACCATATGCTGCAAATGGTTGATTTATAACTGAAACCTAGTTTGATTTTGTGGAAACTCTCAGCAATGAGGATCCGAGGCTCTGAGATCTAATTTCACCTTAACAACCACATTTGTGAACATCAAATAAATTTTAAAAATAGCATATAAGAAGCAAGTTGGTATGATTGGGTTGTGGCAGCAGACAGTTTTAGCCTGATTATATCAGAAAAGTCAGGATGTAATGGCTGTGCTGTACACCTGTACGCTTTCTTTTCTGTGCTTCACTTCTTTTGGTTTCAGACATAAAACGTCTTTTCATTCAGAACTAAATCTTGAGGGTGTCTTGGCTGACACCAGAGCAAAGTCACGAAGACAAAAAAAAAAGAAAATCTTTTTTGAAAATATACAAATTGGCTTCTGCGGCTCATGACCTTACCAACTTTCTCATACTGTTGCCAGCTTAAATCAGGATATTGAATGGACTTTTGATCCTTGAACTGCATGAAATAATAGCATGAATGATTGAAAAAGGTCAAAGGTAGAATGAAACTGGTCAACCAGAGGGTCGGTGTCTCCGGGGTTCTCTTGGGTGTGGGTCTGTCTATGTAGCAGAGTGCTGTTGAGTTCATCCAGGTGGATCTGATATGAATATAGAAATGGAAAAGTTCACGACACCATATCCCTCTCCGGAAAAACTGGTGTTTACCTCATCAGCAGAACTATAGCTGACACACAAGCAGACATGTGGACACAGGCACGTTTGTAGCACCTTTGCTCTCTTTTCACTCACATAGGAGCACAGTCACATTTCAATGTACAATGCCTGTTCCAAGTCTCACCTAAAAATTGAATGCCAGGTTGCATTTCCTTCTGCTCAGTCATGGATTTTATCTACATTTCCTGCAAGACTGCGCGTAAAGATTTTGCCAATAACAGCACATAATTGGTTTACGGGATTCAAGGTAATGTTTGTTGCAGTTCAGTTAAAGGTTTCGCAAGCCATTGTTGCAGGAAAAGCAGAAATATCCTCAGCCTGGTGAGGATCACAGCTTGATGAATGGAGGGAAAAATGACCCCTCGCAAGAACAAAAAGTATGCTGAAGCAGAGACTTCAAAGGAAAACATTGTCGGCGGTGTTTCTGAGGAACATATTGCAAATGTGCTGCATTTGTATTTTGTTGGGAAAGTGTAAGAGTCATCTGCTGATATTAAAATGTGATCCTTTTTCAGATTTTCTAAGCTGCTGTTTCACGCTGTCAGGAGTCCATGATAGGCACAGTACATCATAACACGCAAACTTTGCTCATCTCATCGCCGATTATTATATGTTATTGGGTGTTGCTTCCACGGATGTCTCCCTTAATATCTCCTGATTTGGTAGCCAGGCTGAGTCTCTTTATCAGACAAATGTTGCAGCAGTATCCTCCCGGGGGGGACAGATTCTGGAGAGCAGTGCTTGAAAATAATTCGAAAAAACACTGGGTCAGCAGTCTCTGTATTAGGAAGGAAACTTTCCTCAAGTTGGCATTTTCTCCCTGATCTCCTGTTAGAGAAAAACTAAATGGAAGGTGGCGGTGAGAGCTGTAAGAGCAAACTGACAGCCATGTTCGCCTGTAGGGTCAAGAGGTCAGCAAATGCCCTGTACATATTAATCTGCACACATAGTGGCTATTTTAAGAGATAAGATGGACTGTAAAGTAAGTTAACAGATTGCACTTTACATTACAATATTGACAACAATCAGTGAGTATTACTGTATACATACAATACAGTGTGTACAATGATATCACAGTTTGTTATCACAAGTAGGTAACATCCCATAATGATTATGATAATTGTGTAACATATTTTAAAGTAAGGTTTAAGAGACTTTTGTGATGACTGGGGGTTTTCAGGCACTTTAATCAGTTTGACGAATCAGCTCGTTGAGGAAACACAGAATCCCACGGACCGACGTCCATATTATCCATATTATCATTTGGCACCTCACAATTTACAGTACATCCCATAAAAGTGTCAGTGCTCAAAGTAGCTTGTTCAGTAAGTGGTGTGGTGAAAAAGGAAACCATCGTGTTGGATGGCATGTAATCATTTCCTGCGGGAGTCCTGAGTTCCCGTCCTGTTAATTCACTTTGTCTTTTTATTAACCGTAAATACGATCATCTCCAAAACATATTGTGGCGGTGAAACACAGGTGTTATTGATTTCTTAAAACAAATTTATTGTACTATTAAATTTAAGATAATATTGTCCAATATGGACCCTTGTCTGCCAATGAGGTTGCAGTCTTATGATGCAAAGATGCAAAATACCTAAATGTAATCGGACTGGATACTTAAGGAGACACAAACAAGGTGGATGTTAGAAAAACAGTGCAGTTTAAACAAGGACTCTTTAAGGATCCTCTAAATATACCTTAAGACAATTCTTTGAGTAATAATTTCTGGCTGGTTTTGCACATAAATTACATGGTCTTATTCTTCCCATTCGTAGAAATCCAATATTGTGCTGCCTGAAGGTCTGAAATCATTTTACCGCTGGACATAAGGATGGGGATGGAAAGCTCTTTTACCATTTGAGATAGGATGTACACATTTTCTCTTTCTATGTGTATAGAGTTATAGCATTGTTTGCATGAGTTATGGTGGGAAAGACAGCAAACAACAGATATCACACCAGGGTGTATAAGGTGATGTTCTCATGCCTATGAGAATAAATCATTGTGATAGTTGACGCCATAGTAATGATACAGATCATATGATTGCAGACATTTAGCTGGGGCAACAATTCTTATCCTGTGAGCAATTTAGATTTTACATGATAAAGTCATCTCATAATTTTATTTCCTTTAATCCCATGTCTTATCCGTCATATCTGCATACATCTGAGTCTGTCAGGGAGCTCCACCAACTTGTTTTACACATGCTGTGGCTATTTTCATGGCTATCGTATGGACTTCAGAAATAAGGATATTGCTGCTGAAACAGTGGAATTTTCCAGTTTGGGATCAATAAAGTTTATCTATCTATCTATCTATCTATCATCTATCTATAATGAGATTGGTCCAAGTGCATGGTTGCCTAGGATATTCCTGGTCCCCAGAATATGACCACTGACCACACAAATATTTCGATGCAGAAAACTAATATCTGTATCAACATCAAATTTATCTTGTGTGGTCATGGCCTCTAAATCCAAAATTAACATTATATAATTTAGAGCAGAAACCACCATCAGGCCACAAGATATGCTAAGATATTTCATATTCAAAGAGGTGAATTTCTAAGAAAATTTGCAGACCATGTTCACGTTCTAATGAGAATGAATCTTGATGTTATAATTGATCAAATGACCCTGTCATAGATAGTGAAACCCTCCCAATACGTTGTTTAACTTTAATACCATTTTCTTTAATGAGCATTGGAGTTTGTAGGATCTGCTAGCAGGGTTTTAGCCTTGTCTCACAGTTACACCAGCTGTTGCCCGTCTTGCTTTTGGCCATTTTATTCTCACAAGGCTATTAATTGGCAGTCCTTCACCTTGATTAAAGGACGACTCTTTGCCACTGACAGCCCAGCATTGCCTACAGGTGATGCGCTTGTCATGGCAGCAGATGGTTGCGTGTGTCGGCTTTGGCCCTGCTGTTGTCTTTGCTAATGAACTGGGCATGTCATCGTGTTGGAGACAGAAAGCAAACCTTCACAGTCTTATTGTATTAATCAGTCATAAGCCTAGTAGAAATTATGCGAATTAACAAATCACTCCATATTAATAAACGTTTTGATGAATAACTAGTTTGTCCATGATCTGACAACATTTTAATACCACTTTAAAGTATTTTAGTAAGTCTGTTGGCCACAGCTTTGTACCAGATTGAGAACATTTAGATGAATGGTCATAGAATATCACACAGATATTTATGGTCCCCAGGGGATGATCCCTAGGGACTTCCTTGCAATCCGCTGAGGTTATAATCTGGTGCCACCAGCAGGTCAAATTTCCCACTTACCCACCGAAATAACCATCAACTCCAAAGCCACAGAATTTAGTCCAAGCATTTGTGGCTCACACAGAATGAATTATAATGACTCTAGGCATGCCCCTGACTTTTTGTCTCACATCACCCTGAGTTTGACATTTGTGAGTGAAATGTCAAAAAGTACTGGGTGCATTGGACTAAAAGGTGGTCTACATGTTCCTCTCAGGATGAATTTTAATAAGTTTGGTGATCTGCTGGCTCCTCATCTAGTGCCATCTTCAGATGAAAAAAACAAAACTTTAAAACCAAATATCTACAATACTAGTCACATTTCCATCAGGCTCATACGCACTTTGTGTTGAGCGCTATCTCAGCCTCAGCGTATTATCTCAGCTTCATTCCACCACTGCACTTTCACTGACTTTTCTTTTCCGTTTTGTCAGAGCGTTTGATTTATTATTCGCAATCAGGATGTAAAGAGAATTTCAACTAAGTTAACAATAAATGCTCCTGAAATAAATTACATGGATTGCCAGATTGCTGTGAGGATTGTGATTGTGTTAATTCAGTAATCAGTTTGTGAGCTCTTCAAAGTTCTCACTAAAACAGGAAATCTGGCCTCAGTTAACTGCTGGCAGGCTGTTTGGAAATTCTCTCTAGGGAAAAAATATGCGGATTACTCGGGTTTTATTTTATTAGTCTTATCTATTCACAGATATGTGGTTTTACTTAGTTCTTCCCAGTTGTACCACATTAAAACATTCATGTAAGACAGAGGGCGAACCTGATTTGTTTGCTAATCTCCTTCACCCCCAAAACTGGAAGCAACAAGACACTACAGACCATCAACCTAAGCTGAATTCCTGCAGGTGCTCACTCCCTGCCTGTGTCTGTAGGTTTTTACTGCTTGGTGTTCCTTATTTGTGTATCACCACTGTTAAAACCATATCAACCTGTGTCTACTGCTTCAGCGTGAACAGATATGGGTCCATAACCTCCTAATTTGGCTGTGATGGCTGCGCTCACCTCAGCCAGAAGATATCCAAAGTGAGTTAGATAAAGGAAGCTTTTCGATATCTACTGTCTGAGGTCAACCCCATTCCCACACATAGTTTCTCATATATGTTCTTCATTTTGTCCCATTGCTGCTTGTAAATTTAATAAATGCAGTCAATCTCTGTCCTCTGGCTGCATAACTGACTATTTGTGGCATTGAGACAGTGCTGCTCAAAGAGACCAGCAACATTCTGTGGTGGTAACATTATGCCCTGGGTGCTCAACATGTTTTGGCGCATTACCTGTTAAAGAAAGCTGAAGGTGAGGAGAAATATCACATTCCAACACGACAGTGACTCAAAGGGCACATTCAGAAAAAGGAAATCAAAGTGTTGAAGACCTCAGTCCCGTCAGCAACATGTGGAATGGCCTAAAGAGAGCCGTACACAGGAGAATCCTTGGCAAATTGTGTCAACTTCAACTTTTTCTTCAAAGAAGAGGGGATACAACTCCAAAGCAAAGTTGATATTACTTATTTTAAAATACCTGCTGCTGAAATCAGTGCAAAAGGTGTTTGAACAAAGTATCGGACCAGGTATGCAGACTGTATCATATGATCGCACTGTAGATGGAACGAGGCTGTCATTTGTATTGTTGTTATTTCTGTCAATATCTTTCATAAGGGTGTGTAGACTTTTTGTAACCTCTGTAAATAGGTAGGATTCCTGAGACTGGCGTTTTGTGCAGGAAGTCAGTAAATGAACTTGCATTTAAAAGATGCATTGCAATTCAGTAGCTGTTCAGTTTTGGCCCGTGGCCCACAAGCAGTTCCAGTTTTGGGTCTCCAAGGGGAAAACCCTTTGCACCCATTCAGGAGACTATTAGCCCATTTGAATAATGAGTAAGAGGGTTTCAACCACAATTCATTCATCACAGAAACATGTTGAATCTAACCTTTGCCACCTACCTCTGCTTTCATTTATGCTATCATTACCTATGCAGCACCACACCTAATTTCAGTTGTATTGAGCAAAGAATGAGACATGATCTGTGCTCGATAGATGCTCTGTCGGCCTGGATGGGTTTCATACGTGCCTGTAGACACTTATTTAGGGGCGCCCAGCCAGTAGCATTAACATTCTGATATTCGCATTACTATGTTGTTTTCCAAATCAT
Organism: Datnioides undecimradiatus; assembly: GCA_008933995.1. Lineage (NCBI taxonomy): Eukaryota > Metazoa > Chordata > Actinopteri > Lobotiformes > Datnioididae > Datnioides > Datnioides undecimradiatus. Next base: position 1,068,804 of record WARS01000054.1, on the reverse strand, counting down.
TTAGCAACTTGCTGGGAACCTTCAGGAATGCCACAGATACTATCTCCCATTTGTGAGATGTTTTCTTTTTTTTTTTTTTTAGACCCCAAGGTGTCTGCTGCAGTGTAGTAGTCAGATACTAATGTTTTTAAAGTTTGGTGGGAACATTAAAGTCCTTGAAGAACCCACTTAAATCCTCACAAGTACCGGCATATGTGTGTGTGAGTGTGTGTGCATGTGCGTCTTTAGATGCTGAAGTAGTTACAGCCTTTCCTGGAGCACACACTGGCTGTCCTTTATTACTTCTGTAAAGGGCCTAAGGCTTACAGCGGTTACAATAGCTATGCAGCCCTAAATTGCCTGGTGTCGTCCCTAAGCAAACTCATCCATTTTGCTGCATGTATTATCATATTTCCAAATCCACCTGATACACTTTTGGAACTAATTGACCACTTTCTGTGGAAATGAAGCGTCAAGGACAAACAGGGATCCCCTCATCTAATTTCTGTGAACACTTTCCTTTTGGCCTCGCGCGCGTACACACATGCTCATCCACATGCACACACGCAGACCTGCCAAAGCCTTATAGAGTTTAAAACTCAAATCTTCTGAATTCCCCCGGTGAGCAGACTTCCCCCATATGTATGTTAATGAATCACTGTCTCAGCAAAACACACCCGCGGCAGCAGGGGAGTTTAAAGACCAGGGGCTCTGAATGAACCTCACTGTCCTGAGAGATTCCCCTTCCAAGACATGTCTCCCCTCTCTCTGCTGCTCTGATGTCTTTTTAAGACAGGTTTTATTTTTTTTTCTATTCCTTAAGTCAGCATTTGCAGCAGGCTTTGTCCACGTAAACCGCCTCAGGCAGTATGTGGCATCTCTTTTTGTGTGGGGAGTGAGTGCCAATAGACGCAGATAAACAAGCATTTATTTGTTGGCGTGTAAGCTTTGTCTTCGGTGTGACTGACACCTGACACTGCGAACGGCAGGTTCTGCATAACGCTGACTAAACGAATTGTCATCTTATCATTTGGCGAAGAAAAGTTTGGGGAAAACTTATCGACAGGAGTAAACCAGCCAGCTTTGTCATTTCACGCATTTAAACGGGTGCAGACAGTAAAGCATAATGTGACACTTCCCAGAAGTGTCCTCAGGCTACCAACTGCAGGCCGTCCCATCATCCTGGCCTGTCTTTGTACATTTCCCACGCCTGGAATTAACTCAAACGAGAGTTTTCATGCAGTGACTCAAACTTGCTTCCTTCTCAGGGGCTGCAAACTCTAAATATATGGTCCCTAAATAAGCAATAAACTAAAGTTTATGTGAAACCTCTCAGATTTAGATTGAAATATGGTCTCAAACAGAGCTTTTTTTTCATATTTTTATTAATATGATTGTAACTTGGACTGGGACTTGGGCTTAAACCTGATAAACTGCTTAAGTAACACAACACTCACTGCTCATATTCAAGAATTAAGCTCATAGATTGAAGTGTATGTTCCAAGTTTTATATCAAAATTGCACCAATTAGTGCACCCACTCCTGAGCTTATTAGTTAGTCAGAATATTCAGTGTCAAACCCAGAGTTGATGTGCAGCGTTCATTCAAGTACACGTACATTACAAAGAACGGGGACCACTGCAGGTGTGTGTGCTGGTGGTCCATCCTGCACGGTGGCACACAAGGTCAATTGCTCTAGAACGCCCCAAGACATTTCCATGCAAATTCAAAAACAGATATGAAAATCCAAAACAAATGATAAACTAAACAAATACTTTAATACATACAGCAAACACGCTGCATGTACAGAAATGAAATTAAAAAACACAAATCCTGGAAACAAATGGAACGGAAAGATGTCATAGAAGCTCCCGAGGCCACTGGCAGGAGCTTGATTTCTGAGGTGAAAGAGACAAAGTGATTGGTTTTTGGAGAAATAAGAAAAGTGGAAAACACACTCTCTCATCTGGTCTTGTCTTTATGCTATGCGGCAAAAATCTGTGTTATTTAGAATGAGACAAAAAATTATTTGTGAACCCATTACAGTGTGGTGAAACTGTGTCTACTGTACATGCACAGGTTCCCAATTGCACTGCCGTGTGCAGCGCTGCCCATATTCATTCGTGCACCATTCTCTGCTGAACTTTAAGGTCCACAGTCACAATGCGCAAATGCACAGAAGAGGCTGCACTGCTCCGGCTCAAAACTGAATCTGGAAACCATGACCTACTGTTGTAGTTGGACCATTCCACATTTCAAAGCAGCACAGTCCCACAGCATTGTGACGACACGTTGGGTAATAAAGATTTTATGCAAATTTGTTGATTAAATGTTAATTACCATTCTTGGAAGCTGGAGGTCAAAGATTCTATAGCTCCACAAAACAGTGTTGTTGTCCTATAGGGCAGTTCCTTTAATGTTTGTATCCACAGCAGTTTCTTTGAGGTAAGGGTTAAAGTTTGGTGATTTCATTTTTAAATGCATGAGCTTCATGAAAGTGACTTGTTTCCAATTAGTGACAAATGCAAACAGGAAAATAAGGGGGGGAAAAGGGAGAGGGTAAGAAAAAAGAAACATCAGGCAGGAAATTAATTCGGCTTGATTAAGTGATTGTTTATGAGCAACGAGATCCATTAAGTGGGATGTTATTTCCCCCACAATCCCCTTTAAATAGCCCTTGTCTTTACACATTGCCTCATATCCTGCTGCACAGCTGTTGTTTGTCACGTCGCTTCAAAAGCTTTAGATTAAGCAAGTGCGTGTTTGACTAAGATTTGGATATCCATTGCTGCAGATGGAGGTCTATGCGTTTCCTCTATCCCAGGACAAAAGACTTAATTTCACTATTGCTTCGGAATGATGCTTGCTGTTTGTCTTCTCTCTGGATGAACGTTCAAAAACAGACATCACCCAATAGAGGGAATCAGTGTGAGACAGCTTCGTTAATGGTAATGAAGGCCTGTCTGACAAAGGAGAATGTCATGGTCTTCCCCTGTTCACCACATACAGTCTGGACAGGGATTGATAGCTGGAGTCCCGTACTGGAATTAGTGACAGATAATTAAAGTATAGAAAGCCTGACCGTGTTAGTGCTTGTATAACCGGCAACAGCTCATATTTGCTCAAGTAATTTGTGAAATTGAAGGTTTTTTTCATCTGCTCATGGAAACAATATTTCTTCCACAGTTAAAATATCATTTTTTACAAGTTTCACAAATTGAAATTACTATTTGCACCATGTGATGTTCACATATTTAGTTGCTGTAAGTTCCAAATTCTTAATTTTCTTTTCTGCTATACAGAAACGGTTAAATTATGTAGCGCAATGCAACGCAACGCAGCACAACCGCTTCTACCCTCTCACTTCTATATGTACGTCGCTTTGGATAAAAGCGTCTGCCACGTGACATTGTAGAATTGTAGAGTTGTACAAAATATTATAAATCAGCAACGTCACCCAAACATGTTTACATCAATACACACATTATTCAGTCGAAACACTTTCAACCACTAACCATGGAGCTAGCTCACAACCCACACACCCCAGCTGAACACTCACGTTAGGGCACCAATGTCGGTCAGCCACAGCGACAGTTCCAGCTTAGCAACTGTCACCGTTCGTGTACACAAGTGTTATACATTTTTCTCATATAATGAAATTTCACGTCGCTTCTCTTTATGTTAAAAATGACACCAACAAACAAAAACAGTACTAGAAAACATTGGTGATAGCAGCGTTATATATAAGTGACGAGGGGTGAGAGCTACCTGGCTCAGAGCTTCCGTGGAGAGGGGAAGGTGTCGCACCAGAATCCCTCGTCTGCAGGGAAAACAGGGAAAAACTGACAAATACAGCAAAGGTGTTAATGAGACATCTTGATCCAATTAGCCAGAGAAGATTTAGAATGTGAAGAAGCAACTTGGAGAGCTAAGAGACTCAGCACATAACAAGTTTGCATGTTACTGACAAAGCTCTGTAGACGAGCTACCTGATGACTGAAGGCGTAGCAAACTCAAAATGGCTCCATACCATTACTGAATCGCTCATACTGTCAAGCTGCAAGAACCCTGTTGGTGCAAATGTCCAAATGCAGCTGAAGAAGTTGGTAAAATATATTTATTTGGCAAGAAAGTTACAGTCATCTCTGTATCGACGGCTGTTGGGGGTGTGTTTACATCAGGAATGTTGATGAGGCATCTAGCTGAGAGACACCTGACTCATCACACTGCAGGACGGGACATTTTTAATGTCACTGATTTATTTATTAAAGAAAATTAGGAGCAGCTAAAATGACTGATAATGAAGGTAAAAGGGAAAAATCAAATATGCTAATTTACTTTTTGTGTTTATGTCTAATCTAGCAAATGGCAACATAGCCTTGTCTAAATAAATCTGTGGAGACTGATAAGTTCCTGTAACTTCTGTTTCCATCAGTGGCGACTACCAAACTTCAAAGTCGCTAGGAGGTTGAGGTTGGGCTTTCAAATCATCTTATATTCATGATGCAGAAACACACACTCATAGCGATCTGTAATATCTTTGAAAATAGAAAACGTGTAGAAATGCGGTTGACAAAAAACACCATGACCCACACTCACCCAACCCCGTGACCTAGATCCACCGATCACCATGGTCGTGTTGTAATAACCAAAATCCCACAATATAAACCATCACACAAAATATAAACTATTTATATTCATTTATCATTTACAATGATGATTCATGGCTTCTACACCATCGATTGAGAACACCAACATAATTCCTATTAAGATACATACTATGCTATACTATGACCCATTGTGCCTTTTTTTAGCAAGAAAAGCAATGATAAGCAGTCACTATGAATGACAAGACTGGTCTGAGAACCCAAATGCACGACTCAGTACTCAGGAGATAGTTCAAAAGGATTTATTTACAAAGTGCAAAGTAAAATCACTCAACTTGAGGGAAAGTAACAAAATAACAATTTACTCTAAGAACAAAAAACTCGAGCCGAAGCAAAAACAGAAAATCACTCTTAGCGAGGCAAAAACAGGAACCAAAAAGCCGCAAGGGCATGTAACACAAAATCACTCTATGACGAGGCAAGACAAAGGGCAAACAAAGTCACAAAACAAAACTCACAAACAGACTAGGAGGCTAGGCAAGGCAAGATCTTGAGACAGACTAGGGTTCTGGTTCTTGGTCATAACAGACGTGACGAACTGGCACAAGACAGGGGGAGACGCGGACTTATATACACAAGAGAAAATGGGGAACAGGTGGAAACAATCAGGTCGGGGAAAACAATCAGACAGGCGGGAAACACGAGAGGAAGGGCAAGCCACCTGAAACAAGAGGGAAGTTAGCTCTTTCAAAATAAAACAGGAAATCACAAGACAGGACAAAAAACCAGCTTGACTAAACATCAGTTCTTGACAGTACCCCCCCCCCAGGGACGGCTCCCGACGGCCCAGGAATCTGAGGGTGCGCCTGGTAGAACTCAGTAATGAGATCCGGGTCCATAATAAAACTGGCCGGGACCCAGGAACGCTCCTCCGGACCGTAACCCTCCCAGTCAACCAGAAACTGTCTGCCCTGGCCCCTGTTACGTACTGCCAGTAACTTTCTTACCGAATACACCGGACCCCCATCCATCATCCGGGGGGGGGCGGGGGACCGCCGGGACCATCTGACTTTCCTTAACAGGTTTTATGCGACTTACATGAAATGTCAGATGCATCTGGATCTGGAACCACTAGGATGGGAGCCGTGGTGAAAAGCCGCTTTAGTTGCGAAAAGGCTGCTGCAGCTTCTGGCGACCATTTGAAAGATGTTTTAGGCGACGTTAACGCAGTAAGAGGGGCAGCTGTTGCGCTGACGTTCCTGATAAACCGTCTATAAAAGTTGGCAAATCCTAAGAATTGCTGAACTTTTCTACGGCTATCCGGGACCGGCCACTGAGCCACAGCGCTGACTTTTGCCGGATCCATCTGAATTCTTCCAGAAGCTATGATAAAGCCCAGGAAGGATACAGAGTCGGCATGAAATTCACTTTTCTCCGCCTTCACGTATAACTGGTTCTCCAGCAGCTGCTGGAGGACCAGCTGAACATGACGTACATGAGAGTCTAAATCGGCAGAAAAAAAAAAATATAAATAAAAAAAAAAAAAAAATCAGAATGTCATCAAGATAGACGTACACAAACTGGTTCAGAAAATCACGGAGGACGTCATTTATCATAGCTTGGAAAACCGCCGGGGCATTCGTAAGACCAAAAGGCATTACTAAATATTCGTAATGGCCGCTCGGTGTGTTAAACCATGTTTTCCATTCATCCCCCTCCCTAATACGGGCCAGGTGATAGGCGTTTCGACGGTCAAGTTTAGTGAATATTTTCGCTTGCTGTAATTGATCGAACGCGTCCGACATTAAAGGGAGAGGGTACCAGTTCTTGACTGTAATGTCATTAAGAGGACTGTAATCGATACACGGACGCAGCGAACCGTCTTTTTTTCCACACAAAAAAAAAAATCCTGCCCCTGCTGGCGAGGAGGATGGACGAATGAGACCCACTTTTAATGAGGAGTCTATATACTCCTTCATTGCTTCTCTCTCCGGGCCTGACAGGGAATAAATCCTCCCCTTGGGAATCGGCGCGCCGGGGATCAGATCAATGGCACAATCATAAAGGTCTATGAGGAGGTGGCTTTGACTTTACTAAAAACTTCTTAGGTCATGGTAACATTCAGGAAGCGAAGACAAGCAGCAGAGTCATTTTTAGGTGAATTGGACCCCCCATCTTCCCTATACAACTGCAGGAGCAGGCGTCTGCCCACCCCCGCACCGTTCCCGAAACCCAGTTAATGACCGGATTATGTCTCTGCAGCCACGGGAGACCCAGAACCAAGGAATGTTTGGGGGATCTGTACAGGAAGAAAGTCATTAGTTCATGATGATCGTCAATTTTGACTTCAAAGGGACCCGCTTCATGAGTTATCTTAAAAATCTGATCGCCGTTCAGCACACTGACGGCTAATGGTCGAGGCAATAGTCTCACTTGGGCTCCTAACTGTTGCGCCACCCCCCAATCCATCAAACTTTCATCTGCCCCAGAGTCTATCAATGCAGATAAAGTCAATTGAGTGTCCTGAAATTGTACCTCAACTTTTGTGTGCGCCCGTGAGAGAGGTGAGGAGGGAGCGAAGCGGCTCACCAGTAGTCCTCCATCTATTGGCGAGCCTGTTCTTTTACCGGACACTGAGCCCGGAGATGTCCCAGCTGCCCACAGTAGAAGCACCGTCCCTCTTGTAATCGCACTCCTCGGAGGTCAGCTTGGCGCGGCCCAGCTCCATCGGTTCGGCCGCTTCTGCATCGAGGCTGGGTCTCTGCTTAACGGCTGAGCTGCAAAAAGAACTCTCCTTCCCAGCTCCCCCTGCGTGGTTGTTACGTCATTCACGTTGCGGCTTTCCCCGGGACCTCTGACGTTCCTGTAACCTAGTGTCTGTTCGGATAGCCAGGTGGATCAGAGCCTCTAATCCGGACGGCAAATCCAGAGGAACCAGCAAATCCTGTATCTGATCTGAGAGTCCCTTCAGAAAAACATCATAAAGTGCGGTGTCGTTCCACCCGCTCCCCGCCGTCAGCGTGCAGAATCTGACTGCATAGTCACTCACAGATTCTCTTCCCTGCTGGATTGAGCTTAACTCCCTGGCTCGTTCCTTATCCATTACTGCTGGATCGAAAACTTCTCTCAGCGCCGCGATGAAGGCATGGCTGGATCCACAAACCGCCAAACCACGGGACCACTCCATCGTCGCCCATTTTCTGGCTCTCCCGGTGAGGTAAGAAATCATGAACACCACCCTCGCTCAGTCTGTGGGGAAGGTGGCTGGCGAGAAGTCAAAGTGCATTTGACAGTTTGTGATAAATGGGTCACATTCATCCGACTCACCGGAAAATTTCTCTGGCGGGGCGAGTCGGGGTGACTCCAAGACTCCCACCTGAGCTGACATACCTGCCTTGAAGCTCTCCTGGTTGCCGGCCAACTCCTTGATTCCCCGATGAAGGGAGGAGAGCTGGTCTTCCTGACTATTTAGGCGAAGTGCCTGCGACCGCACAGCCGCTTAGAGAGATCCTAGGTCGGCTGGGTTCATAGTTTTGGCCAGTTCGTACTGACAAGACTGGTCTGAGAGCCCAAATGCACGACTCAGTACTCAGGAGATAGTTCAAAAGGATTTATTTACAAAGTGCAAAGTAAAATCACTCAACTTGAGGGAAAGTAACAAAATAACAATTTACTCGAGCCGAAGCAAAAACAGAAAATCACTCTTAGCGAGGCAAAAACAGGAACCAAAAAGCCGCAAGGGCACGTAACACAAAATCACTCTATGACGAGGCAAGACAAAGGGCAAACAAAGTCACAAAACAAAACTCACAAACAGACTAGGAGGCTAGGCAAGGCAAGGCAAGATCTTGAGACAGACTAGGGCGCTGGTTCTTGGTCATAACACACGTGACGAACTGGCACAAGACAGGGGGAGACGTGGACTTATATACACAAGAGGAAATGGGGAACAGGTGGAAACAATCAGGTCGGGGAAGACAATCAGACAGGCGGGAAACACGAGAGGAAGGGCAAGCCACCTGAAATGAGAGGGAAGTTAGCTCTTTCAAAATAAAACAGGAAATCACAAGACAGGACAAAAAACCAGCTTGACTAAACATCAATTCTTGACAATGAAGGGGTGCATTAAGAACACTGTGCAAGAGTCTTTCCAGTTATCAAACAAAAATCTATCAATTCACATGTTCCATTATAGTTGCAGAAATAAGAAACAGGTAATTAAAGTGTTCCATTCACTACGCAAATCAGTTATTAACAGTCTCCTGCTCAAAAAAGTTGCCAGCAGCTAGGAATAGCACACCACAAGACCAGCTGAGTCAGGGTCTGACTCTCGTACAGGAACGAAGCTGGCGAGCATTGACATCTCTTTGGTTTCCTTCAGTGTGTGTGGGAAATGTAGGGGCCAAATATGTATGAGCAGTGGTATCAGCAGCATCAAGAATCCGCATGGGTCAAGTACAGTGTCCAGGTTTAAACAGAGGGCACAAGGGAAAAGTAGTAAGCATAGTGTGAGGCATCCAGAAAGCAAAACTGGGCATACCATTGTGAGCCGGGCTTGTTTTCTTGCTAGCATGTGAGCTGAAAAGGTGCAGCGATGCAGGAAAAAGATGCAGGGAAGAAAGTAAAAAGTGGCAGGTAAATAGCAAAAGGAGTTTCCCAAAGGCTGATGGAGACTAAAATAGAGGAAAAAGAACAGGGAAGTTTGGGCAGGACTGAAAAGCAAGCTCATGTTGTAATGAGAAAAACAGAGCAGCTGTTATCTTTAACTGTCTCTCAAGGTGGGTAAATGATAACTGTCTATTCACTGGAGAAGGTTCACCATCATTGAAAGAGGAGAAGGGAACGGCACAGAAAAGATGAAAGCCACCGATATTACGGGTGGGAGACAAAGTCAGGATGATACACAGCCCCATTGTGTCATCTTTTCCAATCCCTTTACCTCAGATGATCTGAAAAATAATGTTTTTAATTGGTGCCATTGTCATCCAGAAAGTGAATAATACCGCAGAGCCGCATGTGTGGAAGTCGCAGTGGTTCACTCCAATTAGCTTGACATCAAATGTAGAAAAGGCTGTCGCCGTGACAGGGTGTTTATATAACCTCAGCACCTGACATTTGAGGGCGAAATGAGTGTGGTTTTCTGTCTGGGTGTGTGTGTACGAGCGGGTAAATTAGATGACTTGGTTGCCCTAGAATGACTATACTGTAAGGAATCGCTATGACAATATTAATTACACTTATCTCAAAGTATACTCATGCTTTCTCCTCCCATTACGGTGGAAAAGAACATAAGATAACCTTGAAAAAAGTTAAATAAATTGGTTCTTTCAAATGAAATTAGAAAAACTTTTCATATTAGATTAATATTCTGCATTTTACAATATTCTACAAATGCATTAACGCAAGGATTTAACTTGGCGTGGCTGTAAACACCAAAAACACTCCCATACTTGACCCACAGTGACCGTGTATTCCTATCAAAGTCAACCAAAAAACCAATTACAGCTGCAATTATTTTTGTTTCTCATAAAAGCTTCAATGAACACACACACACACACAGAGGAAACATAAAAAACATAAACCTAATCCCCTGTCAGTGAAATAATAAACTGCTGACACACAGTCCACGCCTCCCATCCAGTGTTATTTTTGCCATTCTTTAATGATGCTTCTTTGGGCGCAGTAGAAACACAATATACAGGCTGCAAGCAATTTGGCTTGGCTTGTTAATCCAGATTAATTATGTTAGGAAGAGGCAGCGTTATATTGCCTTGTTTCAAAACGGGCCCAAAGTATATTTTCTATATCTTCTGCTTATAAATGAGATTGCGTTTTGCTACACTCTGTAGACTCCTCCATTCTTTTATATGTATTTATAAATGTGTCTTTATGGCAGTGAGCTTTGCAAGCCGTAAATGCGTGACAAAATGTCAGCATGGCTCGAATGTCTTTCTGAATGGGTGATCATGTTGGCCATCACCCAACTGTTTGCGGCTTCAGCCCCGTCGAAGCTCTCTCTGCACACTCTTGCAAAAACGTGAATGGGCATTTGGCAAAGTTTCAAAGCCCCCCCACCCCCAGTAGTTTCCCGCTGAAAAGCATTCGATCAAGCTAGGTGTTGCTAGGTTACGGCACCGAGATGCTGAGAGTTAAGTGGACATCCCGTGGTCTGTCACATCGAAATCCTTTAACTGTGGTAATATGCTAATGGGGTTAAAACATGTGGGAAAACTGCTCCAGTACATCCGCGTGGTTGTTGTCACTACTACTGTCTGCACATAGAGACCAATTATTATTATGCATTACTTTGGCTGCTGGACTTACATGGCCTTGTCATTGTACAAGTGGCGCTACAGCCAAGTGGGTAGAGCTTGACCTGGTCCAGCCTGACCTCTCTGGATCTAGTCCAGCTCCATCCCCCGTATCCACTTGCATGCCAACCCCTCGTTATTAGCACGGGTCTGGACCTAATCATGCATCATCCACTGGCTTAATGCAAGTGAAAATGAATTCCCATGACTGGACCAAAAGTCATCCACTCAAGGCAACGTGTGACACAGTTTACTTTGGCGGGCTGTGACGAATGACTAAAAACATGATTGGCCCGCACTCATTAAAGGCCACGAGCCTCCGTTACCTTATTTGACAAAATCTCAGCATTTCCTGTTGTTTCTGACCACTTGATAAACAAAAAACAACTACTTTGCTTTGTAGTTTTCACACATGAACACCTTGCAACATGCAGAGAATCAGGCTCAGGCATTTTCACATGTAGCACACAAGAGCAGATTGTCTCGTTCGATAGTTTGAATTGCATGGCTTCACTAATGGCTGGAAGATAACTCCATAGCTGACTTTAACTATGAAGAAGCACCTTGAGTGTGTTTAATGGCTGTGAGCTGAAGTGCATAGCTGGCTTAAACTGGCATGAAAATGTGGTTAAAGGTGCATGAAAGAAAGGTTTGTGATGAAATGTTGCTCTCGATTCAATTTCATTTTATTCTCGCAGCACCAAATCACGACAAAGATATCTCGGGGTGAATAAATCTCACGATGTCTTCAAGACGATGAACATTTTTATCTGTGAGCGGAAAACAGACTTGAAAATTGCAGCGTGAGGAAACGTGAGTGCTGTATATGCATGTTAGAAACCCAAAGTCACTTGATGCATCAAAAACTAACATAGAAACGATGTTTGGGTTGGGTTCGGTCATGTCATATTATGACATATTATTATATATGACATGCCAAATGCTTTTGGCTGTCATGTACAGTGCGTAATCAGTGCTTTGGTCAGGCTTGCACTTAAACAGAATGCATGTAGAGATCAGACTCAATTTCCAGTTTCTCTGACTTAGTCCAGTATCGGACAGGATACGCGATCCAGGCTGCGCTCTGCAATTAATGGTTGCCATGGTGACAGCTATGTGTACTCCTGGCTCAGAGTGAGAATAATACAGAGTTTACCACTCATGGTCCTGTTTCTGCCACAGACACAGTAATTTCTATCACCCAAATGGTGAGAAAAGGTCCTGCTGAGCACACCAGCAGCTCAGAAAAGTGGCTGAGTCCATGCTTCTGTGATTTGCTCTCTCAGTTTACACAGGAGCTTATGAGACAGTTAGCTGATGCCCCCATTGCTGGGAGGCTCCTGGAGCCTGAATTATGCATGTACAGTGAAACTGAAGACATTCGGAACAAGTTCTCTAGAAGTTTTGAAGACGAGCTCCACTCTGAACTTGGTCTGAACATTTTGCCAGCACAGGCAGATAAAAAAATTTGAGACAAGCTAAAAATTGCATGAACGTTGAGTGGCAACTGTGGAAAGTATGATAGTTATGAAACATTTAAAATCCAGTGTGTTGTGAATGTTTGAATGGTTAAATAGAATGTCTAACTGACTGGTAAAGGAGATTTTTCTGTTTTTCTGGACCCAGTCAACTTTAGATTCTTGCCTACATCCTGACGGTTTAAATTCATGCATTGCATGTGGAGGCTGTCGCTGATCCAGGTCATAGTCTATATTCTTCAGAATTGAAGAAGCCTCTTGGATGAGAGGTGAAACGTCTTCAAGCAACTTTCTACAAGTCCATTTGATTCTGATGCACACCCTTTGGATAACTCTATCCCTTACTTTCATTCATCATTGGACCTTGTGCATTTCAGCTTTGTTAACTCTCTCTGTTGGGGCTAGCATGACAACGGAACGGAGACCAAATTGTTTAAAAAGTGGATAACGAATTAAAACACAGCTTGACTTTTTACATAGTTTGTGCCCGCAGTATAAGCAAAATAACATAAAGTATTTGCCTATACTGGCAAAAAGCTTGTAAAGCATATATAAGCAGTAGGGCATAAGTGTACTAATGTGTGGCTGAACTTCTTGAAGATCCTTGCCCACTTTCAGAAAGTAATCAGAACCCTAAAATGGGGAAAATGCCATTTTTTAAAGCATTTTTAGCTTATATCAGCTCGCCAAATTGCAAATTTCATGCCTACTTACAGCCTCCGTTAAGTTTTCTAGCTTTGTCTCCATCTCCGCACTCTTCCAGGCCTCATGTAGTGTGTCTGTCCCGCCTCATCCACAGTAATGAGCTCCTCCTGCTGTAAGCTCTGATTTACACACCACGTTGCTTAAGGCTGAGGCAGCACAATTCTTGCCCATCTCCACCGTTTCTGCTCAATAAAACAAGAATAACACCACAAATATCCATCCCAACAGTATTTTATCCATTATGGAAAAAGAGGGAGAGAGAAGGAAAGACAGAAGATGGGAGAGGGGACAGTGAAAGAGAGATAAATGAGAGAGTTCATTATCCATCATGAATGACTACCTCTGTGCTCGCCTCTATTCAGAATGATTTTTATAGCATCACAGAGCGCTGACGCAGTAAAAGTGCATTGTGTGTCTTGAATGAACAGGGCCGTCTTCTGAGGTGGTGATGTCCTTTGTGTACGCTCGGTAAGTCCATTGAGCAGGCGTCTCCAGTAGGTGCTGTGGGAGCGAACAGTTCCTTAAGAGGCCGGGAAACAAAAGAGGCGTTCAAGAGTGACTTGTTTTTGCCTGGTGAACACAGGTTGGAATGAGATGTGGTAATGAATCATGTTAACGTTGCAAGACTGGTTCCCCACACATGGGCTTGTACACAAATACTCATCTGCTGAGGCTGGCAGCCCGTATAGTAACCTAAGGGAGAGGTGCAGTATGACAATCACAATAATGGACCGTGCATGACAGTTGCCAAGCAGCCTGACTGGGATCACTGTGTGTGTGTGTGTGTGTGTGTGTGTGTGTGTGTGCGTGTGCATCTTTCCTTGTTAAGATATAGATGAGAGGATGTAAGCAAAGTTTGTCTGTAAAACAATTTAAGTTGAGGTGTGAAATCCTTGCTTAACCTTCTGCTGCATATCTTTGCCCTGAGGAACACAAAGTCCCATATAAAATATATATAGATAGGTGTTTCTGAATATCCAAATAAAGAGCTGAGGCAGGGAAGTGGGAAGTAAAACCATATGTTGCACAGAGCCAGGAAAGTGTGAGATAAATGTGATTAATTAACACCTTTACATATGAAGATTTTTATTTTCCATTTTTCCATGTGCGGCTCGGTGCGTCTAAAAATACAGATTTGAGGAGAATCATACATAGCCTAGAAAAAGTCAGGTGTGACATATGTCATTCATTCCCACAGCTGATAGTCAGACCTTGAATATGATCTAGCCAATATAGTTGTTATGATAGAGCAGCCTGAACCACAGAACAGTGAACAAAGTACTGTTTGGGGTATTTCAGTGTGGCACACAGTCAGCTGACTGACATCACTATTTTAGCAATACATTTAAATTTTACATTTTTACATTTAATACAATACTAAATAGCATTAAATTAGTAAGGAAATGAGGGACATTATCTGACTTTTCTGTTATTACTAGCCGTTTAGTGTGTGGAGGGACAAAGGATGAAGAGGCACCTGCAGAACTGCACCTTGGGAAATATTTAGAAGTGGGAGGTGGTATTACCAACCACCAGTAACTGAGTTCACAATAAAACAACACATACAGAGGAGGATTTGAAGAAGTAACTACAACCGTGGTTAAATAACATACCAATTGGTTCCACAACACTACAGTGATAACGCTAAAACCCAAGCTAACAGCAGCACAAAAAGAGATTAATGATTAATACGGTCTCACAGACGCTAAGAAGAGCTGGTGATCTTGAGGTAACAAAGCACAGCCCCTCTTGGCTTCCTGGCTCATCCTCCACCAGCGCAAACCATCATTTATAAGCCGTCCTGGTCTGGATTACCATCGCATCGATCGAAGTGACAAGAGCCATTAGCGAGGAAGCTAAAACAATAGTCAGAGTTAGTCATCCAAAGACAATACAGCTTCCCCCTGACCCTGGTACATGGCAGGAACAAGAAGGAGAACAGTCAACAGGTCGTTAATGGGCTGCGCTCATGATACCCATCTCCTCATCATATATGGAAACCATAATCTTCTTGTTGTTTTCTTGCACATTACTGTTGCTCCAAGAGGACAGAATGTATCTTGGTGGGGTAATAGCGGCGCCTTAGTAGGAGGGTATATTTAGGATCTGAGTAATCATCACCTTCCTGCAGTGCCATGATTGCCGGCGTATCATCTTTTTCTAATATAATGTTTGTCCTGTCCTCTTCTGAAGGTTGCAACTGTTGTCAGAGCTGTTGTTTTTCATTTTGACAAGAGTCTGTTGATGAGCGCTTGCTCAGAAAGGACACGTCAAACTGAGTGCTGCACTGAGTTTAAAACAGTTTTCTTTAGCATAAAAAAAAAACAAAAAACACTCTGGCCGTGAGCGGTCCAGTTTATTACCCGCAGTGTACTAATCAGTGAAACAAGTTTAAGGAAAGCCGCGTGCGGTGTTCCGTCCCTACGCTGATTACAGATCTTTCCAAAACACTGATGAAAGTACGAATTTTCCATCAAACATGAGAAGAGAGCGTTACGCTGGGAGTAGTTATTTGCATTTCATTGAGGAAGAGCAATCTGATTTCACGGCCGGGGCTGGCGATGCATGTTAATGTCAGGTGTAAATCAGACATGGATGATGCTTATGAGGGAGAAATGCAAGCACGGGGCTTGTGTTGATTCGACGCTCGGTCCGTCATAAACCCGCCAGGTTCTTGTTGTTTTTCTTGTCGCCGTGTGGTTTCAGTCGGTGACTGCTGTAAGAATTGACATATTGCACACCCACACGCTCACATATAGACACAGAGGACAAGAGACAAATTGGAAACTTCAGTCATGCATCTTCTATTTGCCAGCAGGTTGTCATTGTCACCTTTTCTGGCTACTGCAGATACGTTGACAAGGAGTGAACTGCCTGGGAGACGGCGGCTACGTGCCGCTCCTCAAACTCTCAACAAGGTGGGCTGCAGCAGAAGGTGCCGCAGTCGTATGGCGGTGTTTCAAAGCATCAAATCCACTGCTGAACATAGTGTTAAATCGCCCTGTTTCCTCTTGTTTGAGTATAATTAACTTAAAACATTGCACTTTTTAATTACTATTTAATTAGCCACTTTTTGATCATTTTTAAAGTTTCAGCGCTGATTTGGTGTCAGTCCAAGATGGTAGCAGCGCTGCTCTGCTCCGGTCATTCAAATTATTTGAGTCAAGACTCTTATCCTTTTAAAAATTAGTTTTACTTTTAATTCTTTGACACCTCTGGATTACAGGTTGCTGGAGACTTGTCTGATGCTTCGTTGAGGTGCATCACGATGAGTATCATGCACTCCCTCCAGCCACCGCTTCGTCTGTGAACACGAAGTAAATGGGAAAAGTTGGACGAGTGACTGCAACGTATCCCCGCGCACACTGCACATGCTGGTGCTGATGGAGGTGACTGGTGAATGGGATCTGGACAGCTGTCAGGGGCGCTTGGCATCTTGTGTGTGCTTAATCTCACAGCAAGCCTACTTTAAACATCTATTAAGCCTCTTAAATGATTGTTCCATTCATCTGAGAACATTTGGCCAGTATTCATGATGAAAGCTGATTCCAAGAAAATCGCAGATTCTTCCCATTACATGCGCACACACACACACGCTTAAATGTATCATGATGCTGATGTTGTGATTATCTGGAATGTGCAGCCTAACTGAGGGTCTGTGACCACTGTTTACAAACTGTTGCTGATCTTCTGAACAGATCTGGTATTGGGTTTTGTGCGTATGAATGTGAGAATCCTTTTGCCAAAGACAACAAATACAGATATTACGAGTTTATAGTAGACATGGCTTAGTGGATCTACTGCAGACAGTGTGATTTTATATGGAGGGATATCAGGTCTTGTAGGAGTTGCAATTTGCAGAAGTATAACATTTCAGTTCTCTATCCTTTAACAAGTTAAAATGCATCAAAGTTGACTTCAAGAAGTGCTGAGTCAGACTATTATGGGACGCTATTGTCCACCTTCAGCACCAAAAGATGCACTGTCTTCATAGGCCGGATCCTTGTCTGTGGTTAACTCTAACGAGCTGGTTTTAATGGGGCTCAGTGGCTTCCGTCTCCAATCCTTTCAAATGTTTTTCTCCGCATTTGACGCAACTCACAGTCACAGGAAAACTCAGCGCTCCTTAATTTGCTTTCAACCAGCGCACCGCAAAAGCCACCGCTGTATTTGCTAATGACGTCAGCTGCAGTGGGAAACACAGATCTTCCAAAGCCACAGCAACGTATTAACAACAAACAAAATTCTTTTTCTCAGCATACCCTTTGACATGACGAAGTCTGTCTGACTCCAGACCCCGAGATGGCTTTTGTAATATTTTAAATGACTGCTTCTTATCAACAAGCATGCTGCTTTAAGAGGATACAAGGTTTAAATGTGTGATAATGCACATTTACTGTATATATCAGCTTTTTTAGTATTTCACACGCAGCAGCATCTGTTATATTCCAAAAAAACAGTTTCTCACACTGTCTAATAAATCCTTCTGTGTTTCACTGTACAGAGTTTTTTAAAACTGCTGTCTGGTGTGAGACATTCCCACACTGGAGCACTGGCAGGGATGCGTTTTACATCTATGAAAGTCATGTGTTTGAAAAATAGTTTGCTGATGAAGTAAAGGATAACCCAAGTTGCAATAAAGGTGTGGACCGGGAATAAGTGGAAAAACTGCTTTGAAATGAATAAAACAACAATCAATCCGTCGCACCAGCAGAACTCCTACCGCTGTAATTCTGTAAGACTGAGGCACCTTTAGTTTTCATAAAAACATGAGGCGGGAGAACTCTTTGTGTGTGTCCCCACACTCGGCTGAGAACAGGTGGTGAGGTGGTGATTTGATCAATTTTCAATGTGTTTATTCGGTTAGCATATCGCAATATGGAGGCACATAAATGTGATTTGCTGAGAATTGTTGGCAAAGATGGAAATACCCAGCGCAGGTGCTCGTGTTGTCAGAGAGAAGGCAGGTGTTAGCTGAGCTCAGGCTCACTTATTTCCTGCTTGATGGACAAATGTATATTCAGAGCCTATCATCAGTGTTGATGGAGTCATCACCGGTATAAAGGACTTGGTTTTGCAGGAGCGATAATGTGGTTTTCCTTGGAAACATTTGGTTTCTATTATCTTTTTTAAAGAAATACAGAATGGATTGACATTTGCTCACTGTCTAGAATAAATGGAAAGCTAAATGAGTTAAAATACATTCAGGAATACCTGCAGCACATTTCCTGTTTTCTCTTTCATGCTATTGGTGTACAGCAATTTTTATTCTTCCCCAGTTGGTTGTGGATTATTAGACTGCAGGCTCTCCCTGGAAGAGTCATTGCATTCTCCTCCTTAAGGCCTGAACAGTTATCTTTGTCTGAGAGGCATAATGAAAATACCAGCTGCCTCTGTCCTTACATGACATCTCATCCGGTCTGCACATTAACAGCTGATTTACCAAACAGGCCATCAAGTGGGTTGCTGTCGTATTACAGCCAAAGCAATATCGTAGTAATACATAATAGGTGGGAAACGTCACACAGAGGTAGATGCAATGTGTTTGTCCATGCTGATAAATGAGAGAATGTTAATAATTGATTAATTAGCAGATGGTAATAAATGTGCCCATGGTTGATTGAATTAATCATTAAGAAAAGTACCTCATTATAAAAAGAGGTAATACTCCAGAGGAAGAGGAAGAAGACTGTTATGCTCCTGGCTCATTACAGAAGCAGGACAAAGAAGGGAAGGCGACACAGTGACAGTTCATTTAAACCAAAATTAATTTCTGAAGGACAACTTAACCCTCTAAACCCAAAACTAAACCAATGACAACCTTCTGAAAGACACCCGGCCTTTCCAGCAGGAAACCAGGGGCAGAGCCTTCCAGGCTGGTAACCAGGCGAGTTGGAGAACCAGAGTGGAGACCTTCTAGGTTGGCATCTGAAGATGGAATGAAGGGAAGAGAGACGCCAGCTTGGGAACTAAAAAGGTTGCAAACAGGTGGGAGGAGCCAAGTCATCAGGACCTCTAGGGAGAGAGAAGGAAATCAGAAACAAACCACCAACCAATATGCCCTCATAAGGCCAAGGGCCATCACAGAATACACAATAGTCTATCACTGATTATAGCCCCATCGTGAGGGCCCAGTTCCACCATCACAACGGGGCCCATAATCACGAGCTAGACTCGAGGAGAACTCTATTGTTCCCAAGTTTTGGAATGAGCTACCAAATCCCATTTGATCCACAGAGTCTCTCAGAACCTTCAAAGTACAATGTAAGACCTGTCTGTTTCCAGAAAACCTGCTCATCTAATGGCGGACTATGACTTACTAAAGAAGAAATCCCCTTTGCACGTTACATCATGCACCACCTGTCAGCACCTGTGTCTTATCAGACTCGAATAGTCTTTTTGTTTTTTCCATGTATTTTGCACATGTCTCATGACTCTGCAGTGTTGCCTATTGTTCCCTTTATGTCTCGTACCAATCCAGTCACTAGGCTTAAGCTCAGAGACCAATCGGCCAATTAAACTCTTCTTTTATTCAAAGCTTTTTTTCTGAGCTGAGGATCAATCCGCGGTTCAAAGCAAGTCACAGCCTATATGTTTAACCAAATCCCTCTGGCTGCGTGCATGCATGCCAGAGGGATTTGTGACTCCGGCAAACAAGGGCTGAGGCTAAATTGATAATGAATATCATGCAACTTGGATGGATCCTGCTTTGCTGCATTTAGCCAGACATTTGGAAGCAGACTGGGATAGTTGACAGAACATGTCCCGGTCCTAATACATCAATCAGATGTCTCCTTCTCATTTCCCCACAGAGCACATGCTGATTGATTTAAATCTCCTCTCCTCCTAACCCAATCACTTTCTCCTCCCCCTCTTCCTCCCTTTCCACTGACTTTCCTCTGACACGCACTCAATACATTTGTAAATTAATTTTATGCTCCAATATGATACCAGGTAGGGAGCAGCTCTTATCCCTCTGCCTAATGCCAATCTCAGTTGATGTACAATACTCCCTTAAAAGCCTCATCAGCTCTGAAAACAAAGGACTGCAGTAAATGTGAAAGATGCTAGCATTTTTTTCTGAACAGTCAGATGCGCTTAAAGTAACTTTTACTAAAAAAAAAGGCAGAGAATTTTTTTTTAAAAAAAAGCACCTCCAGGTAAAAAAAAAGGGGTTAAAACAAATGTGAGACGAGAGCATGTGGGCTTTGATATGATAAGGTCTTACAGCTCACTCAAGTTTCATGGAGCATTTCTCAGCATTTTATCTGACAGGTGCAGAGGAAGTTTTGAGGTACTGTACTGAAGTGCAGTGCTTGAAAAGGCAACACGCTGATGAGATGCGTGGCAGGTGGAAGCTAACTCTGCTAACTCAAAGCTTATGCGGTGAGCCGGTAATAGTCTTTAAAGCTGCACTAATCAATATTTTCATGTAAAGATTGGTTTGATGACTGTGTGTGATGTGGTAAGGATCCCATGTTGGGACAAACCCACAGTGATTCATCATTCAACTCTGCTCTCCCTGCTTTGAGTACAATATCATTTTGTGATCTTGGTTTTACTGCCCACAAATTTCTTGTTAGCATTTAGTGGGCAGCTAACAACATACCCTACATTATCTGCTCAGCACCAAACAAAGTTAAAGCACTCATGCATTTAAGATGTTGCAATGTGTTTGTACTCAGTGTTGTAGTAGGTGTGTTACTGGAGGAGACCAGTAGATGGAGCATGAGAGAAATCAGACCTTGTAGAACTTCTGGAATTGAATTGATATGATAATAAACATGTCAACACTCAAGAAGGTCACCATTTTGGTAATTTTGAAATCCCAGCAGTAAAAGAGACAGCGATTGTAGATGACATACCGTAATTACAGTGGCAGGATTTGTCTTTTTCTGGTTCTGACAATGTGAGAGTTTGATGAAGTAAAGCAGCACATCAGTGACACAGTCAGTTCAGCTATAACCCACTGCTTTTCATCAACAGATAAGTGCCATACTTTTACTCCCCCTCCGCTGATCACACTGTTAAGGTGCTTATTGCATCTTGTGTATGCACAGTTTCTGAGGATTGCACAGCTGACACTCCAAACACAGTATACGTGAATCAGCCTTCATGTGCTGTTGACCACGCACATGTAGTTAACAGCAAACATATCTCCGGCCTAAACAGTAAACTGACAAGACTGACAGACTGAACCCAAATGCAGGACTTGGGAGACGAGAAAGCCAAGAAAAAGACAAAGTTTATTTTACAAAGTAGATCCAAAAATCCCCCCCAAAAAATCACTCTGACAAGGAAACGAATACGAAATCAAAATCACTCTTGCGAGGAAGTGACAAAATAAATCTAAACACAAGATCTGTCTTTTGAGGAAACGACCGACTAACAAAGAAACAACCAAAAGCAAAGTTCAAATGATTCACAAGAAGGACAGTAATACTTATCAATGTACGTGGAAGCATGGACATGGACCTGGCGCTAATACTCTAGGTAATCAAATAAGACGGACTTAAATACACAAGAGGGTAGGGTGCACAGGTGAAGACAATCAGGGCAGGGAGACCGGCGGGAAAACACAAGAGGAAGGGCAAGCCACCTGAAACGAGAGGGAAGTTAGTTTTCAAAATAAAACAGGAAGTCACAAGACAAGACAGACACTGAAACGAAACTAAAACCTGACAGCTTTACTTGACCATGACATAAACGAGGAGGAGCATTTGGCGGTGACAGCACAGGAAGTAGTGCTTTTCTCAGGGACAGGTGGAGACCAAAACAGGGCCAAAATGAAGGAGACTGAGACTATTAGACTTGGATTCATTAGGTAACAAAGAACAGGACTCGAATAAGTAAATAAATGTTGGTCTTTGTGTCGGCTGTGTAAACAGGCAACGTGTTCACTAAATAGAACTTGAAAAGCTTGTCAATATCATTTGACGCAGTAAACCTGAACTCACGATCAACCGGCGAAATGTTCGAACGCTGGCCTTCGTCTGTCCAGTTAAAGAGCATGACTCAGAAATATACGTCATGTGATGGCGCCGGCCACGACACAGCAAAGTAAACTTATTTAAAAGTATCAGGGATCCAATGTCAATACACAAAGCAGTCCATTTAAACCCTGCTCCCCTCTTTGCTGCAAGCTGCTGTGGGAAAAGCAATTTTGAGTAGAGCGTGCATAAGCTCATTGCAGCAGATCAATACAAATTATGGAGCAGGGCATTGCCTTCTAGTAGTTCTTTTTTTTAATGACCTAATTAATTGGGTATAGTACTGTGAGGGGTTTACAGAAAACAGTCAGCAGGGTTGATTTCTTGCTCAGCATTCATCTATGACATTAGTTTCCCATTCTGTCCTATTCTGCATGTGATTACGCAGCGGCCACAGTGTGGCTGGTTTCACTGTTGGACGTACTGTATATAATACAGACATATGCGTGCGCGTGGACACACATTGACACACACGGACTCCATGCACTTGCACATTCACACACTCCAGGGTCGATTTATAATCTCCAAGATGACTTTCCTATAGTCCAGTGCTTCGGTTATTGCCCTTCCATGTAATTTGATTTCAGGGAAATTAAAAACTGATTGCACTGGGGTTTTGCTCCAGCCTACCAGCACACGCACACACACACACACACACACACACACACACACACACATAAAAACAAGCGCACACACAAACATGGTGCAAATAATGAGATGTAATCAGTTCAGGAGATGGTATGAAGGTATATTTCTGTTCCCTTCTCATTATTTGATGATGCCATGCTGTAGATTAGGCTGTCTAGTAAAGAAGCACTTACGGAAATTAATTTATGACACAGAGGTCCCGTATTTGATCATTTCATACCTGTATGTATATGTACATGTAAAGTGCTTTGCCCTATCATCTGCTGGTTTTGACGCAGGACGATATAGGAGGAAACAAATTCTTAGCACAAGTTAATCAAAGTTTCATTTCCTGTGTGCGTATCTCAGCTTTATGCCTCTGTAGTTGCCATGCTGCAGCTGAACTTATTGACAGACAGACAAATGGATGCTAATGTATACTGGAGAAATACCTGTGTGCTTTCACACAGTCTCATTTTGAAACACAATACACATCAGTTGTGTATTAACATTTGTTCAAATGTCACTTTTTCACTCTTTTCTTTCTTCTAAGCAGATGTGCTGCTGACTTCAAAAGCCTCTTGATTTGAAACAGTGTTTGTGTGTGTGTGTGTGTGTGTGTGTGTGTGTGTGTGTTCTGGCACTGCATTCAAAATGGAAAAAAAAAAATCTGTGTTGTCATAAATTATTCATCTGGCAAAGAACTTGTTGATTTTTTTCACCTGAGCTGCCTGTGCATTATGTTTCCAGACAATTAATGCTCATCTGTCCGGAACCTCTTCTTTTTGGGGAGTTATTATGTGAAAATGAATAATCTCCCAAGTATTTTGAGAACATCAGCTGAATGGAAATGATGAATCTTTTGTTGGAAAATACAGGATTGGAGAGATGTTTGTAGTGATAGGGGGTAATGGTGCAAAGCACAATACGTATTTCATTTTGAGCAAAGCGTGCTAATGTCTGGGGTTTTTTAATGTTCATCTCCAGCACAAAGAAAAGCAGTTACATGATTTAAAGGTACAATCTGGCACTGCTGCACAGCACCCCATCAGCTCCAGTGCTCACTTTACAATAGACATGGTTGTAGTTGATGCTGGGATGTGTACAAAACTTTTTTTTAATTTATGACATGATTACACCACAGCCATTTCAGCTGGATCAATTTTCATATGAAGCTTAACAGTCGAGGGCTTTTAGACATGCAAGTCAATCGCTTGTTTGAAGCTTCACTGGCAAATCTAATTTTAAAGCCATGTATTATCCTGTGCCGGGCATATGCAATCCATATTTTTTTGAACTGCACCTTGAATGTTGACTAATGCACACAGAGTAGTACTGAGATGCTTTGATTCTGATCATTTTATACGCTCCGTGTGTTAAAAAGTACCGTGTGGAATTACCACAAACCTTGAATGACCTTGAATGATGGAGGCCTGTTCACTGCTGAAAACCCACAATGCTGCGTTAACATCCGGAGATACTGGGTGCATTTTACATGTGTCCATGTATCCTGTTTTTGAGTCTTATCCTGTTTTTTTTTTTTAAATATCTGAACAATGAACCAGAATAAAGGATAGTGCCACCACTGAAAGCACCTACTGCCTCACTTCCTGGGTCAATAACCGTAAAGTGACCAAACAACACCATCTGAGCAGAGTAGTGACGACAGCCGGCAAGATTATTGGTGGCGCTACCCCCTCCCTGCTGGAAATTTGCCATCAACATTTACACGACCTCCAGCATCTTCATGGATCTCCACCATCCTTCCCACAGTCTGTTTTCCCTCCTGCCATCTGGGGGGAAGTACAAGAGAATCAGTGCCAAAAGCAGCAGAATGCTAAAGAGCTTTTACCCCCACAAAGTCAGGATCGTCAACACACTCTGCCTCCGCCTAACCCAATCAGTGCCGGTCATTCGTTGACATGGACCAGTTGTCAGCATCCAATTGGATCATGCTCTTTCCCCGACTTCATTACACTGTGCCCCTTATTGTTTTTTCAGCTGTCTTTATGTGTTTTAAGTCAGGACATTATAAATATATATTGTATCCTTTCTTGTTGGTCTCCTGTCAGCTGAAAAGAACTGCATTTTGTTTTTAAGAAGATCTCAAACTGAATTTTGAATAAAGCAAGTGTTTTTGAGAACTGGACTCTTGGATGTAAAGAATGCAGGTTTTACAGTTTCTTTTAAAAAATCTACTTTCCAAATGTTTTATTAGTTGCAAAATGCATCGTGTTTGTGTTTTATCTCAACAAAAACCTCGAAATTCAGCTGAAACACTGAATTTGGACAAAGCTGATGGTTGGTATCATATTGTCAGTTTAATGCATGGAGACAGTTGATTCCAGTCTTTGTTTGATTGTGATGATCCAAATAGCAAATATAACATTATCATGCACATGGGGCATAAAATCTGGGTTTTAGTCATCTCAACATGATTGCACTACTTTTCCATAAAACAGGCAATCCCGACTGAAACTGGTGAGCCTTGAACACATCACAACATTCATTATACCACTGACTGAGAAGGTCTTGTTGATAATTAGCCATTAAACTACAGCCAAGTCCTGAAAGCATGTCTTGCTCAAAGGCACCTCAATCGGCTGGATGAATAAGCATCATAAAAGTATATTTCCAGATGATGCAATGTTTATCTGAGTCTGATCTTCATGTTTCATTCTCTATCATCTCATTCAAACTTTCATTACCTCTGAGTCTGCCCGAGTCTGACCTTTTTTGACTGGTTTCTGTCATGAAAGCTTGGTTGGTATCTGAGTGAATGCCAACATCAGATAAACGTCAGTCTGATGCTCCAATGAAGAAAGTGATAACGATAAAATGTCAGCTGTTTCTGATCTTTTTTGTGTTTGTTTACCTCCCTCACCACACTTAATAATGGCCAATCTTATCTTTCTGTTGCAGCCTGAGGAGAAAGTTTATCACATAATGAAGCGATCACATCTATTAGTTTGGAGAAATACAACTTTCTATCTATGGTATTGTGCACCTAAGTGTACTGCACACTACCGATGGCTGCACTATATGGGACTGCAGTGGAAGTTGACTAACTCCCATCCACATTAACGCAAGGTTTTACACAATTATCTGATGGCACTATACCACTAACACAGGTTGAACCCATGAGTGCTGCATAATGCTCAATTTTGTCACCTTAAGCAACTTAATTGTTGCAAATTTAGCTTCAAGCAAGGTTGGACCATAATGGTTGAGCTATCTAAAGGTGCAAGCAACAACTACAGAAGTCCCTTACACTGTAATTTTGATGTTTTCACTTGTACTTTGAGGTATGTTCAGTCAGGTTAACATCTTAACAGATGCTTTTACTGAAACTTCTGGCGCTATCAGCAAAGTTTCAGGAGCAGGACCATACCTCAATGCGTCACTTCCCTGTAAATACCCTCCTTTCCCCTCTTTTGCTCTCGCATTTGACAACCCTCCCTCTAACCCTTTTCTTTGAACTATCTCTTTCTCTCCTTCTTTGTATCCATAGAGAAAAAATGGGGGTCCATCGTGTCCAAGCCCTCAGCAGATTCCCATCCAAAGCTTCCCCAAACATAGCAACAAATGAAAATTGGCTCAAGTTCTTAATTTTGTCTCATGGTGTGGTCCTTAGTTGTGAATTTTGCTGAAAATAGTTAAAGTTAAGACCTGAAACAAATCCCTTACCTGCACCAGTTTTGAGCACTTCCTAACCCTGGGATGGTTGAGCGTAAGAAGCTAATTGTCACAATGTGTGACGAGGTATTTCAACAAGACATTTAACATGACATGCAGCATGCTTGTTGGATTGCGTTGCACCATAGCCATAACTAACTGTTCTGACAGCACCTGAAAGGGGCAATGCAATGAAGACTAGATTAGGGTATAGAAAAGTCCCATTTAGTCCAAAAGACTAGAACACAGGCCAGGAGAAGTTGTGGATTGCTGGAACAACCATACCCATGTCTCATCATTCTCTGTTGAACTTCCATAACTGCTCCCATCAGTGCCAAATGAAGTTTCAGTCATCTTAGGCTCATTAAGATCCTGACAAAGACAAAGTGGTTGCCAGGTTTTCCACGATGAACCAAATGATTATTGTTGTTCTATGGAGGATAGTGGAACACACAAATCAACAACACTTAACTGCAGCAGGCTGTGCAGGGACAGCAACTGGTGAGCGAAACATCCATAATAAGTTTTTATTAAATTGCGATTTGGTTATGGAGAAATTAGTCATAATGTTAAGATGAATCTCTTGTTCGACACCATACTTGTCTATGTCGCTATGTGTTTACTTTGGATTTGAAGAGGCCTTGCAGTATAAACTGCTGTGTCTATTTCATATTTTCATTCAACTGTGACCCACAAATTGAAGTCTCATGGATAAAGTGTTGAAGCTAAAGACTGCGCAGACCGAAGTAGCCTTTTCCTGTAATTGAAAGGTCTGTACTCTTTCAGCAGACCTTGTGATGGCCTTGTTAGGTCTTTTTATATATTTTTATCGTAGTCCTTGGTACTGAGACACAGCACCTGGCTTGTTGGTGACAAGCAGACAGCAACAAGCCTGTCTGCTGTCCTCAGTGCTGCTGCATTTGCGACAGGCAACCGGTTTTCTTTTTTGTCATTCAAGCTTCATTGTATGTTTGCTTAGACAAAGATATGCTTGGCTCCTATAGGATATATTAACTGTTTCACTATTGTTAGATTAAAAATGACTTTATCTAAACGGTCAGAGAGCGTGCTTTGCCCCTTCTTTGCTGAGAGGTGAACTCCATCCCTGCTGCAGCTTGCTAGATTGAAACAATGTGATTGAGCCCTGGCGCAGTTTTAATTTTGCTGATGAAAACTATGACAAAAAAATGTGACTGGCCTTTTTTCCATGACAACAAGGAAACGTCGAAAAGGCAAACTAAAAAACTTGTATGTTTAGGTTTCAG
Organism: Datnioides undecimradiatus; assembly: GCA_008933995.1. Taxonomy (NCBI): domain Eukaryota; kingdom Metazoa; phylum Chordata; class Actinopteri; order Lobotiformes; family Datnioididae; genus Datnioides; species Datnioides undecimradiatus. The sequence goes on along the minus strand of WARS01000054.1, from coordinate 1,041,167 downwards.
CGACGACAAAACAGCTCTTCGATGTTTGTGAATACAAATAAAATTGAATAACATGCAATGACAATGAACTAAAACCGTGATTAATAAAACGGCTAAAAGAGATTTTGTCTGATATGCTCTCTGGTTGTTGCATTATCCAAAAACACAAAGTCTGTGTTAATGTTAATAACAATTTTCAAACCCAGAGATATGTGTAGTTTTAATCGAGATAAGAACCCACGATCAGTTTCACTCATTATTTCTCTTCATATAACTCATTTCACCTCTGTGACCAAATTGAATTTGCCCCCAGCTTCAAGTTGCATATTTTCAATACACATCTTGAAATGCTGATTACATTAAACTCTATATTAAAACCAGGTGAAGGGTTTTAGTCACGGGACATTTGGATCTTATAAGAGCAGTATCAGTAGCTCCTGGACAGCACGTGTCGGCCCTACAGCGTTCCAGAAACACTGATTTTGAACATGGATACTGCTTTATTCAGTGTTTTGGTTTGGAGAGGAAGAGAGCATTGCGAATAAATTGGCTCCTGGTGAAAACTTTCAGAATAATTAAATCTGAAAGAACACCCAGGGGCATAAAATTACATATTGTACATTAAAATAAGTTTTATATGACTGAAGAAGCTGTACAAATGAACATTCTTCAGTGCAAGGACACTGTAGTGCATTATTGTATTATTGCAACCACCACTATCGATATCAAACCCCATAAACAAATTCATTTTAATCTGTCTGTTCAGTGTTTTTGCATTTCATGAGAAACATGTGAATGGATGTTAGTATACCTACATTTATACTACTCAGACACTAAAGTACAGCTTGTGCCTGCTTTTTAGCCAGCAGGTCAAGTTGTAGGAAGCCCAGCAGGTTTTATCCCAAACACAGCTGGGAAATTTCAATGCACTGCCCAGCTGGAATTAATTGCTTTCGCATCACAGGCACACGCAAGCATAAAAGACCGTCTCACAGCGGGTATTTTAACATGTCATGACGCTGATCATGGCTACGTTCCATTTAGCCGCGCCAGCGAGCCATGCCAGCGAGCCGGCATGCACAATAGCGGGAGCCTGGGGCCGAGCACCTGAATGGAATTCAGTCACAATTAATGTTATTAGCTACACCTGCGTCTGAAAGACCAGAATGCGTTCCAAGAAAAAGAGTCCGTACCTGAGACGCGCTTTGGCACGTAGATGCCAGCAAAGCCCACAAAAACAAATATACAAATTTGCAAGTTGGCACAGCTGCATATATGGAAACAGCATGGCACAGCTGTTGCAACATCTGGAGCATGAAACAAATTAGGAACATAAGTTAGAGCCTGATGTGCTGTAGGAAGGGCTCTCAGGCACTTGGGAGAGCTTTGACCCAAGATATACCAGAACATACACACTCGCACCAGCAACACTGTATAAATACACTTCTACACATGTAAAGGACAGCCATTGTTACTTGCTGTCACCCCAGACAAACTACATATTCAGTGATGTGTCAACGTGTAGTGCTGTTCCGCAGAGGAGAGAATCACACTCTAGCTCACAAGTGGGGTTTCAATTTGGCCTCCTGGAGTCCAGCCAGGCTGTGCCAAATACAGCCTTTCACTGCAATAAACACTTTACATTTATATTCAGCCGCCTCTTCTCTGAGATGATCACTTATTTACTCATTTACTCATTTACCATCATTTATTTGATTGTACATTTCATGCTGGACCAGTTAGCGGACAGAAAAGAGCTGCCATTCGTCTTTGCTGCTGCTCTCTCGCCATTTTCCCTCCATCTCCTCTATAAAACAGTGGCAAAAAAAAAATCATTTGTTTCGTTATGTCAAGTCGCTTTCAAGAGCAAAAAACTTTCCGGGTGCATTCTGAGAGAAAAAAAAAAAAAATTCTTCCCGAGGCCTTTTATGGGGGAGGAAAAAAGGCAGAACGTCTCCAAAAAGTAGTCGGCTACAGCGTGAATCATGGCGCATAAATGTAACCTACTCGTGTGAGTCTGTCACCGTGGTACATTTCAGGGCCTTTTGGGAGACGTTGGAACTTCTCCAAACAGCAGTTAAGGCGCAGATATCTGAATTGCGAGGCATAAAATGTAACCTGTGAGCGTTAATATGAACCTGCAAAGAGAGGGAGACGAGGGCAGGGATGGAGGAGGGGAACACATGGAGGGATGGAGGAGGAGGAGGGGTGCGAGATGGGAGAGGAGAAACCTGATGACTGCAGGGAGATTAAGGATACCCACAGTGTGCATTTACAGCTGTCTTTTAAAAGGAGCAGGCTTCTCTTCGGGGGCGGCAGCGTGCCCAAGTTGGATTCATTTGGCATTACGTCCACGCTGCCTTTCTCGTAACAGAGCGGACAGTTTCCTCGCAGTGATGAATAACATGTTTTGTCAGTTGCAGGGAGTTATGCTTCTTTAATTTCATTTTTTCGAGATATTTGTCTTCCATTTCAGCCCCCTGAGAGATTCGAAGGGTGTGATTCATTTCAAAGGGCTGGACTTTACTGGCATTCTGGCATCAGACAGAAGAAAAAAGCTTGCATAGAACGTACTAATTCTTTTTTATTAAAACACTGTGGAGGTTTCGATTGCACAATAATTGATCGTGTAAACAAATGGCGCAAGCTTTGTGTGAGTGTAATCTAGATGTATGCGAGTGTTTGTTTAAGAGATTTATCATCCCAGTGCTGGGAAAAATATTGCCACATAAAGTTCTGCTCCGAGAGAACGTTGCCTCTCGCGTCACATCACAAACGACTTCATGTAAACGCTGTTTATGATTTGATTTCAGCCTCAGAGGTAAACTGCGGTTCGAGGGCCTGAAGACAAACTACGACTAACGTCTGAGGAGAAACACAATCAAACTGAATCAAATCACTTGTAAACAAGCCGGCATATTATATGGATCATCAAAACACTTCATTTGGGGTAATGATTAATGCTTCAGTGTCTTAAAAAGTGCAATAAGTTTGGCGGTTGAAACAGGAAGTTGGTCTCTGACCTGCAAGGATACATGGTTTGTCAGGTGGGAGGAGCTATGTTGGATGTCTCTGGTTCTGGAAGTCCCATTGATTTTCTCATTAACAAACATCGCAGGTCTCACAGGAAGAGCACTTCCACAATTTTGATTGGCATGAAAGTTTAATCATCAGTACAAAAGATTAACAACTCCTCAAGAACACATCTGGTTGAAACATTAAGATGAACACAGCCACAGAGTTTGAAATCTAAAGTTTAAATGAATTAAATCTCATGTTGTACATCAGTTATTCAGCAACAACAGGGCTGCATTTTGCTCATAAAGTGTCTTTAATTCTCCAAAATCTGAATCAAGCTTCTGGCTGTCCTCTTCTTCATGGCACACAGCCAAAGCTTAGGGGTATTTTAGTATTTAGAGCTACCCACCATGTCAAACTGACCTAAAAGCATGATTTTTCCATTTTTCTTAGCTCACCATGACTTTAGAGTCAGCTAACCATCACACACTTCACTGCAAAGGAAGGATTGCATGATTTGCACTTGAGGTACATCAAGGACTGCTTTCCTATTCCTATTCCTATTCCTATACAGCACATTAATTAAGTGATCATTGCAGATTTGTGCCAAAAATTGTGTCCATCATCTGAATATTTTTGGTAAGCATGCAAAATTATGTTAAGTTAATGTGTTTTTGCCACATTACTGCTACTTTAACAATTTGCTCTGGGTGCTGTTTTATAATGGAGTGGCTCATACGGCCCGTCAACACTGAGCATTTGTTCCTCATTCAGAGTGGGAGACCAGAAAAGAGACAGAGGGGGGTAAAGGCGTGGACTGAAGAGGAGCTCGCAGTTGGAGAATTGCGGGAGATTTAATCACTCGACTATCTGTGGACATAAAAACACATCAGTGTTTAATCAGTATGTGAGCCCACCACTACAACAACTTTGAATATCTCATCTGGGATCTCAATCTTATCTGTGATTGGGACTAAAATTGATTGTCTTTCTCTTGCAGTGAGGCCTGCCCTTTTTAAACTTTCTAGCCGCAGCGCCTCAGATTAGGGCCGCCCGGCAGGAGAACGTTATCATCTCTTGACATATTGGATGCTGGGAAAAAGCAGACTGATCAAACATGCTCTGAATCGGCATTGGCAACTTGGGACAAACACACTGATTAAAATGCTGTGGCGTCAACACATGAAAGACCGCACGTGCATGTGGTCCTATAACATATTCCCGGTGGGTATCACACAATTCCACCTTTTACGCCCACTCTGACCACTCTTAACTCTGACCAGAGCTTCCAGAAAGTTAGTTTGTCGGCTGGTTGATGAATCCAACACAGCTTTTGAGTAAAATTGTTGTTCCAAAGAACTGAAAAGACAGACGCACGCAAAGTGATGCCCAGTTTTCAGCTGACACACTGTATTTTACTGAGATTCAGCCTCGATGGTCCATGATCAGCTGACAGGGACATGTTTTACTGGGATCGAGGGGAACGCGGGAAATCATGCTGGTGGTCTGTCATCTAAAAAACTGTGATTACGGCACCCTCAAAGAAAAAACATGAACACAGCTTGTTTTGACGTTTTAACCGCGGTGTTTATCTCTGATAAAGCTTCACCGAAGGGGAGCAGGTTATAAATGGATGTTTTTAGATGTTCTTTGTTGTTGTTGTTTTTGAAATAATTCAACTGACCCTCTGCCAGAAATTGAAATTACACAAACTAAACCTTTCACACTTATTGGAAACTGCTTTGTTGAGAGAATCATTAGTAAAGCCTGTGAGGGACTTGAGTTTACTGGCTTTATCTATGTTTAAGTTACTTAGGCGGTATAATCTATTTATCAAATATGTATTAAACATAAATATCTAAACATTTGTTTGTGTCTATATGCTACCAAGAGGAAATCCTTTTATCATCATCAATAATTGATGCATTCTAAATATTTAACATACAGATTTTAAGAAGTAATGTCTTTAATTTACTTGAGAAAATGTGGTGAAAGTGCAGCTGGACAGAGCAACTGTTTCCCTCTATGGCTGCGGACAACTTCCCCAGTTATTGCTAATTCAGACCATCCTGCTTTTGCGATCTACAAACTGTGACAGCTCGGTTAAAACATTTCTCCCTCCTGGCAACTATTTCCTTTGAGTTGACTCCGCGGAGAAGAAGGAGACGGCGAATAGACTCCCCGTTCTGATGAAGAGCGCCCGGCCAGTGCATTTATCAGCGCACGGCAGAGGGGAGTTCTGCTCAGACACACATACTCACATACCTAGTGCAACTCAGCACTGAGCTGGACACAACACAACATAATTATTAGATACACACACACACAGTTGTCTGATGAGCCATTAAGGTGCAGTGGATCATATCAGTCATGTTATTAGACATTTCTCCCCTCTGGCTCTGCGTCTGTATCGCTGCCTGCTAGTTGTTGCTGCACATGTTTAAACAGTCCATTAACGCGGACTGTCAAAGTGGTTCTCCGCATGCAGTTTTGGGACTCTCAAGAGGTAAGGTTATTAAAATTACTCTGAGTTATCTGTAGAAGATGAAGTTATCCATCTGATGATCCAATTTAGTAAATTTTATATCTCATGTGAAACCTGATGCACGATTACTGTCATTCCCCATATTTATAGGAGTAACACAGCAATGTCACCCCTGAAATAGAGCTGGTACACCTAAATATACCTGGTTTGCAACTTTAATGAAAAATATGAATGTGAACTAAATAGTAAGAGCCAGGAAAATGTATTTTTTGTTATGATATAATTTGATATAGATTATGTGTTGGAATGAACCAATTTACACACTCAGCATTCATGTATCAACATTAGAGTTCATTTATAGTCTCATGTCTGCTGATCTGACACATTTAAGTCCATTAAGTAATATATCTGGTTTCATAGCTTGCTTTGGTCACCACTGGCTAACTGTATGTGTCTGGCATTTGGTGCTGCATGCAAGGTGTGTACAGAGGTTTAGCAGAGCTTCCATTCTGAAACTAAGTCGATTAGTCTGGTTGGAAACAGCCAAGTAGCTGTAAAGTCTGGAAAAACAAAACAATGAGCTAAAAGAGGCTAAAGCGGTCTGTAGAGCTGAGAGGAGCTGAGAGATGCTAATGCCTTTAGCAGTTCACATAGTAATTTCACTTTAAGATTCTGCAAAGCTGCTTAATCTAGCTTTGTCTGGTGCAATCAGTATTGCGTTTCACAAATTTCATTGGATAAAATGACAGGATGTCGAGTAAACAGACCACACGAACATTTGTGCTGACACAAATACATTTTCATTTCATATTTGTGTCAGCTGTCTTAACAAAAGCTGATCCTCTTCCCAAACACGGGGCCTTAACTGCGCTGGCACCTCCTTCATCACACTTTGTCATGTCTTGTTATTCAGGAATCATCTGTTTGTAATGGATTTTTTTTCTGCCACTCATCGCCAGAGTAAACCTCAAAAAAAAAAAAAAATATATATATATATATATATATCTCTCCTGCCCGAGAAAATGTCTCTGTCTTGTTATTTTCCAACAGAAGTGTCATTCTGATCCACAACCCAACCCCAAGCTAAACTCTAAATGACATGACCAAATGAATTTGTATTGAACCAGCCCCGTGGGCAGTAAGGACCGGGTAAAAGCTGCTTCTTTCTCAGCTGATACAAAGCCCACACAGAAAAAGTAATAGTCAAACTCACATCGTGAGGTAAATGGGTAAACACATCAGCACCTGCCCCAGGGGTTGGAAGATTGGTTCTTCGCCTTCTGCAAGTTTCCTCTTTAGCTTTTAAAGAAAACTGTCACTAGATAGTAAATGTCCAGACTGAATCTATGAGGAGAATGTCATCACGGCCACACACAAGGGAATGTCTGAAGTACAGAGTGTTAAAATGTATCCTCACATCCTATGGGATGGAAAACGCATCCCTTTATGTTTCCCTCCACCAGATGCCTGGTGCATCGCTGAATCCCCAGCACCGCAAACACTATATTATGCACGATTGTTCCGCTGGGATTCGATTATGACCATTTTTTAAAATTCCTCAGCCTGCAGCCATTAACGCCTAGCTCTCTATTATTATGGAAAGTATGTAACACTTTGCCGCAGTCACTGAACAATTCTAATAATTATTGTGGTTATTACGGCGGCCCCAGCAGCTTGCCAGGTCCCTTTTCATTTGAAACTGCTGAAACACTACTGAGCAAGTAAAGCCAGCCAGAGACCAAATGGCTAAAACCAGCCAGCATTACTAATAGCGCTTTGTTACTGTGTGAGAGTGAGCCCACTGAGATAAGGCTGCGCAGACAGACGGAGTGGCTGGGTGCTCTGAAACACTCACAGCTACTTTGACAAGGATGAAACATAACTGATATCACAGCAGTTGTCAAACGACTTCAGCGAGAGAAAGAAGCAGCGGGGCTACATTTCTTCCTGTTGCTGGCTGTGATTTCATGGCGAGCTCAACCAATTTGTTGATCAGCCAATCCAACATTCTGATACAGACAAACATATCTCAATATAAACTGGTCAGATGTGATATGTATCTAATCCTGAATGTTTCTGATGACATGCTGATTAAAGGCACTGGAGGTTTCTATGATAATCGTTTGCAGAGCACATTGATGCTCCCCAGAAAATGATCAGTTTCCATATTTGTACACATGTTTTTCTGCAGTGCTGCTGTTATGGCTCCTGCCGGCGCTCATCTAACGTGACAAACCAGTGTTTTGTTTGTATGCAAGTAGAATGTGTGATTGGCCCCAATGACAATGCGCAGCCCAGCTTGGCTCTTCTATCAAGTCAGTTTCATCATCGGTGGTGTCGAAACTATACATATTCAGCAAAGCTGTCACTCCACACTGCTGTGATTCAGTGTTAGCGGCATGCCTCTGTGTCCCCCGTCCTACTGTCTGCTTGTTAATGTGAAGTTCTCCGGATGGACTGGAAATGCTGCACTCAGTAACGGAATCCCTGGGACAGTTTTAATGGCAACATGCACATTTCCTCACATACACATAAATCTAGTCATATGTGGCGGCTGTGACTCAGAGGCAGTGCAGGGTCATCCACTAATCAGAGGACTGGCGGTTCCAGCCTCTCTAAGCTGCATTTGGAGATGTCCTTGGACAAAGTACCAACACCGATGGCTGTGGGCTTCTGTGCCATTGGCCTGTGAATCCACATGAATGGTCCTTAATTTCCTTTCTGATGTGACATCAGTGGAAGAATGAGCGTGGGTGGATGAATGCTGACATTTAATATAGAGCACTTTAACTTGTAGGAGTGAAAAGGCGCTACATCAGCACAGATCATACACCATATAATGCACAGAAGTGTCAGTCAGTCAGGTTCAGAGAGAGTGAATGCTTATGACCATGATCATATGATTTCATGGCAATCATACAATTACACTAAGTGCATATTACCACGGTTATTCAGAGCTCCTGGATTCATTGCCATGGTACTCATTCATGTTCCCCAAAGAAGAAATGGATGTGGTACACCGCGCCTCTCCCCCTCACTTTCCTCTTACTGATTCTTCACTAATTGTTATCTTCCTCTCCACTGCTCCCCGATCACAACTCACCTGCCCGCTTCCACTCTGAACAGGATACGCCGAGCCACCATCTGGCAGCCGTCGCCCCTCTATCGCCTTCATTCATCTCCACCTTCCAGCCCCCAGCCAGCTTCCTCTCCATTCCATCCACCTCTGTTCCGTGCAACCCTGGCATTTAATCTTTTTCATTCAAACTCATCCTTTAACTTTCTCTATGTCCATCTATGTGTATGATACAATACTTGCAAAACTAGTGGGTGAGATGTGAAATCAACTCATACATTTAGTGACAAGCTTAATAAATATATCAAATGACTACTCAGAGTATAATGTGCAATTTAATTGAATACATCATAACGTAAACTAGGAAACATATTAACTCGCAGATAGAACTGTCCTAAACTGTCCTAATGCCCTAAAACTGCCACTATGCATACTTTGCTTTTTTATGCTGAGCCGAGCAAAACCAGCATAATGTTGTCTGTCAGTGACAGTGTGAGTGAATGCGTGCCCCACCTGCTTTCTCGCTCTCTATACACAGAGATTGATTGTAAAACTGACCATAGTGTACCAGCACCTGACAACCACAGCTATATCTTAACCTTGACCGCGGGCCACTGTGCAGCCCCACACTGGTTTCCTCATGCTTTATTTTGAAACAACACTGCTCATCTTCACTTATTTGTCCTTACTTCCTGTCTGTCTGAGGCGTCCCATGTGATTGTCTGCTGCTCTCTACCTGATTTAGTTCACCTGTGTCTTGTTATCCCCTTTATAGTATACTGAAGCTTTTCCCCACTGTCCTGTTCCAGTTCATCATCTAGAGTTTCCTTGTGTTACTGGGTTACCACTGCTATGCTGATGACACCCAGCTGTATCTCCCAATGAAACCTGGTGATCTCTGTAGTGTTACTTCTACATGCAATGAAGATGTAAAATCATGGATGGTAAACATTTTTCTTCGATTGAATAAACGAAAAACGGAGATAATAATGTTTGGCCCTGCCGACAACTGTGTTTCAACCTCTAGTGCCCTTGGGTCCCTATCAGTGGACATAAAATCCCATGCAAAAAAAAAAATTATTATTTTTGACTCTGACCTAAAATTTGCTAAACAGATAAACACAGCTGTCAGTTCATGTTTTTACCATCTCAGATCTCAATTAAAATCATTACTGTCTGCCAAACAGTTTGAAACGGTACTTCATGCTTTTATTTCCTCACGACTTGACTATTGCAATTCACTTCATGTTAGTCAGTCTGCCCTCTCCCGCCTGCAGAATGCAAAATGCAGCCACTAGGCTCCTCAGTGGTACCTGGTACCATATTTCACCGGTTCTGGTCTCTCTGCACTGGTTACCGGTTAAATACTGAATTGATTTTAAAATTCTTCTGTTTGTTTTTAAAGCACCACATGAACCGGCACCAGGCTACATTTCTGAACTGCTACCCCCCTACACTACTGGCAGACCCCTTAGATCCACTGACCAGTCACTTCTCTCTATTCCCCGCACCAAACAGGATCATGCTTTCTCAGCGGCTTTTTTTATTCTTATTTTTAATAATACTTTTATTGCTTGTAATTTATTGTTGAATTGTATTTGCTCTTTGGTGAACACTTGTCTTTAAAATGTGCTCTATAAATAAAGTGACTTGACTTGACTTTTATCTTTGTCTTGTTGGACTTTGCCTGTTTCCCTAGAATTTTAATACTGCTTATTTCTGGATGTGTTTACCTGTGTTGGACTGTTTTTCTGGTTTTGACCCTGCCTGCCCCAAACTCCTGTTGGCCTTTGGATTTTGTTTTGAACAGTTTCTGCACTGCCTCTGGTTTCTGCATTTAGGTCCAACCTCTTGTTTTCTTGGTTTATATAAATGCTTTCATGAATATAATTTTAAAAAATCTTAATAGATTCGCACCTGTGGGAAAAGTTCTATCACTAAAACAGAAAGATGGATTGATTTATCTCCAGTGAATTCAATTAAACTGAGGGGTGAAGCTAAATCACAGTACTGATTAAAATACTATATATCAATATCAATCCAACAAATGAAGAAAGACATTAATACTAGCGTTAATATTAAATATGATGGAAAGCCAACTTTGGTGATCACAAATCAATAATCACATTTCAGGTCTCTTAAGTCATGTGCTAAATCAATGTCTGATGGGTGTAATCACTGCATAAGGATAAGCTAAGGATTGTTCATGTTCAGATCCAAGGTTACTTTAACAAAGACATCTGGACCATCAGGAATGAACATGTATACAGAAAGGGTCAATCCGCTTGTATTGCATTTATACAAATGACTAATGATGGGTTGAGAGAGACATGGGTAGTGGGATTACTTATGTTCGATATGTTCATCTACAGTCACTTTGATGAAGAGTCATCTTTCCCAGATAACACAGGTCTTTAAGAGTAGGCTATCAAATATTAGTACTTTGGCCTGTGGTATACCTCAAGGAAGTTATACAGAACCACTTTGGCTTTTCAGTTTGTAGTAATAATAAAATATGCGTGACCCGGACAAACACTCAACAGAATAATCAGCTGCTTCCAAAACAGAACTTTCAAAACCAAAAGTTGAACTAAACAGGTCTGCAGGGGACAGTGACCCTGCATTAGAGCCAGCAGTGGAAAGTTGCGCTCCAGCCTCTCATGGTTTACCACTGAGGAAAGGATTTCCCTGCACATGGAAACATTTTTCATTCACTCCATCATCTCAAAAGATGCCAACAATTTTTATTTAACCAAAGAGCTGCAATAACGGCAATAACACGCGCAACCATAACACCAGATTTGCCGGTAATAGTTGTTTTGTGGTATCCAGCACACCGACTGACTCATTGACAAATATGTGCGCCCATTAACAGAACCATAGCAGAGTGAAATGCACCCCCACTGTCAGACAAATCATCCTTTGTTTGCTGAGACATCTACTGGTAGAAGAGACTAAATAGTTGGAGGTTTAATGCTAAGCTAGTTTTTAATATTAGTCCTCTGCTTTTTTATAAATGTCATCATGTCATATATTGCTTTTAAATTAGTTTTTTGTGAATGTATATCAATGTTATTTTAATATGTGTCAGTGCAAGTTCAGTGCTATATGATGTAAAGTATAGTATAGTATAGTATCAGCTAATGGGCATCCATCAAATAAACAGAAATCCAGAAACAGAATTCCAAAAGCAAGTCTTCTAACATCAGGTTTGTGTCTGTGTTCGGAGATTCAGACCTTTTTTGTGCCAATGTGACCATGCATGATTATCTGTGTTTACTTTGGTTAATGAAACTGAAAAAGTCATGAAAATCATATTCTCACTCTCCTTGACCTGTGCTCTGCAAATGAAAGACACCTGTTTCATCTGATCCCCATTTCACTCATGGTCACCTTATTAGTTCATTCATTTTGTTCAAGGTGTGACAACAAAACAACCCAAAAAATTATTTCATACCAAACTATATATATATATATATATATATATATTTTCAAATATATACTTGTACACCCCTCCCTACCTTTATATACAGTTTCTGTCCAGTTTAGTTAGCAGATGAGGCTTGTACAAACATCCTGTAACAGAGCAGATCTGATTGTGTAGTTGGTAATAGCAAAATTAATATTAGACACTTAGGTATTCATTCCGTGCTGATGTATTTGTTGTCTCAGTCATGACCTGCAGCAATGTGTATGGTCGTACATCATTTGCAGAACACAGCCACATCAGAAACATTTCACATTTGTTCTCACTCTCACCTCTGGCAGTTCTCTGGATGCAGACATACACTAGTCTACTCATCAGCAGCCAAAGACATGCTGGTGCCCTCAACCTGCAAACAGAAAGAGCACTGCAGGTGGTAACGCAAGAGAAGAAAGAACTGCATTTGGATGCATGGTGTTGGGATAAAATAAGAGCTACTCACGCATGGGTCAGGTTAAACTTGAGCATCTTAAGTTGGGGAATCTACCAGCCATATCGTGTTTCCACTCAGGCCTGCTGTTACCATTGACCGACCCCTGTATACAGCACAACAACAACTCCACTGTGGGTGTTAGGTCCTAAGGTGGAGGTCACCTGGCAGTAGAAGTCACAACTATGTTTTTTAAGGTGGATAAAATGGCACACTTACTGCTCTGTAAAACGCTCTTCTACTTAATCTTCACTTCCTGCCGCTTTCTTTTCTGGAGACTTCATTGGCTCCTGATGAGATGTACTAGAGAAGAATACAGGCCAAGGGTCATGGGTCAGACAGGCTTCAGACGCCTCACCAAATTAGACTAATGAACAGTAAATGCACTGTTGATGAACACATTTCTGATCTTATTCAGCCCAGGGGTGCAGAAACTTATTTAGTCTGTGTTAAATGTTTTTGTCCTCACCTTGTTTATGACTGCAGTACTGCGCTTATTTGTTGTCACTTCCTTAATATCTTTGCACAGCTCCATCAGTTTCCTCCACTACTGTTTAACCTTATTTTTGACGAACATTATCCTTTTTGACAGTCAGCAGTCCTGGCCTGCGGCTGGACTCTGTTTGTAGGCACCTCTTGTTTGAGTTGTCACTGACTACGTGCGGCTGAATTGTGTAAGTGCTGCAGCTTGAGCCTTGAGTGGAAGTTGGAGTTAAGTGGAGCCAAGCCTTTTTACATCAGCACAGAGTTGATTGTCTGCCTTGATGGAATGTCCAACAGGTGTGATAAATGTCCTCCGATTAGCCTTGTTTCATTCGCAGACCAAACCTGAGCGTGAACACAGCTGTACATATTCAACCAACTTCAAACCGCGGCGTTGCAATGTGGGTGGTGAGGCCGCCGGTGAAGAACCTGCCATTTCCCTCTCATCTGTGATGAATCCCTCTCTGGTGACACAACAAAGAAGCAGTTCCTCTTTGATTGTGACCAAATCCTGACATTTACATCAGTGTTTGATATTTGTTAGCAGCATGCAGATATATTTAAAATGATCAAAGTGCTTCAGGGGATTTTCCCAAGAAGGATTATCAACAAGCGGGAACCTACGCAAGACTTCACACCCTGCGTGTCAACACAGAAACACCAGTGTTTCATCTTTTGACATGAATAACTAAAGGCATCCCGCAAAGTCTTCACTATGGAGTTGTTTATTGACTTTATGTGACTTTCCCTTACACGCACACACACACACACACACACACAGCCCAAAAAGGAAAGACCCATGCGGAAAACCCAAGGCTACGCTCAGTGATTTATTCATTCAATAACCAGCAAGACGATCATTTTTCTCCATTTGGCTGCATTAGCCCTAAGAGAAAAACTCTTCAGAAATGCAAGTAAATAAGAAAAAGTGAACGGAGAAAAAAAAGGAGTGGAAGTACATTATTGGGTCTGACCTTCTACCAGCTGATGACATGATCGCCTGATGGTAAAATCTGCAGTGCACATAAATCATGCCAGATGAGAAAATGCAGCGGGCTATGGAAATGAGGCAGGAGAAACTGCTGAGCGAGATGCAGCTGAACACACGTCACCGTTCCTTCCTTCTCTCCTCCATCCCCTTTCCACTCCCTTTACTCCCTTTCTTTCCTTTCCTCCAGCCTTTACTCTGATCCATCTTCCCTACCTTGCTTTTCCACACCTGTTACAGGCTTTCTTCCCTGAGGGCGGCCCCCGTGAATACCTTGTGCTGACTTGTATGTGCCTGTGAAATGCATAACTGTCGGAGGCTTCCAGGTCATGTAACGCAGTGCAGGGGAATGCAAAGGGGAGCAGTTTCTGGGCTTGGCGCTGTTAACCCGACTGTGCGTAGACTGTGATCCAAACTGATTAAAACAGACTGATCACTTACTAAATGGTCAGGTTAGCCGATGATGAATGAAGGAAAAGGTCTTCCGTGAAGTACCCTACCTCTAAAGTCATAAATTGCAAAGGTCACATAGTTAAGAGATGACAATGTAAGTGATTGATTCTTAGTGTCTCAGTATCAGGGTTTCTCATCCTTAAGCTTCAATGCGTGACTGTGAAACTGTGGCGTGGAGCGGCCTTTTTGGTCCTCAGCATCTGCACCAGCTCAAGCCAAATTAAACTCAACATGGGCTTCTAAATCAACAGTAGGATTTCCTGATTTGTTGCGTTGCTTCCATCCAAAGTGGACAAATAATTTAAAAAGATAATCAGGACCGCTGTAGCTCTCCCTGACATCCCATATCGACATCATCGGTTATCATTGCCCACTGATTTATCATTTTCATGTGTCTGTGGCTTGGTAACATCGTCGTACTTTCTTTTGGTCTTTGACTTGTCAACTCACATCACATTTGGGAGAAACCAAGCACTTAGTTGCGAAGGGAAGGAGGAGCGTATAGTCTAACTCACATGTTCTACTTTAGTCTATTCTATCATATATTCATACTCACGGATTCTGTCTGTGGATGCAAATATTCCTTTAACTAGTTTATTCATAACCACGCTGATTTTAAGGCCCAGAGCGTTAAATGTTCATGGCCCCTGCAGAGCGTCTCTCTCTGTTCCCCGATGTCAACAGCTGCAGATGCGACAGCACTAATAAGCTTTTCACAAAGCAAAGAGGGAAATGAAGCCGAGACACTCAACTTTTCAACTCTTAAAAAATGAAAAAGCCAGAATCCTGTTGTGTCTACTCCTCTCCACAGTCTGCCTTCTGCAGCCTTTCTGATCTTTACTTGTGTTTTTTTTTCTTTTTTACAAGTCGGCACTGTTTTGGAATAGAAATGGAGCTGCAGTGGAAGTTAATTAGATGACTATTTCTCTCCCCGCTGCCACCCTTTCATTTTTCTCCCAGCCTATTATTCTATTAAGCTCCCATTAGCTTGTTAACATGTTCATGCTTTTCTTAGAAGTAATTACCTACTTGTAGCTTTTGTTTAATACAGTCGTCTTGTCCCCTTATTTCTGATGTGTTCCCTCGCTCCAGCTGACTTGCACCAGTGTCAAGGTCCCATCATGTAAAAGTGAAGAGTTACTGATGCTGTAATAGCCGATACACACTTCTCAAGTTTATGCTGGTGAGCGGCTGTCAGCAGGCAATAAGACTGTGTCACAGGGAGAGTTTGCGTGGAAAGAAACTGAACATGCTCTGACAATATGCCGCTACTGATTTGTTGTTTTCAATTTATGTCACTCATCCTTTTAATTAACTTTAGTAAGTAAATAGACCATATGTTTATAGGGGGAAAAATATGGTAGGTGGGCACATTAGTGGGCGTGTGGCGCAGGGAGTCAGTAGAAAAGCAAGTAAGAAAGTGAAACAGTGAGCAAAGCTACACTGACCATGGGAGGACGTGAACCAATGGAATTATTTTGTTGGAAATCAAATCGACAAGTGTGTGTAAAAGCAGAAAACTGAGTGTGTTTGAGTTATATAAGATATTAATGAGAAGCTACATAGGTGAGAAAGTGAAATAAGTCTTCCGGTGTACTGAATACATGACAACAGGTGAACAAATATGCAAATTAAGTCCCATAAGACCATTATGGCTTGGTGAAACAGCAATGGCCACTTGTTGAAATGCTTGAGACAAGCTTGTGCTCCCTTGCGGTGGTACAGACTATCACTTGTTTTGCGGCCGTTATCGTGGCACTGCAAAACTGTAAGTACATCCCCTTAACGCAATGTAAAAGGTACCATCGTCCATATAAACGCTGTACAGGTCTGAAGTGAATCGTCACCAAAACCCTGTTGGATTCTGACCTGCTATTCAAAGATATCAAGGGGTCAAAGGCTAAAATAACGTTTGCTGCTTTGCCCAGAAAGATCCCTGCAGTCGAGGCGGTTTTGTGCAATTTGTTCACTTCCTGCACGTTTCAGTGCATCTGAGGCTGGTGGAAAAACACAAGTGGACGCAAACATGCCCTGAAAAACGTACTTCTGATTGAGCCAGCGGGTTAGGGTTAACCCTGGGAACCAGCTTTTGCTTTTGGTAGCTTCGGCGTTATTACATGTAAAACCAAAGGACAAACGCATCTGGAGCAGGCGCTGCGCTGGTACGGTGTAATTCAGGTTTCTGCTGATTCATCCAACATCAACGTTCTTGTTTGGTAATAAGGTTGCGACATTAGAGGTCACACACTGATGTTTTGGCAGAGTTAGCGTAAACACAAGCAGCAAAACATGCGGTCGTCAAATTCACACAAACGGTGCAACACGAAAATGGTTCCTGTGCCCAGCTGGAGCGCACCATTTGGTCCGAGGTTGGAGGGGGTTGCGTCAACAAAGGCGTGGGACATGACGTTTCCTGCTTACAGTCGCTGCAGTATAGTGTTGATCTTTCCAAAGGCTTTGCCAGTCAGTTCTCGTTTTAACCGGGCCCACAAGCTTTCCTTAACCATGAACTGTTTGTGCCTATCCAAACAGAGCGGAGGTGATGGAAAACCCAAAGGACATGTTCTGTCACAATGTTTGGAGGACTTATTCTGCATGGTAAGGCTTCATTCAGGACTTCTAATGGACAGCCTTGGGTACTTTGTTTTGCATTTATAATTATAGTATAAATCACAAAATCAGTTTTATTTCAATTATCGTCCTCGCTTGATGCGGTATTTCAGTTTTTCTTTGCCTCCTGTGTTGCCAATACTAATATCTGTTGATATGAGATCCCTCATTCACCACCTCTTTCTCGTTGTAGCTTCTGACCAACATTTTGTCCTGCCTTCTGACCACGCACCGGCGCAATAACGTTGCCGATACTGATGTGCTCTCGCTGGGTGAAACCCATTAGATTAGACGGGCGGAGAGCAAGGAGTAGTGGCGGTAAAAGAGGTGTAGATGGAGCTGCAAAGTTAATTACCAGCTGCCACCCAGACTGAGAGCCAGAGAGAAAGGGAAAAGAGCGGAGACAACAGAGGGGACAGCGAGCGAGGGAGGAGCAGACACAGGGTTCATGTGGTTCAGAGAGGAGCTGTGGCACTGGTAATTCACTTTGCTCTCTCCAGAGGAATCCATTTACCCCCTTCCTGCAATTATGGAGCCTTGTTTCCTCTCTTAATCCATCTGAATGTTTGTGTTTGTTTCTTGTGACACACATATAGACGCACGCACATGCGCCACAAAGCCACTCTCTTCTGTAATAAATCCCTCATTACTGGCGGTGGCTGTTTCTCTTTTTCCTCTCTGCTGCGCTCTGGCAGTCGGAGCACTTTTTCCCTCGCTCTGCGTTATTAGCTTTGTGCTGTGGAAACGCAACATGGGGCCTCCTTCACCCCCACAACACTGGGACGCAGGGAGGGAGAGACAGAGGGTAATACAGACTCTAATTACGGAATACAATGCTACAGCTGCCACAAATAATAATTCCGATACAACAATCACAACAACTGTTACTTAGTTTATTGTTTACTCCTGTCGTACTGTGTCAGCGCTCCATAATTCCCACCAGGATCCAGCTCAACTCGTAAATACTTGCAGGCTCTAGTATGGGTCACACTCCAGATCTAATCCTACATTTCCCATGCTGCATTTTTAGTTAGACCCTCCCAATAGCAAAAAGACCATACCTTTAGAACGCCCTGCCTTTGTACCTCCAGCTCGTACAGCAGACTCTCTGTTACATAACTGATGTCTTTATTCCCAAGCTGTGAGGAGTGATGAGTTCCTCTGAATTCAAAGAGCTCCTCAGAAGAAACAGAAGATATCAGACTATATTATTGTTTTTGCAGGCTGAATAGCACTCCTTGCACAAAGTGGACTGATTTTAGTTCAAAAACATTGAACCCAAACCTTTCGAGACACAGCTTTGGGTGGCAGGGTGGTACAGTGGATTTCGGTGGTACTTTCACCCAAAGAATTGCTCCCTACTGTTATGGTTTTATGGTCCAGTCGCTCCTGTTTTTACCTTTTATACAATGACGCCTTGTTTGGTTTCAGTTCACTTTACCTCTTGCCTGTCCTCCTTGTCACCTGTGTTTAATTGGCTCGTTTGTTTCACCCGTGTCTCCTCTTCAGAGTTTACGTTGCATCTTTCCTTTGTTCTGTGCCAGTTAGTCTTTGCACCATCTGCTTCACACAGCAGGCATGTTTTCACGTGTTTCCATGCGTTTCAGGATTGATATGCTGTTTAATCAGATGTACCTTGTTTCCTTGATTTCCAGGTCAAAACCAGAGTTGCTGATCACCTACTTAATGGTTCAGTTGACAGTGGATGAATTGTTCAGGGCATGTCAGAGAATATTAAAGTGAAATTCGTCCTTTAATCACCACATGTACTAACTTCTAGAACCTTGGTGACATAGCAGCAGCTCACAGGTCTAATGGGATAAATGGAGCGACGCTTGCGAGTTAGTTCAGTCAGGAACCTCGAGCTGCACGGCCGTATAAACACGTGACATGCAACACTCTCTGCAATCATCTATCATACGATGTCTAACAAATTTGGCGGTCTATTTAAGCTGCAACAAATCCCAAGCATCGCTACACCACCAGCATCCACCTGCAGGCTCCAGCCAAGGGGTTGAAGGTGGCTGGTCACTCCCGCACATGCAAACTCTTGAACTGTGCTCTGCTGCTGCAATAAACAGCTCAAACGCGACGACTTGTCTGACTGAACTGCTGGAGCTGACAGGCTGACAGCTGCCACGCCAGCCAGCACCATCATCCCTCTCCTTCCACGCTACAGTTTGCTCTTGTGTGTGCGAGTGATGTAAAAGTACTTGCAAAAGTAACACAGACACAGCCGCTTGCGTTGCTAGGCCTTCTGTGCATGTACACTACAGATGTGCTCCCAGATTTTGGCGCTGACATGCTGTCATAAGTGAGAGCTATTGTACTTAGGTGGAAACAGAAATATCACACAGATGGCGAAATAGAGACCTCTGTAAACTGTCAAGTCAAGGGCATCATCCTCGCTGTACAAGCCCACAGAGCAAGGACAAGCCAAATGTTGAGAACTGCTAACGTTCACTCAAACACAGTCGGCATTCTCTGACTTTCCTCAGGTAGGATCAGTTTAATGTCACCGCTGAGGTCGGAGCAGCAGCTGCTTTGGCAGATGTGGAGGTATTGGTAGAAATACCTTGTCAAGAGAAAACATTTAGTGCAGTCGTTAGAATTAAAGTGGTGAGTCCTTCTTCTTCGGCCTGTGGGTCACAGTAGCGTCAATGAAGAGACACTCTCCTTTTTGAGGAACAGCAATTGGAAGCGGATCTGCTGGTTTGTCTCTTTGAAACACACCCAGAGTGATAGATGCTGTAAATGTGTTTTGATTCTTCTCCCGCTACTTGAAGAGTTTCAGGGTACACCAGTGAAAAGGTCTCAGGTGAACGGGGGTCCGGTCCTGAGCTACTGAGGCGGGTTCCTCTTAGGATCAAGGACGGCCGACTTCAGAAGGGGAAAAAGGGCTGGAACACAGTGAGAGACAAGCCTTTCATAATTCAAATAAACTGACATTTTTGACACCATGAGTCACATCAAACAAAAAAAAAAACCACAAGCTCCTGATGAAAAAAATGAAACCCACTATGAAAAAACAGCACTATGTCATTCCGAGGGGGAATAATGCTCAAGCACACGTTGAGCATTTTGTCTCTATTGCTGTCTCCGGGGACCCAGAGTCTTATCTGTCATACCAGAGTATAATCAGCAGCTGCTCCACCGACAATGAACATGAGACTGTGTAAACTTAAACTTTGCCTGAACTTTATGGGAACTATCAGTGGGACTGGAGCAGCGTTTGACCACACAGAACTTCTTGGCAGGCGTCGTGACACGCTACGTTATTATCGGCTTTTTATCGTGACTTGATGGCCACGGTTTGCTTGAGAACGCGTAGTTATGTAGTTCAGTGGATGGTAAAATATGGGTGATTGCTGTTATATTTACAACAGATAAAGTGTATGAATGTGTCCAAAGTTAACCAGTCACGCTCCAAATCATGCCTGCAAGTACAAATCATACAGCTACCGTCAATTAAAGGGATTTAAACCAGATTCAGTTGAAAACATTTTTTAATAATTTTATTATTTTATATCTTCTTTGGATTTTTTTGCTATAGGATCACACTGGAGATGGAAAAATGACTGATAGTGTTGGTATTTTTGACTTTTTATATCCAGCGTAACTTCTGCAAAACTGACCTCTGCATTAAACGCCCTGAGCACACACACACACGCAACCAAGTTTTACCCACTCTAGGCACCCTGGCTCAACATGTTATGATCACTGTGGAGAAACTCTGAGTCCTCTCCTCTTTATTCCAGTCCACTCCACGGTCACACTCAAGAATTGATTGTTTGTCAGGGAACGAGCAGAAAAAGGACCACGGCATAAAAAAAGAAAAGCTGCATTGATGAAGTTAAGAAACTTGATAATGAAAGACACTGTTGGACTGTGGTTGCTGTTCCTAAGTGCAGTGTGTGACCCTGTACACACGTGCAGGAGCTGTTAGCTACAATTCAGCTAGCAGAGTCGAGTAGAGTTACATCTTGCAATTTCACGAGCTCGGGGTGTCCAAAACACAGGTGCTGAGACTTTGAACTGAATCTATTTTGGTTTCCCCTCGTGGCTGTTCTAAAATTAGATTTTTAAAATTTTAAAACTTTATGGCAAGACCCCGAGCTTTCTGACCAAGAGTCTGGATTATTGCTCACCAGGCCGCAGCTTGAGGACCTCTGATTAGGATCTGTTAATGAATGACAGAGCATTCACTGCTTGGACTCCAGTGCTTTGGAATAACCTGAAGAACCAAGGCCAGACAATTACCAGCCCTTCTTTAAATAGTCTCTTAAGACTTAATTTCATTTTACTTGATCTTTTCCTCACTCTATCTGTTGTTTTAGATGTTACTTTTATCAATGAACCACGTATTTCTCATCATCGCAACATAAAAGCGGCGCTCTTTTTTCAAGTTTCCACCTTCCTGCACATGTCAGATACCAGCGTTAGGTTAGGTTCGGCAGTAACAGATATCCATGCTATATCACTGCTCATGCAAATTACCCATCATTCCTCGGCTGTTCACTCCACGCAAACTGATGTCACTGTGGCACAAAACTTAATAAACACCCCCCCTCTGGTGCTACAATAAACACGTCCTCCAGCTGCGAGTCTGCTGAATCAGCTTTGCTTTACGTCATGCAGATGTGAGGTGGGAACTTCTGGTTGTAACTCAAAGCTTAAACGCAAACGTGTCACTGACAGAGTTCTGAAATTCCTGTGGAGGCCATGTTTCCTACTGATAAGACAGCTTCCAGTTCCTTTCTGTGTGTGTGTGTGGAGTTTACACAGTCTATCTGTCTACCCCACAGTCCAAACACAAGCAGGTCAGGTGGATTAATATGAGTGTGAGTGATTATCTGTGTGTGTGTGTATGTGTGTGTATGTGTGTGTGTGTGTGTGTGTGTGTGTGTGTGTGTGGCGACCTCCTCAGGGCCTCTTCAACACAATGCCTGCTGGAATAAACTCCATGACCCTGAAAATGATTAAGCATGGAATGAAAATGAGCGCTTGCTTTCAAACGAAATTAAATGGTTTCACAGTTTGGCTGATTTCTCTATTAACTGACCATAAACCAAATGTCCTACAAGGTTAATGCTATTGATCTAGGGTAAATACAACCCTTGGACCAGGCTCACGTGTTCTTTCGTGGTTGCGACGCGTGTGTGTGTGAAGACATGTCCAGGCAGGCAGGTGATAAGAGGTAATGAACTGACGCCAATTAACATGATCACACGTCAGCCCCCAGCTGAGGACACAGCGACGAAAAACAGGGGAGGAGAGAATGAAGTGTTGCACTGACGGATGGATTGATAGAGGGAGAAAGGTGAAGGAATGAAAGAGTGACAAGTAAAAAGATAACGTGTGTGTGTGTGTGTGTGTGTGTGTGTGTGTGTGTGTGTGTGGTTGGAGGAGAGAGTGGAGGAAGCTCCCCCAGGAGATCATGGGAAGACAGGGCTGGTTTACATGGCGCTGTCACAGTAATGGAGACATTGGCTGTAACGTGTTGTCAGTCAGGGGGTGTTGGATGATGGTGTGGCAGCAAATGACTGCTTCCCTTCACGGTTTCCACAAAATCCAGAGTTCAACGAAGGAGCGGGATAACCTCTTAGTTCAAATCACCGCCATGTGGCTCGTATTACATCCGTGCACAGATGCATCTATTATCGGCGGCTCTTCCCATCTCCGTGGAGCTATTTAGGAGTTTGATGTACGTGATAGCTGTCAGTGTCTGGAGCCACTTATCTGACTCCAGGGAACACCCGCTCAGAATCACTGGATAATGACACATGATGACAAGAAATCTTCCTGAGAAACAGAGCTTTTGGAGCCACCTCTTTCCAGCATTGAATAACATGTGGATCATAATTATTAAGTTTATATTTTTAACAGAAATATGTGGATTGAAAAAGAGAGAAAGGACGGCAGTAAGGCCATCTGATATAACCTAATCCACTGTAAACCATTGCATGTATTGTGTGACAGCATAAACAAGAATTTGTGGTCTCGGAGCACTTCTCTCAGCGGTTGCGGTGGCGGCGCTGGATGGAATTTGTAATTTCTCCAAGTGCATCACACAGTGTCATCTACTGGCGGTCTCCTGTATCTGTGATTTCGGTGTCAGCCACTCACAGGGTAAATGGAGCAGATGCCCCGAGGAGCCCGAAAGCCGCGGATTGTGTGCAGGTATAATTATGATCAGAGATTAGCTGTTAAAATGGAAAGAGGACCTCAGGGCCAGAATCAAACAGGGGACTGATTCCAGTTTCCAGTAACACGCTCCTATTATATTAACCACTGCAGCGTGAATAATTAGTGTGTATGTACTGCCTTTTATACGCACATTGCACTCAGCACCAGCCTGAGAAGTTACAGAGAAATACTTATCATGCAGAGGTATTGTGAGGTATCGTCTGTCCCCATGCTACGCTAACCAACGTGGCAGTTTGTGTGCTTGTGTTTCGGCTTGAAGTACTGTAGTTTTGCACTTTCATAAAGTTTGGGGACTTAGATGTGAAACATTTCAAACACATTGCTGAGATCGAGTTTTAGCCTTTTAGTCGTTAGAGTTCCCACAATGCATGATGACATTTTGGTGGACTTTGTTACCAAATTGAGGTAAACCTTGTGACATGACTGTGACATCATCAGGGTTGTCCTCTCAAACTGGGCAAAGCTCCTGAAGAGCCACGAGAACATTAAATTTTATAAAGGTTTGTGGAATTCCCTTTGTTGTGTCAATGCCCCGGAACACAAAGTCGGGAATATTAAGAAACGGTTCTCATGGTTTTGTTGGGAACAACCCTGTCCAACTTCTTTGCCGTGACCTGGACGCGGACTACAAGCCAAACCTTATCGCCCAAAATCGGTGGCTGACTTCACCGAACGCTCTGGTGGCTGAATGGGAGCCAGTTCCTGCAGCGAGGTCTCAAAACCTGGTGGTAAGCCTCGAGCCAGCAGAATGGAGGCTCTAATGTGCTGTAACTTAATTAAACTAACATTTGACAGCCCGTCACCAGCACCACTGTCAGAATTGTTTAAATAATTCGTTTCGACCCCAAAGAAAACAGATTACAAGTCAGTGGATCTACAGCACTGAAACCTACAAATCAAGGCTGAAATCTTGGTGTGGTGACATTTCAACAACTTCATAATCAGAGGAACAAAGAAAGAAAAAGGGTTCTTCAGAAACGTGATACTTTAAAACTTGTGTGCATTCATTTCCAGCAGGCTAGACTATTGTAACAGTGTCCTCACAGGTCGTAGTAATAAAATCAATAAGACAGCTGCAGCCAGGCCAGGATGCTGCTGCCAGGGCCCTCACTAACACTAAGAAAGTGGAGCACATTACTAATCACTATATCACTGCTCTGGCTTCTGAGTGTCAAAGGCTAGATTTTAAAATCCTATTACAGGTCTACTGAGCCATGAAAGGTCTCTGGTCTTAATACATCTCTGATTTACTTTACTTTACTGAGTGTTCCCAGGGTTAAAACCAAACAAGGGGGAGCAGCTTTTGGTTTCTACGCTCCTCGACGGGTGGAACAAGCTTCCTGAGCACTGGAGGTCTGCCAAGACTGTCGGCTCATTTAAATCAGGACTTAAAACATTGTTGATTACTGTGGTTTTCCACTAAATGGGACACGTAAGTAATGGTGCATGATTATGTGAGAAGGTGTTCTGAAAACAATGAGCTCTTAAGCAGCTTCTTGAAGATTGTGAAGGGCTCTGCAGATCGAGTGCAGTTCGGTAACTCGTTCCACCACTGATGGACACAGGAGAGTCTAGCTCTTGCTTCTGAATTTCTCCTTAAACTTTGTTTATTTGCCACATTTTTATTAAATTTCCTCTTAATGTAGTAATTTTAATTCATCACTATGTCCCTGTAAAGTACTTTGAATTGCCAGCAATTGGCAGCATTTTTATCGTTTTCCCAAAGTGAATATTCTAATACATACCACATCATTAGTCCTTGTTTGGACCCAGCTGATTCAAAATCTCAGTTAATTCACTGGTAATACATAATTAAGCATGCACATTAGAATTGGATATTTTTATTGTTTGGATTTTGTGCTTTGGTGATGTTTGTTTGTTGTTTTTTTGCAGGTTACATTGTTCATATTTCCATTCATTAACCTGTGGATTAACAGGTGCGAGGGTTAGCCCGTGGCGAAGGAAGGGAAATTGTTTGTTTTCCTCACAGAACATGAAGTGGCAAAGACGAGGAGAGAGTGTGAGGTGCGGCGCCAGCATGAGAGAGAGCGGCCTGAAACGCTGGCAGCTGTGCGTCCACTCAGGCATCGCGCACAGCCTGCTGGCATTGTCTGAGTGGGGCACAAGAGCTGAGCTGATGTGGGTGATGGCTGATCGCGTTCCCTGCAAAACCGATGTAGCGGTGGTAGATGTACAGTCTGCACCAGCCTGAGAAGTTACAGAGAAAGACTTATCATGCAGAATAACTCTCACTGTGCTTCACTGTCATGAGATGTCTGTGAAGATTCTCAGTCATCCAGGTCACAGTTATTGTAGGGTGACTGGACTTGCTCCAGGGTCTGGAAGATGTCTCACCTCTCATGAGAAAGCCTTCTTCACTTCTCTGACTGGTGGGGAGTCACTGGCGTTTACACTTCTTGTGTGGTCATCGGCACCTTGGGATGCAGTGTAGACATTTTGGCCAATGATGGAGGGTTTAAAAGAGGAGCGTGGGAGCGAGAGCAGCCATCGCTCAGCAGAGGACGCGCTTATCAGCCACTCACAAGGCAGCGCTGAGATCCCTCCTGATTCAGCTTCATTCCCAATCCCACCATGACCTATGTGACCCTGATGACTCACATGGTGGCTAGGCGTCCATGCTGACACCCGTTCACACCATGACTCACGTGACGCTAACTCACACGTATGACCTCAGCGACCTCACAAGAAGTGATGTCTCCCCCACACGTTGGAACTGACTGAAGCTTCTCTAAAGAGAGATGACATGTTCTCAAGAGCCGCATGTTCTTTTATAGCAAAAATATGTGTGTTTCATGAGTGCGGCTCATGATAAATATAAAATTGTGTGTAGCTCCTATGAGACCCTGCTCTGGCTCAAAACCTGCTGCATCAGCAGACGCTTGGCTGCTTGTTTTACAAGCCGACTGCAAGTAAAACACAGACAAACCTGCTGCTGCACATAGCACGGCCGCCGTGCTTCACTCAAATGTTCATTCATATCAGAATCAACACTCTCGTTACGCAGCACTGGTAGTTAAGCTGGCGCTGTCCTGGCTCTCTGCGCGCACTCATCCTGTGGCCACAGTTTATTTAAATAGTGGAACATTTGTATCTCGCATGCATCTAGTAGCATTTCCTGTGCCTGAGGTAGAAAAATGAGGCCTCCGTGTATTTTTTTTTATTTTCTCTCTGAGCTTCTTCGGTACAAGTATCTTGGATTTGTACAGAGCAATGTAAATGTACTTAGTTACGATCCTCCGTTGGAAGTGTCTCCCCGATGTGTCTGTGCCACTGCTAAATCAGGGTTTTACCAGAGGGGAGACAAGATGCCCTGCGGTCGCTGGGAAAGTTACACACACACACATACACACACACACACAGGGCTGCCAGGCTGGAATCTGCCCCTAAGGCAGACACTCAGTATCTCTCTTTGCCACTCTGTCAGGTGTACTGTTAGGACACGGGGAGCAGGTCGGCTGCAGGGTCCTTACAGAGTTGCCGGTGGGAAAACAGAGAAGCCCAAGCCTGGCCTCTGTGGCTGGGTCATCGCAGCAGCACAGTCTTACACCCCCTGGCTGGTTTCTGCAGGAAAGGACCGTTCACCTCAAGCGGGGGCGTTGAATTGAGCGGTTGAACTGTGCACTCGCCTGTGTGCATGTCTGCCTCCCTCAAGACATGAGAGGAGTAGAGGGCTGCCGGGAGAATCTCAGACCATCAGACTGTTGCCAGAGCAGCCTACACATGCTCCGCGTGAGGAGGAGTGAGGACGTTTAGAGCTGGGCGGAGGATTATTGGGGTCATCGGAGTCTGAGGGGAGGAGTGGACGGCAACTGTTTCTGGGGAGTAATATACAATCATCTTGTGTGCTCTCCATCTGACATCTCTTATTACAAAGGCCAACATCTAGAATTGAAAAAGTGCAAAAGTTAAAGTACGTTAAGTTGCATCATGAATTCAGACCAAATGAATGAACGAATAAACTCACAATGTGTCTTTTAAAGTTTTCTTCCACTCTTCTCTTCATCACGACACCAAACCATGATGCAGTTACTTGTGTGCAAAGAGCGGCAGTGGAATTACGTTGTTGCTCCACATAAAAGTCTTGGAACGAATGGATCGTATCCGGTGCTGTTGGTCGTTGCTAAGTTCTGAGGAAAAAACGGAAACAGAAATGAGTCTTTGTGACAACGGCAGCAACTATTCTACTGTTAGAGGATATCTTTATTCACTTTCATGCTGAGCTACATGACAAGATTGACACCACTCCCATATCTGTATGCTAATTATGGATCTGGAGCCAGCAGAATTATTAGCTTAGCATAACATAACACAACACAAGCATACAGGAACGCATTCAATGACATTATATATCTTATTTGTTACGCTGCAAGTTTAGTTGTAGTTTATCTGGCGGGCCAGGCTAGCTGTCCCCTCCTCTCCTGTTTTTATGCTAAGCTACGCTAAGCTAACCATCGTCTAACTCTCTTTACGGATGTCAGATTGGTGCCAGTCTTTTAATATAAACGATCTTTACCGACAAAAATATACAAAATATTGTCTGACTGGCACGTAAAGATGCCCATTTCACTGCTGAGTTGCTATGACCACCTCACTCTTAGCTCAGTGGGGTATAAAGGTTGAAAATACAGAACCTGCACTGTATCTGAAGTGTTACCGTTTGGAGTCTGAGCTCTCTGTTTTGGTCATTTCCTGTTTTACTTTGTTGGTTTTTCAGTGTGGCTGTGTCTGTATGTTCTATGTCCCGGTGTTCATGTTTTTAGGTTTTCATTTGGATTATTGGAATCTGTTTCTGCGCGCTTCAACCACTGAGTCTCCACCCACTGGCGCCACCCACTAGTTTTCCCTGCTTCCAGTGTGGCACCATGTAACAGGAAAGGACTGTGTCATTTGGGACTAATCATGGGGGAAACTGGTGGTGTTAAACTGATACAATTTCAATTAGCTAAGTGCACATCCAAGATATAAACCAAGAGGTTTACTTTCTGTTACTGTCTGGATTAACATTTCCATGCAGGAAAGCCTACAATTCAACATACAACAATATATATATATGGATATAATGAATGAATATTTATCATCATTTGGATTTAAACTGAGCTTTATTTGAAGGACAAGCCCAAGTTTTATATAACATCCATTCATTAGACAGATGCAGTTGACCAAAGTGATGTATACAGGCCAATCCTTTACATAGATAATATGGTGGATTTAGATTAATAAAGTAAATATTGTTGATTTGAAGTTTTGTTGGTTAGTGTAATTTCATTTTTAATATTCAATAACTTTTTGTATAGATTTTGATACATCATCTTTTTTTTTGTAAATATTTTTTAGATATTTCTCTGTCCTTATAGATGAACCTATAGTACACTGAGTGCCTGTGCACTCCTGCACTGAAGTGTTTAGCTACCAAAGAGGAAGAGGGGATTGGGAAAACTGAGGGGTGGAACCCAAAATGCAGTCACAGAAGCCGGCAGTTCAAATAGTTTAATATCAAAAGCAAAAACTCACAGAGAAATAAGGGAGTCCATTTAAATTCAAGACCAAGATCAAAAATGCAGGACGACGCTTGGAAGCTCAGAGACAAAAGGCACACATGTTGGGAAACAAACGATCTGACACAGACCCAGGGAGCGGCAAACAATATATAGACATGGGAGAGGAGGAGAACGAGACACAGGTGACACCATTCAGCCAACGAGACACAGGCGGGAACTGGAAACAGGAGCACAGGCACAGGAGGACACAACTCTATAAAATAAAACAGGAAATTATCAAATTAACAGAAATCAAACCATCACACTGAAGTTTCATTCACCTCCACTGTAGCGGTGTCAAAATCCAAAAAATCAACACGGTTAAAATACGACTATTAATTTATGATTTATTTTCGTAATGTTTGTGAACCAGCGCTTTCATATGCAGCACAGAAAACTCCACATTAGACTGCCCGTCCTAAATTCTCTGATCTGCTGGTGATGGACTCATCTTGTGTTTGCAGTGACCCTCCCGTGATATTATTCATTGCGTCTAAGCCACAGTCCATTTGGCTCCTGACTCCTGGCTGAAGAAGGACTGCTCCAACAACTGGAAACACAGCAGACAGTGTAAATGAGTCATATTTCACCCTCGTCTGTGCTCTTTTCCTCCCCTCTCTCCTCCTCTCCTCCTGTACTATATAGAACTGTAATTACAGTGTCTTCTTTTCCTTATTAGCAGATAAGACTTTCATAATGGTTCCCTGGAGAGCCTGTCCAAACTTAATTAACGCTGGCTAAACAGTCCCCTCTCTCCTTCTGTCTCTCTCTCTTCCTCCTGCCCTCTATCACTCTTACTCCCCCCCCCATCACCCCCCTACCTCTCTCTCACACTCTCTATTAGTCTCATTCAACAATAGCAGCTGCAGGGAGAGTGAGCCCGCCCACCATTGATAAGTGCAAGAAAGCCCTGCACAGGAAAATGAAAGCCGGACTTGACACGGGCTTGACTCAGACAGCAATGAACAACCATTGGGGGGTTAATGCTGTTGCTGTTGTGTGTGCTAATTTACTCATTGAATTGAATAATAATGTTAGTGTGTGTGTGTGTGTGTGTGTGCGTGCGTGCATGTGTGCGTGAGGATCTAATTCCTCTGAGCGGTGTAAGCCTTGAAATCGTGCTCTGATCTTCGGCTGAGTAGCCCGCTCTTTTTATTCCCATTTGTTTGACTTAGAGAGATTAGCCATTAATTACTGGCTAGAGAAATTAAGCACACACACACACACAAAACCACACACAGAGCACAGTGCAGAGCTGTTAAATAGCGCATATTACGTCGGCCTGACACAGTCCAGAGGCATATACAGCTGATACAGCATTGTCCGACAGTCCTCTCACACATGTGTATGCAGACACACACACACACACACACAGCTGGTGGAGAGGCTATTGGGCGAAAGATGCTGTTCTAGGGGAAATCTGGCAGGTTTTAGCTGAGTACAACATCAACCTCCCGCATGAGAGCGCAGGGGGATTAGCACCGGAGAGACGAGCTGACCGAAGCCAAGACAGGATGAAGAATATCACAAACACAAGGCACAAAGACAGGCTGCTCGTTGTTTGCGCGGAGCCTATCAAAGCTTTCCAAAACCCTTCCCATCACGTCGAGCTGCTTTACACACCGTCCAAATGAGTCCTCTGACCGCCCCCGAGAGCAGAACCCAAGTCTGAGACGCTGGCAGAGATTCACTCAAAGCTGCACTAATTAACTGCTCCATCTTAACAATGGATAAACGGATAACATGGGAACTACTGAGAGGTTGCTTGTAGTGGCAAACCCACGGATAATATTCGCTCACTCAGCATTTCTCCCCAGTGTTTTAGTGTCTTTCAGCTCGTAGTTGTCTAACCTATCAGGCTCATTTCCCGCTGCTTTCATTGAAACGGTGCTGATGAACCTACTGTATGTCCGCCAGCTGCTCGGAACCAGCTGGTGAACACTGACCATTCAGCAGGTGAGGGCCGAGTGAATATTAAAGAAACAGTCTGATTTTTTTTTTTCACCAAATCATTTAGAATCTGATCTTTCAGTTCTAGTTCAGACCAGTTTTACAGGTGTTCCTAAATCAGATACAGGTCAGATCTTTTCATGAGACCTTTACGTCTATAACTCGTGTGAACTGAGCATCTGGTCACGAGGATGGAGTCGAACGTGGCCCATCACACCCTGATCACTTGGAGTGACATCTGCTTCTCTGAAGTCATTCGCATCACGATTCCACCCCTCCTGGCTCCGACTCGGCGTCCACACACACCTCCGTGCGGAGGCGGTGGCCATCGTTCCGCAAAAACCCATAAATTAAAAACTTGGCTCTCGTCCTCCCTCCGCTCACCAATTCACCTGCTTCCACAGCACATCAGCTTCTAAACAAACCCAGAAGTGCTGACTTCAGCGACCTCCGCGTTTACTTCGGTACGATGTGGCTGTGTGTGTGTGTGACAGCTTTGTTATTGGTGCTCACGTGGGGCAGTTCGGGACAAGTTCACATTGGAATCTGACTGTGGCCACATTAACAAATAACACAACCAGCAAATCACATTTCAGCAATAATAGATGTCATTTGTCTGCATCCAGTTATCGCCAATTAGTGGCTAAATATGTAAATAACCCATTGCCCATGACAACCCTGTAAGGTGATAATTGGTGTTTCCCCAGGGAGCAAACATCAAAGGATGCAGCTTTAATTAATAAACAGTATCACGGATTTTGAAGCCCTCCTCCAGACGTAAAATGACTCCATAAGATAGTTTCATCACCTTGTTAGTGTGTTATGTCCACTCTTCCAGTAGATATCAAATGTTTAACTACTGCGCACGAGCCGTCTCCCCCTGCACATTGGAGGCTTCAGGTTTCCTCACTGCAGTTTTGCAAGTTGCTAACTGGACCACAATCGCTTCTGGTTTAATCGTGATGACAGCAAATCAGGCCCAGATGCTCATATGTTACAGTCTGACCTTGGAGAAGCAAAGAGATGTTTTGCCTCCTCAGCTGATGAGCACGCAGAAACCATTTCGACTGAGGGGAGACTTTAACATTGTCTAGATTAAGTATCATCAGTTGGTTGATAAAATGAAGTTACAGCATGTAAGCCTGTAGTGTTGAAGTGACTTCCTGTTTGCATAGTTGATTGCTCGTAATTGGACATTGCTCTAGATGTTTCCAAGCAACCGGTCTGAACATTTCCAAGACATTCCTTCAGTTTTAACAGTGAAATCCAATTTACTAAATCTCTAAAAGATGACGATACAAACGGCTGCAGGAACAAAGCTCAAACCCACAGCAACCTTCATCTTCTCCTGAGCTATTTCCTTCTTTTCATTCCCAAAATCTCTGAAGGAAAAAATTGTTCTCGTTCCTTTTGGCTGCAATAAGAAGCGGGGTTGTCTGTGCTGTGATTCATGGCCGTGTCTGTTGTAGTTTACGAGAACCGCCTGCCGTCGTGGCTCCATTTCATCCCGTCGACTAACAATTTTGCTTGTTTTTGAAGCGCCAAGGTCGCTGACAGAAGGCCGTTACAGCGGCTCAGCTTTCATCTTCATGGGCAGAGATGATTCTCCGAAAAATGTTTTATGCATCACGCTACTGCCTCGCCTTAAAAACAGATTGCAATTTTCCTCCTTTTGCATGGCAGAGACAAGGCAGATATGAACAGACAAGTACTGCTGATCACTTGCTATGAGGATTTTCAGAAAGGACGGCAGCTGAAGCAGGAGAGCTGGAGATGAGGTCTGTACTGTATGTGTCTGCCTCCCTCTAGTGGTCATAAGACAAGAACAGTGCTGTGTGCTACAGCATCAGTTCATCAACAAGATAATATCTGATGTGGCACTGATTTATCATAAAAAAGACAAAATGAAACACAGAAACGGAAAAAAGCTCAAGAGCCGAGAATTGTAATTCGTCTTTATTGTTTAAATTCACCAAAAAGTTTTCTGCATAACTACATCCAACAGCATTCATTGCTGTCGTCACCGTGACCTCAACAGCGCCCGGGTGACGACAGTGTGACATCATCAGTGCCACCATGATCTCACAGCATCATGACATGGCTCAAACGGCAGAAAAACACCGCAGACAGTCGGCCCACACCAGAGTCCGTCGTCGATAGAAGCACCTCGCTGCCGCCGCCCCGTGTAAAGCACAAACATTGCACATCAACTTATAGCATAGCATCAAGTGTCCCTCTTACATGTACTGCTGAAAAACCAAAACCCACCCACCCCTCTGTTCAACATGGAGTCAAAACAAAAGAAAAACATGAGTGGGAGTGTTTTCCCCCTGCCACCAAACATGGGTTTATACACCGAGCGTGATTCTCAAATACGATGGCTGCTGATGGGTCTCTGGAGATGATAATGATGATCCAAAACACCAACAGCACCCGTGTGCGCTCCCAATGCTCCGCTACTGTCATCGCATACCTCTGCTTTCTTTTCCCTAAATATCCACATCTAATATTAAACATGCGCAGATTAATAAAAGGGAGGAAGATTAAAAATGATCTGACCTGAAAATAAAAAAACTGTGCTGCTTTCTACACACAGGCCTCTGTTTTGTTTTGTTTTTTTGCCAGATTGTGAATATTAAACATGGTGCTTGTATTTTAAATGTATGCAGATATATTCCAAATGTTCAGATACATCCTCTGGACTTTAAACTGAAAGTCATCAACCCGGAGGCAGGGCCGTAGTAAAGATTTGAAAAACACTGAGGTCAACAGTACAAAGTCCCCCGATGCAGCCAGACCCCGCCCCACCCCCACCCCAAAAACTGAGAAATTTTAAGCAATCACCAACGCGGAACACGTGTCATGTACAAATTTAACGGTCAAAATAGATTTTACCCACACCTCTGACCAAACGCCACTTCGAAGCTGCTATATTTATGTTATCGGCCAAAACATTCAAATTTTAGGATGCTGGCTCTAAAAAATATCAGAATTTGGCTTTAAAGATTCTTTTTTTGTGACATATTGTACAATACAAACTTCCCCTCGGGTCAGTAAAAGCCTTCAGTTCCTTAAAATTGTACTCATGTGGTCATTTGTAGCTGCAGCCTTGTCTGGGGGGTCCAAAACTGTTTCATATAGATATATATATATATATTTATATGTAATAACTGAGATATTTAGACTTTTTTATATTTTGATTCTGCATAAATCTTCAGGCTTTGTTAAAAGGAACTCTAAAATATTTGATATAATCTGAATATTTCCTGCTGTACAACAACATTTTGCATTGATTCTGCCAGCGTTTGGGTTCCCTTCGTAAAAGTGCTCATCTCTCATCAAACTATATTTTCCTATCCTACATTTACATTTCTGTGTCCCTCACCGCTCCATCATTTCCCACCTAATATACTCTCTTTTGGTATCGTTTTCCACTTCTTGCTCAACACTGTATATCGTAGCTGTTTTATGTCCACTTGGTGAAGTTAAAATATGGCTATAATCTCCTTTAGTACCATCTCAATGATGAGGAGCGTCACGTACAGTGTGCTCGCAGATTCCCCAGCTCTCCTCAGAAAAAATGAGGGCGACTCTAATTTAGACTGTGACATTCTTTGTACTAAAAAATTGCATTATTCCTCTCTATTATTATGGCTATATTAGCTTTGTTCAAACATAAAGGATACTATAAATGCTGGGGAGATCTGCTCAACAACCATCTCACAGCGGATATCCCTCTAAACACTCCGTCTGTTCCTTTTTGCGATGTGTGAGCTGCAACATGTTCTCGTCTGTGTTGGTAATGTTGTGGAAAACGTCGATCCAGATGATGCTGAAATGCGTGAACCCTTCAGAAAAGTCAGGGAGTTTCACAAACAGTCCCACCGTCCTCCATCATAAACACAGTGGAACTAAAAAGGAAGAAAAATGGCGTCTGAACGTCGAGCGAGCGATCCCTCCCACTGTACTTGCATAAATCTCTTCATTAAATCATCTGCTATATACAGGAATACGTTTAATCGTTACATACGCCGCTCATCTGAGCCCGGCAAGTCTCTTGAACAGTACTACACCATAGTCCAAAGGTTCATCCCTCTTCACCAAGACCAAAATAACCAAAAGTCAAATTTCCTTATACAGTAGAATACAGTAGACACCTTTCAAGTAAAATAACTGTTTTTCTAAGAATACTGGTGTGTTCACATAATCGCAAGCAGACCCGAGTCAAAGCAGTATTGAAATCGGTTCAAGTCCGACTCGAGATGTTCTAAGAGTCAGACGCAGCCCGCAGCACGACAGAACACAGAACACAGCTGCGCGCGAGGAGGATTTCAATTGGTGGAGTCTGACCCAGGTCTGCCTCTAGCAGACAAAAACTTCATAATCAGATGATGGACAGAACATAGTGACTAATTCTTGTTTCTCGTTGCTGAATCCGAGGAAGGAAAAAAGTAAACGAAGTAATTCTTTTCAAAAGTACAGAAAATGCCATCATAACCACAGACAACTAAGCCGTCGATTTCTCTGTTTTGAAGAATGTCTCTTTTTTTTTTTGCCTTGATATCAGGTGAGTGAAAGGTAAACACCCACTACATCTTTTTTTATACAGTAATCCATTGATAATAGTCAATGCACAAAAGTAAAAGACAAAAGCACACAAATATCCAAAAACTGAAATTGAGACAGCTCAAGACAAGAGATTTTTTTTTCCTTTTTTGCTGAAATTTTTTTTTTCCTCACTTAAGTTTAAAATACACATAGTAACCAGCTGTAGAAGGTTTACATAGGAATTTGGATTCATCAAAAAAAGCACAGTTTTAAGTCAGTCCAGCTTTCCTGGCTTCATTGTGGACCATAGTGGGCAAGACCAGGATGGTCCAGTCCAGTCCAGTCCTGTCCAGTCCAGTCCAGAGCAGGAGTTGACTACTGGCCATGGCTGGGGCACTACCGTACTGATAACGCAGCGCTGTGTGCCATCGTGTGCTGGGCAGATGGCAGTTACTGTACGATGATTGCTGGGGCAGAGATCGAGTTGGAAGGTTTGCCCTTGTCACACTGTACTGTACTCACCCTGTTCATCCTCACTGCGATATTACGCAGGGAAGCACAGCACAGCTTCACGCAGCTCAGCTCAGCTCAGCTCAGCTCAGCAGTGTGGGGGGGGGGGGGGGGGGCCTTTTGCTGTACAGTGGCGGTCACCACAGAATAGGCAGTCTACTTAAAGATAGTGACGAGGGGCCCGGTGGGGCCAGTAAGGGCCAGTGAGGCCGGGGGCTCAGGGAGCAGAGAGAATAGAGAAAGAGAGAGAGGATTATGGCTGAACGTTTGCATCGGTAAAGAGACTGAAGCAGAGCTTTGACCAGGTGAGGGGGCTGATTGGGCAGAGGAGGGGGAGAAATGCTTCGAGCTGCAGATGAAGGGGGCAGAGAGAGGACAGACGGAGGCCAGGCCAGCGGAGAGACAGGGGGTGCTGGGGATAAAGTGGAGGCAGGGAGTGTGGAGGGTTCCACTGAATAGAAACAGGGGGGAGAAGAGTTTTCCAGAGAGTTTTCAGTGAAGGGGAGGGGGTCCTCTGCCCATCAAACAGACACCTGCAGGAAAACACAGTGGAGCATTATGTTACGGACCCAGGTTGAATTTCACTCAGCAGATTAGTGAAATGTGCTTTGGATGTGCTTTGGATTTGAATCTTCTCACCACTTATTCAGTATTATGTCATTTGCTATTTACGCCT
This sequence comes from Datnioides undecimradiatus, assembly GCA_008933995.1. Lineage (NCBI taxonomy): Eukaryota > Metazoa > Chordata > Actinopteri > Lobotiformes > Datnioididae > Datnioides > Datnioides undecimradiatus. The sequence continues at coordinate 1,004,712 of WARS01000054.1, read as the reverse complement.
TTTTACTTCTGCATTTTGTTGAAACCTGAGTGGTGCCACTGTACGTAAATGCTTTGTTTCACTTTTAATTTCTTCCCCTGCACAGGTCGAGTTTAGATCATTCGTGTATGTACATCAGCGTCTTCCTCTGCAGTACAGGTCTGCAGTCCAAACCCCAAACGACATCATTTAAGAGATGAGGAGATGATATTAGTTAGATATTTTTAGATTATTAGATATAAGTCTTATTCTCCCGTGCCTTTGCTGGGATGCTGCTGCGCTCCACTGCATTGTCACCAGCACCTGCAGATTAGTGCATGTGCATCATGCGTGTGTGATCTTGAAAAGAACATTTAAATGACAGCCGCGCTGATGTTAGTAAGGTACTGTGACATCATATGGTTGCAAGAAGATGACATGTTGTTTAAGATTAGCCAAATTGCCATTTTGGGATGTAATCCTACATAAAGTATACACAGCCTGTTGCACACAGGTTCAACAGTGCCTTTGCAGAAAGAATCTAAAAGTCACATGACTTCTTGTCCTCACTCACTACCTAAGCAACATAACAGTGCCACGGTGACCCACCAAGCTACTAGATGTTTCCACTCAGTGTCACAGCCGGACGACTTCAGCAGATGGTTTCAAGGTGCCGAGAGTTCTGCGGGAAGAAGGGGAGAGCTTGTTAGACGGTGAAGAAGGAAGACACAGAGTCTCTGCAGCTCGCCGTGTGTTAAAGCACATGACAGAGGAGCTGTGTGTGTGTGTCTCACAGGCGTGTCGTTCCACTGTCGCGGCAGGTCTTCTGGCTCAGGTGGGTAAGACATCCAGGATGGGCTACGGTACGAGGACGGCGGTGACATGACAAAGTAATCCGAGTATCCCGGCCGGTTGGCTGATATAGCGTAGACTGCTGTTATTGGGTTTCCTGCCAGATGCAAAGACGGTTTTAGCCAATGACTGAACTTATCACAGGTACTGTCTGCATTTCGGCACCCGCGGCACTTCGCCATACCTGAGTAGGTGGTGATGGACTGGTCGACGGTGACAGCGGGGAAGGGGGTCCTGGACAGCGGCAGGTACGGGGCGCCGTTGTGCTGCTGGGCCTGCAGGTCTGAGGCCTCCGACACACGAGGCTTCAGGCTAACATCAGGGGTGGAACTGTCATTGGAGAGGAGGGACAGATGTTAACCTGACATACAGCAATCAGACATCGATTAAACAGATTAAGGTGCTTCACAGCACCGAACTAAAGCTGGGATGCTGAGGGTGAATCTGTGAGGAGGCCATATTTGTTCATTTGATCCTAAATCGAGACGATAAATCAACTGGAAAGTCAAATTCTCTGACTTGCTCTAAATCGCAGGTGCAAACAGGGAAAACGGGCAAATGCGAATAGTTTATGTATTGTTTGGTTTGCACAGTTTAGGTTGAAGCAGTTTGGGGCTGATCGTGACCGATGCAGTGAGCAGGAGGGAAGTTTGAGCCCTGAAAGCAGTTGAGTCGTCGGCTCTGTGAGCAGGTCCAACATGAGAGCGGCTATAAGCACCGACAGCTGCTGGACTGTAAAACATAACAAAAGCAAAAATATAAAAGCAGTTGAAATTGAAATGGATATTGAGGAGTCTGAGATAGCTGGAGTGTGTGAGACAAAGAACTGGAGAATCAATATCAGCCGATGTGTTTACACTCAGAACAAACCCATCCTCAGCAGACCAATGACCAGATCTGATTTTAAACCTAATTGATTGTGTTTTCTTTCCACAGCAAACACTATTAAGGCACTATTAAGTTATATGCTTTTAGCACAGGAAGAGAGGGATCAGTGTGAATTTGTTTTTTGTTTTATTTGCATGAAGTGTCTATTTTAATCTGCTGCCATAATAATATGCACGTGTCCAGCCTTTATTGTTGAGCAGGGCTGAGCAGGGGAGTTCAGTTGAAGAAGTGAGTTAACTTCAGTTCAATCTCTGTGGGCATTTTATTTATGCATATTTCATATACATGATTCCATGTGAATGATGTATCTGGACTCCATATATGTAAATTTCCCCACTTTTAGACCAGCATGTATAATTAATGGACACTAGAACGGTTTCCCTGGCAAATATGGAGGCAACTAGACCATCGCACCATCGCAAACATCTGAGCCTCTTAGATTTGTCCCTTTTCCTTTTCCATCTCACTGCTTCCTCCACCTCTGCACTGTGGAAATACTGACTACTGTACATGTTACACTACAGCTGGAGGCCGGAGGACAGATGATGTCATTGCCACGGCTCGGGACCATGATGCACTGTGCACGCCAATGCCTCTCGGTGCATACTAAAGAGGAATTAAAATGCCGCTCTCTTCCTCCCTGAGGGTGCAGAGGAAGCGAGTATGACGACCTGAGTGATTAACTGCTGAAATATTTCTGTTTCTGCCACTGAAGCGAGAATGAGGGTCACACCGGCATGGATTCAAAAATTATAGACTCATAATTCAACTGGTAGTTATCAGTGAATTGTAAAACCAATAGATGTGTTTCTATCAAATGAGAGAGAAGCATTAAAATGCATTATTTAATCTGAGTCGTGTCCTAAAAACCCAAACGATATTTAGTGTTGAGCCTGTTCCTGTCAGCACGTCGCAGCTGGAATGTCATGTTCTCTGTTTGTCCATTAGGTGGCGAACATGCTCCTCGGGCACGATCCACCACAGCACACTACAACAGTCAATCACTCTCTGCAGTGCTAAAGTGCCCAGCAACACGGAGCACACAGCAACAGCATTTAAATGAAGAAGCCGCTCAGTTCAAATGATGCAGGCTAACATATGGGCCTGGGCGAGGGAAGTGAGGGGCAGACATGCAGAGTGGATGCTGAGGCTGGTCAGTTCAAAATGGGCTGAAGTGCGTTCTCCATAAAGAATCTATACATATATCTAATACAGTGATTAGCCCAATCTCTGCAATTTGATTGGCTGAGAAGTAATCCAAGAATTTTACATACGTGAACATTTTCTTTATATTTAATCTCAGATTATATTAATAGGTCACATGTTTGGCACAGTGGATGTTTCATTAGCAGAGATGTAACACAACTTCAACATAACATCTTTTACTGATTGTATAGTGTGTTTTTAGTGTTTTAATTCATTTTGATGCGGGATGTAGTGCCATCTAGTGGTGAGGTTGCACACTGCAACCACTTAAATACCCCTCCACTCATCCACCCCTGTGTGTAGGGAGAATCTACACTGGTTGTGATTTACACAAAGTTGGGATGCTGGTATATCTCTTGATAATACAGCTCAGAAGGTCTTAGCTTTTGGTCTTCAACCCAAATTCAGTTTAAGTTTTGGCCCATGAAAGGACCGCCCCTCTTACAAGCTAATAAAAACTCACTTTCAGGTGATTATACACTAATGAAAACACAGCTCTGAATATTTCATTTCTACCAATAGACCACGCTCAGCCCCGCACGGTGGACCTTTAATATATTTTCACGTTCAAGAACTTGTAGGTGTGAACATTTGTGGGAGTTACCATCGTAGTGAAGTCCCAGGAGGTGGTCCTGGTCTTGAGGGGATCAGTGGTGGGGGTGAACCGATGCCCATATCAGGAAGCTGGGTGAACCGGAAACCCTGCCGATGCAACAAATGGAATTTAGAAATATATGTGAGGCTCCTGGACGCTACAGGCCAAAATGAACCAATAGGACGAGCTGAAGTCAAAATCCAAAAACGTGGATGGAACAATGAACCAAAATTGAACAAAGGCAGACGGCTAGAAAATCACATGGACGTCTGATCAGAACAAGACAGAGGATACAGCTTCAAGCTGCGAGAGGCAATTTTACTTGTTGGTGGGTGTTCAATCCTCAGCCGCTTTAATCTCAGCAAAGCTTCTCCCTTGCTGATCAGCTGTTGGCAGTGCACACAGTGACAGCACTAAAGGCAGCTTTTCTGGATATCCAGCCCCTCTGTGCTAACTCTGCGCGCAAACATGTCGAAGGATCGAGACACTGCTGCAACAGCCTGAGGATGTGCGCTTCACAGCAGTTTGTGAGTGTGTACAACTTGCCTGGTGTTCAGTGTGAACTGACCTTTGCATACGTCTGTCACTGACAGGCTCAAATATGATTTATGTATTTACCGACACTTTGGACTTGCTCTTGATTAACATTGTGCTTTGGTCATTGAGGGACATTGTGACATTAAATCAAAGTATAATGCTGGTTTTCAGAAGGGTCAAGTGACTGAGTAACAAATACTAAACTTACTGTAGGTACAATCTAAAGCTTAGGCAACACTGGACTTCTACTCCAAGTCCTCTGAAAGAGAAATACTAGCTCTTTTAATTTCATAACTTTACTTCACAGCTCATTTAGGGTAACGTGATGGCTGTAAATTAAAGTTACTGCACATGCAAAACATTTGATATGTTCATAAACTGTACTCTACTTAAAAAAAAAACATTCTGAAGTCTTACTTTGATATTTTAAGTGTTTTCATACTATGTTCTAATATTCTGGGTTATATAAATAGTGGATTAAATGGTTATGTGTTATAAAAGATGCCAGTGTGACGTGAACCCACAGAGAATCATTAACCAGCTCTGGAGTTTGCCTCAGATTGGTTTTAGTGCCTTTCCAGTTCAGCGTTTTGTTTTTACAACAGGCAACTTCACTGTTCTGGCTCAGTCTCTCTGCTCTCATCAGGCTTGTATCCAGCGGCTGTAGGCAGCTGCTCTCAGGCTGGAATCAACCCACTGTACACCACCTGCCCAGCAGCTGACAGCAGACAGATAAAGTCAGTGACTCTCTGACTTTTCTGTGGAGCGTTTAGCAGCTAAAGAGCCAAGTGTTCTTCTGCGGAGCTGATGCAAATCAAAGGAGAGCTAGGAGGATAGCAAATATTATATTAAATGTTATATCTATATATCAAACACAACACTATATAAAAGCCCCTGTTTCTCTGTTTCAGTTGGATTTGTGGGCAACTGTTTGCCAACACTCTAACCATATGAACTGGATTTAGTCTAAACAATTTCATATTATTTAGTTCTCAGCTTGATGGCTGCCCTGCAGTTGTCACCAGTCAGTTAATGCAGATTGTATTTAATGGTTTTTACACTGTATTCTGCTGTATTCTAACATGTCTTTGTTACCCATCCTGTAACTATTCCCTCTGCAGACATCACTCTGTATAGTTTTTATTAGAGCTACATTCTAAAGAAGAAATCATCCGCTGGTTGACAGTAAAGTCCATCATATGTTGGAGTAATAAAACCAAAACTCTCCGCTCAGTTAGAAGTATCTTTTTGTCTTTCTGCCTCTTCTGCTTACTGGTTTGGGTAGGCTACACTGGTGCATGTCCTCATAAGCTGCGCTCCTCTGCCTGCCGCCGCAGGGGTGGTTCATGGTGCCTGGAGCGCTGGTCACCCCGTCACTGTAGTGGCTGGTGTGGGACGGGTTGTAGGCTCTGTGGGCATGGTGGTGGTGATGGCGGTGGCTGCTGAGGGGAGAGAGAGAGGAACAGTAACAGAAGAGACAAAGTTGAGTCAACAGATACACACCTACTCTCTTCACTTTCCTTGTTTTTTCTTCCTCCAGTGTATAATCAAGCAGACATGTTCAGAAAAAATCTAGTCTGCTTGTTGAAAAACAGCTTGGAGTGGGATGAACGCTCTCAAACACTGGGATTTCAAACTGCGCGTCAGGGCACCGCTCTCTTTTCTTTCCTACACAATGCTGCAAATCATGCAGATGCGCTAAGAAATAAATAATATGTGGAAAAGCAGAAGTTTACTTGGTCGGAGGAGAAGGGGGGTCGTGGTCCGGAGGTGCTAGGCTGAAGGCGTTGCCTAGCAACATATGCATCTGCATGCGGACCTCGTCAATGGATGGCTGAGAGCTGAGTGTGGAGGAGTCGGAGCCACGGTGAGCTTTTACGCCCAAGCTGCCGTTCCCGGTGCCAGTAGATCCTCCTCCGTAACCCAAAGAGCTCATCAGACGGTCCACGTTGGTCTCCTCAAACGGTTCTGGTTCACCCTACAGAGCGGAACAGAAGGAGAGCTTGTCCAGTACATGATAAGGACATGGACACTGAAATCACGTGTTCCTGTCAGATCAAGTTGTCACTGACCACACATTGAGTGTACTTCCGGTTTTCTGAGAAACCAATGAGGAACATATGAAGGATGCTGATATTATACAAGAGAAGTTGAAAAAGAGGCAGAAATCACAGACGTTAGTGAGTCCAGATGGTCAGGAGCAGGAGTCCAGGTCTGCAGTTTGCCAGTAAATTTTAAATAAAGGAATCTAAACTGCACTGTGTTTTCTCTGAGCGTCAGGTAGAATCATCAGACATGTACCCTCTGTGGGGCTGCTACTCTACTTAAATACGATTACATCACTCCCAGCCAGTTCATGTTGGACCCTCAGCTCCATCACTCTGCCATGTGCTCAGCCCTTTGCTGTTTACTAACACACGACGGTACAGCTGGATTCAGGGGAGCCTGATCATCACATTTGCTGATGATGCCACAGTGGTGGGGCATCAAAACTAGCGGGGAACATCGAGACCATTGGAGTGAAGATCTCACAGAGCTCATCCAGGTGAGGAACCCCACCAGGTTTGTGAAAAGGAACACAGCGTACTGACGTACTTCATCATGACCTGGTAGCTGCAACAACAGCGGCATCAAAGCCCTGCAGATGAAAGTCAGTAGATCTGAGGAGAAACAGTGGAGTCCAGCTACCCTCTTCTTAGGACCCCTCCTAAGCAGACCCTCCTCACCCTCTGGCAGCAGCTTACTGAAATGACACTCCTAATGTGCATATTTCATCTTGGTTACCTGTTCTGACACTCAAATTCCCTTTTTCTCCTTCTGTAACTGCATATTACTGTTGTTTTACAGTATCCTCTGTTTTAACTAATAGGTACACAGCCTCAGGGACTTTGTTGTGCTGCGTAAGTGTTTGTGTTGTTGTTTTCAGTGTTATTTAAGGTTGCACCTTGATCCCAGAGAATCACTCTCTAATTCTGCCTCGCGCAGAGATGCATGGTAAAAAGACAATGCGTTTGATTTCATTTGATTGATTTAATACGCTCCCAGTGGCCAGTCTTTTGCTCTTGGACTGTACTGCATAAAACAGAGAGATGCTTCAGCTGTTCAGCCTAATATAATAGAAATATGTGTGAATCTAATGCAAAACAGTTCAACAGCACCTTACGTCCTCTAAAATAACCATAGAGTTGAATCAAGTCCTCTGTAACACAATTTAAGCAAGAACTGACCATTGTTAGCATCATGATGGGATCATTTACTGCAGGACTGCATCAGTTTTAGCTAGGTGTCCCTAATAAACTGCCAACAAAGTCTATTTCCATACATCATTCTGGATTCATCATTTATTTGTTTGCAACCTTTTTTCTGACATACCCCTCCATCAACATCATCTGCAATGGTCAGAATGGTTGAACTGGATTTAATCCAACACTGTCAATGACAGAAACTGATATTGTTGCAATAGGTTTTCACAGAAGACACAGCGAGCAGTCTTGATGGTCTCTCATTTGTTCAGCTGTTCGGGTTTGCAGTTACAGCTGGAAGATTTTACCACCGTCACCACAAACACTATGGGTATTTAAGAGACAAGTAAGAGGCTCAAGTTGCAACCTGGGTAATATAGCTGAATTAATGTCTCAACATTAATAATAGCCTTTTCCTAAATGAATAGATATTACATGAAATGTCAGTTTTATGCAAAATCACATATAAATTAGTGAAATATATGCTCTGTGCAGTAATTATATTCATTTAATTGACTTACAGACACGTGCAAGAAAAAGTCCAATAACACATTTTGTCATTTTTTTAATTAACATTTGCCTGGATTCATTAATTAGGAATGTGATTCTATCATCATAACAGGATTCCACTAAAAATTGATGAAATCTTAAAATGATCCAGGATTGTTAGCCGGCCCAAACACGCTGTGCAACCATGCGAACACAAGTCAAGGCAGCACACAGTGTCCTGCCGTAGGTCCCGTGAAGCAACGATCGTAAAGCAGGACACCAAGCCGATGAAGTGCATGAAGCCGAAGAAACACACCCACTGTGCGCGTCCGCGCAAACACACACACGGCCACGCGCAAACACACTCTGCTCTCCTTGTGCCGTCTCAGTTTGGTGCATTCAAGGCTATTAACCGCTATCGAGTTTCCCATCTGAATCCATGAATAGGCCATAATCATATTCAGAGTCATTGACATTCAGCTAGGTAGCACGGTGGCTGGTGTTACTGTGCCGCAGCAGAGAAGCAGCATAAAGAGATTTCACTCACTCTATCGCTCCCTGTTTTATCTCCCTCTCTCTCCGCCTTTCTTCCCTTCTCCACCTCTTGCTGGTGTTCGAATGAAGGAATCGCTTTTCCTCTAATCTTTTTGTCGTTTCCTCCCTTTCTGCCTCGCTTTCCCCTTCTTTATCTTTCTGTTTGATGGTGGTTTATAAAGTTCATAGAAAGGTGGTTTGTTAATCCTCTAGGTATAAGCGCTGAGCATCAGAGCGAGAGGAAAAGGAGGGAAAGGAAGGATTTAAGTTAGGAACGCTCGCGGAAGATTATTTTATTAGTTTGACAAGGTGGCAGAGCTTTACTTTGCCACAACCATCACGTGACCTGTTTGGAAGATGAAGCATCTGTTCGCGGTTTCATCATCGCTCTGGATGACTCACCTGGTCAGAGGTCGGACCTGAGCTGCCGTATTACAGTTTGTTACAGGATCCGGCTCCAAAATTCTTCAAAGCTTTGCACGTTCTTGCCGCGGGCTATTTTTCCCGATATCTCCTGCAGTAAATCCCTCACATCCTCTACTCACGCGGCCTTGCTCCTGGTTATGACTTAACTTCTTTACATCCACTGTCCTTTTCCTGCAGCTGACACATTCCACTGACCTCATTTCTGACTCGCTGTTATTAAAGACAAAAATTCCCCAAAGCTTGCCGACTATCGCCGGAAAGCCCGTGACTCGCCCGGTTACTCACGTCGTAGCCGTTGTTTCGGATGCCCCTCCTGGATCTTTCTCTCAGCACCAGCAGGTCCATCTCTGTCTCCACGGGGCTCGGGCTGCTCAGAGACTGGCGGCTCCAATAGGTGGGCTCCCGCGGGTGGGAGTACCTGACAGACAGGTGGCAGGTGGGAGAGGAAGCATTTTAAACACGTGATGATAGCTCAGGGGGCCAAACTGTAGCTGCTGATGACACGTCGTGTCCCTTGTATTCTGGGAAGGATTTAGGGGTTTTAGAGGGTGACAGTTCACACGCAACACACACACATGGCTGCTGGTTACACATGGGGGGATTTGGTTAACTGAATATATATTTGAAAAATCATTTAAAATGACTTTTATTAAGTGGGGTACAAAAAACGGGGGAGATGGCTGCACTGGGAGTACTGTGCGTGAACAAAAGACCAGCTGATCTAATAATGTAATCCATTTTACAATTAAAGTCAGAATCCCATGGTTTTAATGAGGGTGTTTTAGAATAATGGATGAACAAAGTCAGGATTTGAATTTTAGAAGAGGTAAAACCTGGAAATAGGGAATATATCTTCTGGTCTTTCCACATAAGCTGTCATGATTTATTGTTAATCATATTTACCCTCAGTTGACTTTATTATTTTTTATTTTGAACTACTTTGACCATTTGATATACATGTAGGCCTTAAGGTTTTCATTTAATTAGTTTTTATTTACATCTGCTGGATGATGTGTACTTGCTGTATACGTACTTGACTTGATACTCAAATTCATGCTTCTATATGAACCCTGGTGCTGCTTTATGCTGCAGTGTTTCTGCATTTTCAATCCCAGACCTCACTTGTCAATCACACTTCTACACACAGTGACGTCCATGGATTTTCCGTTGCTCAAGTTACAGTTTCAGAGCCGAAACAAATGTAAACAGGATCATTTAACGTGTTGAATGTGTTAAATCAGCGAGGGGAACCAGACACCTATCTGTACGAACTGTAAAATACTAATGTGCTGACCACAAATCACCCCTCACTACTCACTCATTCCTTATGCGTTGCTTAGCAACTAAGCTCTACGGCTACACATCTACAGTAGACCTACAGTTCTTGGTGGAAAAGTACAATTTATTTGGCATTTAACTACGACTGAGTAAACTTACACAGAATCACAAATTCTGAAAACTGTCTCATAAAAGCAGGATTAATTGTTCCGAACAATACCAGTCAGCTGTACACCGCTTAGTTTGAGAGTTTACTGCGTAAATAATGATGAAATAGAATGGAACAGAAATAGATTAATTCAATAAACTTCAATAATGAAGTAACAATCTGTTCTGATAGCGAGGTTTAATCCACTAACGTCGCAGTTGTCAAACATTTTTTTAGCTGATTTAACATTTGGTGAGATTAAGTCCCATATCAGCCAACATGTGAATTTATTTCTTTGGTGGGCTCTTTTGATTTGTTTAACCAGCTGCAGCGTAGTTAAGTCAGAGAAATGTACGATTGTGGCACGTTTAAGTTTAATAAGTCCTTTTTCATGAGGATCCCCAACAAAGTCTACCTCATACCTTTTGTGACATCCTGCGAACGAGGCCCTCTTCTCCTCAGCGGTCATAGGCTCCTTGACCCCGTTGTCGTGCCGGCCGTGCCTGGTGTCACGGTGACTGTAACCGTGGCTGCCGCTCTCGGACAGAGAGAACTCTCCGTACCCCTTCCTCCGGGCCTTCTGACGCAGCTTGTTCCTGTAGTGCTCAATGTCCGACTTCTGCTTCAACCCACTGTGGTTCGCCTGCAAACAATCCATTCAAGTATTGAGGTATATATTATCCCATTTCCCTGGCTCCATACACCACACACACTGTCTACTGCTAAGACAGATCAATGCCTTATAACAAACTCTACTGAACATGATATTTTCTGCTAATGTGCACCAATCAATTACAGTTGAACTGGAACACAGTGACCCTCTGCTGGGATTGCTTGATCCTATGTTAATAGATTTAGGGATAATTCATCATCAGCCTGTCTCGGCTGCAGAGAGGTGCAGAGAGGTGGAGGTGAAAAAAAGAAAGAAGGGGCGGAAAAGAGGAAAAGTGAGAGGCTGAGTGGGATAAAAGTGATAAGATGTGAGAGGAAAGAGCAGGAAAGGAGACAAAGCGTCTGTAGAAACAACAGCTAAATTCAGGATCAGTGCAACGTGCCCCAGAGGAGATGCTATGATAACACTACAGTACAGGAGGGGCAGGATTACAGACGCCTGGAACCAAAGGTAACATAAAACAGTGGTTTACAAGCTATTTAGTCTCATACTACTCGCATACCACTGATATGTTATATTGATTTAAACTTGACACTAGCTGGCTTTGTTAGCATTGGCAACCCTGACATTTCCATTACTTACATCAATAGCTAACTTTTGTCTATTTATCCAATGATTTTAACTAATATTTGGTAATTGTTTTTACTTACTTTAGGTTTTTGCCATCTTAATTCTATTCTTCTTGATCATAAGTCAGAATTATGTACAGTGAACCCTGATGTTGGAAACAGTCGCGGTAATGGATCTCCTGCCGCTCTTTTGTGGCGTCCCCCAGGGGTCTAGTTTAGGTCACCTCTTATTTACCATTTACGTGCTACCCTGAAGTTAAACCATATGTAGACACAGTATTGTTTTTCCATTACTTTGTGGATGACATGCAGTTGTTTGTCCTGTTAAAGCAGGAGTCATTATAATGACACCTTCTGGCCCCAGCACCAACAGTAGTAACAATCTCACCCCTAGACTGGCTGGATTAAAAGAAGACTGAAGTCTAGGTTTTATTTCTGACTCTGGTTTGTCTCTTAATGCTCAGGTGACCAAAGTGTCGCCAACATGCTTTGCACAACTCAAACAACTAACCAAAGTCATGTCGTGTCATTCTTTTCACCTGCTTAGAAAAAGTCATTCATGCTTTCATCTTCTCCAGAACCAATGAGTGCGAAACACATTTTGGTATCGGCAGGCAAAACATCCAAAGACTGCATTTGGTGTGAAGCGCCACTGCTTTAATAAGTACTGAGAGAAGCGACCACGTTAGTCCAACCCTTTCTGTCCGTCACTGGTTGCCTGTAGAGTTTATATCTGGGATGATTTCACCTCTTGTTTTTCAAGCCTTAGATGTTCAGGCTCATTAATATGTGAATTGAGTAGGAACATTTCAGATTGTTACTGGAGGGCAGGTCTTTGCTGTTCAAGCCCCTCAGTTTTGAAGCTTCCAGGCAGGGAACTCTGTGTCATCTCTTCATATGGCCTTTTTTTAAATAACAATATTTTTTTCATTATTTGCTTTATTTTATCTTGTCTAGGCTTGATCTTCATTTTGTTTATCACGCGCTTACATGTTATTGTTGTTTTATTGTCTGTTTTACTGTAACAAGCCCTTTGTAACGCTTCTTGTTGATGAGAGATGCTGTATATAATGGTAATTCATGCCTCTATCCATGCACCACTTCCATCACAACTAGTTGTTATGCATTCTTAAACACAACTAGCGCTCTGATGTTACAACTGACTCAATACATGGATGCCTCTCTTCTAAAATCTGAATTTCTATTTTCTCAAATTAGTCAAGTTACAAGCCAATCTTCCATCTCACCCACTGGCAAGTGCAGATGTATCCACTGTGGTAAGTCCCATATGGTGGTTTTGGTACATTGTCCACACTGCGGACTCACCTCACAGCTGAGTGTAATAAAGCCTTGAAGGTGTGTGTACATTATGTATACATATGTTGGTGTGCGCAGACTCACCTCGCCATTCAGGACCACAGAGTCTTGGCTGTGGGATGAGGAGGAGGGGTAGGAGTAGGTCGGCTGGGCTGTCATGGGTTTGATGGTAATGAGGCGCAGGGAGCCTGAATGGTCTTCATATGGGTCTGGGAGGAAGAGGAAGAGTCAGGTTAGCAAGAGTTAGACAGAGGCAGTTGTTCCAGGAAGCTTTGACGCTGCAATCAGAGGAATTATTGCAAATTCTACCTATTCCACCATCATTCACGGAGCAATTTTGCTCAATCATCTGAGCGTGATTGTCAAATCGAGGGAAAAGTCTTGCAAATTTGGCCAATCACGGCAGTTCTTCACATGACATGACCTTCACTGTCTCACAGAACCTTTTTTGGTCCTAGGGTGATTGTCTTACCCTCTGTTCAAGTGCAAGTGAGGTGTACTATTCTTGCCCCAACTTTGTGCGATGTACTGCAATGCAGTAAGGAAATGCAGGTGATTTCTGGAAATATGCGGAATCATCTGGGAGTTTGCTGAAAGATCGATGCCAGTGTAGCTGTCTGAGCAGTAACCAATAGGTCTAAAGCGACAGCTTAGTTGAGTATGAAGATGGAGGAAACAGCTAGCCTGGCCCTGTCCAAGTGGAACATAATCCCACATACCAGCACCACCTGAAGTGCAGTGCAGGGTTTGTTTAATTAATTCATTTGAAATTTACACTGAAGCTGCAATCAGAACATAGACGCTGGCTTTTATTTGAGCCCCAAACTGAGTTTTAAATTGGGTTTACTGATAGCTAAAGTAGCTGTTGACTGCTGATCTGATTTCTTGTGATACATATGGACACTGTTTATCACAGGAGAGGTTTGGCTCCTGTTCTTAATTTAAAAAAGAGCATTGGAGAGTACTGTATCTGAGTACTTTGGTTGTATACTGAATCTTGTATTTAGTAGCAAACGGCCGTAGTAAATGATAAACATAAAAAACAAAGTAGAATCTAGAACTTAACAGGAGAGCACAAAGGGTGTGTATGTATGGACGGGGCCTGTGTGTGTGTGTGTGTGTGTGTGTGTGTGTGTTTGAGAATTTCATGCATCTGTTCTTCATGCACAATCCTGAAAGTCTGCATTTCAGCTTAGTTCTAGGTGTTGTTGTCTTGGCCTTGTTAGGCTGTCATGATCTGAGGACGTTTGCCTATTTTGCCAAATGTAAGACTGACTTGTTGTCATGGCAATTCCAAATTTAGATGAGATCACACACTACAAATTATGTTTAGGTGTCGTGGCTAAGGATTTCAGAAAAACACACCATGTGCAGTTCGATGTTGTTTGGCTTGCAGAGGAAACATCAGCTGCATGGCACGTCATCCGCCTCTCACACTATATGAGGATCTCTGTATTTATGTGTGTATGTTGCGGTGGAGCAGCAGATGGACAGTGTTGTGTGTTGTACCGGGTCCGCTGTGACTCAGTGCCTGACTGACATCATATGGCAGACTGCTTCGTTGTAGGGCTACAACAGTCTGCCATTAACTCAGCTGCAAACCCACACAGTCACCATTCATCCTGGCCGCAGCTCAGCCCGCTTTATTTGCTGCCGTCCCTATCAGAAGGTGACAGCTAAGGTCAGGACAGGTGGCGTCAGGAGCAGCAGAGGCTGCGAACCAGATTGGAAACGACGACGCCGCGTGTAAATAATGTTCGCTCTGAGCACCGGTGGTCACCGTGAGGGCATTTCCACTACTGTCACAACAGATGCTAAGCATTGTCCGGTTGTTTTAATCAAACATGGGAAGTGTTCCTAAGATGTCTGAGTGGTGCTCGAACACTCATCATGCATTCGCCACAAACTCCATGTTTGCATCAGTGGAATGAAATATTCTGCGGCAACTGTTACTAAGGGAACATCTCTTATGAGTGTTTTCCATACACAAGGAGATAAACATTGTGACTCAAGTGACAATCTGCTTGTTGACAAGTACTTTGCTTTGGCTGTGTATGGCTTTATGGCTGCAGCTCTGTACTTATTGCTGACTTGTGACATTTATAGTGATGATGAAGATGGTGTTTCATGTTTGTGACAGACACCCGTGTAAAGAATATAACGATACTTTGCATCATTTCCATCTTGCAGATGACAGAGACACACCAAGGATGGTAAATGGTAAATGGCCTGTACCTATACAGCGCTTTTCTAGTCATGTGACCACGCAAAGCGCTTTACACTACAAGTCGACATTCACCCATTCACACCAAACGAAACTAAGGAAGGAAACTAAGGATTTCTAACTCATTCATACACCGATGGCGGGGCAATTTGGGCAATTTGGGGTTCAGCGTCAATTTGGGGTTCAGCGTCTTGCCCAAGGACGCTTCAGCACGCAGCCCAGAGGAGCCGGGGATCCAACCGCCAATCCTCAGATGGGTGGACGACCCGCTCTACCACTGAGCCACAGCTGCATGACGATGGTACATCAGGACCTTTGTTGCATTTCATCCTCTCGTTTCTCTGTACAGTCCCACATCACATACACGCAATTCAGATTGAACTGGAAACTTCTCACCACACTGAACTGACTTGTTTGTTGTGGACTTCAGCTCAGAGGAGGTGAATAACAGGGACTGATCTAGTCTACAGCAGTGCTGCTCTTAAATAGAGCAACCAACAGCATCCATTGCTGCAGCATCTTTGACTAATGAGACGTGACTGTCGTCTGTTGTTGTCGCCCGCAATCATCAGTATGCAAGCTGCACCGATCAAGAATAATCCCACAAACAATACAAAGGAGGGACATGAAAAACACTGCAGCACGAGGTGTCCTCAAACAGTGCTGCTAATGCGAGGCATAAAGCTGAAACATCATTAAGCTGATCTGAGAACAGCTCTGCTCAAAGACATTCACAATGTATCAAAGAAGCTAACTGACACAGATGATATCTCTACTGTCCTCATACACACACACACACACACACACACACACACGAAAGTAATGTATGACAATCATAGTATTATAGTTAATGAAAGGAAGACTAGTTTTAATTCTCTCATTAAACTCTCTGCAGGAATGCAAATAAGGCTATTTCTCAAATGTCAAATATAATCCACATGATCACTCACACATCACACCGATCATAACTTCAAATTACATCAAAAGCTTTTTAAACAAAGCTGAAAATGTTAGAAAAAAATTAAAATCTTGCTAATTTTAAATTTAAGGAGTGACCTGGACACGTGCAGGTGTGAAGAAAGCAGAAAGCCTCACCGCATCGTTAGGTCACACACTAATGCAACGTTCTTCTTTAATAACACTGGTTTCTGATCTTCATTCCTCCTCTCTGAATCTAGAAACTCTTCCAGTGTAGTGGATTTACATTTTTAATAATCTTTTGTTTTTTTTACAGAGCTCCAATCTGTTTTTCTTCTGCCCCTCTTTTATTTCTGACAACAGCACTTCTGTCCGTCTCCGGGTCTTTGCGAACAGCGTTTGGAAAATGAAACAATTACTCATCCTCCCCTCCTCTCCTCCGGGTATTCATTCATTCGCTTGCATAAACACCATAAATCACACAAATCGCTGTGAACGTCGCTTTGCTGATGCAAAAGGGTCCGAGAATGTCACTGAACAGAAACAACGTTGCAGCACTACCAGTGATCGGGGTGACGTTTACGCAACCAGTTCAGATTCTACAGCACAGCAGAATGATGGATACAAGTAGAAATGGGATTATTAAGTATACTCACTGGAAACAGGTGGAGCTGTGGAGATGGACAATATTTAAAGAGACAGCAGTTATTTATTATTAATTACCTTATTGATCTTCTCTGACCTTTCAAGAAGATATGTTACGTTATGTTCTGCAGTAAATTCGATTCATTTGTATTCAAAATGAAATGCAAAATGCCTTTCTCACTTGTTTGGATCACATGCCACATCCATACCTATTTAACCTAACCTATTTAATGTGCACATCCTTCAAACTCAAGCTTTATGTCACAGATCATCTCCGGATACGACCCAGAGACCAAACAGCAGCGTTAGCAGTGTAAAGGGCTGCAGAGTCAAAGAGGGAGGTTGGTGTGTCAGACCAGGAGGGCATGCTGGTTGTTTTCTCCATCATTTGCAGGGTTGTGCGGCGTGACTTTGTCTGCCAGCGGCCGCAAAAATGACCAGAATTGTGCATGATGTTGATTCGGTTTGCCGGAGAAAACGACAGTCGTGCGCTCCTGATCTGACGCACCAGCTTCCCTTTCTCCTGCAAACCAAAAAGCCACTGTGCTGTGACGCTTGGGTTTGACCCAGATTTCAATATTTGCTCTCTGCTGTAGTTCAAATGCCCACGGCCAAGTTCACAGGCGCAGTATTACAAGTGATTGCGCGACGTAACTCACCATGCTTACTCAGAGCAGTTACACCTGCGTGCTCTTTACATGGCCGTGCTGCGTTTAGGAGCAGCAGACACAGTCCTACAACAATGTGATGGCACCTCATGTACTTCAGACCTCAATTAAAAGGAGGAGGGAAAAGGAATCCCTTGAAATCACAGAGCTAACTGGTCTTTAACAACACGGTGCATCAACTTCTATCTCTCAGGGCGACAGTCACAGCTGTATAACTGCTGTATGGATTGTAATGTGAGTATACTGTCACAACTCTTTCCACCCACGTTCCTCGTCTTTCCTCAGTGATTCTCCTCCAAAGCAACCTGATGCGGAGCTTCAGGCACATGCGCTGCCATCGCTGGCTTTTATCCCTCTACAGCATTTTCAGCTTTGCGTCCCGAGATGAGGTAAGTGAGCTGACAACACCTGAAATGGCGGAACACAAAAACGGCTGGAACGTCTCTTTTGATTACGAACACTTTGTCTGGTTGTTTGCGTGTGTGCGTGAGGAGTGTGTGAGGAACACGTGAGAGTTTCTGATATGACTTCATGTGTCACCGCTGACAGTGACATGACGCAGCAGCAGGCTGACTCACTTTATGTATAAGTATTATGCTCGCTCTTTGTTTTCATGTGCACTTCATTAGCTCATATTAATTGACCTTTGGGTAAAATATGGTGTGTGTGTGTGTGTGTGTGTGTGTGTGTGTGTGTGTGTGTGTTTGTTCAGAGTTAGATTATAGCATGTGGCAGACTTTGTGGTGGGCACAAACATAAGGGAGGCCAGATTTTGTCTCTTTCATCAATCCCTTAGTGTGTTTCTCTGCTGAGGTATTTAGTCATAGCTTACTTCTCTCCCTCTTCTTCTTCACTTATTCCGTCTCTGTCTCTTCTTCCCTTTCTTTCATCTTCCCTCCACAATTCCTCCCTGACCCCCTCCCCTTCCTCCTCACCGTTGGTGCTCCTCTTGTGCAGCTCCTCCTTGCCGTTCTTGCTGCTGCTGCCGGTTGTCGTCCTCCGGGCCGATGAGCTCTTGCTAGTGTTCAGCTTCCCGGAGCCGTTACTTGACATCGAGCCGTCCTCCTCGCTTGGCAACCGTCTGGAGTATCCATGGCAACAGAGAGAGGCGAGGGAGTGAGGAGAGGAGAGGGGAGGGGAGGGGAGAGGAGGTCTTGTGAGTCTCAGCGTGTGCACAAACAGGGCATCACCTCGCAGATAATACCGGCAACACACTCTCAACTTTGAACACGAGTTTAGAAAATAACATTGATGGAGCAGTTCAAAATCCAAAGACATGATGTGCATTGGCCTGCATGTGAGTGTGCATGTATGCAACGCACAAAAACGCACACAAGCAATAAAGATGAAGCTAAAAATTGATTGGTTGATTTTTTTCTGTTAATGAAAATGCAGAAAAAATGTGAAATCACAAACCATCCAACAAGTACCGCAACCCAGAAGCATTAAGAGCCACAGTGTGAAATGCAAAGTAATGTGATTTTTATCCAAAATCCAATTCCCTTAGTCTGTTTTTATTTGTGTTTATGAGGGTTTTTTTTATTGGACTGGAGATTGTCTTCACTTTTTCCAGATTTGCTTTGTATCTCTGAGCTTGTGATTTGGCCTTTGGACAACTCGGTGGTCGTAGTCCGTCATATTTTGCCAGGAACTCTGGGAAATGAAAACAAGTTAAGATGTCTCCAGCTCTATGGGGCTACTGACATTTATTGTGAGCAAACACAAGCAAGCTTCCAGGTCGGTTTCCATCTTTGTGGTCATTTGTCGTCTCCCTGTGATCGTCTTTGTCTCTTTTTAGTCGCTCGTGTTTCTCCGGTTGTATTGCATGTCGTCTCTTTGTGGTTGTTTTGCGCCTTTGTGGAGCCATTTAACTCATTTTACCAAGGCTTGTTGGCATCGTTTCATGCAAGTCTGGTCAGTAATCAATGACACTAATAAACCAAATACCTATCACCTTCTGCATCTGGTAGGGGGGCTCTGTGGGGGCCAATCAGGCCTGTGCCACCCCTCGGAACAACAGAACAGACCACAGAAAGAGCCAAACAGGGCAGAGTATAACTCCCATCATGCCCTATTTTACTATACATTGTGGTTCTTTGTCATATTTTAGAATGACATCAATTTCATTTTATATGTTAACACACATGATCACATAAAGCCTGCTGCATTAAAGAAGAGAATATCTTGTAAAGGACAAGAGGAGCAGCAACAGTCCTGCTTTTGTTGGGCAGGTTGTTCAGAAGCCAGTGACCTTGATGGAAACATCTCACTGCTGTGTATGTCTCTCACACACTCACGCGCGCGCACACATAAACTCATGCAACAATGTATATGGAGACATTCGCCGCGCTTATTCTGTTTGATCTTGCCCCAAACACACCAGGCATGTAAACAAACAGGGCACGCACACAGACACACACACACACACACACACACACACACACACACACACACACACACACACACACACACACACACACACACTTGCTCACAGCCGTGAGGCATGTAAGCAGCAGCAGCCATACAACATGACAGATCAGTCTACAGGTGGTGTGAGATGCACAGATCAGCAAGACCGGACATCACAGAGCCACAGGCTAGGCAAACACCCTGTATGTGTGAACACACACACATATACACACACACACACACACACACACAGTGCAGACTGAGCAGTGGTCAATGGCTGGCCGAGTCACAGTAGAAGTTGTGGTATGGAGCAAAGAGCCGGAGGGCTGCAGGCAGAAATACAGTGTGCGTTCCATGTAAATCTGTGTGGGAAGGCCACAGAGAGGAGCAACAGAATCAATAATTGCACTGCTGCAAAGTAATGTTCGACTCCCTGCCTCTGTGTTTTCTTTGTGCCTCACACAGTGTAGCACTCCGGAGGATGCAGTGAGCAGAATAACTGCTCTACCTGTGAAGCCGTGCTTCCACTTTTCCCCACGGTTAGCATTCCGTCTGCACCCTTCTCCTCCCTCAGACAAGCCGACAATCTGCAGCTGAATAATTGCCGATGTTTCCAGCAGTTACACTTGTTTTAGGTTTTTCGGCAAACATCTCCAATGATGCATCCTGAAGCAGGAGGTGCAGATCGCGTTGCCAGCAGGGTCGAGAGAGGAGCACAAGCTTTAGAACTACTGTCTTCAACTATCTCAATGTTTTCAGAGACAACTTCCCTTTAAGACTTAAGAATAAAAATAGGAAACTAAGTTAAATCACGTGTGCAGACAAATTACCAGTAAACATAAGAATGTACAGGTGAACTTACAATATCAACATTACATTTGGGGGTGTGACAGAGTCAGGGAGGAGAAACCTATTTCATTTTTAAAAGCACATTAAGGTAAAAGTGGTACTATATTAAAGACATTATGACATGCTGCAGTAGGAAAAGTGTCAGTAGGGAAATAAGCTACGCCAGTTTCAGGATCCAGGCTCATGCTGGGCTCACTGTGACACCGTATCAATGCATCAGCGCAGAACGGAGCAGTTAATAATATAAGAATCACTCGTGCTTCTCCTATCATGACTGTAACAGTGATTTCTGCATCTAAACATTACGCGGCACTTCTTGTTAGCAGGAAGCAGTCGCGTCATTGGCGCTACCTTTTTCACTCCATTTGGGGTGTTTGCATAAGTGGAGACAGTTACACACACATATGTGGACACTTAAAAGAAATCTAGAAGGTAAATATTGTGCACTGTATAGAAATAGAGTGATGTGCAATACAGCACATGCTTTATTTTGACAACTAGACAGGTCTTTATTCTACTCCCTACTTCTTCATTGAGTGTGCATCATATTTAAGCCTGCAGTGTCTTTTTAAGTTGGCTATGCACTGTGAAGCAGTGGTTTTGAACCTCCAGCATGAGTGAAACCTCCAAAGACTAAACATGTGAGATGCAGGTATTCCCCACGTGATGAATCGTTTTCATTTTGATGACTTGTGACTACAGGCTACAGGTCTGTCTGATGTTTTGCTTTGTGACCAAGCACGAAGACATCCCCACATTCTCCAAGCTCCACTGTGGTACATGCATAAATAAATTTGACACTTGTCTTGTCCCACACTGTGCTACAGCGACACTTACATAATACGGCTATGTGTGCATTAAGAGGAGAACTGAAGCCGACATTAAAAGTAGAACAAAGTGATTCAAATCATGCTGAGAGAAGAAACTAGTTACTGTAGGTAATCCCTGATGTTCAGGAAGTTAGCACTGTTCCTCACTACAGCCTCTGATGTGCAGTATATAAAGGGGGTAGCTAATGAGTGGATGAGGCAGAGATTTCAAACACAACTTTAATTTTCATTTCTTGTCCATAGTCTTGTATCTTTACCGCCAGCAGCTCCTTTCTTATCTCTCTCATCCCTCTCATTTGGCTCAACAAGCCTGTTTGTGCCGATGCATTTAAAGAGTGAAAACACTTCAGGAGTCTTTCTCTCTGCAGGTCTTTGGTTAGCTCTCTGTTCCATCACCCCTCTAAAGTCCAAGAATAATTGCATCTTTGTTGTTTTTTTTGTGTGTGTGTGTGTGTGTGTGTGTGTGTGTGTGTGTGTGTGTGTAATTTCACCCTCTTATCCCACTGCACTCCATGCTGCACCACTTCACGGATGAGACACTTCCTCATTTTCTAATTAGTGTGCACCCAGGTGGTAGAATCACCTATAATACCTTCTTTGGGGGAAAAAAAAAAGTGCTCCCCATAAGGTGAATGTGTGCGTACGTACAGGTTGGTAAAGCTGATTATCACACTATGCCAGCTCTTCCAGGATTTTACACTGTCATCATTGTTACAGTGAATGGCTCCCTCTGGCATGGCTGTAGCCAGGGTTATAAATATACATGTGTTTATCATCGGCGAGAAGCAAAGCACAACTAATCCCACCTCCATTCATTTCCGTTAAATGGTGTGTAAATATGAGGCACTGTCTTGCGTGCGTGCCTCTGAATTTGCATTTCTGTGAGAGGAGGCACGACGCATCCCATTTCTGACTTCCTTAAGGAAAGATGTCGCCGCTGAACGTGGGTGGGTGTGTGGATGTAGCCTTTGGTAGAGAAATGTCTGGGGATGGAAAAGTTTTAGTTTTCATCGTTGTGTTCTAAATGTTTTCTGTGTTCATCCACTGAACAGATTAGAACTCATAATCCCGCTGAACTCTACCGGGAACAAGACTGTTTTGCACATTCTGGAAAAATACATTTAAAACTGTGTGATTCAAAGGGATGTTTACAAATCATGTCTGTTGCTCATGCATAAAAAATAGAAAACAACAAATGGGATTTGTGCAAGAAACACTGAATTGTACAAACAGATAAAATACATGTAAACGCCACATTTAATGCCAAATTCAGACAAAAACAGAGAAGATTTAGATAAGCGGCGATCAAATGCACCCTCAATTTTGCAATATCCATCATCCGGCTTTGTAATCTTATATCATCTCAGTTATTTGCCCTGCCCCGCGAGTGCCTGTTTCCTAAAGCGCCCATGATGAAAAAACGCTTTATGAGACCGACCTTAAAACAACTCGAATATCCTTCGCTCAACTTTGCAAATGAAGCGGCAAAAACATTCTGTGCTCTGGTTTTAATGTGAAGTACCAACATTGGGTCAGAGCAGCATCAGACTTTGTTTCATTAGAAATGTAAAACAAACGATTTGGCCTGCATCTTCTTGTAGATCATTATCTGCACACTACTTTTTGTTTCCCTCAAAGTCAGTCTGGGACGCAGACTTTGGCAGCGAGAAACCATCTACTGTAATTCGGTGTCATCCACATATTTAAAAACGTGTGGGCCACAGCGGAGACTTGACATTCATTAGTGTGCAGGCTGAATAAAATCCAGCTCTGGTAGTTGTCGCTAATGAGCGGACGGTCTCTTTCCTTACTGAGAATGATGAGGAAATCGTTCATCAGTGTTACTTGACCACAGAATCCACAGGGTTTAAAAAGGTGAATCTGGCTTTTCTGCTTTCCTGAATAAGTGATAAGAAATAATCGAGGCAGCTCCATCTATCAAGAACTAAATTGAGTATTTTACATTATGTAAAATATATGTTATATATTTTAGTCATCATACCCCCTTTCACCTTTATGGTTGTCTGCCAAACTTCAAAAACTCTATATATTAATCTGATGAAGGATTTTAGTCATCAGACGTCTAGGTTTGAGTTATCAGAGAAACAAGTTGAGCAAACATTAGCTCGCAGGCCTTCCCTTTTCCTGCCAAACACTCAAACACTGATTTTCATGAGAAACAGCTTTAATAGTGTTTTTATAACACACCGAGGTGTGTTACTGTTTTGATTAAGAGACCCCTACTGGCAGAAATGTACATGTTGAACCTTTAAACTGTTTTCTTTTTTTTTTTTTTACTGGTCCTCTGCTGCTCAGAAGACAGTCAAAATATCATTTGTAACATGATATTTTAACCATGCCCCCTTATTAACCTGAGATAAAAGGTATGATTTAAAAATGTAATATTTTAACTTCAGCTTCCAAAGAAAGAAAAAGTCCAAACTCAGTCTAATTGCTCTTGGTGGAAATGAATAGAGGAAATTAAATTCAATTGATTTTATTTGTGAAAAATGGTGTATCAAAAAAACGAGAGAAATACCCAAAACTCCCATAATCACTGGGTCATATATAATAACTGAAGTTGTGCATTTCAGGGGAGTGAGCACACAAACATAAAGTGGGTTTGAGGAGTCTCTTGGCCATTTTGCACGCACTTTTAAGACAAACCCTGACTGCAGCTTGGTCATTTCTTCTCAAAGTTGTGCAAAGTTGCATTTATGTTAATCCATTAATTAAAATCATAATAAATTAACTATGATGTAAAAAGAATATCTGTGCAACATCATTCAAGCTTTTTGAAAGGTTTGGTCTTGAAGGGTTACTGAAGATGAACCTTGCTGAACTTCTGAACATAAACACTTTGGGAGATCTGAACCGCAGAAGATCATGTTCAATGCTTTTGCCGCCATCAGTTCTTGTCCACAGACAACAATCTGGACTGCTTTGGTGCCGAAGGTGAGAATGATGTGTGAGACATGACCTGAGGTTTCCAGGAGTGCCTTTAGTGATTCATCTGTGTTTAATGGAAACCACTGGAAAGAGCTGTTTCTGTGGATTGTTGCAATTTGAAGTTTGATGTCCGTGTGTTTCAGTTTCACTCAGCTGTGACTCTCAGACAGAAGTAAAAAAGGCAACAGCTAAACTTCAGATGCTGTTCGTATCAGATGAGAGGCAACTTTCTACTAATATCTAAATAATGAATTCACATTTGATTAAATCTTCTAGGTGCTGGTTCATATTATGGATCATCACAGTTGACCATCACAAGCATCACACACAGTTATTTGGACACAACGAAGCAGCTTCTTCAGCAGCAGCAGAGTCTTTAGATTACTGCTGTAATCTTTATGAATACAGGACAGTGATCACTCATAAACCCCCCCTTCATCCCCTTCATTTGGAGCAGGAGCTTCTGTACCAAATATTTTGATAATTACTGTCTATTTTCATCTAAAATCTCTGTCCAACCTGCAGTGCAATCTGTTGGTAAATGTTGATGACATCCTGTTCATCGGTGCAGGAGAGACACAGTCATTTACATTTATATCCTGTTAGAATTCGCAGCATTTTTTTTTTCTTTTGCTCCGAGGATGTATGTGTCAGACCGCGGCTCAGGAAGGTGTTAGGCTGTTAACGACATTATTCATCTTTTCATGCTAAAATGCTCCACGTGGCGCATTTACTTCTCCTCGGCTCCTGCGGCAGCATATGGCGTCAGTCTCATGTATCGGTCTGAGCGCTGTTAAAATCTTCTCTTATTGTTTCCAAACAACTGCTTGTTAACACTGGATTTATCTTCAGATTGTGTCAATCTGTCAGAGTCTGCGCTGCTTACCGTCGGCTTCTCCCTGGCTTAACACGATGCACAAACAAACACTGGTGTCTGGCCCTGCTAAAAAGCTCGGGGTTTTGTTGCTGGCTTGTTCACTGACTGAAACAGCTGCTCAAGAACTTTGTGGTTCCCCATCACAAAGCTTCCAGCCGGGAACTGTGCGTCTGATCAGCTCGTTATTTCAAACCCGTACCTGTGAAGAATCACAGGCTTCATGGAGGATTCGAATGAGCAGGCTTTGCCACAGCATCCACATTTGTGATGAGTGTTTGGGGTGTGATGTCAGCAGCGTGACAGAAGTGATCGCATCTATTTGCCCCAGTCTCTGACTAGCATCAAAGGTTTGCTGTAAAAACCAAAGAGCAAACCCTGCATTTTCTGCCGACTGCAAGTTTATGGTTGAGTAAAAATTTGGGATAATTTTGCCAAATTATAGCAAATGTGTGTTTCAAAGCCCCAAACCCACAACAATGTTTTTGGTTAGTATTAAATCTATCGATCAAAGCCCAGAAGAAAAAGCATTTCGAGAGCCTGTAGCTTCTGTACCGTACCATATTTCTGAGTGCGACAGAACAGCCAGATGGGAATGACGTGGAAAGCTTGATCTGAACACTGAAAATTCAGTACAAATACAGTAATTCAAAGTGATTGTCTGGAGGTTTGGGTCAACAGAGGCTGCCAAACACCCAAAGACACATCAACCTACTGCACTGTTGCTTGCTAATGAATTTCAGCTCTCTGCCACTCAAAGGTAAAGACTGATTGATAGGTGGAGGTATTGAGGAGGTGTGATGATGATGTATGATATTACTGGTTGACATTTGATGGTTCAAGCTTCACATGTTCATATATCTTCCAACTGTCTTACCCTCCCTTGTGTATGTCCGCAGATGGAGGCCTCTTGCTGGCGGTCCCGTCCTGGTGGACCTTCTTATCCAATGACATTGACAACGGAGCGTCTCGCACAGGCAGCCCCAGCACCAGGGTCTCCTTGGTAACCGAGATGGCCTCATCACCCGTTCTACCCATGTGCTTCTTGGCGTAATCAAAACCCTGGACAGGCTGGCAAGCAAATAGACAACACATAGCAGGGGTCAGAAAACCCAGAAATGTGGATCTGAAGGTTGAAGATGCTGCAGCCTGTTGATCAATCCACTCAGGAAATGTGCAAACTGATAAGCTACAAAGATGCTTCAGTGTTTGTCCTTCTTTGTATTCTCCTCTTACCGCACAATAACCAAGAAAGGGCGTGTCTTGACTTTAAAAGAATGGGTTTTGCTTTCAGTTTGCCCGTTGGATTGATGGACCAACAGCAACTTGATGCATTAAAACAAGCAGCAGTTTCCAGGACATAAAGCACATGCACAGGCAGCAAACAGCCAGTGGCCGTATTTTACAGAACAATACAGTTTTTCATATTTATTACATATCACAGGCTGATATGTGAGGGAAATACTGTAAGTTGATGTAATTTACAACCCACGATAATAATGAGTGATGACTGATTAAGCAGCCACAAAATCTGTGCACTGGTCAGAGAGTCTCAGTGGTATGAAGACTGATTCAACAATCAAAGCACACAATAGCAGAAAGGTGCACACAGCGTGGATGTTGTTTCCAAAGACCTTTGGAGGAAATGCTGAGTTACAGTATCTCCTGGAATCTTCATGTTTGCAAGAGTTGCAGGTTTGGCAGCAAGTGCATCTGAACATAATCACACTTCTGAGTCTTAATGCCATTCTGCATCTGACCAACGAGCAGAACCTGCACTTCTCTCTGCTTGTGCTAGCTCAGTTGCATGTTAACGTTTGTAGGTCTGATTAGACGAACACGTTTTATTTCTGGTCAAGGTGGATGATTGTGACCACCTCGTGCAAATACAGTTTCCTAAAATGTAACTGAATATACATTTTTGCATTTTTTGGTTCCATTCAACACAAGACGTGATTTGCTGAAAGCAAACGTCCAGCTTCGTGTCAGGCAAATTACACTCAATCAGCATATTTATATCGTATATCTGTGAATAGCCTCATATTAAAACTAAAAATTACTTTTAATTAATGAGGCACATTTTGCTGATATTACTTTTATCTTTTTTTTCCTTGGAAAACTTGTGGGAGTAGTTCTACATAGTTGCATTGTTATTACTACTGAAATAAAGCTACTAAGCACTTCTTTAACCCCTGCCTGTGAGCGAGCTCTCTTTCTGCAGAAAGCTGTGAACATCATAAGATCTTTTCCAGCTCTTTAAATATTTAACATTTTTTTTAGTAAAATGCATCGCAGGCTAGTTGGGCTTTCTGTTTAAATGGAAAAATGTATTTTCCACCATATGTAAAACAATACAGCACAGTGAAGCCGTGTAGCCACAGTGAAGTTGAAGCAGTTGGGGATGGGACAGTGTTCACATGAATGGGTGATGTAAACCAACCCAAAGCTCTTTTTAATGCAGCCTAAAAACAACAAATGGATTAAGTCTATTATATCTAGAATCTGATCGAGTAAAGTAAAGTTCTTCAATGTGTAGCATTTGGATTTTTCAGGCCGGACAGCGCGACACAGCTGAATGGATGTCAGAGTTGCTTACAGCTAACGTGAATTGCTCACTTGAATATAAAAGAAAGAGCTCCAGATAAGTGTTGCTTCCATTTCAGATAATGGTAATTGGATGGACCTCCCTCCCCGAACCAGTTTTTAATCTGTCTCCAAACACCACGGCTGGCATAATGAAAAAGTGGAAAAATAAATAAATATTAAAGCTTAACGGCACCTTTGAAGTCAGGGCTTTTGGCATCAAGAGACAAAGAGAGAAAGGCAGCAGAAGATGTGTTTTGCTAAGCCTCCGAGGCCTGGACACGTTCTTTGTTAGTCTAAATGCCTTTCAATTTAAGGAATAGAGAAGGAGAGAGGGAAAAGGCAGAGAAAGCCCCGTTTTAGGTTACACAACAAAGCCGACGAAAACCCTGATTCTTTTGCCTCCCCCTTTCTATTTTGAGCCGCTCCAAAATGGGACGCCTAATGCATTTGATGATGCATGCTAAATTCTGAGTGCATGTGAGGTGAGGCAGCGTGGGCATCCGGCTGACGGCGTTGTTAATAATTCATCAGTCATACACACCGCTGTGCCATCAGCGAGCCCCAACACACGTGGCTGCAGCCGTGTGTCAGGAAACCGATACATGCTCATACACACACACACACACACACACACGTGCACGGTGGAGATACTCTCTCAACATGGCATGAATATATGGATTGAGTGTGTTTGTGTGTGTGTGTGTATGTGTGTGTGTCTGCATGCATCCTCGACTAACTGAAGTGATGTATGGTGACAGTCGTGACTCCATCGTGTGAAAAATGTATGGAGTGTGCAAACATTAATTTGCCTTTGGCCTCGTGCTGTTCACAGATTGGGTTGTGTGTGTGTGTGTGTGTGTGTGTGTGTGTGTGTGTTTATGACGGGCCAATAAAGGGCAGCAGCTGAGTAAGGTGGCGATTATATGTGCCGAACGTATCCCTCCACCAATATGCATCATGGATTATCGAGGAGCAAACATTAGACGCGGTGTCAGCGCAGTTGAACTGAGAGACGACCTAACGCACGCCGCACATGGACGGCAAACGATGTGTCATTCATGGGCTGATGGGTAATGGCTGTCATGCACGGAGACAGTATGGATTCTCTGAAATGACAGAGCCGGGGGGAGTGTAACCTTGAAAAGTGGGCCTGACATTTCACGACTCATATTAAACCGCTCCGGCTCAAGGTCTTTCTCTTTCTCTGTTCTTTCCTCACTCATGTATCCTTCTCCTCTGTTCGTCTCCACCTAACCCTCCCTCTCTTTCCCCCATCTCCGCCGCCACCTCTCCCTCTCTTCCACTGACCACTGACGGCATGTTGACTTAACAAATGGCCGTCTTTCATCTTGCGCGAGTGGCTCAGTTTAATGAAGACTTTGGCTGTGGACAGGGCCTCAGATCAGTCTGTCAGAGATGGATGGCGGTTTTCTCCACGTCCATTTATGGCATGAGAGAAGACAGGGAAAGGCAGCGTCAGAGGGTCGGGCCGCTTCTTTGACTTGGGGATGTCATGTGAAGCGACTGTGATCACGACCCTGCTGCAACGCTAAATTAGCCACTCTTATTTTCCTTTGCCCGCACTATCAAACAGAAGCTTCGTGTCTAATTTTAACTCGGAGCAACAGCCAACAGCAGCTTGATGAGGTACAGCAGATGGATGAGATATGCTCTGTTCCCCCTGTGGCCATATTGATTTAAATTCAGCTCCAGCACGGGCGAATGGCAGAAGAGCGCCACGGAGCTGCATGAAAAAAGAGCGGATGCGTGTAAAGAAGTAAAAAAGAGACGCGTGGTGATGTTGACCGGCGTGCACATCAACATGGTTGGGGCAGGTTGCGGGATGGTGCTTCACAATGTCCTATAAATAGAAGCCTGCGCATTGTGTTTTCATTGAACACTTTACAAATGAAAAATGGATTCATTCTGCTGCTGCTGCTGAGTCCACCTCTATTGTACTCCACGTGGAGGTCGGCTGTCTGAGGTTTGCTCGCCGACGCAGAGGGAGCGAAAAGAGATTCTGGAGAACTTTCCCGGCAGCACGGAGGACGGGCAGAGTAATGAAGTGAAGCCAGACTCTGCAGGATCACTCTTTAATGCTTAAATACACACGCAGACTGAGTATAAAACCGCAATATTGATCGGCAGCTTTAACCTGTCCTGCATGCTGACAGATAGCTGAGTGGGTTGGGAGCAGATCAACACACACACACACACACACACACACTTACAAACACTAGAACTTGATGGAGTCTGTTATCCTGCATACGTCTGGTTAGGATTTTATGACTTTAACAGGATGCATACACACATCACTGAGGCGTGATCCTGACCTCGTTTACGCCTGGCGTTAACATGGGATGTGAACATCTGGGCTGGCTGACCACAAAGCGCTTCCACGACTGCTTCTGTGGCTGATCGTCGTCTGCCGGGTGAGTCATTTTAATGTTACCTGACGCACAAGTCGCAGGCATCACAAACACTGGCGAGACGGGGACCAAATTTTCAGGACAGGTCTGCGAAATGGAGCAACGCCTACATGTCAAGCAGAAACAGAGTGACCTCTGCAGCCGTGTCCGTGCCTTTCAACTCCGAGGCCCCTCCGCCGGTTTGAACTCGGCTCTTTGTCCTTGTCTGATCATAAAAACCCTGAGTTCTTGTTCTTTCCACCTTCTCTTCTTGAAAATGTAACAATGCCTCTTGTTTCACTGCCATTATCCAGATATCATATTTAGATATTGGTCATATGTTAAAACCATGCTCAAAAAGCAGTATTTCTCTGTTGATGTAGATCTTTTTATCCTTTTAATACCTGCAGTGCTCATTCTGCTCAAAAAGCTTCCTGACACTGACCAAAGCCAAAGCAAAGTGTTAAAGTAAGAATCTTTCAATAAGACACTAAGCAGCCAAACACACACGAGAGGGAAATGTGCACTAAAATGACTTTAACTGTCGAATAAAGCATAAGCAATGTGGGATTATTGAGACCAGTCTTAGATTTCAAAAATCACTGATTCACTGATTGCCAGTATGGCAGCTGATTAGACTACAGTTATTGTCTTTAACTGTTTACTTTCTACAGAAAACCCAAAACTTTAATCCTAGAATGGGCTGAAGGACCAGTGACAGTGACATACAGTGGGGCAAAAAAGTATTTAGTCAGCCACCAATTGTGCAAGTTCTCCCACTTTATAACATGAGAGGCCTGTAATTTTCATCATAGGTACACTTCAACTATGAGAGACAGAATGAGGGGAAAGAATACAGGAAATCACATTGTCTGATTTTTAAAGAATTTATTTGCAAATTATGGTGGAAAATAAGTATTTGGTCAATAATAAAAGTTCATCTCAATACTTTGTTATATACCCTTTGTTGGCAATGACAGAGGTCAAACGTTTTCTGTAAGTCTTCACAAGGTTTTCACACACTGTTGCTGGTATTTTGGCCCATTCCTCCATGCAGATCTCCTCTAGAGCAGTGATGATTTGGGGCTGTCGCTGGGCAACATGGACTTTCAACTCCCTCCAAAGATTTCCTATGGGGTTGAGATCTGGAGACTGGCTAGGCCACTCCAGGACCTTGAAATGCTTCTTACGAAGTCACTCCTTCGTTGCCCAGGCAGTGTGTTTGGGATCATTGTCATGCTGAAAGACCCAGCCACGTTTCATCTTCAATGCCCTTGCTGATGGAAGGAGGTTTTCACTCAAAATCTCACGATACATGGCCCCATTCATTCTTTCCTTTACATGGATCAGTCGTCCTGGTCCCTTTGCAGAAAAACAGCCCCAAAGCATGATGTTTCCACCCCCATGCTTCACAGTAGGTATGGTGTTCTTTGGATGCAACTCAGCATTCTTTCTCCTCCAAACACGACAAGTTGAGTTTTTACCAAAAAGTTCTATTTTGGTTTCATCTGACCATATGACATTCTCCCAATACTCTTCAGGATCATCCAAATGCTCTCTAGCAAACTTCAGATGGGCCTGGACATGTACTGGCTTAAGCAGGGGGACATGTCTGGCACTGCAGGATTTGAGTCCCTGGCGGCATAGTATGTTACTGATGGTAGCCTTTGTTACTTTGGTCCCAGCTCTCTGCAGGTCATTCACTAGGTCCCCCCGTGTGGTTCTGGGATTTTTGCTCACCGTTCTTGTGATCATTTTGACCCCACGGGGTGAGATCTTGCGTGGAGCCCCAGATCAAGGGAGATTATCAGTGGTCTTGTATGTCTTCCATTTTCTAATAATTGCTCCCACAGTTGATTTCTTCACACCAAGCTGTTTACCTATTGCAGATTCAGTCTTCCCAGCCTGGTGCAGGTCTACAATTTTGTTTCTGGTGTCCTTTGACAGCTCTTTGGTCTTGGCCATAGTGGAGTTTGGAGTGTGACTGTTTGAGGTTGTGGACAGGTGTCTTTTATACTGAGAACGAGTTCAAACAGACGCCATTAATACAGGTAATGAGTGGAGGACAGAGGAGCCTCTTAAAGAAGAAGTTACAGATCTGTGAGAGCCACAAATCTTGCTTGTTTGTAGGTGACCAAATACTTATTTTACCGAGGAATTAACCAATTAATTCATTAAAAATCCTACAATGTGATTTCCTGGATTCTTTCCTCTCATTCTGTCTCTCACAGTTGAAGTGTACCTACGATGAAAATTACAGGCCTCTCTCATCTTTTAAAGTGGGAGAACTTGCACAGTTGGTGGCTGACTAAATACTTTTTTGCCCCACTGTACTTGTGGCCTTTTCAAGAAAGACCTGAGTATTTTTAACCTCCCCAAACCAAACCCCTTTGTGAAATATTTATCTCATTGCCTCATGCATGCCACCGCTCTGGGATTGGAGGGGGATAAATACCTCTGCGCATAAGAACAGCGACTGCAGCCTCACGGCGCCGCTTGTGAAGCCTCATTTCGGGACACTTTAATATTTCATGCAGCCTCTCATAAAACAAAACATAAGTAATATTAAATGTTTACAAACGATTGTGAGAGCAAACAAAACCTCAGAGCTTGAAATGTTAATGTAACGCCGCAGTGTTGGAAGATACAGTAGAGCAGGGACACACACACGCACACATCATCGGGGTATTCACACCGCGCTCTACTGTGGTGTTGCACCAGCTTCTTTACCCGCTACAAATGGCCTGAGCGCCCCATCCATCCATCCCCTCAGAATCACTTTGCCTCTCGAGGGATGAGGTAAATAAAAATAACCCGCAAATCAGCTGACAGGCTCCACAGAGACGGCCTCTGCACGGTTCTTTGTAATTTAAAGCATTTTAGCATCGTTTGTGACCATCGCTGCTCTTTTTTTGTGGGTGTAGCCTTGATAAAGCAGCTTCCATAATCCAGCGGAGAGCCTCGCATAAAAGAGAATTGGGTTGGGGGGGGGGTCCTTGTGGGGCTCCCACTGAGCCGCAGAGGGATGAGAGTGGCCTCATCTCAGAGGATAAAACGACTGGCTTGAAAGGCAAAGGAACTGGCAGAGAGGCAGTCTCGGCTGATGACACAGGACCGGGATACTTTTTATGGATGCTGCAAAATAAAAATGGATTGGTTTGGTTCGCAGGTGTTGCACTTGCTTCCTGCTTTTCATGTTTACGAGCTCCGGTTAAAAGTGGCCTCTTCTCCTCGGCAGAATTGAGCTCATTTGCCTATTTTTACGACCCAGCCTCTCCTTGTTAATTCAGCCCATCGACTCCAACCAAAACAATTTAAATCTTAAGGAGCGTTGTGAATTTTACACCCCTATTATAGTTTTTCACCCCTCCTCACTGCCTCCACCCCCTTTCTCTTTCCCCCTATTGATCTGCCATAGCCAATGAAGATGGTGGAGTAAGTCATGTCCACAGCACAGTAGCTACATGCACAAGATTTACCCAGCAACAGCGACAGGAAGCGCATACAGAAATAAGCAGCCAGCAAGGCAGTGGTACACGAGCTGATCGGCACAGTCACAATCAGCAGACAAGGCAGTCACTCATTCATTCATTAATTCATTCATCATTAGAGTCAGTCAGTGTGTGATCCACCCAACCAGTGTCTTAGTGAATACCTGGTGGTGGTAACTGCCTTCCCTTCGATATGAAGTCTAAACAGGAAGAGAACCAGAGGGACAAGTGAGGGAGGGGTTAGTATAACAACAGAGAGAGAAGGCTAGAGGATAGGACAGGATAGGATAGGACAGGATAGGACAGGATAGGATGGGATAGGATAGGATAGGATAGGATAGGATAGGATGGGATGGGATGGGATAGGATAGGATAGGATAGGATAGGATGGGATAAGATAGGACAGGATAGGATAGGATAGGATGGGATAGGTTAGGATAGGATAGGATGGGATAGGATAGGATAGGATGGGATAGGTTAGGATAGGATAGGATGGGATAGGTTAGGATAGGATGGGATAGGATAGGATAGGATAGGATAGGATGGGATGGGATAGGATAGGATGGGATAGGTTAGGATAGGATAGGATAGGATAGGATAGGATAGGATGGGATAGGATACGATAGGATAGGATAGGATAGGATAGGATAGGATAGGATAGGAAGGGATAGGATAGGATAGGATAGGACGGGATAGGATAGGATAGGACGGGATAGGATAGGATAGGATAGGATAGGATGGGATAAGTTAGGATTGGATAGGATAGGATAGGATGGGATAAGTTAGGATTGGATAGGATAGGATAGGATGGGTTAAGTTAGGATTGGATAGGATTGGATAGGATGGGATATTATAGGCTAGAATGTGTCTAGTTTTCATGCTTTGGCCATCACTCCTATCTATGTTAATAACACTGCACTCGCCAAATTAAATCGTGTGTGAAAGAAATATGCTCGAATTTCATTTTGTGAAATCGATTCCTTGATAATTTTTTCAACTGACACTCAGTAGTGCTAGCGCTAGCTCAGCTAACCTCTACATTATCGTTGCCTCACAGGAATGGTGTGACTGAAGTGTTGCTTTCCAGTTGATACGGGTAACATTATTTTTACTTGACACGTTACAGACTTTTGTTTGATCTAACTGAATGATTTAGAAAGCTGGTTACAATTTAAAACTACAGCTAGACACCATGTACTGTGGTGACAGAACATCTTGATGCTTCACTTTCAGTTTTTGCACAAGTAAAAGCATTATGGGTACATTCTACATTTCTAATTGTCAGGAGCATTGGAAACATTGAAAAGATAACTGTACAGTAATCTTTTCTCTCCACACCAGAATAGAGGGGGATGTTTTATTGATGGTCAAAGCTGTAAGTCGTTTCTGATCTGGAGACCGATCTGGAATATTCTGTATGTTGGTTTATTCATAGCATGAGGGAGATGCGTGTAAAGTTTGTTTGAACAGCATAATTTGAATTAATTTAAAGACCAGAGCGTGGTCAGTAGGCGGGTTATCCAGTGCACGTGCAGCCCATGACAGGAACTCTCACTGCAGTGGGTGTCTGATCACGATATCAGATGTGAAACACACTTCAAGATGATTGAATTGTAAAATCTGAGCCACTTCTGAACAAACAAGGCCGGCAAGCTTATCGCTTGTTTACCACTTGACTGACTGCCGGGACACAAGCAGCTGTTGCTCTGGCGTCATGAACTGCACTGCACTGTGTCCAGGACCCGATCAAACCAGCTGGTACCAATCTATTACACACATGTTCATTTTAAATTTTAATTCAGCCTCAAATAAGATGAAAGTGAGCGAACGCCGTCATTGTGAGAGGCCAACATTACCCTAAGGTTCGCTTCCAGTACGCTAAGTCCATCCCACTTCTTCTCGGTCGATTGGACTTCCCGGCATGCATGATTACCAATGACCACGGGCTATTGGGCAGCGAGAAAACAAATGAGTGAGGTCCGCGCATATGGGATTAAACGCGCCTGACCTGAAGGAGCAGCTTGACACAATCGGATTGCCATGCGACGTGTCACTCATTCAGAAGCGGGTTATGTAATCTTGGTTGTAATTTCCCCGTTGAATTGGTTTCTGGGACACGATAAGGTGAAGGAGAGATGTTGGAACATTTTGGGGCGAGACTTATCTCCCGAGAGTGAGGCGACGGCTGATTTTTATTAATAGTAGAAGAAGAAAGATGAGCAGGAAGAGCAGAGAGGACGCTGAGGAGCACATTAGGCAGGAAACAGAAGCAGGAGAGAGGGATAAAGCTGGACGACCAAGTTTAAGAGTCTTACCTTGGAGCGGGTTTTGAACGTCCGGAAGGCGCCGGTTTTGAAGATGACCCTGTTCCTCTTGCAAAGAATGAAGGCCACCATGCCGATGACCACCATCAGCAGGAAGAGA
The DNA here is from genome assembly GCA_008933995.1 of Datnioides undecimradiatus. Classification (NCBI taxonomy): domain Eukaryota; kingdom Metazoa; phylum Chordata; class Actinopteri; order Lobotiformes; family Datnioididae; genus Datnioides; species Datnioides undecimradiatus. The sequence goes on along the minus strand of WARS01000054.1, from coordinate 968,725 downwards.
GGCGTCAGAACCGCCATGATCCACAGGTTGTTGGGAGGCGTCTTCACCACAGCTATGAACATAAACACATAAACCATCGGCACTTGACGTGCATTGAATCATTCCTGAGTAATGTAGCCACCAATAGACCGTTTAATGATTGAGAAACACACTTTTCACGCTTTACAGGGACAAAACAAACAAATCTAATGTGAACATTGAGCATTTGTACACACTTGAAAGACGAGTTCCACAAATGTGTTTATTCCAGTTCTTGCTGAGAAAGCAATGGAGCCCAATGCATGGAGCTAACGTCAACGGTGGCTAGCTTAGATTAGCATAAAGACAGGATTTGTGGGGAAAATAGCTTATGGTTAGAAAATATCTGCTCCGTGGCCCTTCGCAGCTTTAATCTGTACAAACACAGGCCTGATTTCCACTGGGGTTTGGGGGGGCATGTATCCATCGTCTGTAGAGCTTCAGTTGTATTTACGGCCCTCACTTAAATCTCTGTAAACAATTTGATCTGTGGAAATCTGCATGAGGCATCAGAGGAGCTGATAAAAACGTAGATACGTTCATCAGAGTCATCTTCATTTCTAACTGCGCGTTGAGACCCCTGAGCTTCAGAGCAGCAGTGAGTGATTTGTAGGCATTTATTTGCCCTGGGTTTTATCTCTCAGGCTACAGTCTCGTTTACTAGTTTGCAGAATGAGAGGAAGACTAGAAATGCCTGCAAACAGCTTTTTAGGTAAAAAACAAATGTTTTTACAATAAATTCATGGTAGAGTTATCAGATATTAAATATGAGGGAAAAGGGTTGTTTTTCTATAATGAAGACACACATATAATATCTGTCTATCACAATAGTAACTCTCAGCAAATGAGTGAACAAGTAGTATAAGTATAATAAGTATTTCCAAAAATCTTGAAATAATAATTTAAATAGTGCAGAAATTCCATAGTAAAGAGGGAAAGGGGCTAACAGAAAACACCTTTGCAGACTTGGAATCCACCACCACAAATGTGCCTAACAGAACAAAATGGAAAAACCTGCTTTAACCTGAAAGTGTTTCATTTGAATATCTTCCTATAAACTCACTTCTCTGAGCTCCACTATCACAGAACAGTTTGCCAAAGGGATGTGTTTTCATTTGTAGAGTTAATTCAGTTTGTTTTCACAGTGCCTGTTACAGCGAAATAAGTGAATTTTACAAGAACATTGTGTTCAGACTTGGGCTTGAGCGCCGTTAGGAGGAGCTGTGAGGGGTGCTGATGGTTGTCGGTGTCTCTCCGGTTTGGTAATTATAGATTCAGGGGAAACGTGAGGGAGAAAAAGGTGAGAGGGAACACTTTGTCCTCTCCAGCGGCTACAGTATGAACATCCAGCTGCACTGAGCCTCTGAAAGTCATTACAACACATCTAACATTAGCAACAAATGCAGTTTCCTAAATTTAACATCATGTAAGTACAAAACACATCCATTGGTTTTGAATTTCAATTGAAATTCCAACGCCTCGATGGATGCATAGGGAATTATGGAAATTTATGGAAAAGTTAGCCAAGACTGTTCCGCTTGGGTTCAGCAGATAAACCCTGGAGAGCAGTTCAACTGGGAATGTTTTCAGCAGTGTGGTGTCTCTACAGTGGCTGCTGAATGGGAAATGGTCTCCACCAGCATCTATAATATTATGTATATATATATATGGGCTCATAGTTAAATGCAAATAAAAAAAGAAAGAAAGTCTATAGAAATGTATATATAAATATACAAAAGTAAAACAGGAAACAGTCGATACCCTGCACTTTTCCTATTTTAATGCTCATTATCTCTAGTCAGCAAGTACATGAGCAAATGGGAATAATGCCCAATGCATATTTAGTGTCTATTTAGATTTTTCATTTCAACATCATTAAGCTATGCATCTATTAAGAGTAATGAAATAAAACCCCTGTCTGTGGAATTAAAGGAACAGTACAACATTTTGTGAACTATCAGACAGCAGCCACTCAGTTTATCTTAGCATCCAGGCTGAGAGTGAGGGGAAAGCTTAGCCCAGTGCGGTCCAAAGCTCATATAATCCACCTGCGAGCACCTGTGTCCCCTCGCTGTATGTCTCCTTTCTTTAATCTATATTTCTAGACTTAGTGCCACGGGGATGCATGCTTACCAGCAGCCAATCAAGTTGCAGTTTGTGTCCATGTCAGTCCAGACTCATACGACTCATACTTCCTGATTATATCCTGTTTAAACATTTGTGTTACATTTTTTATTCTTGAGTTTGGGCCAAATGTGACCTTGACTCTCCGACCACCAAAATCTATTCAGTTCATCACTCAGTTCACGTGGGCATTTGTGTCCAATTCAGCTCTGGGATTGCCTCTGAGGGATTCCGTTCATTAGACCAAATGCAGGACTTCAGATGTCGCAGTGACCTTGACCTTTGGCAGCCAAAATGTAATTTGCTCATCCCTGAGTCCAAGTGGTTGCTTGCTCGAAAACAAAAGTGATGTAAGAAGGCGAGGAGGCCTGCATTATGGGAAGGTTTCTGGCACTTGATCCATATTAGAGACAAAAAACTGGATATTCACTGCATCAGTTTTGAATTTTATCTTTTAAATCTCTCTTGTATGAGTTCTCCAACTACTCAGCAAAGCTTTAAATCCAAACTTCTGTGCTTTCAGGGTGAAGTTGTATCTGAATTAACCAGCTTCTTTTGTCTCTTTGTCTTTTTATGTTCAGTGTTCTCGCCCGTTCCTCAGTTTCTGAAGCAGACGTCAGCTCCGTTGCCACATTTCAGTAAATAAAACTGTTCATTTCGCACAAACACGTATCATATAACAATGCACAAAGAGATAAGATGCTTACGTTCAGCCTGCACTTGAACAAAGTATCCCAGTGTCAGAGCCATGGTCTGGGAGTCCAGACTGCTGAGGGTCTTGGCAGCAGTGGTTCCAGTGATGGGTTCTCCATTCAGCTGGACATAGTACGTCATCTCTGCTGGGTTCTTGGGGCCAAGCAGTCGACGCATGCTCACCATCTGCAGAGGACAAATGAAGCGTTGACGCCTGATCAGACCTCACGGTGCACGCATACATGCACACGTAGACTTGTTTGTGCAAGTTTATTATAAGTTAAAGACGAATCTCAGCACAAAATACCATCTGCAGCCAAATTCAAATCCTTTATCTCATCACACCAACAGATTAAAAGTCGCTGCTCCATCTGCAGCGGCCCAATCAAAATTCTGAATCAGCTCGGCGGCTTTGATCATGACGAGTCATTTGCCGCGAGATAACTGCACTTGGGGAAGACACTCGAGGATAACTGAGTCACTTGAAATCTCAATTTCTTTTCATCACACATCAAACACCTTTTTTTTTTTAATTTGACGAACACATCGCACAGTTTAATCAAGTCTGGTAATTTGATTTTGTCATAAAAAGAAGGGATGCGGGGAATTAAATGGCTGGATGATTCCTCCCCTCAATATCACCCACCCCCTACCCCCACCCCCCAAACTCTGGAAGCCTCTCCCTCCTCCATTTCTGCAGCCATAAAACTGGTCATCTGTGACTTCCCATAAACCCGTGAAGGTGTGTAAGGCATAAAGCCCAGGAGGAGTCAGTCGCCGTCTTAATTTGCACAGCAACACACAGTGAGCCGGCAGCTGGCGTACAGATAATACACACAGCAAGCACACGATTAACACAAACCTTTTCTGCAGGACCTTCAGCTCAGGTTCACGTGATCCTGAATCTTTACCCCAAACTAAAACTACTTTCCGGTGTCAAAAGTCCGATCTGATGACACTAACAGTCCAAAGATAAACAAGATATTCAAGACATTTCAGTTTATATCCAGAAAATGCTCAAAATGAAGAAGCTGAAATAAGTCAGTGTTTGTAATTTTGCTTAAAATATTAGTGATTAACCAATTTTCAAAAACAGTTGCTGATTAATTAATTAGTTAGTCAACTTTTAGATCTGTTTCCCACATCAGCGTTGCAGTGTGTGTTGATTTGCCTGCCGGTGTTATGTTACCACAGCTTAAATTATAAGTACTCCAGTGCTAACATAATATTCAAGACGTAAACACAGCAACAGAATGTGGGAGCTGTCCGGGGTCCTGAATGTGGAGTTTGATATCCTGACTTTTCCTCTAGCGCCACCATCAGGCCAAAATTCATTTTGTTTGAATTTGCCTATAACCGTCTGTCTGACGTTCCCAGGTACTTTCAAATACACGTTCGTGCGTGTAAGCACGTTAGCACGCTAAACTAGGCTGATGACCGTGGTAAACATCACACCTGCTACAACATCGGCACGTTAACATGGTCACTGCGAGCACACTGGTGTTAGCATTTAGTTGGAAGCACTAACGCGATCACACAAAATCAACTTGACTTTCACAGAAACACGCAGATTAAATGTTCATTTGATTGACAGACTGACTGACTGACAAAACACTGAAAGACAAACAAAACGCCTGTTCCCTACCTGTACGGTGTAGCCCCCCACTGTGGTTGCCCGCCGAGACCGCGCCGTGCGAGAGCCCTGCCTGCCTGCCACCAAAAAGAGCTCAGCCAGCCGCTGCTCCATCAGACTGGCAAAGCTCTGGTAGTTGGCCTCCAGGGAGGAGCTGTCCACATCCTGGATCACTGTGAGGGGAGACGAGAGAGGACGGAGGACAGAGGAGGGATTTAGGGTGTAAGGAGGCATTCAGGCAGGCAAAGAGGGGCGAAAGGGGAGACATGGAGGATGGAGTGGGAATGACAACGTGAGGCAGGAGAAGAGCAGAGGAAAGGGAAAAGAAGATGGGTGAAAAAGGTGGATGAGTGAATGCGAGGAGAGCGAGAAGATGGAGGAGGTGAGGAAAGGGAGATCATTCGAGGACAGTATTGATAGTGAGGAAAACAAGGGAGGAGGAGGGAGGGGATGAAACAACAGACAGGAGATGAGAGGGATAATAGAGAGGACCGGATGATCGTCCCTTCCATTTAAAAGCTGCTCATCCAGAAACGTCTATTACAGCTGCGGGGACACGCGCTGTACGTCTCCAGCACAAATAAACACAAACACATATTTATGTACACACACGCAGGTGCTTGCATCAATCTTGCTCCTGAGTGTGTCTCCTACTAGAGGCTATAAGTGAGATAGAGCAGCGGACACACGCACACACTTGAGCATCATTCACACCCGGCCGTGATGTGATGTGAAGCGATCACTCCCTCTGCCCCAGTCAGGAAGCTGTGAATTATACATCAATAGGTTTTCCCAGGAACAGAGAGGCTAAAGACGCTTGTTGCACTTAGAACACGCGGGCGAGGGAGAGAGCAGGCGAGTGGGGGGAGGGGGCTGGGGGCGGCAGGGCGACGGGGTGGCTGGAGGAGAAAAGGAAAATGTGGGGAGCCAATACCATTCTGCAGAGTTGCAGAGAACAGCAAGCGGCAGGGCATTTAACTAACTGCTGTTTTGTCCGATCGATGCGGCTCTTGATTAACGCTGATCACCCAGTAGCGCTTTTGTCTGCGCGTACGTACATGTGTCTGCGTGTGTGTGTGTGTCTAAGTGAGTGTGCGCATGCAAAGAGCAGCAATTTACCTGTTATCACCCAATAGTTCTTGGTCGCCATCGACGTGTTGAGATTATGGTATTCGAGGGCTGGAGAGAGAGAGAGAGAGCGAGGGAGAGTTATGGGTAATTTGCAGCTGTCAGCGAGACTTCCATCACAATGTCGGGATGCGTCGGAGGAGGCCGGCTTCCGATGCAATTCGTTACCTACACACGTGCTTCTGACTCACCACAGTGTTGACAAGAGTTCACAAGAGTGTTGACCTTACATCCTGTTTTAATAAACATCAATCAAAGGGACAGACATGCATCAAAATGTCACATTGTTGCAGTGATGGATTAACCAGTTAGAGCCCCCTGAATTCTGATAAATATCTACATAAATGAGATTAAATGATTGTATCTGACAACTTTGTTTCTTTCACTTGCCTATAACGTTCAGTCCTGAAGTAGAGTATCTGGGCAAAATTCAAAATTAAAGCATGATTAACAGTTTTATTATGTTGAGGCAGTCAAAATAATCATCCGCTGTGCCCGCCCCTCTACAGCTTCTTGCTGTTATTGGACAAAATGTTGTTAGTTGTTGTTGTTTATTGTAATTGGAAAGCGCTGCAGACTACGCATGGACATCATTTCATTTCAGATCCAGGAACCATGTCGGACGACACTGAAGTAATAACCAGCCCCAGGTTATCAGTGTGCTGGGGCTGCTCACTGAACGCCAGTCATTCGAGAAGCCCCTGAGTCGAATCCCTGCATTTTCGTTTTTCACTCAGTGTCATTAAACACAGAGTGATGCAGGATGTCAGCACAGCAGTAACCCTTTACAAACTGAGCCCTTTCTCCAAATGACTCAGCTACAGATTAAACGGGAATGTAACGAGAGGAGTGTGATCGGAATGACGGGCTGCACAGCTCATTTCTGCTTGCTGTTCTAATGACCTCAGCTCCGGCGCCGAGTGCAGCGAACTCGACCGACCTGCTCTGGAACTTGAAGCTGGCGCAACCTCCTCTGCCGCCGCGCACTGTGACTGACTCGGGCTGACACCCTGTCAACAGCCGGGACGGAGAGACGCTCCGGTGGCCTTGGATTTTAGAACTGAGCTGTGATCAGGGTGCTGGCATTTAATGCCTCTGACTGGGTGGAAATCTGTGAAGTTTATATCAAATACGATGAAAAAAGGCAGTAAGGAGCCTAAGCGTGAGACACATGTCGGCTATGACAGGAGGTCAGCGTGGTGCAGCTGAACTGTGGACTGTGGCTGGCCACAGGAGTGAATAATGTGTTTCTCATAATCACAGGTAGGTGGTTATTAATAAAAGACATCAGTTATAATATGGAGTATTTATACAAATGAGAATGTGAGTATAGATAAGAAAAATCAGGGCGGTCAAGCACAGAACATGTGTCATTCATCAAGCAGTAAATGAAGTAGGATGGATGAATTGTCTCTTTATGACTTCCACTCTGTCTGTGGCACTCAGTGCCAAGATCAATGATTCTTATGGGAGATATAAATCTTAAAAAAGGCAGTAAAATGCCTTAAACCAGCTGGGGACAGCGGTTGAAAGAAAATGTTACATTTAACACCTCGTTTGTCAGGGACTAGTTTTCATTGCGGAACAATACACATTTGGTGCCCCGATGAGTATTTCCAGCACCGTCACGGTTGCTGCTAAATGTCCCCTGCCTGTAAACGATCGTTTCGGACATGCCGGTCCATGTGTCAACTGATTTCTGTAGGTAGAGGCGAACCAGAGCTGGGCCCAGTTACGCTTGGAAAAGCTCTTTGGCTCAGCCCATAATGAGATGTTGCTCTCGCGACAGCTTGGTTGATTTGTTTACTTGCGTTTAGAGGTGGATGACCCTTTTTCAAAGAGGGGAAGTACTGACCCACCAGCATGCTGATTCCAATTAGCACAGGTAGAACTAATGAGAGGAATCAGCTGGTTTAGTGGGTTTTCACACTGTGTTCAGCTCTATCGTTCCACTTCAGTGCACAGAGTTAATACTGATGTCCGGTCTAACTTTTGTGAAATTATAAAAACCGCTGATGTGTTGAATACTTATTTCCCCCACCGTCTGGTTACTATTGTTCCTATTGCTTTGTACTGAGTAATAACAGTGATTTAGTTTAAGCAAACATAATTAGGTTTAGACAGATCCTCCTATCTTTCCTCCTTCCTTATCAACTGATTTTTTATTATTCATTTACCGATTTATATATTTCCAAATTTCTTTATTGGCCCATACCAAGTTTTGTCTGCAATCCTATTGATCTATTTTCCACTATAAATGACTCTGATCTCCACAGAGTGGACAACACCTCTGACAACGGTCCAGGACTGGCGTGAGGCAGCAAGGTGAAAGACCTGAACGCTAAAACGTCCTCTTTCAAGGAGAACCTTGCACCCTCAATGAACTGCCTCACTACAGGGGATGGAGGGTTTGTTCTGGGGCTCTGACCTGGGACCTGCACACAGTCAGCAAGGACGAACGACGAGGGGAAAAAAAAGGAAAAGTTAACAAATCAAAATGAAATGAAACCAAAAGAGATGTGGAAATGATTCGGTGTGGATTAATTCGAAGTGGATACGCACACACGAGTAAAACAATCACATAGCAGGAGATCTTTAGCACGTGGCCTTTGGCTCAGATGATGAAATCCGATTACACGCTCCTCGTCAGGTCTTATTACCAACTTTACTTTGTTACCTCTTACAGCTGTACTTCCCCTGTCCATCTACACCAGCTCTCACCCTCTCTTCCTGCCTGCGTGCCTCTGTACCTGCCTCATTCTATACCTGTTTACCTGTCAGCCTATTCATTTCCTCACACGCCTGCTCCTTTCCATCCAGCTCACTGTCTCCTTCCGTCTTTATCTACCCATCATCGCTCTCTCAGTCCATCGACCTCTTTCTGCGTCCTATTCATTCGTCAGCCTATCTTTCCTTATTTCCCATCTGCCTGTTTCACCATCTGTCTCCACCTAACTCCTCCGAGCTGGCTGTCTGCCGAGAGCGGTGTTTAGCTCAAGTCAATGGCGTTGCAGCAGCGGTAGCCGTTAATACCAGCGAGTGTTTCTGCTCCGCATTCCTGTCTGGCTGTCTGCTGCCGCCGCCCCGGTCCCTCCGTACGTGAGCGCATTTACATTCACCGAGCTCTGCCGCAACTTAAACAAGCTCGCATAAACACTCAAGACAAACCGCACTGATTTGTTAAGGTTCAGACGCATTCGCTGGCCTTCAGAGAATCAGCGAAGCGGGCCGACAAATCCAGGAGATTCGTTTCATTAAGACGGCAGCTGGCAATTTTTGTTGCGTAATTCACGGAAAAAGAGAGAAGAAGTAGAAAAAAGCCTCCTGCTCCGGTTGAACAATAAATGAATGTACCAAGAAGGATGAGGCTGGTGTCATTCCACATCTGTCCCACTGTCGAGAAATCCAGAGACGAAGACCAACAATGAATTGTCTCTCAATACTTTATGACTTCCCTACTTTGTCTGTGGCACTCAGCCCCAAGCTTTATGATCCTTATGGAAGATATAAATCTTAGAAATATAGCTTCAGTTTTAAAAAAAGACTGTGAAATGTCTCAAACCAGCTGTTCTCAGACAATAACATCAGGTTTCAGCTTCACAGGCAGAACTTGAATCAGAACCAATTAATTTGTTCGTCAAGTCCTTCATTTGTTGACATTAAGACAAATATAGAGTATTGCAAATTGTGGTCTTTAAGGTTATAACAACTGGTATTTTTCATGAAAATACACGGCTTTGCTGTCCAAGCCTTGCTGTACCAGGAGGAGGAGTAATTTGGTGAATGTGGGTTGAAGCAGATTTGTTTTTGTCTCTTTTTGTGGTTGTGAACTGGATTCAAACTTCTACACGTCCTGATACTGTCACCTAGATTCCAGTTTCCAAAATCTCATATGGCTGACTGAATTAGTTTAAAGAGAGAAAACACTGTGACTAAAAGTTGACTGAAATGTACTGACTGCTGACTCAAACAGTAAGACGAAGTAAGACTGGAACGGGCAAAGACAGAGACATAAATATCATCTGCAAAGAATCGCATCACAGTTTTTACTCAAATAATAACACAAAAGACTTGTAAAAAAAAAAGAAGCTGGCACACACATTTATATTCGAGACATATTAATTATCTTTACAAAACCAGTGACATGAATATTTTTGATACATTTTAAATTTTTTCAATATACTCTGCAAAATATTATACAGCTAAAAAACTAAATGATGGACAAACTATCCAGTGATGACATTTGGCATTTCACTTTAGTCGTGTCATTTAGCAGCTGACATATACAGCCATACCAGAATATCTCCAATGAGCCAATAAATAAATCGTGGTATGCAGATCTTTGCAGCTTCATACACGGAGCGTAGAATCCAAACTTCACGTGACTAGTAAAGGTTATTGGTTTAATAACCAAATGCCAATTTTGCATGACGGGACAGGAAAATTCATTTTTAAATTCATTTTTAAAATAAGGCTCTTTTAAGTCACCATTTCCCCAGTGGATAAATTAGCTATGGTGGATGAATCTCTAGTTCAGTGTGGCACAGAGCACTTTCCAGTTTAACGGTTACATGCTGCACACATGGAGGCAGCTGTCCACATGGACGGTAAAGGTCAATATTCAGGCTGCTTTGATCACATAAGGATCGATCATCCATTTGTGTTCTCAGTGTAGCCACCAGTCAATGTGTCTGTACCAATACATGTCTGCACTATTTACTGTAATCACTGCTGTCTGTGACTATTTACAGCCTGTGACTATTCCTTACCTGACTTTATCATTTGATATGGTTCCATAGCAATATGCTCATTGTCCCACCTTTAGTAAGGGAACAGACATGGTTTCCGTGGTGATGTCAAGCGGGTTTGGATGTGACCATGTGAAGTGTGATGTTTTAGCCCTTCGGGTGTCGAGTGCACGCACAAATAGATACTAATCTAATCTCAGCAGGCTAAAATTAGCTCATTCAGGGGGCATGGACAACAGATTGCCCATGGCATGATTCAGATGATACGAGTGCTACAGCTGTTTGCCCTTTAAAAATCTCACAGATGGCATTAGTGGCTGGAGTGGAATACAAACACAGCTCAAGTGGCTCGTCTATGGGCTCTATGGTCTTTTCATTGCTCAAGAGGCCGACGATTTAACAGAAATTAAAGAGAACAAATAAACAAACTGGACCTATCTTGAATTTACGTACCGCTGGTAATCCTAAAAGTATGTTTTGTAACATTTCTAAACTTAGCAGAAAATTATATTCATCTGCGTTACCAAATATGTTTTGATTAAGATTAAGATTAATTAGAACTTTTTTTAATTAGACATGAGTGCAAAGTAATCACTGTCAATAAAGGTTTTCCTAAAATATCCAATTCCAGTAATTATAGCATGATTTTACTGTTACATTTAATCAGCTCAAAGCTTATGAGTAAGGCCGGGGAGATTGTTAACATTGAAACAGACATTGCTCTTCTGAAGCACAAGTTTGTCTGACTTTCACCGACTTTAAAGCAGCACTTATCAGTTACTTTTGGACACTTTGGAGGTGGATTTTCATCACAAGCTTCATGCAGCGATCCAATTGACACATAAGTATTTTTTAGTTCTGCACTTTGTAACAAACAATAGCAAATTTACACACCCAGCAGGAAGGAGCTCCATTAGCATCATTTGGAGTCCAGTGTTAAATTTCAGTCCGTGACAACCAGCAGCAAATGGTGGCTAACGATTTTAGCATGTCACAGATAAATTTGACGATATCGTCGGAGCAGAAGCGGGAGAATGCAAAGGGAAAATGAATGAATATGCCGTTCTCTTGCAATTGTGAATATGCTGTTAATGAAGTTTTGCAGAATCTCATTAACTGCTATGAGCACGTTTTTGGTCTCCACGGGAAATATATCTGACCCACGAGCTGTTGAAAGCCTCGGTGTGTGCATCAGCTGATTCCTTTGCTTCCTTTCCAAACAGCTGACTACGGCTGCTGGAAACGAGGTTCATGATGTGTCCTCCCGAATGTATTTGATAAAGCAAATTTGTAAAACATAAATGTGTTTTGTAGGAGATGCGGTTGAGGCTCCTTCCACGCTGGAGGCCACAGTACAGTCTGACATCTTTCTTTACTTACACGATATAGAGTAATCCTGAATTCCTCCCCTTTGAGAAGCAGGTCAAACATACGCTAAGTCATGAATCATGCACTGCCCTGCAGTGGACTCAATGGTTCTCAGTAGTCAGAACTGTTGGAGGCACCATACACATGGTAGCCGCACAGTGCTGCAGAGAATGGGCAGGACGACAACTGTTATGTAACGGTTACTAAAGTAGCACGGAGAGGCCAGACTTGTCCTAATGTCCAGTTGTGATGTTATAACAAACAGCAGCAGTGGCCTTTACCACCGGGGGGAACTCCAACCCATGCTCGCAGGGACAGATAAGGTCATCTTCCGTTCCTTTCTTCAGCTCAAAATATCTTTGTTTCCTTTTTGTCGATAGCGAGATCCTTCACTGCTGCCAGTCCTCCATCCTACCTCCAACCTGTGTCTGGTCGGCCTTTCAAGACTAAAATAAAGCTGAGCGCAGGATTCTTTTTTTAGGATTCAAGCTCGGCTTCGGTGTACTTGTTCCCTTCCTGCTGCTAAAAAGCTCATAAAACACAAGGAGATGGGGATGTGAGCACAGTGTCTATCCTTGTTGTGTTTTCAAGTCAGCCCTGACCAGCCTGAGGGTTACTCTAAAGCTAGTTAGATAAAAATATGGCTACCTCACACGTACTGGGCACATTAGTGGTTTCAGACGCATTAGTCCATTAGTCGGCTCTTTACCTCGGAGAAATAATCAAAAAGGCCCAAAACATGAAGCAATAGAGGAAGAAAATAGATGAATAAGAATAAAAATTGGAACGCTGATTTTAATATTCATAAAGTCACTTTTTCAACCAGATATGAACACTGATTGTAGTGGAGAGACAGTATTTCCAAGCGTGTGTGTGTGAGTGAGCTAAAGCAACACCCATTAGAACAACATAATGTCAAGTCAGTAGAATGTCAACACCAATCCTGTTTTGCGTTGTACTTCAGCGCTCTGAAATGTCAGTTTGGATGAAACTCATGAAATGGCAAATGTACATAATGTCTTCTTTTGATATTATTATGGAAATTAGCCGTGGCACGGTGCTCAGACTGAAAACAGTGACTACAGCATTTAGCTGAAACACCACAAACTGGACTTTTGTGTCAGAGCCGCGTGTTTTGTCCACAGATAAATTGCTCATTTTCATCTTCACTTGCAGGCCTTTTGTGAATAATTACAAATACATCATAATTGTCTAGCAGCGCCTCTGAGAAGATGACTTGGGGCTGCATCAAGTGAATGAGTATAAAGCACCCTGACTGAACTCTAATTTGCCGGCTAGACAACATTAATTCTGGGTTGGGGGACGCTAGCCAAGTCTCTGTGCAGCACCGTAAGAGCAGAGGAACTCTTTGTTGCTGTGATCGCTGAGAAATAAGCAACGAGTGCGAGGCAAAATGCCCACAGGGCTGTGACGCAGACCCGCTGGCTGCTCAAAACGCCAAGACAAGCTGCTGGATGACCTCACTAGCTCATCTGCATATAAATAAGTGACCTTTCAGCGTGTGGAGAGTCTGTTTGGATTGAAAATGGAATTAAATCGCAGGTGTAAACCACATTCATCTGCTATCAAGTCCAACTCAAAGTCCAAAAATGAAAGGGTCAATTCATCTATTTGAACCTATTTTCTCAGTTAACTCTGGTGATATTTAGCCATGCAGAATGTCTTTTATTTGTCTCTGCTCAGATTTTGAGGCATCCACGTCTGACATTAGTGCCTCTCCATCCCTAAATATTACGCAACTGAATGGGGTTTAGGGTTTGAACAGCAGTGAAGATACGAAAAATCCAAGAGAAGCGTGTCTTTCAAGAAAACTCCCCATCACATTTGATAAGCCACGCAGTGTTTTGCCCATAAAGTTGGAATAAATCTTTTTACTCTTCTCATGAAATGATTGTGACAATGTGATTTATTCTTGATAGATAAAGTGAATATCTTCTCAAAACTCATCATTGCACTGGGTTAAACGTGATTACTGATGTGTATAAATAAGAATAAAAAGAGGAATGTGTCTGAAAACACAGCGTAGTTACAAGCAAGATTGTAGAATATGTAGATGTAGAATATATTATCACATCTCAACACCTGAGCTAATAAAACCAGAAACACCTGAATGGACATATAGCAGAAGAGACAATTACATAACCTTTATCAGTCTTTAAAACCATGTGTATATCAGATAATTACCACATGATTGTGAATCTGTCTAGTTTTCTGATTCTTTGGCAATGGGTCCTCCCCGCAGGGACAAACCAGGTTCAGCAGAGCCATCAGAGGGGAGAGACATCACCTCGGTGATGCTAGATTACATGATTTTCATTTTCCATGAGCGGACCGGCAGCAGACATGTCAGCAGGAGAGTGTGCAGAGAACTGGCAGCTTAAGTACCCCGCCGTGATGAGGTACCATGATGGATGTACGCTGGCAGGATGGTAACGACTGCCCGAGCTAACTCGAAAGTTCTGTTTTTTTAAAAAGACAATGTTAGCTAGGTCACCTGGGTCACCACAGACGACTGAAAGTTGCCCCCTGACTTTCAGAACTTCCTCAAAACCTCCTCCTTGAGTGGCCAAAACCACCGTGTGTGAGCAGGTTCTGGTGAAGCAATTGCTGCTTTTTTCTGTTTGTATGACATTTAAACATCGTATACCAAAATAAAAGATATGTTTTGTATATACAGACAACATGGTTCACGTTCCTGTTGCAGGTTTCATGCTATTAAAGTGATCAACAGCTGTTAACAGCAAAATAAAAAGAAATTCAGTAATGAGCCAACAAAGGTAGGGTAGAAGACGTTAGCTAGACGTTAGCTACCAACATGGTCCGAAACAATGCAGGATTTCAAATATTCAGCTTTGCAATGAAAGTGACTTTAAAGTCCTCTGTGGCTTTACTTACGCTCGGCGATGACCAGAGGCGGGTAGAACAGGAAGTATCCCACCAGCTCTGCGGTCAGCTGGTTGAGGAGGCCGCTGGAGATCGTCCCGTTCAGAATGGCATCCTGGTTCTTCACCACATACACCAGAGAGACCGATGGAGAGCCCGGCTCCTGGGTCACGCTCTGGATCTGAACACAAACACACAGAAACATCATTGTCATATTTTCTTTGACTCAGCTAAGATACTGTGTGACCCAAAGGTGCAGAACGACTTTTTCACTTCTTCATTTATAGCAAACGCAGAAACAGGCTGCAGGAGGCACATGTATAATTCAGCCATTCATACAGAAATATCTAATGCTATCATACCAAACGTCTCAGATGCCCATAAAGAATGTATAACAGAGCTCCAGACACAGCATTACACTTTGAATAAACAATGTGTTTTTCATACTATAATAAGACCTGGGCGGCATTCTGAAAATAATGTGACTGAGTCACCGTAGTAAAGTGGGTGACGATGCCAGATACCAGGAACTCCCATCACATTCCTCCACGGGTGTTAATATTTCAGCGGATGAATTATGAATGGACCCTATATCTGCCTCTGCTTGCCGAGACCTACTTTACGATTATGATGGCGTGTGCATGTATATCCCGCCGTCATGAGAGCACCTTGACAGTTACAGGGGGAAAGGAGCAGAGAACAAAAGGAGGAAAAACAAGCGAAAGGGTTTAAAGAAGAAGAGTGAGCTTTGATTCTGTCTCTGGAAATAAACCATCACAGTCACGTCCTCCTTGTGGTGTAAGTTCCAACCAAACAATGTTTTCAACATTTATAATTTTCTGTGTTTTCTGTATTAATTTACTGAGAAGCACTTGCGCTGTGGCTGCGGAGCTCTATTATTCACGTTGGCCTGATTAGCATGCCACAAGCAAACATGACATACTTGGCCGTCTGCATCTTGCACTCCAATAACCCCCCCGTAAACCAGTGTCATACCTCCACAGCGAGCCTGTTGTAGGTCTCCAGCACCTTGTCCTGAGCCTCGTCGAAAGCGTTTTCCAACCTCTGCTCCAGCATCTGGACAAAACTGCAGGAGTAGATGTTGTCTGTTGGACCGACGAACCTCAATACTAAGGAGGTGAAAGTGAAAATTACAATCAATTGATATTGCATTGAATATTTAGTTACAGAGGGTTCTTGATGAGTTCTAGTCTGAGTTTATATTCTGAAGCTTATACACTGGATTTATATTTCTCTTACACATCCACATTCACTTGTTAAGCAATGAACTTAATGTAATGTATCAACGTTTCAGATTCTCACCCCAACAAAATACCATCATCTGCATATGAACACAAATGAATTGTTTGGAGACTTTACAGGTATCATTTACATTTAATGGAAACAATAATGGGCCTGCTGCTAGGCCTAGAGGAACACTATAATTAGCCTTCAGTGACTTTTAATGTTAATTTTAAACAATGTAATTTAGTGCAACATGCTGATATTTATTTTCCATGTTGTTTGCAACCCATCTTTAGCCAACTCTTTCTGATTTCTTTGCAATACAACCATAGACATTCTGACGTCAAGAAACACACATTCACTGTTTCCTACTACAGATCCATCGATGCCCGTGCAGTCGCTCCACTAGTTTAAAAATCTGGTTTCCGTTCATATAAAACATAATTATCATTATTTACAATTTAAATGATATGTTAATACAAATGCAGCGGTCGTACGGCACCAACAGCCGTTATCTGATGTCAGTACTACTTACTGAGGCGCTTGAATAGAGCTGGGGAAGGAGAAGTTATTTACAAACTCCACAACAATCTGGTTCATCGAGCTCTATCTGGAATGTGTATCTGGGGCTGTGTTTTTGGTATTAATGAAAGCGGCGCTCTGGATAGATGCTGTCTGTGTGACCGATAAACTTAAGCATTGAGACAGAGAAAGAGGATTATCGCCACTATCTAGAACGAGAACAATGAAAAAAAGTGGTTGTCTGTCAGCGTCGCGCAGCTCCGCACCGGGGGAAGGAACAAGGCTAAACAATGCTGAGTCCATCAGCAGATTACAGAGGATGTTATTAATGTTGTCTCAGACCTTTTACCGCAGTCGCCCTCCATTCTCTCCCCGCACTCTGTCTTTCTCCGCTCTTTATTTTAAAAAAAAAACCCTCTGAAAGCGCCGGGACAGGAGAGGTGGAACAATACTCTGACCTAAATTCAAACGCTGCGCTGTTTACGAGTGCGGGCCACATCTCCAAAAGAAAGGCAAAAAGAGGCTCACCGTCATTCACTGCTCTCAGTCTGCAACACATTACAGGCACAAACAGTGCTGACCCACTTGGTAATCTTATGCAAATTGGGCTCTGGATGGTAAATTGGCATATACTGAGCGTTTATGGTTTAGGAGCCGAACAAGCCAGAAACAGATTTTGGTTCTTCCCCCAAGTGCCGCTACCTCAGCACACATCACGCCGCGTTTGGCCATGTTGTTGACGCAGCGCAGGTATTTGTTGGTTCTGTTGTACGATGAATGTCACTTTGCTTTGCTACACGTAAATAAACAGACGCTGCTGCTGATTATGTTCTATGTCACTATTAGTGACCCATTCAACATGACATGTACTGTAGTCGTTTGACCTGGTAATAACATAGATAACACATGTAACACCAACAGTTTGAAAACCCCAAAAGTCTTTGTTGAGACACTTTCCAATCTTATCTTTTAAATATCCAATTATCTTTTAAGTAACAGTGTGTTAATTGTTTCCCCACCCTTTTTCCCACAAGACGCAACTGAGATCTGTGTGTGTATGTGTGTGTCCTACAGTAAATTATTACATTTTAAGGTGTAGACTTGGTTTAAGGCCAGGTTTAGGTTATGTTCACGGTTAGGATAAGTCTCCAGAAATGAATGTAAGTCAGTGTAATGCCCTCTGAAGTAATGGAAACACAACGTGTGGATGTGTGCGCGCGTGTGTGTGAGTGTGTGGATGTGTGCGCGCGCCCATGCTGAAATGTGTTTTTTTAAAGAGGCTTAAGAGGCTGACTAAATGAATGGACCAATTTGCCTTTGCTCTGCAATCATGGGAGTTTGTATGGGATTTAGGGTATCAGAGAAGAGTAAAGGAGAGCAGACATGTAATCAGAATTTTCTAATTTTGTCTCTGCTCTACTCTTCCCCTGTGTCCCCCTCCCTGTACTCTCATTGCATTTTCTATCTCCCCACTCTCCCCCTGCTCATTCTCTCTCTCCCTCCTCCTCCCTGCACATCTCTAACATCCTCTGCTCTTCACCCTTTCACACTCCGCCGCCAAAATGAACACCAACAGACCATTTCTGTTTGATTTGTTCCGTTATGTACAGCTTGATCTCGCCGGGTTTCTTCACCTGTTTTCAGCTGCAGGTGAATGCTTGGAAGAGGCACCCAGGTTGCCACGGGAACCAGGACTGCCTTAACCAACGGGGTGTGCTGCCTGATGTCCGACAGCAGCTTGTCAAAACCGTAAACGTTCAGCGCCTCGACCACCAGGGAGGCAATGTAGACGGTTTTGCCGCTGGTCACGTAGTAACCCAGCGTCACGTTGTTGGGGCTGCAGTCGTCATGTTCCACCTGTGACAGAGAGGGAGAGAGGAAAAACTTACATGTGTACACAAGAGATGCTGTGTATCCCTTCCCCTCCACCACATCCTAAAAACATGGTGCTGCTGGTATGTTTGGACGCTTTATGTTCCTGTGCTCTTATTTCAAAGGAACACCGAATCAAAGGAACACTATCAGAGGAGGGATCAGGTGAGACAGACTCTAAAGACTGCACCGAACTCCAGGTGCAAAGCATCTTTTTCTAACACATGTTGTTCTGCAGCTATATGTTTAGAATACAAATGCATCAGACAGAGAATATTTAGAATCCTTTAAAGACAAAAAAGACAGATCTGCCTCGAGGGAATATCTTAGTTTGAGCCTTCCGCACTCATAAATCTGACTAACTGTGTCCTGGAAAAACACGTACAGACAACAATCAGCGGTGAGTCAAGGCTCGTATTTCTGGAGCTACACGCCGCCCACTTCCCTCTACCCTCCACCTTCATCCACACCAAGCAGCTGTGGCTGTTGTTACTGTGCCTCTCTCTCTCTCTCTCGCTCCTCTTCCCTCATCCTTCCCTTCCTCTCCTCCCCTCTGTAAGCGCTAGCTGGCTGCCCCGAGCAAGTCTTCTCCTAGAAAAAACAAATCCCTCTCAGTGGCTGCATCTCATTACCTCCCTCCCCTCCTCTCCTCTCCTCTCCTCGTTTCTCATCTTGGTACCAATAAAAATTAAACAGGGCTCAGGCCGTTTCTCAAATAATACCTACCTGCCGTCAGGGCTTAAGCCAATCTCCGTAGCAAGCGATCGCTAAAGCTTTAACCCTGCGTTTATCAAGCAGTCCTTTAGTTTTTAATCATCCTCAGCGACACATTCTATTATTCCCACGTCCCACCTTTGGGTTTTGCATTTCATTAGAAAACAAAAGGAGAGCTTTGGCATCTGTTACTTTAAATCTTGACTCAAAATGAAACAAGCGAGGAATTTCAACAAGGCACAGTTTTTCATTTTCATGTTTTTGGATGTTGCATTGTTTCGGTGAAGGGTTTGGGATTTTGTAATCATGTATGTATGTATGTATGTACCAGCTTAGCATGATTTTCTATTTTCTAGTTACGCTGAAGAATCTGTACTACGCGTAAATATAAATATTGCATAATTAGTGCAAAATTTACTTAAAAACATGCATCCATGGATTTAAATGAATTATAATGTGTTATAGTGCATTACGGAACATTTATTAAGACTTAAGACTTAACCGGGGGGTTAGAGCAAAGAGGAGCTCATTGTGGGGATGCAAAACAAAACAAAAACCTGCAGCTCCTGCAGGTTTTTGTTTTGTTTTGCATCCCCGAACAGCAGCACTGTACCTAATAAAGGCGCCCAGACTCTGCCCGTGCCCTCTGCTGTCACTGCGCTCTGCACACCGACACTGAAAAGCTGTAAAACTGGCAGATTCCGCAGGCAATTACGGTTAACCACATTGTTCAATGATGCACCACATTTAATACCGCTGCATGCTAATTTCATACTGTTTGACAATCTGTCCCTGCTAAAGCTAATATTTACCCATTAACGATGGCTCAAAAACACCGGCGGCATATCACGGCTTTAAAAGCTCGGGCCAGTTTTATACATTGTTGGTGCTGCTGCTGTCTCTCAACAGACTGATCCAGATTGCCAAATAATAGTCTACGTTATCTGATGGAGAGGATGAGAACTGGGGAGTGTGTGTGTGTGTGTGTGTGTGCGTGTGTTTGTGTTTGTGTGTGTGGCAGGGGGTAGATGAAAGTGGACTGGAGCTTAGAGACACTGAGTCACTCCCTGTGCAGGCTCACAAACAACTGGATAAAAATAGAAAAAGCAGGCAGATGAAGACAGAAGACAGACAGACAGCGAGATGAAGGGAGGCAGGTGGACGGACAGAGAGGCGGGCGGGCACGGCAGGCGGGCCGAGAGACGGGTGAGACAGACAGGTTGGCAGGAAATCAATCGACTTAAACCGAGGGAGCAATCAGATGGGGGGGGGGAGCAGCGCGAGGAACGTAAATATTGAGAAACACGCAGGAAGAGGGCGAGAGAGCGATCGCAGACAGGGAAGATAAAGAAGCAATACAAATAGGCTCGGTTGAAAAAGGAACATAAGAGAAACAAGAAAACAGAGACAAAAGCGCTCGAGATGGAGCAGCAGAACAGAGAGATCACTTGACTGTGCTGATTTGATGCAGGAGAGAGAAAAGAATCTTTGATGCTGGATTTTAGTTTTTATCCAACGCCGAATTTTGTGTGTAAGAGTCCGTGTGTGTGCATAAAAACCTCCCTGAGCAAACACTGCCTGACTATTCAACAGGTGATGTCTATTCAGGCCGTCTGCATTAGTCATCTCTTTCCGATTGTCTCTAGCACCATTCAGATGAGTCCTCGTGAGGTGAATGAGCGGCACGAGGAAATTACGAATACTGTACAATATTGTAAAATGATGACACGCTCGAGGGCGGCGCATCGTCGGCCTGTGAGAAAAATGAAAACGTAAAGATCGGAGTATCTGATTAGCACGAGGCAGAGCAACGCTTTGATTCAGTGTAACGAAGCAGAGAAACGCTTGTGGTCATCTCGTTTACATCAAGGGTGTACAGACCTGTTGAAGCTGGCAGTGAGTATGCTGGATGTCACTGATTTTACAGTCAGTCATCAGTCATTTTAGTTTTTTTTGTGTGTGAAATGATAATTGTATGAAATATTAAACAGTCTCGATAAATCGTGAGGAAGGAAATAAAGAACGGTGATAAATCAGCAGCTGCGGCGGAGAAGAAGCTGGCGGTGTGTCTGCAGCCACATGTTGAATATGTATGCGCGTGCATCACTGTACCCGGCGTCCACCTTCATTAATCGCTGATGCGGTGCACCACCCGGCAAGCACGCCGAGTGACCGAAATCAAACACATGCGCAAATGTTATGTGACCAGCGAGGACACACTGGGTCTGGCTTTATGCTAAATCCTAAAATACCCACAGTGGATCGCCCAGGGGTGAGTTCAACATGTCTTATGACCTGTCAGTGAGGTGTGTCAGGACGGTCTCTGTCACAGATGTGACTCCAGAGCTGCTCTCAGCCTAAAACGTAAACCCAACTGGTTGTAACGCGAGCAAACGGGCAGCAGATCACACAGTGATGATCAGACGAGTCAGTGCGACGACCACGGAGAGGGAATCAACAACCACTTTGTTGCTCAGCAGCGCTGCCTGAGTTGCTGACCGCAGTGCAGTTTCTATCCATTCTTAATCTGTGTTGTGTTTTACTCTGCCCTTAATGGTGCAGTTACTTCACCTCTGTAGCCTGCTACTGCTTGCTGCACCTGTTGCAATGCTGGTGATTTGAGTTTCAATCCATTGAATAAGTGTTGAATAAGTTTTGTCTTATACAGAAGAGTCGCTGCAGAATCTTAATAAACCTACAGTAGGTTTATCACACCTGACTAAAGTCGGGACTGTGCGCCAATGCAAATCAAGCTTCTCTCAATTTTACTCGACGAATCCTGAAATATCTGCTTGTTGTTATTTACTAACCACCGCATTGTGTTTACTATTTGCTCCCATTCTAGCCACATATTTGTTTAAAAAGCCACTAACACATATGTGGTTGGTTATTCTGCATTGACTCTATTAACTCCTAACCTGTTTAACAGTCATTGACCTGCGGCGACACTCACCTGTGCGTTGGCGTTGGAGTCATTCAGAGCTCTCTGCAGGGCGTGGCTCAGTCCTTTGGACAGGTTCTGTTTCAGGATCAGGTCCAGGCGGTTCCTGCGCAGCTCAATGGACAGGACTGTGGGAGGAAATAACAAAAAATCAGAGCTCAGTGACTGCGCACGGTGTGTTTATCGATCCCGCCTCGGCGCTGCACGTGGCACTGGTGGGGATTCAGTATCTTTCCTAAGGACACATGACTTTGGCCTCTGGTTAAATGTCTCCTTAGTTACTTTGCAAAACTACTGCCAACCCCAGCGCTGTGATAAATGTAATCAAAGGTTACAGTCTCCAGCGTCTTATTAACACAAGTGTTTATGCTCCAGGAAAGCCTGCCCTTGCTCTTGTGCAAGTTTTAATTAATTTCTGTGCATGTAATTACATCTTGGACACATAATAGGTACACTGTGCCTGCGCTTCTGAAATCGCATTTTGTGAGTTTTCATCATGAGAGTGTAATCATTTTTCCGGAAGAATGGCCAAAGCATGCCTGAACATACTGTTTGTGGGAATTTGATAAGAGACCGCAAGAGCCAAAATAACAGTAAAGTGTTGTTTTGGAGAACGTCCTGATGCTTTAGCCATTCATCTTCCACTTTTTACTCTATGCTCTTTATCTCCTACACATTTCTGACACGTTTGAGAAATACAGCAGATTATAATCGTTTCCTTACTCCAGACAAACCCCGCTGATGGGGTTTCAGCCTCGTACCTGTTCTGACCCAATACTTCTTGGTCACGTTGCACGGCAGGGGACTTTCCTCCGCGCTGGTGCTGGATGGAGGTTCTGTGGTCGTGGTGGGAAGTGATGCAGTCTGGACTGGGATGAACACAGTGGTGGCAGGTGCCTTTGTTGTTGTGGTTGCGGCGGTAGTAGTAGTAGTAGTAGTAGTAGTGGTAGTGGTAGTGGTGGTTGGAGGTGGAGTAGTTGTAGTGGTGGTTGGAGGAGTAGTGGTGGTGGTTGGCGCGACAGTCGTAGTGGTTGTCGTAGTGGCAGGTGTGGTTGTAGTGGTGGTTGGAGGCTGGGTTGGAGCTGCTGTGCTCAGTTTGGGGCTCGCAGTGTGCTGCGCGGTTGTAGCAGCAGCGTCGCTCGGTGGTGCTGTTACACCGCTCCCAGTGGTTGCTGCCCGTGTCGTCATCTCGACAGCGGTCACAGTAAAAGTGGTCGTTGAGGGCGTTGTCGTGGTTACCGTCGTCAGCTGAGGGCTGTCAGTGGTCACAGTGTCCTGGCTTGTGGTGTGAGAGACTGTGGTGGATCTCGACGGTGCTTGTGCTCTCGCTGTGGTCGACGGCGGTAAAGTCGAGGTGGTGGTGGGAGACAGAGGCGTGCTTATGGCGGTGGTGGATGTGGGAGTGGTCCGCGAGGTGTTTCTGGTGCGCACGGGCACGGTGGTGTTCCATTGGTGGGTTGAGAAAGGGCTGGTGACGTTAGCAGGAAGTGTGACATCGTGGTCACCCACTGTGGACAGGAGCGCCTCCGGGACAGTGGGGAGGTCCCAGGCTGGCAGGCTGCTCACTGACTCTTCTGCAGGGAGGAAAACATTCAGAAATCAGTGATATTAAAGGGCGTCTTTTGTATTTTTACCCTTCAACTGATTACTTGAAAAGACCAAAACCAGCACTGGACTGATACCCACTAACAAGTACAATCTGTGAAGTCTAATACGGCTTATTCTTTGTGCCACAGAGCTCTATTGTTGTCCAGAATGATTAAAAACACAACATCAATGAGCCACACTGCTCATTCATGTGGGAGAGGCGTTTCTTTATTACTATGAACACACACTGCAATTATTTTGAGTCAATCCTAGATACACCATCATGTGGCAACACGTCGATACTAAGTGTATTTAGTGTTTCAATCAGCTGATAAAAATAGTCCCTTGCAAATGCGCTGTTAACTCCAGTTTGAGTAATGTTTGATACAAACCATCCAGCTCTGCGAAAATGAGTCAGTGCATTTTCTCTTTTTCATCTCTTTAGTAAGAGCTAATGGATTAGAGGCACAAACGGGGAGGAAAGTCATAATATATTGAATTATTTTGGTCTTTGATTGCATTTGTTGACAATAACAACTGTTAACTTTAGCCTTCAGGTTGCTGTATTATATAAGATGTTAATCGGACAAAACGCATCCATGCACCTAGTTATGCCCCACCTGGACGCATACTCAGTCTAACTCTTAACAACAAAATATAAAGCAGTTTGCCTTGAGCGCACATAGAGGGATCAAACGCAGAGGAAGTCATGAAACAGCTGGCAGGTTAATGAGTTTTCTCACCAATGGGGAGCGAGGAAGATGAGGAGGTTATATGTCGATATTAAAATACATAAGATGAAGGTCGCGAGGAATAAGAATCCAATCTCAGTGCGCAAATCAGAGGGCCGTTTTAATGTCGGGGGTTTATTGAATCCATCTAAATCATCTCTAGACAACAAACTGAAATCAGATACGTGTGGATGAGAGGTGTAAAGGAGGCCGGGGTGAACAAGAGGGAGGCAATCAATCTTTCCAGACTGAGAGAGATCCAGTCTCCCTCCTCCTCACGTCGGCTTGTATTGTGGCTGTGATCTGAATCGACATGGTAACAAATACTGGACAACAGCTTTTGTTCATTCTTGTGTCAGAAGCTGAAACGTATGAGGAGGAAGTACCTTGTCGATGATGCCACAGTTACCGTGTCGACAGCGCAACAGGAAGTGGGGACACATGGAGGTAGTGGGGTGGGATGGGAGGATGATGACAAAAGGTGATGATGATGATGATGAAGACAACATTGTTAAGATGATGACAAAATGATGATGCTGGCGATGGGATGATGAAGATGACGGCTGTTTAGGAGGCGATGATGAAAGAAATGCTGAAAATTATAATTATACTGTGAGGACAATGATTATTAACGATGAAGACTGATGATGAACAATGCTATTGTAACCAGGGCCTGATCAATGTTTATTGGTTATATTCAGGTTGGTTGGTTATATTCATATGAGTATCTGTGTATATGGGCCCAATATGTGCTGGTGTGTAAACTGTTTATTTTCCTGGTAGTAGCTTGAGCAAACATATCATCAGCTGTAAGTAACTTGCTTAGTGATGCTTAGTCCACGAGTTGCTTTAAAACTTTGTCTCTGCCCGCCCGCTGACATTTGACTCATCCCTGCTGGCTGGTTTGGAATGAGAGCCCTGTAAAAGGTCTGCGATTTGCATTTAACGTTTACATGCATGGATATTGTGCTACAAGGCTGAGGCTCAAGCTACATGACCAAGATATAAAGTCAATACCCCATAGAGAACATGGAAATGAGATGAGCTTAATTGTTCTTGTATGGGCTTAAATAATCCATCTCTAAACCAAAGGTTATCCATTCTCTGTTTGAATGTTGAAACTTTTGATAAATGCTTTAACTATTATGAAAACATGTTTCCCTTTATCAAGACTAATGCTTTTAAAACTGTACATGCTGAAGATGGAAGGGTTAACTGACATTGCACTGTAAAAAGTTGAACGTTGATATATTTTACAGTAATAACAATGAATAGCCCTGCACCATACCCAAACTGAAGCTGCTGTTGCTGCTGGAGGAGTTGCTGTTGACAACAACCAAAGAGGCGTTGCCCGATGCTGCTGTCTGATTCTCTCTGCTACTGACTGGGGAGGCGGAGGAAGAGGTGGAGGAAGAGGTGGAGGAAGAAGAGGAGGAGGAGGCAGAAGAGGATGAGGTCTTGGATGATGATGAAGAGGAGCTTTTGCTCCAAGCAGCTTTAGACAGCAGTCCTAAAGGTTTTCGTAACACTGGTGCTTGCAGCTCCACTGTCTCTGCCAGCATGGTGGGGACTGATGAGAAGGCAGCCTGCTCTCTTTGGCCCAGTCCACGCGTCTGCAGCCTCCGCTGCCCCAGCCAGGCAGCTGGGTCCCTGGGGATGCTTGGCAGGTCCCCCGGTCTCCATTCAGCCCCGACCTCAGCCCAGGCGCCGGTTTCCCGCATAATCCCAGTCTCGGCAAAGACTTTGCCACCTGCCCCAGCGCGCACTCCTGCCTCTGTTTCGGTCCAAACTGCTGTTCTGGCCCCAGCAAACAGTTTACCCTCAGGCCAAGCTCCAGGTCTTGCTCCAGGAACGCCGTCAGTCCCGTCCGCCACATCTTTGCCTTTAGCCCCAGCTTGGCGTCTGGTCCCGGAGGTGGCTGAGAGGTTGGAGTGCTCTGCAGGGTCCAGAGTCAAGTCAGCCCATCTCATTGACTCATGGTAACCTCCCTCAGCTGTAGGACACATTAATGGGTGGGGGGCAATGGGGGAAAGGGTGGGTGAAAGAAAAAGAAGAAATAGCATTTAATTAGGAGTCTTGGGCAGCAAAAACATTGTGAGCAGTCTTTGACTCAGCCATCCCACAGGCTGGACAGTGACTTCAGTTTCAGCTCTTTGGTTTACTCATCTAACAGCTGCCTTGCCATACACATAAACACACACACACACACACAAACACACAGCCCCAAATCAATAGTCCTCATAATGCCACCACAACTGTCCAACTGCCAGGAGATTTAAAACTGCTCTGCTCGCACGCACACCACTCACAATGAGAGCGTACACACTTCTCTCCTCCTCTCGGGCAAATACACACACGCATATTCAACTTCTCTCTCCTCGGTCTCACACACACACTTATCCAAAAGGGATTAAAAACAAACTCTAAAACTGCGATTGTGGGAAAATAGTAATAATGTCTAAAGTAGGTCACTTATGTTTTAGAGGATAAAGCATAGGGAATTAATTTAGATGTTCCAGAGCGCATAAATTAGGACACACACACACACACACACACACACACACACACACACACACACACACCCTAATCAGCTGTGATTTCACAGATACTAATCTCATCTGTTAGGTTAGCCATGCTAGCCCCATGGATTTATTATTCCTAGAACATACACAACAACTCAGGCTCAGGCTAAGCTCACAGCTCAGACCAATACTGATGACAACCGAATATGGTTTCCGAGCAAAGTTTGGTGTGAGTTATTTGTAAGTTACGACAGTATCATGGCATCGTTTTTCTTTTTTTTTTTAAACATCCGACTCCAAATGAGTCATATTATGGAAATGCAGCGAAGATAGCATCCGGCTAAAGCGTTTAGCTTCAGCCTTTATCTCCGCTCTGTGAACTGTCTTCATCTTCTCTGTAGCCTCAACAAAGCCTGAAGGTTTGGCAGACCGAGGCGATTATCCTGCCTAATACATTCAGTCTCAAAGGCACCTTGCTTTAGTGGGACTGAGAGATGAGAAATAACAAGGCTGACCGTCTGACTGGCTCGCTGGCTGCCTCATTGGGTGACACAGTTTATTGCATCTGCTCATTTGTTCTGAAGCGGAAAGGTTTGGGCTTTGGCGTCACTCCAGGCTGACGTCGAGTTTCTCCTGTTCTCCACATAAAATATCATAAGAGGTAATGTTGGTTTTTTGTTTTTTTTATTTGAGCACACACTCATTTCAGCCTGCAAATGTGTTAAGCGTGCATGTGTGTCGCACACTTCCCACGCTCCCCATGTCTCTGTGGAGGATTGGTTAATTAAAAGACAGTGATTGTGAGCTAGAGAAGCTTTACAGAACCAGCTCCGGGCTTAGCTGGTGTATATCCTCTGGACACCGGCTATAAAGCATCTCAACAACCCAGCTATTAACCACCACCACTGAGCAATCTGTTCCTCGTTATAGGATGTCATATCATAAATGTAATTAAGAGAGGAAATTAATTCATTGACATCTTAGATTTCAGCTTCTTCAGGGTCTGTGTTGGAGGTTACTGTTAACATCCAGAGCTCCATTTGTAAATAAGAGAGAGGCAAAAACAGCAAAGTTAGAAATGGCAGAGGCACCGCAGGGAGAGTACAGCGGAGAGCTTGTTAAACTTAACTGAAATGTTATATTTCTTTGTGCAGCAGTTCATCTCTTTGAGAACCATAACGGCTTTTCAGCATGTAGTGTTTCTTTGCTGGCTCTTGACAGATGGCGATGTAAAAGGGAGTAAACGCTGATAGGAAGTCTGCCTGAGCACAAAGACTCTAACGTCATTTTTAAAGAAGGACTGTTTGATATCCCGCAGCTGAATCTTCCTGACAGTGGATTGCTGGTTGACGTCTAATGTGACTAAGTTGTAATAATGATCACACAGAGAATAACTGCGCTTCCCCTTGGCTGAACAGAGTATTTTATTATCATTTAGCTAATTGTTTTTTAGTGTTTTCAGCAAGAAATCTGTGATGAATATATTTGACGCTACCCGCCCAGCCCCCAATGGCACACAGCTAACGTTAACAACTAACAGGTAACCATAGTGGGGGCATTTGGCAGCTAAAGAGTATATCCCTCAGGAACTGGTGGAGACCAAAACAGAGCAAAAAGAGAGTGAACATTGATTTAATTTAACAGACACATGACTCCAAATGAATGCCAATGTTATTTTGGGGCTAATTCACATTTGTATTTGTTTCTATAGGCTATGAATCTAAAAGTTATCTTAGGCAATTTATTGGTGGTCTTGGCTCGTCTGATTTTGGTATTTATTTGTGTATTAGCTGAACTGTCTTTTAATTTATTTTTTATATTGCTTTTATGTTATATATTTTATAAATGTACATGCAATATAGCAGTGATTGTTGCTGTAATGTTTGTTCTTGGACTTATCGGATTTCCCAAACCATTCCTTATCAGTGATGGATATATGCAACAATAAAAGTGGATTGACAATGGAACATATGAGTTTGTGTAGTTATTGGCAATCAATTTCTTTGAATGAAGTAATGGAAGGATGAATGATAGATGGAGCGATAAATGAATGGATTGATGGATGGTGGGATAGATGGAAGGGCTGTGCCATATGCACAACTGTTAGCAGTGTTTTGAGTGTTTTCTCCTCCAACAGCTAGCCACCTGCTCTGACTGAGAGCAACATATGTGATTCTACCATCAGACCTCTGACAAAACGCTAGGAAAGAAGAACCTCCACTGAGAACAAATATGGACAGGATGGATAGATGGTGGATGGTTGGTAGAACAGAAAGTGTGGATTAAAGATGGATAAATGTGGATCAGAGCAGAACTGACCTGCTTTATCTATTTGGACAAAACACGCGGGGCATATTTTGACCATTTCTGTGTGAGAACATTCAGCTTATAGCAGATTATTGGAATCATCACATGGAAACGGTGCACAAAGCGCTACTGAACATTTAAAAGGCTTTCGGTCAGGGCAATGTAATGTATTGACCATAGTGATTTTTGAGCTGGCATTGTGTCCACTGATGCCCCACTGAATCTCTGTAGATGCCAACACAACCCTGTAAAGCCTTGCCAGGTCACTACGAGCTCTCTGACCATTCAGATTAGCAGTTCCCAGATTCCCGTGGCAATATGACTGTGAATGTCTATGGTCTATGGCCATGGCAAAGCCCTCCTCAGCCCTGTGTACTTTAGTTGGAGCTGTAGGCCAAGCAGAGCTGATCCATGCTGCCACCCTGACTGTGAGCGAGACAGGTGGTTAGGAAGTGTGTGAATGGTACTGAGCCAACTGGTCCTCAGCTCCTTGAAGCTCAAAGGGAAAAGTGAGGGAGGGAATCTGGTTAGCTCAATCTGCCAACCAGCCAACTGGTGGCAAGTTTTCATGCTAGTTATTATTAAACAGGACAGCTGAAAAATAATACCTCTTAATCTCCGCCTTAGAGCTGCGCTGGGAAGACTTTTTCTATTAAACTACACCAAGCTTTCTAGTCTCATTTATAAGATTAGGCTGGAGTGCAGAGTCACATAATGCACCATAATGAAGACCACAGTTTCACCTCATTATTCCAAGCTAAATAAGGGTGTTAGTTATAGTCAAGGACAGAAAATCGTGCAACCACAGAAAGTTACAAGAACACAGCGTGCTGGAAGCTGGGCACAGTAACAATGTCTTGTTTTTAATATCTCATACACAGTGTATACTGATAAAACCATACAGCAGAATCACTCTTTGGTGGGAAATGTCAGTTGCTGCATAATTAGATTACCTGACGCTTATTATTAATTAGCAAGTGTTAGCAAGCTAAAAATGCTAAATTAAGACAAATATCAGAATGTCAGCGTGCACATGAATTGGCCCAAATCACAGCTAAGTGCTATCTCACAGAACTGCTACAACGCTCTTGGTGATCACTACTGTAGAAGAATAAAGAAAAACACATACACAGAAAGACTTCCTAACATACTAACGACTAACATGCTCAAAGACAGCTGCCAAAACATCCACCTAATGCAGAGACTAAAGCAGAACACTGAGGCCTTTTAGTCTCTTTTCACTAAAAAACTAAAAGCTATGTGGATGTGAAGTTGCATATCATCTCTGAGTGAACCCAGCTCAACAAAAACTATTTCAATTTAGTCATTTTTCTCATTAAAAATATAACAAAATATTTCTTGTTCATATATTTTATAGAAATTTCAGTTCAATTGTTCGATTTTAAGCTTAGAGTTGAGGTAGCTACTGAAAGGGGAGGCAAATACTTTTAAAGAAGGAGTGTAAGGTCCTTGGCAAGAAGAGTGATTCATTTGAGGACCATAAAATAGAAATCTTTCATCAGTGCCAGTGTGTTTCGACGACTGCCTGATTAGCCCTTAAAAAAATAAATAAGCCTTTGTGGTTAGAGTGGGAGTGTTGGTAACAAGTCAAAGCCCAGATCTACTCGATGTGGTACGAGACTCAGTGGGAGTAAGGATGGTCCCAAGCCAGTAGGTTTTGTCCAACAGAGTGAGGCCGTCCAACAGGATGGACATGTAACCATTTCCTGGAACTATTCAGGGCATCCATCTGTCTGTGTGGAGGCGAGAACTGGAAACAATTTGGATTGATTGTCAAACGGTTGGATGGTCAGGTAAACAGATCAATGGATGACGATGAAAGGAGAATTACTAATAGATGTCCGGTCCACACTAAAATACAAAACCATGCAGATGTGTTTTCATTTTTTTTAGGGTTTTAGGCTTTAGTCAGGCATTTGTGAGTTTCTATATTTGCCAACAGATTAGTGTGACAAGGGCCGCCGCTTTGATCCAGAGTGTTAATCTGTTCATGTGAAATCGAGCACAAAGTATCAGTCGGGATGGATGGATGGATGGCTCGATAACATGGCAGGGCAAGGTATGGCATCATACCATTATTAGGAAACCTGGCTATATAAAACATTGGTTATCTACTGTTTCCTCTTACTGCTTGTGGAGAAGTCTGTAATTCTGTGAAAGGGTGATTGTGGGTAGAGTTAGGGGAAACTGTGCCATCCTTTGCCAGTAATACTCTGAAAAACTGCCAAAGTGTGAGAAAAACTGCCTGACGACAACAGCTACCCAATGTGTGAACCGACTGCAACGGAACATCATATCAGCAGAACAGTTGGGACAAAGGAAAAAAACATTTTTTTAAGTTTACTCACGAGAAATCACATACTAGATCATTTATTATGATTATATCAATTTAACATTTTCTCATGATTGCTTTTTCTTACAAATTCTACAAAGCCAAAGTCTGGCCACACCTCATCACAGCCAATTTATTCAATTTGCACACATGGAAGGACGGATGAAATGGCTAAGGGCTAATAGTGAAGCGCCTTAGTTTCTTTAAGTTGCATCAGCAGCTCAAATATAAGAGACACATGCACACACCTTCTGTAGACACCTGTACGCTGTCACCAGAAACAACGGCTTCTGTCTTTCAATTGCGGCGCAGGTGTGCACGTCTGAACAGGTCAGATTTGATCAGGTCAGTCTGCTGGAAGACTCTGGAAGACCAAACTTACCGCTCAGGCACTTGGTTTATCCTAAATAATGGAGGCGCCATGGTGGGAGCTTTTGCAGTTTCAGCGCAACTAACATTTATGTTGTCAGCGTCAACTCTCAGATGATGTTGTATCTAAAATGGGATGACTAGTGCACACAGGCTTGTGAAACAGGAGGAAGAGGAGGAGGGAACTACACAAGTGAAGTGAAGAGTTAGTTTGATCTTTTTGTTTTGTCTGCTTTTTGTTTAGATTTTTAAAAGGTTGTTGGATTTTTCTGTAAAAACAAAGCACAGAGCGTGACATCTTCACACTCTCTTTGTATTCTACTTCTCCTTTACTTTGGCTGCAAACAAAACCTAGTAAAAGACTTCAAATCATCACTCATCACTCTCCACTGGACTTGACATGCTTTCACTTGGGACATCGCATGGGAGATGTTTTACCTTGACATTGGCAGCTGACTCAATATAAGACAATATGATGAAATACTATGGCAGCAAATTGAGCTCGGTGGAATGTAAAGTCATACGTCGAATACTCGGTATGCCTTAAAAATGATGAATATGTATGGGTGATGTATCTGCAGCGTGAAGTCCTGCTGTCACAACACGCCGTTAATGAGGATTAAGTGTGATGCACGCAGGTTAGACATTAACGCCAGCTGACTCCTGAAGTTGATTCCTGCTGCTACAGCCGATCTGCTCTGATTTTACATATAAACTTAAATTTAATTTACCAATGTCAGGTACCTATCCAAGCAATTATTATCATTTTTATTCATCCATTTATTATTATTTATCCGAACGCCGCTGGACCTGAGTCACAAATTTCATTCTGTCATATTTCGCATGGCTGAGTGACAATAAAGCTTGATCCTTGAAGTTGTGTCAGGAGAAACACTACATCTCTTCTACGTATCTAACTGAAAACATTGCAGTTCCTCTGCTCTACATTCATAGTTTTCATTTATGGAATTATTTGTCCTGCTTATGTTTTTTTATTAGAATAGTTTTACACTGAAATATGTCGCTCCAGTTCAAGTTCACTTACATGATTACTGCCGTGGAAGGAATGTCTCTGATAAAGTCTGCTTGACACCATAAAAGTTAAAATTGGTGTTATTTTAAAATGCATTTTCGCTAAGAATGAGCGAATCATTTAATCCTGCAGCTTCACAGCCGAAGCGAATATTGTACCTCCCTTCAATGGGCTTTTACTTTAGCGCGTGTGTGTGTGCACGCGTGTGTATGTGTCTAATCTTTGGACCGGCATGAGGGTGGAGGAAGCACAAAAAGTCACAAAATGTCAAAGTGAAATGCCATTTTTCACAGCTGTTTAAGTCGAACATTCTGGGTGTTTGGGTCAATTCGGTCCCAAATATAAAAGAATTGCCGTGTCAAGTGCAGCTTTGTGTTGATGCTGTACCTTACTGTGGAAAGGAGAAGTGAGGAATAATCAGTAAGAACCACAGAGCTTTTTGAACCGTTCATGTTCAGTTTCTACTTCATGATACTTCCAGCGTAGCACAGCTTTGATAGTCTGATGTGCTCCAAATCAAAGGAGAAGAGAAAAGGGAAGTCTTATAATATGCTAATCATCAGAGATCAGCAGTTTATATTTTCATGCATTAAATACTTGTATTTTGGATGCTTTGAATATATGGTCTCAACCTTATACATCAAAAAACAAACTAATGCCATCCAAATACCAGGCTAATCATTAGATGAAAAGAAACAATCCAGAGACTGAACCTATTTGAGGTAACAGCAAATCAACAGCCCCACTCAGCTTGACAGCAGGGCTGCTTCTGCTGCTGGGTCTCTACAGCAACCGCAGGGATGCTGTCGCCAGGGTAACCATTACCATAGATAAAGAAGGAAACACAGTGTTCCGTGCTTATGTGACGTCTGTCCCGTCTGTCGTGCATCGCCCTGAAATACAGCTGTAATGACAAGGAGCAGTAATAAGGTGCTGCGATGTTATCAAAGCAAACACAGTATCAATTTCACGCAACAACTTTCGTCTTTGCAAGTGAGCAGAGCACAAAATGAATTCGTATCGTTTCATAAATACGGGGGGAAATGACAACGACAAGGATTTTATGGGCTGAAAATATCTGCCGATGAAATGAAGGAAGCAGCAAACAGCGCACACCGTCACAGTCACCCTCGGCGCTTCACACAGACCCGATAAAGACCAACCTGTTCACATCGGTGGCCTGCATTTACGCAGCTCGTGATAAGAGGCGGCATCAGACGTTTTTAATGGCAGGATGAAAATGTGCACGAGGGCTTAGCACGCAGTGGCAGCAGCTCAAAGACGAATGGTAAATTGACCCATAAATTGTTTATTAATCTGTCATAATAAGATCATTACCGCTGGAGAATTACGGGGGGATTAGCCGGCTGCATGAACACGGGACACAAAAGAAACAAAACAGTCGAAAACACAATGCCTGCTTCCATCTGGATTGATTTCCTTACGAAGAATCTATTTTTAAAATGCAGCATGTTGCAGCTACAGAGGACACATGTTACTGGGAAGGATCAGTGGTGAGGAAAGCTAAACTAATAGACTGGGGTCCTCTGTAGATTATATTTAGACCTCAGTATGGCCCTCTGTTAGATGGGAGAGGCCAGTGATCTCTGTAGATTTGCCCCCTGCTGGGCGACCTACATCAAAATACCCAACCCTTCATGCACTATATAGCAGGCCCTCATCACACACACTTAATGCAAAGTGAAATCACACTTTTTCCCCACATGTGGATTTTTTACTGCCCCTGAAATTTAGCAAACTGATTGCAAAATGATTTATTAATGTGAAAATGCATGAGACTTCACTAGTTCTCTGCCCTGAGATGTGGACACACACATGTGGCATATTCTTGACTGCACTGCCGTAGCGAAGAGGATCATCACTATAACCAAACACAACAAATTCGCAGATTCAAAGCCTGACCAATATTGGATTTTTAGACACCAGTGTTGATTTTAGAGAGGAAAAACCGATTACCAATACAGCGGCTGATATGCAGAATTTTAAAGCTGGAATCAAAACAGGCTTTTACTACGTGCACTGTGCACAGATCTTGCGCTGATATGACCCATGCAAAGCTACTCAGAAAGCAAATAACCTTGTTTCAGTTAGCATTTTTCTGCTTTATACAGTATAAACCGTCCACAATATGTTTATATCTGTCAGGCTCTAGTTCAAATGTTAACGGCAATGACAAAAACCATAAACTGTGGTGTGTATTGACTATATCTACCCTGTAACTCCCAAACCTGGAAGGTTAACATGAAAACCAAACCCCAGGTATCTCGTGAAAGTGATTTTTATTTTGGTGAGTAAATGATACAGAGTTAAACAGCTGAACTGCACGTTTCTGTGCAATGAATATGGCATCATATTCAATTACTTGCGTTGACTGAACATGAAGTAACACTGCACACAAGTTACACATGAAAACCTCTTAAGTTGTTTCAGGAGCGTCCAATCCTGCTCTGTATGTTGTGGTATGTCCTTATCTTTTTTTTTACCTTTTCTAATACTGAGCACTGTAAGACTGTAATACTCTAATACATATATGTCATATCTCCATTCACTGAAAACAGTTCATCATTACATCTTTCTATGCACTAACAATCTATGGCAGAAATGGAAAATGAAAGCATTCTTGTTGTAGAAAGGGGCAAATTTTGGTGAATTTAAAATAAATTAATATAATCACTTCGTCATTGTTCCTTTCAGTTATTGTTATTATTCTATCCTACCAGTGAGTAGTCACTGGTTATAGTGCTAAAGCGCTCAAATTGGATAAGGAAATGGAGTTAAGGATAAGGAGTTAAGGATAAGGAAAGTTCAACAAAAAACCTACAAACCAGCAGACTTAGGTCTGTCTAAGGGGGAACAGCTCTGTTGGTGGTCAGAATAAATACAGGTGTCAAACAGCCGGTGGCAGATTATTATTACACTGCTTCCAGAAAAGTCAGAAAGTTGGCAGCAGAGTAATAATCAAATCGCCTTGCAGGCTGCTGGAAACTGCCAGGTGCCTAACAAGAAGCAAACCAATACAGGTCAGTCTGTTGGGATACCTATTATTGCTTGGTTGGTATCTAGCTGCCTGGCACACTTCTTTGCTTCTTATCAGGCATCTGGCATGGTCTGGCATTTTTCTTGGCTCCACTGCCGCTGCCTGCTCCTGCTTGGCTCTCGGAGGAGCTTCAGCATGCCTTCCTGCTGTCTCTTAGGCTGATTATATTGTTAAGAAACCTGTAGTTGCTCAGTTACTTTATTTACAGTGTATAGGGCCTCTGCATGTATGCATGACCCCAAACGCAGCACAGCTTTTATAACTGAAGCTAATTTGCGATGCCTGTCCCTAGATGGTCCAGTATAATCAAAAAGAAAAAGAAGAACTGCATAAGGGACAGCGGCCACACAAACGGAGCAATGAATATAAATTATATATGTTTAAATCACAAAACTTACAGCTCAACAAAAAATTCAAACAAAGGACTATAAATGGACTATAATTCATTTGAGCGCTGGGCAGAGAATGACAAAGCAGTTCTAGCAGATAGATACATGAGTGTATCATCTGCATACATCTGAGAGGACGTGCACAGCAGTAAGGAAACTTTATTTAAGCTGAAACAGAGTGAGCCAAGAAAAACCCCGTGGGACTGTTTTAGTCTTTAAAAACGATAATATCTCGTTTTCAACAACGACACATTTAAACCACTGCAAGGTTTTATTAGAGAAATGACAACGTTTATGAAGAAGAATATCATGATTAAGACCTTTTCAGATCCAGAAAGACTACTTCACCAGTATTTATTTAAGCTGTTTTATAAAAAGCAATTAGCAGTCTTTGTAGAATTATTTGGATGGAAGCCCGACTGTGATGGGGGATAAATAATTCTTTTACTCAGCATACTTCTTTAAGTGGTGGGCTACAACTTTTTCTGAACCTTAGAAAATACAGGATGGACACTAATTGGCCTCTGATTTCACACCTGGTCAACTGCTCCTGATTTGAAAATTGGTATCACGCTTGATTGCCTCCAGTTACTGAGGAAACTCCCTCTGGAAATGGAGAGCTTGGTGAGATGTTCATTTTGTGTTTTCATTATAAAGTAGTGTAAAGGTGGAAATGACTTAGCAAGTTTATCTACTACTGCGAGGACTTCAGTCTTGCGTGGCATATGTATTTTTGGGACAGGTAACTCATCACTGGGAGTTTTAAAATCATTGGAAAGCTCCTTGAATTAATGAACAAGTTGTTTATTACCGACTGACTCCCAGCTATAGGTTCCCATACTGTTTCCTGATATAATATTTGCATTCACTTCATTCACCAAATAATTAAAACAGGTTTGGGCATCATCCTTGTCCATAAGGAAGCCAGGTTTTACTGGAGCAGAGCAACTGAAAATACGAGTCTGTTAGCAGTGATTTCATTTCATCGTGTTTAGGAAATAACCTATGAACATGTTGTTACCTTTCAACACGGTTATGTGTTCATATCCACAACTAAGTCTGTTCCTGTAGACGTCGTAGCTTAAATAATAGTCTTCAGAAGGCTGAGGTCACTTTGATTTCCTGTAATACACACTCCTTTCCACAATGATTTCCCCAAATTGCAGTAATTTGGTATTTCCCTCTATTTCCCTAATTTTAGGTTGTATCTGAAAAGTGTTGAAGTTGTTGATGACGGTGTTTAAGGTGAGACTGAAAACTGACTGAAAATTGGTGGTGAGTGTGACCTCAGAGGCTTTACAGTCCTTGTTACCTGGCAACTTAACTGCGATTCAGTTAACGAGCAGGAAACGGTGTTTACTTGTTTTACTATGTTAATTTGGAAAAAAAAGGGTCTTTATCTCGGATAAAACGTGGTGTGGCATCGGCCCGAGTGGAGGTCAGAGGTTTAACCCAGTAAGGCCAGTTACATAACAAGTTGGCTAATATTAGACACCAGAAGCTACTGGTCACACTAGACCAAGAAAGGATGAATCAGCAAAACCCTGCATGTGTGTTGAATTGAGCAAGTGTGTGATTTTAATGCATTCAATGAATGGTGCATTATGTTGCTTCTAATCTAGTTTTAAACATATCTTGGTCAACTTCTAAGTGTCCTAATACTAGATTTTAGGTCTAAAGGCTGCTACACCACTCCACACAACAGGAGTGTAAGTTTCTTGGCAGTAAGAGCAAATTAGGACAGCCTTCAGTATTCGTATAAGATGTTGTATTAACATGCTTACAACCCAGTGGATTATGAGTAATGATGCGGACCAGTACACAAAAATGAAACCAGGGTAGTTGTGAACAACCTGAATGTCTAGGGGGACTTTACCTTCAGGATTCAGTTGGATGATTGTGTAAGCACGCACCATCTACACACACTTGTACCAACAGAGCCTGATCTTGGAAGTTCAGCAAGGCACATCAATACACAGACACACACACACAGGTAGGTGAAATATCAGGCAATAAGTAAGCAGTCGTGCAATAATAAAGGCAAACACACACAGGCAGGCAGAAGGCAGCATGGCGCCTCATCTGTGCTGCTCTGTCGCTGGGTCCCATGTTGACTGGCTAACACAGTCATGTGACAGCTCTGGGGCACTCAGTAGGTCAGCCAGTCTAGCATAAACAGAACCGGGGAGACATCCTGGGCTGCTGTGACGTGCGCACACACACACACACGCGCGCGCAGATGCACATAAGCGCACAAGCCTTAATTGACACATGCACTCTCAACGCACACAACAACTCCAGCAGACATTTGAGGCACAGACGAAGACTCCATCGCGGGCACTCACAAACACTCAGACAGACTCACATTTTCAGCGGCAAATATAGACGCACACACACTCCATCTCTGCTCCCTCCCTTCATACGCAGATATAAACAGACACGTACACAAAACACCACTCTATCTCCACTTTATCCCCCCTATTCCTTTTTTGTCTGCTACACACACACACATACTGTACAGTGCATACGCCGTAGCGGCATCATGGCAACAGCAGTGCGACAATGGCTGTAAAGAGCCACATTTACCAAGACTCAGAAAGTCACCATCTGGCAGCTCTGCCAGACATAAAGACAAAAATAAACATTGACTGTAAGACTTAGAGTATGTTGCAAATTGTGCAATAAGTTCGAGATTCTTCTCAACAACAGTTTGGATTATGTTAAAACCTTTCAGGATGCTGGAGAGACGACATGCCGAGAGGCTAGGGCGAGTATGATAGATCATGTAAGGAAATGTAGGTACAGCAACACGTCTATTGATGGACTGGCAGAAAGTCTGGAAGCTCGAGTTGAACATACTTGATAACAACATCTCTGATCTCCAGCAGGGTTGGAGATTAGTTGTAGCTGTCTACAGAAAAGCTCAGACTGAGCTGGGGCTGCAAAGTGGAGAGGCGACAGATTCGGCATCCATTCCAAACAGTTCCCAACACCCTCCCAGCTGGCTGAGGCTAATGCTGTAGCTGTGTTCAACAACCTCCCATCTGGCCAGTGTTGTCATACTGCAGTGGGAGGGAGGTACTGTCTGCTGACCACCTAAAGCGCTGTTCAGTGTTGAACTGATAGCATACAGACAGTAGGTGCACCACAATAGCCATGATGGTTTTCAGCATCATAGCCATCAACAGTTTCTTGGCAGTTTTTCAGTCGCATTGCGTTGTATTGTTGATATCTGGTGCACAGGTCCAACAGAACTGACAGCACCGCAGATGGAAACGTTTGATAGACATTGCGCGCGACACAGACTGTTGTATGACAGATATTCAAATATGTAATCATTAGGAAGAAAATACAAGCAGCCTTTCCCTTTACATATGTATAATATAATAAGAATATAACCATCCTCTTACACCTGAGGTCAATTAATAAGCAATTAAACACATTCTTGCTCAATGCAGCACACTCGGCTTTGCTGCTACAGCCTGTCACAGTCATACCACTATTAAGTGTTTAACGTTCACTACCAGTGCTCCATCGCAGGTAAACTCACACCAGACACCAGATGTAAAAAACTCTGTGCGCTATGAAATAGAATAAAATTTATCTGGTGTTGATCAGCCCAACCAGCAGTGTATAAACTCTTTTGAATGTGTGGATGTTCAGTTATGTCTAAAACTCCTGCACTGTAAGTTTAAGTCAGTTCAAATCAATATGTTACACAAAGATAAAGCTGCCTCGACCCTAAAAGGAGACAGAGATTTTTTAAAAAAAGTTGCTGGAATTCTGAATTCCTGCTTTGTACACACAGAGACTGAGCAGTGTGGGGTATTTCTGTAGAAAGTTTAGTTTAATATTTTATTATACAGTCGCCTTGTACTTTTTTCATCCTCATATCTTAAAAGACCAAAAAAAAGTCAACAAACTCAAAATATCAGCCAGCCCAGGCAGAAACTGGTATAATTTAAGCGCCCATGCTTGTTGGTATTCATTGGTTTTTGGAGACGTGCGTCATCTCCATCTCAGCCTCACATACAGCTGTGGAGGCTCATGAGCCCACGCCTGCCAGTGTGATTGTCTATAATCCTGGACACTACGGGGGCCTTCACGCTTGGTGTCCTGAGCATATTCCCCCAGCAGGAGGGGCTGTATGGTGTTGAAGGCATTTAGAGGAAGAAAAAAACAATTCTTGTGTCTTATTTAAATGGTTGTATGGCACTGTCACCCAGGACACAAGACTGCAGGCACACTCCAGGAGGTCTAAGGAGACTTTTAGGAGAAGCATAAATTAATCCAAGAGTCTTTATCAGGAATGATGTTACAATTAGTGATTGAGAATCATGACCCGTCCTCCAGACTGTACCTGATGTTTTCTATGTTTGAACAGAACATTTTCATATTTTTATCCTAAACCCTTTCTCCATAGGTGGTCTAAACCAGACTCACTAAATTCTTAACTGCATTAACCATGCATTTTAACTTGATAAATACCTCTTTTAGCTTGGATTTTGTGAAATTTAATCATTAGCATAACAAACCTCTACATAATTGTCTTTTTGTGGGCAAGTTTTAATCACAAAATATCGTTTAACACCAGTGCTTACCTTTCTGGCTGAACAGTATTTCCTGTTGTAATATTAGATCAGTATTTTCTGATATGAATTGTACCTCACAGCTCTGTTTTTGGCCCACACCTGTTCTTTTTATATGTATTTCACCTCATGGCCTGATTGCACACAGTTATGGAATAAAGTTCCACTGCTATGCTGATGATACTCAGCTGTATATGTCTGTTCTGCTAATCACACTCAAGTAATTTAATTGGAGGTCTGTTTTTGGCTGTGAAAACCTGGATGTCATGTGAGTCCTTGGCCCTTTTTACCATAGATGCCAGCTTAAAAGTACCCCTTAGCTGTTTGATGCTATCCTTTCCTTTAATCAGCACAGCTAAAATTAGATGTTTGCTGCCCAGGCATGATGCAGAGAGGTTAACTGATGCCTTAGTTTCACCCAGACTTGATTCCTGTCACATTTGTGTGATACAGGCTTGTAAGAAGTCTTCATATAATCAGAATGTGGCAGCTATGCCCTTAACTTAACTGGAAAATTTGACAATATTATACTAATTTTAGCTTCACCTCATTGGCTCCCTCTCCATATCCAATCAGCCTTGTGTGTTTAAACAAAAATATGAAATCGAAACATGCATCTGCAGAGGAGGTTACCATTTACAACTAAGAAAGAAGTTCACACAATTTCTTACTATAAACTTTATAAAACTTCTCCAAAAGTCTTTTCATCTAAACTTAATCCATTTTCCAAATTCTCTGTTAAAACACTTCCTCTTCTTTCACTCTTGTCCTGTTTTCCATCACAAATACTTCCTGTACTTTATCCACACTGTCACTCTCTTGGTGACAGTTGACGACAGTCCCTTGCGATGGTCTTCCTGCCAGCTGTAAGGAGAATTTTGACTAGGAAATCATCTTCCTCCAGCACCACTGTTATATTACCCTGACATAAAATTGAACACTTCTTGGAAATTACATATCTTAATAACTCACTTAACTGAATTTACTTTTCCCCAAAATGGCTCTATTTTGTAGCAACTCCAGATGATACGTGCATGATTTAGTTCTTGATGGCCACATTATGCAGCCAGGATGTTTGTTCCCTTGGAAATCATTTTAAATTGTTTTTCATGTTCAGTGTAATAAAGAAACAAATTGGATGATGACATGTATAATGTCATTCTTCTGAAACTGTGACTGTGTTAAGTTGCTTTTCCAACTCCAAGTTTCACAAAAGAATGTTGTTTTAGCCCTGACATTTCATTAAAATACGATGACTAGAAATAATTCTCCATGCTTTTTAATGGCATGCTTTGAGCATCACTTCTATTATTTGCTTATTTTCTTCTTTTGCATTGATCTTTACTTATTTGGTAGTCTTAAGTCTAAATCTATCATTTCAGGTCACTAGTTTCAGTAACAGTACAAAATGCCATCAGTGATTTTTTTAATTCATACTTGAAATGTTACACCATACATTGGTTTAAATTCATCGTCCAAAGCCATCCACTTTACCATTTGTTGTATTTACCATTATCACCGTTTTCAATTTAAGTTGCCTGGTAAGAGTGAAACAGGTTTCTTACGAACATATTGTCACTGGCTCGATCATACGTGATATGTTCAGGGAACACGTTTTTCTCAGAAGAGTGCTTGGATGTGGTTGCCAGTGTTTGGATATCTCAGTGTCTTTCCATCTGGCTATAAATTTATCACCACACTAATTAATTAGCAGAGAAATACATCTTGGAATTTGGAAGTGCCATCCCATCTTTATCCTTTGGCAAGAGGAGTCTGGCGTTTAAGGCTTTTACCCCTCCTCAAATAAATATAGATACTAATTTATCCTATTCTGAGTTATACTGGTGTGACTCTATTGGCAGGGATTGTAATAAATATAATAAATTGGCAAAATATTCATTTTCGCCACATTTATCTTACTGGTAAATTCCCCTGGGTGTGTTGACCATCTCCCTACATCTTCTGTCTTTAGGTTGATGTGATTATTATTGGTCCAGTACAACAGTGATAAATGTTTTCTTCCGTACACCCAAAATTATTTGAATTATTACACACGGAGGTTTTTGCAGGTCAGACCTTAAGGTGCTTCTACTGACTTAGAATTCTGCAAATGGTCTCGCAGCTTTAAATCTGTCTGAAGTCATTAAACCTCATCCTGTGCTCTAAGCTCTCAGAGTACATGGCTCCTGTCTGTCCCCAGAGTTAGAAAGAAGTCAGCTGGCTAGGGCAGCCGTTCCACTGGAACAATCTCCTTGTTGACAGCAGACAGTCTGACTCAGTCGAGGTCTTTAAATCTAAGCTAAAAAACTGTCTTTTTGCCTGAACTTTCAACTCGTGCTCATCCCTTAAAATTCCCAGGCCTTGTTTTTGTTTCCAGGATCCTCAGGTCGGAACATTCAGTACTTTTGGTTTATGTTTATTCGGCTCATGAGAAATCAACAAAAAACCTGTCAAAGTCTGATTATCACTCTGTTTCTCTAACTTTATGTTTCCTGCTGTGTGGGTCTCCCTTTCGCTCTTTCTTTCGCTAAGGCTCCTCTCTGCTGGACCATCAGCTATCCAGGAACCTGTCTCTCTCCTGGCTGTTGGTGCTTCATCCAGATGTTTGGATCTGGATCGTCGTCCCCCGGGGGATTCAGCCTCTCTTTCTCTCTCCTCTCCACCTAGTTTGCATGCTATCGTGTCTCTCTCCCCCTCTCCATGTCGTCTGTTTCTCCTATCTTTGTGGATGCTGTTTGGCCTCTTCCAAGTCTGCATGGCCTGTCCTCATTCCACCCGACAGCAGTTGAGACATTTCAGTCAAAACCACAAATGTGAATCTCATGGCAGAGCAGGACGAGAAGCCAAAGGATCATCTCAGTCTTTCTGATTCATCTTCTGGGAACCGTGTCTGCAAAGAATTTCACAGCAACCAACACTGCTAGTTCTAGAGCTATGCTAACAACACTGCTGAACATCTCAGTGAACTTGGTGAGAGTGATATTCATTTTGCATGAAGTTTGAGCTGATTTTTACATATTTCAAGTCAGAATGAACTCACATTTAAATCAAGGCCTCATAATTCATAAGTCTAACATGTATTTTGTTTTATGCAGGGAGTGATGACCTCTACCTGACTTCTACAACCTTGACTGAGACAGCTTATGAATTTCACTTCAATCCCCCGTACATGCCACATAAGATCACATCTGTCTGTGTGAGTGGTCCTTGCAGGAAGCCCATTGTTCTTACTGCACAAGTGTGAAATTCAGATGTAGCTGAAAAATAAAAGAAAACAGGTCATCTGTCAGGTGCCAGTTCACCTCCAGGGCACTGCCAAGATGCCTTTGAGCAAGGAGCCGAAGCCCTAAGTGGGCTGCGCTATGGCGACCCGTCACATCTCTGCTCATCAGAAGCATGTGAAGGTTTCTCTGTGTGGCTGTGTGTGTAGTAAAATACAAATCAGAGTGTAAAGATGAATTTCCCCCCGGGGGGATAAATAAACTGATCCGTCTTCTTCTTAAATTAAGAGAAATAATTTAGCTTGTTTTCCA
This sequence comes from Datnioides undecimradiatus, assembly GCA_008933995.1. Taxonomy (NCBI): domain Eukaryota; kingdom Metazoa; phylum Chordata; class Actinopteri; order Lobotiformes; family Datnioididae; genus Datnioides; species Datnioides undecimradiatus. Next base: position 924,344 of record WARS01000054.1, on the reverse strand, counting down.
CAAAGTCGACGCATGCATGTGTCAACCCACGAGCTTTCAAACACACAGAGACACAAAGAGCAGAGGGCTGGCTCTGCTGCATCATCAGCTTTCACTTTTATCGCTCCATTATTAATTTACTGTGCGAGGCACATCCATTTTGAATTTCATTTTCTCAAACCACAGCTAAAAAGCCCTCGTCACTGACAGTACCGTGCAGCAGCATCATCCTCTCTGTCATGGAAAATACTGTTTCTCACATTGCTGTCGAAAATGGGAGCAGCAAAGGTCAATTGATTCTCTCTGTTACCTAACACGTTCCAATCCTCTCCCTAAACGCACCTTTCTGCAGGGCATGTGCAAACACTGCACCGCATGCATCGGAGTGCGGTACAGGAAGCAGATCAGAAAAGAAATGCAATAAAGTATTTAGCTGTATTTTCATAAACAGCGCTGGTCCCCACATTTCCTTTGTCCTTTCGGCTCACGTTGTGCAGGATGATAAAGCACTGCAGCTCAGTCACTGCAGAGCAGCAGGCCAATAAAAGGCTGAGAAAACCGATGAAGGTTCGGGATGAAGGATTTCACCTCTTTCCTCCAAAGTAATATGTGATGTCAGCCTCAATTATGCTAATTTAGCCTTTATTTATGGGCTGTAATGGCTATTAGAATACACACCACTTGGCCTAGGAAATAGTCTTAAACTTAATAAAATCCATCTTTGATATCAGACCCACACACTCTTTCTAAGAATAAACCAAAACCCCTCAGCTGCACCGTTCTGCACTGATGTTGAAATTCAGCAATTTAATGCTGCACTTTAAACAATTAGAGATTATGATTTTACTAAGCTGAGTACCTTCCTGTCTCTTTTTAACAAGATGCATCTAGTGAAATTGCCCGACGCAGACACACACACTGTACACCAGTGTGTGTGTGTGTGTGTGTGTGTGCCGCAGACTCAACTCCGGAGCCTTTAGCTCATGTGGAGCGACACACAAGGGGACAAAAACTATTACATCATCTGCCTAAATCCATTTACTCAACGCACTCTCACACACACATATACACATGCAGCCACACACACACACACACACACACACAATGACAGGGACAATAACACATCCAGACACATACACACACACAGACACACACAGAAACCCAGACGCCCATGCACACAAACACAAACAAGCAGAGCCGAAATGGAGTGACGCACACACAAACATAGAAAATAGAGGACCGTTAGCAGGAGCAGGGACTTCCAGAGGAAACACAACCAAACTCAGGAAAACACACACACACGCACTCACACACACGCCAGCTCAGATCCCATCTCTCGCTTCATTTCCCATCGCCAACCTGCTGCTGCCGAGGCCTCGCTTGCGTGACAGCGGCTCTACGATGACAGACGGATCGCTGTGAAAGTGTTCACATGAGTGTACTGTATGTTTATGTGTGTGTGTACGGATGTGTGCATAAGGGAAATGGATGGATGTCGAGGAGACCTTGTTTGTTTCGCTGCTGGTGTGAAAGGCTTTGTCCTTCTCGTCTCAGCAGCGTTACAGCTACAGCGCAGAAGATGCTCAACCACGATGAGTCAACACAGCGGAACACAGAGCAAAGCAGATGTATGAAAAGAGGAAAGCATACCTGTTCAAGAGCTGATGAGGCTACTTTTTTTAAAACAAACAGGAAACCATATAAAAATAACAGGAAAGGCAGAAGACACAGTCTCGTAGCAGAACTGTGGACTATGTGAAGCTAATTTAGTGCTGTGTACCAATAAATCTGTCAGGCAACCTGGCATGCAAAATGTTTCACAGCCCCAGCAGGCAAAGATTTGGATTTAAAAAATAGGATTTAAGCAAATGTAACTTAACAAGCGAAGTGTAAAGCGGGTATATTTAAAGCAGAGGACGGAGACGCAGGAGAGGCTGAGGAATTTAACTAGAGGGGAGTAGAGGGAAGATTTTTAATGAACACACTGTGAGAAAAGCAAAGCACTTTTGACATAAAAGAGAAGCGGGTGGAGAAGGGGGAGCTGTTTCTAAAGCAGAACAGAGAACCTTGTACCACTAACTAAGGAGGAAAGAGGAGCCCAGTGCATCATGGGTCAGCGCTGCTCACTGTCTGTGCGTGCTCTGCAAGAGCGTTTTCCAGCAGTTTGGGTCTGTTCAAACCGAGAGAGCATGCAGTTGCCGAGAGAAGCCGAGGAGTTAAGCACAACCGAGACGTGTCTCAGAGTTTTAGCAAACCTCAGGAGATTCAGAACTCATGTGCAAACAACACAAACATGCACGAAACATCCAAAAAGTTACATTTTGAACAGTGAGAGAGAATATTTCCAGAGCTCATTGGTGACCTGAGACCTCTCCGCTGCACCAGTTAGATGGGAGATCGCATCAATCAAAAGCTGGAACATCTCCAGACGAACGCAAAAGCTCTGAATATATCCAGGCTGCAGCATTGATCCACAGAGCATTGTTGGCTGCTGCACATTTGCATTTGATATTGTGTTGTCATGGAGGAGAGGAGATTGTAGCAGTCTACGGTGGAAGCGGTTGAAAGTTTGATTGCGTCTGTGTTGTCATCCGCGTTTTATATTCAACTCAAAGCTCAAAGTCAAAAAATGATGAATCAAGTGACGCCAAAAGCATCACAGAGAAGTTAGGCGGGTGAACCTGAACGCACGGGATTTAACTGCATGACATCACTTGACAGGATTTCTGGGTATTGGAGTTGAAATTTGTCAAAACATAATAAAACTAAAAGCTGAGACTGCGCCAAGTTCTTCATTCTTCAAAACAAATGCACCTCACTTGTTACAGAGGCTCTCAAGTCAATTTCTTGAAGAAAAAAAAAAAAAAAAGTTCAGGCTGCACATCTCCAAGACGCCGCTCTTTGGAAAACAGCTGGCGACGATCCCCAATACCTCGCACGGGTCATTGGACACCCCAGAATACCTCTTAGAGGCTTTTAGTGGCGCAGTTTGTTTTTATTTTTAGATTTCAATTTTCGACTCTGGTAAAGGTAAAATGGAGAGCTGGGGTCTGTTTAGATTAAGTAGTGTCTGTTTTTGGAGCAGGGATCTGTCACTGGAGGGAAATTCAATCTAGTTTTATTGAATCCGGACAGCAATTTCAGAGGCAGACGGTGATAAAATAGTTTGAGAGGCTCAGTTTCACCTCGCCAACGGAAGGTGTTTTAATGTTGCGTCGTAAAAAACGGAGACTCGAGGCTGCATAAATAAAGTTTTGTCTGTTAAACAGGATTATTGCTTGACAAGCAGGTGACTTCGGACGGCCACTGAAAACTGATCTCCAGTGAAAATGCATCTGTTTTCATGCTTTCGCAAAGGTGCAGATAGAAGATGGCTGAATTTTAGAGGTCAGACACACATCAGTGCTCACAAGACTGTGTCTGTTACTGAGACAAGATGCTACTTAACTGAAGAGAGCAGCAAAATATTTGATTTTGATATCTGATTTGATTTGATTCCTGTGAAAGTTTCAGCATATTAATGTAAAAATACTTCTTTAAAGTAATCAATCTAGAGTTTTACTCACATAAAAGCAGAGAACATAATCATAAAAAACAAAATCTATGTTCGAACCTCCATTAAGTGTTTTTAGGCCACAGTGGGGCAGCACATCAAGCTGTAAAAAACAGTCGCCAATTCAAACATAAAGGAGCAACGTTAGCATCCATTTGAGGCACAATGTTCACTCTCCGTTTAGCTCCGATTTGGTCCCTAAAAAACCTTGAAGGCTACATTTTACAGGAAACAGCACTTAAAAATATCCAAAACAATGTTTTAGCAGTGAAAAGAACACAAGTATAGTTTAAGATAACCAGTATGGAGTCACACAGTTAGTAATTCTGAGTCTGAGAGGATTACATCATCTGAAAATCAACAATCAGTTTGTTTGTTTGTGGTTTGACTGTGATTTTTGAGCTTGTCATCCAGTTTATTTAATCCGGTTTATACTTTATCCAGACTGAGTGTTTCTGTGTGACGCTAAATGATGTAGCTGTAACGTACAGCACAGCACAGAGTCTGTAATCTCAATGTAATTTCACCATCTGAGTCATGAAGGTTCCACTTTCACTCGGAGAGTATATCCTGCCTTTGTTAAGTCGCTTTAAAACCCAGTCACATCGGGCTGTCGTGTGTTTGTCAGCCGGAAAGCGCTGGTTTTCCGAAAACATGTGAAAACTGTCAAATTATTGAAGGCGACCATTTCCTCTGAGGAACGTCAGAAAGGAGGACAGGCCTCTTTGTAGCGCCACACACAAACACGCGGGCGTCCTTACGGTATTGTACACATCACTAGACGCGCAGGAAGGGAAATTCAAAGCTCTAATTCGTTTATGAATTCCTATTAACTCAAGTGCGCTCTCGCAGCAGAACACATCACACACTCGCGTCGTCACACAAGTGAACACTCATGCACACTCAGACATACACACACACACACACTTATGCGAAAGCAATAATCATAGTGGGTTGTTCTGGCACTTTGACTGATGATTTTTAAAAATTGTGTGTGTGTGTGTGTGTGTGTGTGTGTGTGTGTGAGAGAGAGAGAGAGAGTCTGTATACAGTATTTGTGGTTGTGCGTAGTAGCAGTATTGATTTTCCAGTAAAACACATGCCAAAACTGCTGCAGGATGCACCATGTGACTCTGCACAAACCAATGCGTGAGCTGGGTGAATCTGATTGGCCCTGAGCGCCTGATGTGAGTTTGCCCTTACTGTGTCCCCTGTGGTGGCATGCTCTGTGTGTGTGTGTGTGTACTAGTGTGTGTGTGTGTGTGTGTGTGTTTTAGAAGACACATATGGTGTGAGTACAGAGTGCCATTTCATTACTGACTGTAGACATTAATCTGATTAAGCGTGGTCGTCGTTATCCTTAACCTGACTCATGCTGTATCATCCGCTGCCTCCACCCAGAGATGATGTTGAGATGATGGAGATGGCAATGTTGATGAAAATAAAGTCCCCGCGGTTCTTCAAACTACAGTGAAGAGAATAAAGTCTACACTAATTAGTCTCTACTCGTTATGCAACCGTCTGAACCATAAAACCAGGCACATACACACAGTGCGTCGCTCAGCTCAGCATCCTCGTCGACACTTTGTGCCAGTTTAGAAGACATCACAGGCTTCTAAAGTCTCTTTAAAAAGTGATTTTTACCGCAGAACTCAGCTGCAGCGCTTCACTTCAGCCCTAAAGTATGAAAACTACAAACCAGAGAGGCTGTTCTCCACTGTTTCCACCTTTCATCTGAAGGCTCTCAGTGCCCTGGCTTCATAATGCCTCCGCAGCTAGCTGCCTCTGATCTTCACACTGAATTTCATACAGCCGTCTCAGCCAACGGGTACACTGGCTTTTCTGCATTTCCCTTTCACAAACCCACAATCTAATCTGGGCTGTCGAGTGCACGGGCATCTTACAGCCTCTTAACACCTAAACTAGGTCTTGAACAGCATGTATGATTATGCAGAGTTATGAATATTGGATGAAGATTTTATTTCTCCGGGATGGTAAATACACAGCAGAGTGTGCAGGGAGGTCAGAGCTGTGCGGGCTGACTTTGATTTACCCAGGGGGAATAATTACCTTCTTCATTGAAAGCAATTGTTCCGTTTAAACAGCAACCCGACCTCGGCCCGGCAAACAGACGCAATGAGGAAAATAAGCTGCCATGTGGAAATGGATTCACTCGATTGCATGCTGAGTGTGGGACTTCGATTTTAACAGCACGCTTCGATTTTAACAGCACGCTTCCAATGAATTATCATTTTGATTCCACTGTCATTTAAGCGTAATACAATGTATGAAAGTCACTGTTCATCTGCCGTCCAAACGTTTCCTGGCCTGAATCACCCTGGTTAGATTTAGCCGCTATTTACATGCACTGAACGTGCACTATAATAGCCCAAATCCTGACTGAGGTCAAGCCCAGGATAAGCTGTTTATGTGCATCTCCATATTCCAGTCACAGAGGAGCAAAGAGAATATTTCAAATGTCACCATGGAAACAGAGGAGACATACTGAACTAAACATGAGCTTATCTAATAAAAAGTAAAGTCATTTGAAGTTAATATCTCCACACTCCAGCTGTTATATCATCTTCCCTTTGAGCTGAAATATAGTGTTTTTGGGAAAATAAAGACAAGTTTGCCTCTAACGCAGCGCGGCAGAAAGTGTGTGGGTGTGGAGGTCATGAGACCAGAGTTCACACCCGGACTCAATCCAACGATTCTACTCTTCCTCACACACAGCTTAGTTTAGCTGTAAGCACAATCTATGACACAAATATAGCAGCAGCTGGCTCATCCCCCGTTAGTCCGGTTCAGAGTGGGGTCCTCAACCTGCAACTGGTCCGGTGGAGCTGCTCAGTGAGCAGATCAGACTGTGAGTGTACTGGGCAGCTTCCAGGTGGGAATGTGTAGCTATGTGAGCGTGATCACGGCGTTCCTGCAAAAGTGTGGTTGGCTTCTTCGCTGAGTACCAAACAAAAATCTCGATGCAATGGGTTTTTTTTTCAGGTACTGTAAAAAGAATGTTGGCTCTGGACACCGAATGAGATTCTGCAGAGCTGTCCAACGATATTGTGCAGGCGTGTGTGTGTGTGTGTGTGTGTGTGTGTGTGTGTGTGTGTGTGTGTGTGTTAAGACAGCAGTTTAATCTCGATTTTTTTAAACTACAGACTGAGTTTGAGTCTGAAATCCCTAATGTGGAACGTAAATAGACTTGTTCTGTGTGGACTGCGCAACAATCTTGCACCCATATGACTGCACCATGGTACTCAGAAGGCTGAATAAATAACTTTCTTAAAGAATAGAAGTTAAATATCCTTTACATTACATTGTGTAGCTTTTTTGTGCATATTGAGAAAGACCTGTATATCGATCCACTTAAACAAGTGAACGTGATGACAAAAACAATAAATATCCTGCAGGAAAGGTGTGTTTTTGCACAATTCTGCAATACTTCCTCCGCGGCTACTGAACATGGTGATTACAGAAATGATTCATTCACTTTTGTGGTAATTAACCACCGCAGGTTGAGGCATAAAAGCTCCGCATGTGACCGGAAACAAGCGTTGGCCACAATTTCAAAACCTCAACATCCACCCTGATGTTAAGCATTTGTCAAACCACCAATGCTTCAACCTCCACTTTGTCCACCTGTGAGATGTACTGGACCATCTTGACCAACATTTTTTGGTTTACCGTTGCTTTCTCATCTTAAATAGTTAAGCAAACCTCTGTGATTGTTAAAAAAAACTCTCCAGCTCAATGCTCTTGGTCTGTCTGACTTTTCCTCAGTGGTGTCCTATGATTGATGACCAAGTCTACAAAAACAAGTCCCAATTCATCTTTCTGTTCCAAAAATTTAAAAAAAATGTGACAAATGCACAACTGTGACCTGTGACATGACAAATCAGATGATCGAATGGAAAGATGCTTGGACAGACGGGTGCACACAGTGACGGAGTGACGGAGGGAGGTGAGCAGCTGCGGTGATACATAGTGAGTTGAAGGAGAGGAGGCCAAGCAACTATAAATCCCTCTCGCTCCCCGTCAACCCTTAAGAAGCAAGGGCTGATTAAATCTTCATTCTGTCTCTCGCTTTCCCTCCCTCTCCCCCTTCGTTCTATCTGAGATGCTACAGTGGAAATAAATCCCGGCCGCCTGTCTGTTGGCCTGTTTGGAGCCTGAAACAACCTCCTCTGGGTAAAAAGGAACTCTAGCTAAGAGAAAAGCCTCCAACCTCCAGGGCTCACCTGAACAAACTGCTTTTTGTCACAGTCGTCACAGGCTGGATTGCGTTTTCTGTGTCTTGGAAGATTTTCCAAAGCAGCTGATTTGAAATTGAACGGTAGAACGACTTGAGACCTGGGTAAGAGTCAGCGATACAAACACACCTGGAAGACGGGACGGCGCAGGAGCTTTTGAAGGCGCACGCCACAATCAGTCTGATTGTATAAAGGCGTTAGAGTGGGGAGTTCGCACAGAAGCAACATACCCCATTTTCTATTTCACTCTGTTTCAGTAACAGGAGAGAAATACATCTTCTCATTCCAGGATCCTGAGGCTGAAGGCGGGAATATGGAAAAGTGACTCATGGAGCCTCACTCTCAGAGACGATTCTGCTCTTATTGGCTTCAACCGAGGCCACGTTGTGCAAAAAGCAACAGACTCTGAAGACTGAAGAAAGACTGAGGTTCCATTTCTTTGAATAGATAACTGCATTTCACAGAGCTGATGACGACAGTGCTAACGTGCTAATGGTTGGGATTGCGATGATGCTGCCGCTGTCAAACGAGCGTCACGCTTTCGTGACTTTTTCATGTCAGGAAGTCGGTTTCCTTCAGTTCCCTCCTGTTTTTTTTCCCACGCTGTCAGTCTTTTCCACGTTTGACATGTCCTGTCTGTTCACTTCGCGTTTAACCGATAAGGAAATGAAACTCTTGCGGCGCTGTCATTCGGGGTTCGCACATCCACCCCGTCTCCTCCAGAGGGAAATTTCCAATTCCAGGGTTGACACTTCATATCTGAAGTTATTACCAGGGACAGTGTGTGCACTCTATCATTGTCAATCTCTTATTTGTTGCCGGTGAAGGTGGGTTCACCGCCTCATGAAAATCATTTCACGATGGGGCCAAAACCTTTTTCTTATCAATTTAATCATGCAACTAGATGGAGCTCCTAAAAGCGCAAATCTCCACACACACTGAACAACTCTCTCAACTTGATGTTACAAAATTGATTTTCTCACTTTCACTGATAGTGTCCGAAGTCCCTTTAGTTGCGTTTGAGCTATGACATAATAACCAAAGTAATAACTGACACTTCATATTTAGATCGATGGCTAAATTTACTCAATTGTTTCTTGCGTCCATCAGATTTCTTGGGAATTTGTTTTTGTTGCTGAGTTGCTACAGACTGAATCAAACCAACGGGACTGAAAAGATGGAAATAAGGCGGCACAGATGTTTGTGGTGCTGACCATTAACTCCACATAATCTTTAAAGGCACACCTCAGTGCAAGAACAAGTCTGACTTTGGACTGTAACTATTTAGAATTATCAGTGGAGGACAAACAGGAGCAATCAACATGTCGAGATGTGAACAGACAGTATTTGTACAAGAAGGAATGGAAATATATTGGCCTTTAAATGATATTAATCTCTACATTTGGTAATGGAGAATCACACTGTCCTCACAATGGGTCCAGAAGATTAAAAACAGATTATTATGAAAGAAATACCGCCTTAAAGTCTGTCTACACCTCGCTCACACTGTGCACTGATGGACCTTCATCACAGCAGACATTCGGACTTATCGCTGTATGAAAGAGCACAGGTGTTAATCTGCAGCGGGTGATGAATGTGTTACAGTGGGACAGCACGAACAACACCAGGGCCCTGCAACCTGTCAGGATGTTTTCAGTGACAAAGGCCCTGCAGGAACGACGTATGCGCCCAACTCATTGTTAAGCAAGTCATGCACAGGTCTGAGTTTAATAATAGAGCACCAGATTTACTGTCTGCCATTTTATCTGGATGTCTTAATGCTGAATGTGAAGTTGGACGGTGCATACTGCTCTCAGAGATCCCCACAATGGAATAAAAAAAGCGCATGTGTCTTTCTGCTAACAGTCCCGCTATGGCATGCGGTACATTTTACAGATGCAAAAATAGCAGTCGGCCAAGCCTCTACATCTGTTGGTGATGATAGAAAATGACAATGTGAATTCACTGCTCGCTGTCGAGTGAATTATTGAGTGTTTATTCTACAGACAGTAATGCAGGAATGAGCAAGAGAGGAGTTATGCACACAGCCACAGATATAAACTAAACCATATACATACACAGATGCAATCATTGCAATCATATCAAATATTATATTATAACTAAAAAACAAAGACTCATAGCTGATAATAAAAGGAGTAAACGCTGCAACCACTGAACTCAAGTAAACTTTACAGTGTGGCCCAGCACTGACCGTGAGTTAGCAGTTATTCTGCTGCTCGTCTCTGCTGGTTTGTCTACTGGGATCCTCGGGGAAGTATATGTTCTTACTGAGCTGAGTCAGGGCAATTGTCATGATGCTGTACTGTATAGAGGCTTTTTCTTTTGTTTCACCTAATTTTAATGTATTTACTTTATTAAATGTGTTTTCTCTTTATTATAATTACAATTATTTGAATCATTTCTATTTATTTTGACATTTTTAGTCTTTCTGACTCAATATCACTGGCACTGTATGATGAAATAACTTAATGGAGGACAAAGTGCATGCACAGATAAAATGGGTAAACAATTAAAAAAAGATCCCTTTTCTTATTTTCCCTCGTCACACACACACACACACACACACCAACACACACACACACAGTGCAGAGGCTCATTGATCAACACACGCTGATTGAAAGTGACACTTTTCACGCATCGACATCTGGAGACACAACATCACAGATGTCTCTAGTTTCCCGCAAGAAGCTAAATACCTGCACGCGTGTGAATTCTCTCCGGACACATTAAGGACGCACACACTTTACAAACCGCATCGCATGACTTCACACTGTGTATGCTGCGCACGCATGAGTGAGCCCTGAACATGAGACGTGTTCTCGTGTAAAGACGCTTCTGTACATCAAAGTGCTTCTCACGTGAGACCGCCGGAAAAGAATTAACCTTCCTAAAACTCACCGGTGAGGAAACACGCAAGCTCTCCCAGCCCCCACAGATTAGGAAAATACAAAGTGTGGCTAATTGGGATTATGAAAATCAATTTATCCAAAAGAGCTACTGCCTACCCGTATGATTTGTAACAGGGCCCTGCCATGCATAATGTATTTAATGTACAAGCTGGGGAAATATTTATGATCTGCATATGAACCCCCCACCCCCACCCCCATCCCAGGCTTTCAATCTTACACACACACACGCAAATACACATCTTTAACACAGCCAAAATGAGCTGCCTGTGTATGCGTTTCGTGCCATTGTGTGTGTGCGTGTGTGTGTGTGTGATAGAGACCCAAGGGTTGAGGTGCATCACTCTCTCAGAGAGGTTCAGCCCGGTTAGGTCGGCCTCCGTCGCAAAGACAGCAAGCTGTAACTGAAACACAGTTGAGTCACATAATTAGAGCTCATCCTGTATATAGCAACTCCGTCTCTGTGTTTCTGCCTGGCAACAGCGAGAGCAGTGACTGTGCTGCCAGCGGAGACAGTTTAGCATGACAGCAGGCATCATTACCCAGTCTACCTGCAGTGGAGAAGAGTCTCTGAGGTACAGATGCGTCATAAAGAGGAGTGAAAACACTATGAGTAAGATGGAGGTGTTTGGCAACATAACAATGAGCGTTTTATTATGAACATCATTACCGGTGATTATTTAGTCTCCGCCGCTGCCTTCCAGTGTCGCAATACTCTCATACTTCTGGTTTCGCATGTCCTAGTGTTGAAATGTAAGAAGTAAAACTTCCGTCTGATTTCTTTCCTTTTTTTCCTCGTCAGTGTGAAAAGCTCCAGCAGTGCATAATCAGAGCGGCACAGAGAGGTGCAGAGCGGAGTGGCAGCCAAGCGGAGCCACGCAAAGCAAGCTGCTTTAATGCCGGGGACATGTGCAGGGATGTTGCAGTGTGCCCCCACCCCTCCCCCCCACCACAGTCCCCACCTCTGGGACCACATGCAGGATCGTTGGCCTTGGATCAAGATGTTGTGCTACAGCTCTACTCACCTGAGCTCTACAGACAAAAGGGAAAACACAGAGCAGTGCGATGATGCAAAGCAGGGCAGCTGAGCTCTGAGCATGAGTAGCCGGCATAAATTAAAGCTGCAACATGAAACTTTTATCCTTGAGGCAGTAACGGTATTGATCGGGCTGCTCTCCTCCCTCACCAGTCGGGTTTCTGCTCCAGCTCTTGTCACTCATCTTGATGAAATGTCCGCCAGCATCCAGCCAAGCCTCCGTGGCCGCTGCAGCCAAAAGCAACACTGACACGGAGTGTTTTGAAGTATTTAGCCCCGCTCCACCTTTTTCCTGTCTGCTTTCTGGATGCACAAATGAAACATTTACATGAACTGATAACAGAGTGACTGCGGGGCTCTGAAATATGCATGCATGCTTCTTACTGCCTGTCAGGTGTCTATGAAATGAAACTGGCATCCTGGTGAACATATTGATGATGTAATGTTTGTTTCTCCAACCACGGCCAGGCTACAGCTGCCTCCTTATAAAAACCATTTCAGCACAGGCTTAAACGTGAAGATAAGACATGAAATCAGTGTTTGTAAGAACTAAACCTGCTGTTAGAGATTTTAAAATAATATATATATTATTTATATATACATATAATTACATATACTATTTAGCCGTGCAAACTTCTAGTCTTGTTCTTTAATTTGTGGCACATTAATTCTTGATTACATTATATAACATTGCCAGTGTTGCCAATACCAGAGCCACAGGAAACACCTATATTACCATGCAGGTAATCACAGCAGTTACTCTGCTGCTTTAAGTTTTATGATCGGTGACATTTTCTTTGTGATGCATTTAAGAGACGCGCTGTGACTAAACATAAATTGAGCAGAAGCAAACGGCGGCTTCGGGAACCTTTTTTTCTGAATGAATCTCGGAAACGTTATTTACTTCGGCACGGGAGAGGACACGGCGGAGCGTGCTGCCATTCATTCAATTTGTCGGGGTTTCTGAACCGATGAGCTGAGCGTTGGTGTGTGAGCGAGGATCTTCATGAAGCCAAAGTGGCTGACATCAAATAAGGCGGGTTGTAGCACAGCGAGCGTTCTCATCTGTCAACCGCCATCAAAGTTTCCCGAGGTATCACATCTGACAGTCTTGTGCATTAAACACGAGCTCTGTGCTTAAGTGCTCCACGAACCATGCGGAACTCACCACAATTACCTAATCTACTAAAAAACCAACATATGCATGAGGATACACGGTCGAATCATTCTCCTTTCACATTTGATGAACATCTGCGGGGGGGGTATTTTTAGATTTCACTCTTCTGATCCGTCAGTTCAACCTCAGATTTGGCATGTGTAGCCGTCACAAAGTTTGGCTTCTGAATCAGCTTTGGCGGTCCTGACTTCATGGTCATGTTTATGGCAATTCTGCAATTCTACACTCTCACGTGGCAGACGCATTTATCCAAAGTGATGTACATACAAAGTTCAACACAAGCAAACATCTAGAAAGGAATAACAATGTGGACAAGAGCTAAGAAGTGTTTTGAGTCTGACAGGTGCCAGGTGGTGCATAATGTCGAGCGCATAGGGTATTTACTTTCTTTAATAAGTAAATGATAGTCCACCATTAGGTACGCAGGGAAAACAAGTGGGTCTTTAGCTTCTTCTAAAGATTTGTAAAAGAGTCTGCAGTCTGGCGTTTGGTAACTCATTCCACCACAGAGGTATGACAGAGGAGAAGAGTCTAGCTTGTTGTGATGCTGGGCACTTTTCATTGGCTGAGTATAAAGATCAGGATGGAGAGCAGACCTGGATGAGGGGCTTCAGGTAGCCAGGAGCAGATTTAGTTGTAGTTTTGAAAGCAAGTGTCAAGGTTTGAATTTGAGAAGCGACTGGAAACCACTTGTGGGATCCAAACAGAGGCGTGACGTGATTGAAGACCAGACGCGCTGCTGCATTCTGGGTCATCTGCAGTGGTTTGGATGTGAATGTGGGGAGAAGCGCAAGCAGGAAGTTGCAGTGGTCAATGCAGGGTATGATGAGGGCCTGTACCAGGAGTTGTGCTGCATGCTAGAACACGAAAGGTCAGACCTTCCCGATGTAAGACAGGGCAAAAGACACGACCAAGCAACTGAGGCCCACTTGAACATTGAGGATGAGTTGGTCACTGATGTGCAGATGTGGAGCAGCAGCAGCTAAAACTCCACCTCAATGCTAACGTTTCCTTTCAAATAGTATCAACCTTTAATCACATTTAAATTAAACATCGCCCCACTCTACTTCACTCCTATATGCAGTTAGCACACAGGCTAACAGTACCATCGCTTGTGTCACTACTGCTCTAACTAGAGGCGTCACAGTAAACTTTTTCTCTCAGTGCAGGAGCTAAACTTTTAATCAGACTGTGAGAGTGCAGCCCCTCACAGCTCTGATCCTCAGCCAACTCCTCCGCTCTCAGAAACCACAGGAGACAGAGCAGAGCCAGGCCATACTGTACCTAATCAGCACAATCGATCACTTTTATTGATGACAGCAGATAAATGATAATCAGCAGAGGATTTATCAATGTCGCCGGCCATCCAATTCCTCACTGTACAGCCCGGGTTATTGGACTCCAGGGGTTTGTCTGGTTCCTCCGTTTAAAGCTGAGAAACTATGTAAATATATCGTCTTGTGTTCATCCTGTAAGAAGATGCATCATCCCTCTAAATATTAAAAACATATAGTGGCCGACTTAAAATGACCTGTAATCACAGAAGTGTAGCAAAAGCTTGCACAGATGCGTGGGACTCCGAAACACTGCAGGTGCTGCTTCTCTAAGGCTGGATTTCATACGTTTGGAAAGTTATGACAGTTGTCACAAAGTGATCCATCAGGAACGCGTGCTCGCGTGTGTTTTACGATGTTCCGTGATGCTACATCGTTCGCTAGACGACCTCGCGTTTACGTCATTTCATGCACGCTGAAATAAATGAGGGGCTCTCCGCTTCTTCTGTCTGAACACAGAGTTTTCAGAAGGACTCTTTCTTTAGTTGATGAAGGCTTGTAAATCTTTCTGCCTGCCAATATTAAAACATGCTTTTACTGGAATTTTGGTGCGCTGACCCTTTAACACTGCTGCCCGTGACTCGATATATCAGCAGGATTCATCAGCAGTTTATTTTGTGAAAATAACACCCAGAGCTCGAAGCTGAAACTTGGGTTTGGACGGTTTGTCAGACATTTTTTACTTTTTAATGATGTTTACCTATTGTCATCTTTCAGATCTGGTAACTCCTAACCTCAATCAATATTTGGCTAATTATAGACTATAAGTTCTTGTACATTTGTCTGCATTCATGACTAGTAGAGTATATATCTCAGTCTCATTATATTACTCCATTGATCCTTTTGTCTCCTATGTGGCCCTATAGCATGCAATATGTCTGCAGTTTGTCTCTGTGAAGAAAAAGACTATTTAAATATGAACAGATAAGCTGTGAGAAGCAGCTCCCTCGTTATTCCCTTCTGTTACAGATTTACGGGATGAAAGATATAAAGAGGAAAGACAATCTACCATCTTGCCACATGCTCTTGTTAATTTTGAACAAATTAGTTGCTGGCTGCGGCCCAATCTTTTAATCTCCCTGTATTCCCCACAGCCCTGCGGACGCTTACTGGCACGTCGAAACTGCACCAAGAGAAGCCTCCACGCCACGGGTTTAACTTGAACCGACCGCGGCTGATGTCGAGCTCGGAAAGACGTAAAGGAGACAGTCGCGTGCAGAAATGGTGCTCAATTCTAGGAAAACAACAACGACGCTGTGCGGTGAGTGACTCAGAGTCGAGCACAGAGACGGATGTTTAGCAGCTGGAAGGGTTTCAGTTCAAACCCTTACGAATCTCCCGGAGCTTCAGAGAGCGTTTTGTCTCCGCTGGTGTGTCATCGGACACTGATTATTAGGCAACAGACCTGACACTTACTCAGATGTTATTTCAATCCCTGACTGACAAACACAGACGCGCAGTGAGAAAAGTACTCGCTGCCGATCTGTTCCCATGGTAACACGGACCAATAGATCTCTGCTATTGACTGAGCATGAAGATCTCTGTAGGCCTATTAAAGAAAACACCTACACGCGCACTCACACACACATTCTGCGTGAGCCCGGAGACACAAATGCTCGCACACACATAAATCACACACACACAGCAGCCAGGCATCAGCCTCCAAAGCATCTTTTTTTGTTATAAATGGAGACGGAGGATACAAAAATACAGTGGGAATGTTTTCTCTCTAAAAAGACCTGAAACAGCTGAATGCTTGAGTAACCAGGTAAGAGAGAGAAAGTCAAATCTCCCCGAGTCATGCTGTGGAAAAGCTCGCTCTTAAGTGGCACAGCAGCATGATATAAAAGAGATTATGTGGAGAGTGAGTGGGCGATTTGCTCTGATTTAACTGGGGAGGCTGGGCAGATAAACTGTCCTTTTCCAAATACTTTGGCAACCTTCACAATATTCCGTATCTCTGCCTTCATTCTCAAATCTGCACTTAACAAGCGAACGTAGAGTTTACGCATTTAATACATTTGTGCTAATCATAAGGGCACAGACGTCCTTTATTATCCTCAAATGGCACCCCGAGTGGTGGCGGCGTGTGTTAGTAAGACGAGCCGCTATTTCATTATTTTCCAATTTGAGAGTTAATAAGAGAGCTTGCTTCACGGTACTGACACAGTGTTCTTCAGACTCTGGGAATCTCACGGGGGAAATACACAAAATAATGGACTGCGGCCGCTAATAGAACCACGAATCGCATCATCGCTCGCAACCGCTACCTGCGCCACCTCAAGGTCCGAAGCACAAAGGATATCTTGCTAATGATATAACAGCTAAACACTGCCATAAGTGACTAAAACACTTAAAAGACTGGACAACAGAAGTAGACGAGTAAACAGCCCTAATCAGCCGACAGGGGGGAGCAGGAGAGTGAATGAGTAACACGAGGATCATCTTCCAGGAGAGACATCATACGAGCAAGCGATCGTTCTGTTGACGTGTGCACAATAGTTACACTACCTGTAGTTATTGTTGCTGGTGCCTGTGAATTGGAACTTTTATAACAAGGTTAATGTGCATAGAAAGGGGCCGCCCTCGCGCCAAAACTGTGCACATATACCGCATGTAAAGATGTGCAAACAGCACTGAGACGCTTCTTGTCTGGCAGCACACTCAGAAGCTAATTCGACCCTCAGTGAGTCAGGCACTTCAAAACTAAAATACAGCAAGGAAACAGAGCTGCCAATAAACCTGTGAAGAGTTTAAGCAGACCTGTGATGTCAGAGGAAAGCAGGAAAAGGCCACTTGTTCTGCTTTTGTCCACTTTTATGGAAGCATTGTGGGCCTGCTGAGTGGTTGTATGCAGTGTGTGTGTGTGTGTGTGTGTGTGTGTGTGTGTGTGTGTGTGTGTACATGGTTCTGCTTGGTATTATTTTGTTTTCCATAAAAACGAATCATTTCAGCAGATCCGTTAATTAGTGCTACTGTATGGGCCGGTGAATGGATCTGAAGCAACATGTAATAACTAGGAAAACAATTTAATGGAGACCTGAGAGCCACTTTCACCACCAACACATACTACAGACATGCACGTGTTTCGTTCAGGTCAGATAAAATATAATTATTAGCAATGGTGATATGAAACATGCATATTCACTGATGCTGCATGGTTAAAGCACAGCTTAGCTGGGGTTGACTTGATATGTGCATGGTCTATATGACGGCCGAGACGCTCATTATATTTTTTGTGTTCCTGTTGTTTCACTGGTCAGGATAATTGAGAAAAGCTCGATCGATAGACATTTTAAAGCTTCAGCGGCTCCACGTCTCACACTGTGGACCCTCCACGGTTTGTCTGTGGCACATCCTGAGTGAAACTGAGTCATTATTCCTGGAAAGAGACAAGACATTTGACATTTAGGCTGCTCAAATGTCATCCTCAGCGCCGCCAAAACCAAAGTTGAAATTCCGTTTGCATCCAGGGTGAGTCGGCACCACTAGTGTGTGTGGCCCATATCTCCAAATCTCTGCAAACAAAACCATCCAGACTTAAATGATTAATGGATGGCCTGAGCCTGCACCTCTGGTACAAATGACTGGATTTCTAATAAATTTTGGATGCATTAGTGTCTCAATTTTAGTAGATTTTCTATTTTTTATGAAGGAAGTTTTGTCTCTTCGCAGGTGTTTGGACTAACTTGATTCACTTGTTACCAAAAACTTGTCAAACATAAAATCAAAGCACACTTGACTCCATCCAGTTAAGACCTCCTCCAAGGTAGTCCAGATGAAATGCAAATGACAAACAGTGACGCCTGGAGGTTGGCTGAGGTTCAGGTTTATGTTGCCTCTGAGTTCAGCTCAGCATCTTCCAGATTTAATAAACATTAAGTATATCTCTTTAACAAAAAGGGATATAGATACATTGAATACTGTCAAGGGGGGGGGGGGTTAAAAATAGAAATTCCTTTGTGCTCTCATCATTCTAATCATCACAAAACCTGCGTGTTTACTGCAAGAACGCCTTTTCCTCTTTAAGAGCTGTAGTCAGTGTCTCAGCGTCTTTGCTGCTATTTTTGTGTCCTCCTCAGATGTCTGTGAAGACACGGAGATCATGAATTACTCATCTGCGCTGACTATGAACGGTCCCCTATGGATCTCGTAGCAGGTTGGCTACCTCGGGGCTTAATGCTCCATGAACGAATAAAAAGTTTCCCCGCGTTAATGTCAAGAAACAGCAGCAGCGAGTGGTGGTGGCGGCGCGGCGCGGCGCGGCGCAGCGCAGCGCAGCGCTGCGGTCCACCGTGCGCTCCGGCTGCGTGTTTGGGGACGTGACATCGGTTAGGGGCCTGTGTCAGACCTCACCAGTGTTTTAAAATCCGTGGCATACGTATTTACAATGCGCTGGAACACATTAATGCTGATATTTAGGCATGAAAACTCACAGCACGTCAAAATGACTGCCGTATCTTACACAACCCAGCTGTTGTTTTGATTGGTTATCACCTACGTGTAACACAGTCTGATGAAATGTTACACACGCAGATCTTCTCCTAAAGAGCCTAATAAATCACTGTATTAATGATATTATATGATGATATGAATCAAGCTTGAGACTGGAATGGGATGCGGAGCAGTCAGCGCCACTCAGGCTGCAGGTCATGAGGTGTTTATCTGTCTGATGATGAGAAATAAAGGGCCACTCTTACAGGTTGGAAGGTAACACGGTGTCATTTCTTACCGTCAGCGGCCAAGGAGCTCTGCATCATGAGCATCAGCACCGCGCCGATGGTCACAATCCACCGGGCCAGCATCCCATCCAGCGCCCGCGTCCTCTTCCCGTTCCTCGGCGAGCAGACGGTCACCATCCCCGCATTCAGGATCCATGCCGTCCAAGAGGATGAGCAGGGATCTCCTTCATCGTTTACCCCTCCAACCCCGGGGCCACCGCTGCCGCTGCTGGAGAGTAGCGCATGTTGGGGAGCCATTGGTCAACCAATTAATCCTGAATGGAGATCATCTAACGGCGCTGCTGTGGTGAAAGGCATCCGATCAACGCGCCCCCGGTGCGGACAAGCAGGGCTCCGCTCTCCATGAGCCTGCTGGCGGCTGTGAAGATCGACGAGTAAACAAAAGGTCTTTTTAGTTTTCCTTCACGCGTCTCACCCTGACTGTTCCTTGTGTGTACGCGCGCCGTGTGAAGTCTGATGTCCCTAATGCGACCGCAAAGCGCTCTCCATCTCTGCTGGCAGCTGCATCAATACGGGCACGATACCAGATAACGGCTTCCGGTGCTTTCAAAATAAACGCCTTCAGTACGTCTAGATTTAATTTGGCTTTGTGTGGCTGAAAGGGTCCTTCGCTTGTTTTGCACCATTCATCGTGATCATCCCAGAAAAGCTCGTGTATGAGTTTATACTAGGGATGATAACAATAACTGACGATCGATTAACTGGTTATTAAGAATTTGCAGAATCAGCACTGGAAATGTATTTAGATCAAGATCTGAAATCCAGTAGCTTATAAACAATAAGTCGTTTCTAGATCCAGTTAATTTAGTGTCCAAACTTCTAGCCCTTTACATTTTACATGTTTCACATTCAATAGCCTACTGCCTATCTCATTTAAACATAATTAATATACAATTTCAGTTACTTCTTGGTAGTTTGTAATTACCTGAAATAAGAAATGTAATACTCTTGTAAACATTTGTATATTACATTTTTTTTATTACCCAGGTTTACATGGTAAGCTAAATACGGTGTTAAATGCACATGAATGGCATCTGCTGTCAAGTCCAGCAACACAGTAATTCATTTCATACATTTAACGTGAAAATACCCTTTTCTACATTTTTTGATACATATGATCCAAGATCATTTTTAATATACTTGTACGGCTCCCTGGGTTAAACTTTAAATGAAGTACAGTCTGATGCGTTGATCAATAACTCCGTTCCAGCTGCAGTAATAGTAAATGTTTGCTTTATAACTTAACAGGGCATTTGGCAACAGTTTTTTTTTTGTTTTTTGTTTTTTGTTTTTTTACTGAAATTGAAATATTTGTGTTTTCGACTTAAATCAGTGAGGCCTGCTAGGTACAGCTGGCAGAAAAAACTTGATTCTGTGTTCCGAAATAACGGAAGACAAAACTCATTTTCAACATATTCAACACTCGCGATAATTCGCTGAAACCAGCTAATGCTAATTTTCCAAAAACTATTTACATTTGGTCAGAGTAGGCTTTGGTACTAATTTAACAACCAAAGCATCACTTTACAAATACTTGCTCTAAATGCAGATACATTTTTTGTTCTGTAAGGGGAACTTGCTTATTTAGTGGCGGGAATAAATAGGGAGGCTCTTACTTTTAACGGGTAAACTGTCCAGCTTCCGGTCGTGTTTTGGCTAACGTTAGCTTGAGGGCTAGCTTGACGCAGCTTCTAGCAGGTAGAAACAGCCTGCGCGTTTGGTGTAATTATGGTGAAAATGACTGGAACAGGCTGGTTCGTAATTGTCTGACTAATTACCCCCACCTCTAAAAAAAACAGCGACGAGAGACGAGACAACTCACTTGAGTGTTTCTTTCCTCTGTGACAGACATTAAATGAAGCTGCTGCATCATTAAAGGACCAAAAGATGAAGGCACGCAGTGACGCCAGCGCTGCTCTGCTGTAACATGTGTTTTTGGCAGATCTGAGGTCAGCAGGAGGCAGGCGGCCCCTGGTGGGAGCTGAGGGCAGAGTCACACTGCCTGGAGCCTACACGCGCACAAGAGCACGATGACAGCCGCGCTCATCATTAGTCCTGTTCCCGCTTGAGCCCGTTTACTGTAAGGGAAATAATGGTGAAATCATGACTGGGACATCCTCCAGGACCTTAAATATGTAAACACTGTGTGATGTCATCAAAATGCATCCACTTAAACCTGCACATCTGCCAAATGACTCCTTGTTTAATGATTAAAAAAACCCTAATCACGCTCATGTGAACAGTTTATTTTCAGCCCAGTCATTAGTGGAAACAATCAAAACAGGATCTGTTGAGAAGCAGCACAGCAGCTTACCCCTGAGAGTGAATCACCGTTTTATATTTTTCATAACAGCGGCCTATAAAATAAATTTGCTCCTTGTGTAGTTTTTCTAGTTCCCGTAAGCTGACAAACTATTTCACGGGAGACCGACAGGCCTGTGTGGAAATGACTCAGGAAGGATTAAACGCAGAAGATGGCCTCACATGTATGAAAAGCTGATTTTAGATGTCAGGAAAAACAGAGAATGTTTTGCACAAACATCAACACATCTGAAGATGCTCAGGGGCCACAGATGGTCCCTGCTTGTAGTTCAGGTGGCGCGGAGCCTCACACGCATTAAGACGTTAAGCTGATGGAATCCAAGAGTTTTTCCACCCCCTGACATTTTGAATCGTGGCAGCAGGAACGAGTGTAACTTCTTACGCTAATGACGGGGCCGGTTCGGCAAATAATGCGGTGCATCTGTTAATAACATTATAATCCAGTGGAATGCCGTCGAAGGTCAAATCCTTTGTCTATTTTAGAGACTGATGAGTAGGCTGCGTGGGACAGCGTGGGTGTTTGACCCAGATTTGTAAAGATGAAGACCTATCGCACAGGACTCTGTAGCCTCATGTGCAAACTGAACGGCCTGTTCCACAGCCTGCACATAAAAGTCGCCTCTAACCAGCTGATCACCACCTGAGCTAACACCAGCCAGCAGGTGACACTGCACCAAAAAGATGTAGGTTACCTTTACTTGCTATTGATCGTTCTCCTAAACGTGGAACTGGTAAACACTTTGTCACTTATGAGAGCTGTGGGATGCTGTCCGATCTTTACGGCGATGCCTGTTGGGGTTTTCATTGAGTCTCGCCCTGGAGGACAGCGCTCAAGTGTAGTTTGCAGAGCATTTGAACATAACGCCACAGTTCTTTAGGCTTTTTAGGGCGGTGGATGCCGTGATGAGGACTGTACGATCGTTCACTGTGCTGTGTAGTTCTTAATTCCTGTACATTCCTGTGGCCTCTCACACATGGTTAGTTGTAAGTTTCAGTTGCATTCATCGCTTTCCTGCTTTCCTGACCTGTATATCAGGATATGCCCATACCAATGTGCATTCATGGCATTGTGTATATTGTTTTTGGGTGTTTGTGTTTTTCTTTTCTTTGAACTTTGACCCCTGCATCATCTGATTTTGGATTTCCGCTCGCCTAAATTAAAATTTTAAAATATGACATGAATTACAGGTGCACCTTCCAATGCAAGCTAGTATGATCACCTCTGGCTGCAAAAGGCAACATGGTGATGTCCAAACAACCCAAAAACATAATGCCTGTCTCCCGCACAGAGGCAGGGCAAACAGGTAGAGCAACACATTCACTTAACATCCAAAGAACTGCTGAGTCGATACATCATCTGCCATCACAGTAGCCCATAGCAGCACGAGGAACTGCAGCCAAAACTGTGCTGGATGTAGATCAATATAGATTTGTCCACCAGAGAGCTCTGACAAGTTAATATTTCAATTGCGAGGTGTCACGATTCTTCAAAAACCTAAATGATCTTTTAAAAATGTGAATGTTCTCTGGTAGAAAATCAACATCACACTCTTTAATATTAATATAAGCATAACAATCAAGTATCTTTAGCAAAAGAGTGTAATTATAAAGAGCAGGAGATGCAGGTGTCAGACTCTAAACAGATATTTAACCTGTAAGCAAAGTTAAGAGACTTTTCAAACCCAGTGTAGGTTTGCAGGTTTTCCTGTGAGGTTGCATGCAGCCCCAACACCTTTATCAGTGCAGCCTGTACAGTGTCCATAAAAAGCCTCGACACGTTTTGAGAAATTGTATTGACATTATTTTTGTTATTTTGTGAGGATGTGCTGACTCTTCATATCCGCAGGATGCAGCGGGAGAAGGGAAACCCACGCAGCCGTCGCGCCGCTCGCTGCCGCTAATTAAGTTCATTGCTTTGAACTCAAGGCAACTCAGCTGTGTGCATTCAACATTATTAGCATCTCAGGTGCGCCTTATTAGCGTGGTGTCTGAACTACGGCGGCTAGACAGTGAGAGGGTAACGATCAAAGGGACGCAAGGAACTCAAAGTGAGGGGGGCAAATATAGAACTTGTGAACAGTGAGAGCGGCTTTTCGTGGTAATTAGAGTATTTTTCACAAATGCAGCCTCATTTGGGCAAAAAGAGAATGAACACTTATTGATAAATGCTTTAATATTACTGATAAAGTTATTGATCTAGTCTGGGCCACTGAACGCTAGCTGGTTTACAATCAGCAACACCCGTGCCCCACCGCCAACACCAATGAAGACAACAGCGACTGAAGCAAAAGATTTTTTTTTTTTAATTCAAAGTGAACCTTGACATAGTACACCATCAATTCATAATTTGACACTCACCAATAAGAGTCACCAAGAAGGAACCCGCTTTTTGTGACAAAGTACATAAGGCTTGGTCACATTGAAACTCACTGAGAACTAGAGAGGGGGAAAAGAAAAAACGACTGCAAACTGGTAAGACACACATTATTACATCCAAACAATAATCATTTTCCCAGTCCTCATATTGTTGTATATTGCACAGTGCAGTTGCTACATGTCAAACTAGTGTAGCATTTAAGAAAAACAAATTAAAGAAATAAAATCATAAAGCCACACAGATCTACACATATTTAGAACAGTAACAGGTTCGATTTACCGATCGTGTCTACATATTTGTGTCTAAATACAATAAATGTCAACCCCATAATTAGATAGTTGTGGTACAAAATCTACTTAAAATGTGTCAAACGAGTCGAAATTTCGCACAATTTATTCATCAGCCCAGGACCTAAATGAGATGTTCAGACCCATGTGTGTCGAGTTGCTGGTTTTGTCATGCGAGGCCCCAGTAAAAGGAGGATGTCTGAAAGCAGTCTACAGCCTGATCTCTGAAATATCGATCATCTCTTTCTGTGAGCTCAGTTTTCCCCGAATGTTTAGAGTTACTAACAGTCCTCAGGCCTGTTTTGTTGCTTAAGGCTGCCGGGCTCTGTGTGCTTGTTGAGCGTTGGACCTGGGACTGCGTGACCCTCTGGTGACCTTGATGATGCAACAGCGAGCGCGAGGCCGCGGGGAGACGGGATTATCTCTCCGAAGCAATCAACCCAAAGTGGTGGGAGGGGATTACGGCACGGGGGCATCACTGAGGTGGGACGTGTTCATCTCATCGCAGGTGCTGAGCCGACAGGGAGAGCAGAGACTTGTGGGATACCACAGGGTGGGGAAAACAAAGCGAACAGAACAGATTCCTCAAAGTAAAGTACGGGTTACTGTGCCGTGACACACACCAATCAGTCAAGATCCTCGGCTGCGCTGCGAGCGGAGCGGTGCAGCCGCTTGTTTGTCAAAGGATCGTCAACACAGTAACATATTAGACGAGTACACAAAACACACCCACTGTTACGAGCAACATAGCAAAAACCATTACAACGTAATACAATAAGTAGATGAGCTGGACAGCGCGCTGCTGTCACCATGACAACATGTCAGGTCAGTGTCTTGTTATGAGTAACTTTACATTGGTATTGTGAGATATTACTTAGTCAATTTCTTACAAGACATGTTTGTTTTAAAGAGATTTGTGTCACCGTGGCAACCGTACGCCGCAGCAGATGATGAGGATGGCACAGCTTTGGAGCTAAACTTTGAGTGTGATTGACGGATAAAGCATTTTGAACAAAAACCCCTGACTGAAACGCACGATGATACCGGTGTGGTAGTAGCTGCGCACGTGAACTATCAACATCCCGCTCGCGAAATGAGGGAGAACGCCGTGTAGCCATCAGACACGCAACGGGTAAACTCAGCTGCAAACCAGAAACAGTCTCGAGTTCCATAAATACATTCACGGTGTGAGAATAAAGCTTTGCATTTGTGTATATCCAGGCCCTATGTTTTTGAGTACTGCACGGTGTTCTTGGTGAGCGCATTAAAACGTTCCCTGACATGAACTTTCTTAGGATTCTGTAAAAAATAAAGTAAAACAAAATTGTTTTCAGACTTTTCATCTTAGTCCAACAAACAAACAACTTTGGGGTTTCTGATGTGAAAACAGGAGCTGATCCCCTCGGAGGGAGCGAGTCTACAACTTCTCAGACTGCTTCGATATCAATGCACGACGTCATCAGTCAGCCACTTGTTTTGAAGAAAGGCACTAGTTGTACAGTACGAAGAGTCGCGAACACAGTCCAACAAAACGGAAAAACAAAAGCCACGTCATCAGAAGGGAAAAAAAAAAACTCGAAAAAACGATAACACGTCAACGACACACCGGTTACAGAATCCAAGAGTGAACCCAGCCTACGCTTGAAATACTGATGCTAAATGCACACGCACGAAAAACACACACACGCACGCACACACACACACACCAAAAAGCAACAGAATTAAAAGGAAAAAAAACCTCATAACTTCCATTACAGCAGTTTACAATCACTTCAAAACAAAGCCAATATACAGAGGCACTAGCATATAGGAATAGCATTCAATACACTTTAAAATAAAACCCACTTCTATTGTATCTAGTCGACAGAACTACAATACAAAAGAGAGAATGCAGGCTAGAATGAGATTAATCCTCTAATTCACAGCTACGAAGTGGCAGATAATCAGTACATAGCAGCTTATTATCTATACATTCCAAATACAATTTGCCAAACATAGCTCAGAAAAATAAAACCTCAACCTCATTTTTCATAAAAGAGATCTCCACAATATATCCCGTCGGATGATAACTGCGACAGTTTGCTGGAGGTGAAAGGAGAAGTAGTATCGACCATGCTTCAGAAATGATTAATGAACAGTCTTTGGTGCTGATTGGAGTAAAAATACCAGCTCACGTGACGAGTAAAGACGCGGCTCTACGACGCGCCGGAAAACCCCAAAAAAGAAAATAATCAGAACTCGAGGCCATGCATCCACCCTGAAGGAATGTATCAGAACTGAGAAACAGGCGTCAATACATGAACAAAAGGTTCGTGTCGCACGAATATTTGAAACGATTACTGATACACCTCGAACACTCAACAGCCCAGCAGTGATACTGTAAGTTCATAGGTTAATTCAAACACTGAGAAGCATTTAAGGTAAAAACATAAAACAAACCTTTTTTTTTTTTTAAGTCTATGCCACTCCCCAAAAACAAAAAAACAAACAAACTACAATGTAAAAATGCATAAATGCGGGTCTAGTCTAAATGCAAAACGATAAAAACACAGCAACCCAGAGGCTATCTAGATTGTATTGCAGTTACAGTAAACAGTGACAATACTGTTATGAATTAAGTACTATAGTGAATAGAAATCGATTATCAAAATATCAAATCACTCTCTATGTACATAAAAAGCTCATTCAGTCAAAGCCCTAAATGTGCAGCCTCTAGCTAAAGTAAATCCATACTCTGAGTTAGAAAGCAAACTGAAGTCCACCATTTGCCAATATTAAAAACATAACCACAAGCATTATTCCTCATATCCGTCCAATAAGTCATAATCAGAGCCTGAAGGTTAAGTGCTGCAAGCCCGTTTAAATGTACAATCTATAAGCTCCTGAAGTAACGTCATCGACTCTGGTTTAAGGCACTGGGAGAGGGCAGCGGTGGAGTCTGCCCCGGGACAAAGACGGGAGCGTTCGATCCTAGTTAATACAGACTGGGATGGCTTAAACTGATCTGACCGGCTAGCACATGCTACAAGGCAACAAAGATAAAGGGAAGGGGAGGCTGAGCGCCCTGACAGCGACGACGACAAATGATTTCCAGCCCCTAATTAGACCATAATTCTCTGAACAATACTCAAACGACAAATGACCGGAGGTAATGTGCAAAGGACACATTCTTGATTTAAATTTCCTTATCGTCATCATTTGTGGATTCGATCACTCTTTTGCGGTGTTAATCAATCGCTGTTTCCTCCGTCGGCTGACATGATTGCGCCCGAGGTCCTTCAGAGCCGAAGCTGCTCTGACGATTAAACACGCTGGTTGACTTTCGGCGTCGGTGATCCGGATTACAGACGCCGCGTGTCACCAGAAAAATCATCTTCAGCATTGTTACGTTTGCTTTTCTTTCTCATGATACATCGTTAGCCTTCCTCCTCTTGTTAACCACATCTTCCTCTTCTTCATCATCACAAGTGTCCGTTTTGTGCTCTGCTGCTGGCTCTACAGGCCCAGGTCGCAGCCCCAGTCCATTTCCTGTTGCCCTTCCTCACCAGAAGGTACTGCTGCGGCCCCGCCCTGCTCCTCAGATATAAGAGAACTGAGGGCGATGGATGAGCTTGGTGGGGCTCAGCGGGAAGCCGGTGTAGGCGGCTGGGGACGCCATGTAAGGGTGAGGTGCCGGAAAGGGGGGCTTGAACTGGTGGGGGTGGTGGGCATAGCCGGGCTGGTGATGCGGGTGGATGGTCGGGGAGGGGAGGAGCCTGTGTGGGTGAGGAGCAGGGTGTCCAGGGTGGTGGGGGTGGGCGCTGATGCCCAGGGTCACCTGGTGAACTATAGCACCTCCTTGTGGGTGGGAGAGACCGTAGCTGTGCTGGAGGAGAGGGGGAGGAGGAGGAGGAGGGCGAGAGGGCAGGATGGGATGGGGGTGGTGAGCGGCGGTGAGGGGGCCGCTGGCAGGGTAGGACAGCAGGGTGTGCGTGGACAGGCCTTGGGTGTGTGTGTGCGGGGCGGCCGAAGTGTGCGTGGGGCTGCTGTGCGGCAGGTGTGTGAAGGTGTGCGTGTGCACAGTGGGGGGGATGAAGGCGTGCGGTCGCAGAGGCCCATAGTTGCCGTTCCACTCGTTGTTGCTGTGGTTTGAACCGTACGGCTGCACCTGAGAGAGAAAGGGAGAGAGAACAGAGAGGCAGAGTGACGCCCAGCTTCTACACAGCCTGATGCAGGATCAGTTCAACAGTTTGGGAAACAGATTAGTCCGATGAGAAGCCTCATGTCTTGCCTGTGCCAGCAGCTGGTTAGCTTAGCACAAAGACTCGAAACCGGGGGAACAGCTGGTCTGGTGTGATCTCGGTGGTTTTCACGTGTGTGTGCTCCCAGCAGCTTAATCAGCGAACTCCTCTGGGTTTTAACTTCTTCGGATCTTTGCAGGAACGCCATTTCTCACTCCTCATAATTCATTTAGCGAGCTGTTCATTAAAGCGTTGCCACGGAGCAACTGAACAGCCCCCTTATGTTTAAATCTGCAGCATATTAAGAAATTAAACTTGCTGCTCTGACAAAATGGGCCGTGCCATCCTATTAATATTCACAAATACATATTTGAAGTGTTCTCCTGTATAAGTAAAGAAGTGGACTGACCTGTCCAAAGCCCAGAGGGTGCTGCTGCTGCTGCTGCCCAGTCACCTTCTGCTGCCGGGACAGGAGGGGGGCGGATGGGAGGAGGGGGACGGAGGAGGGAGTGCTGTGTTGTCCTACCAGGCTGCAGCGCCCTTTGGACCGGGACCAGGACTCTGAGACTGGGACAGAGAGGACAGTCAGGTAAGGGCGTGGATGTGCTGTAAGACAGAGGCAGCAGGTTTAGTCCACATGACCTGCGAGACAGAGGACAGTGAAACAAACAGACTTCAAACCAACACGAGCGTGCACACCAGAGAGAAGAGGAGCAGAAGACAAACATTCCCAGGTAAAACGTCAATCCTCGTCACGAACCGGACAGTCGACTACTGCGCATTGCTGACATGTGAACGACGCTGTGCTGTGTCTGAACTGAGGGATGCTTACAGCGTAGCATTGAAAAAGGCCAATGTGTGGCATTTAATTCCAAAATGAGCTGAACATCTGCATGGCTGTGGTGACCTTTAGGATCAGCTGCCGCAAAATGAGTAGGACAAGCAAAGAGCCCTCGTGTGTGACTGGCTGTTAAAAGCTAAATGGACGGGCTTGAGCGTAGCATCCGATGCGACCAGTCCTCGTTTGTTTAAATGCGTGGTTTGTCCACACTGGAGAAATATTACTGAGGAGGAAAGATGATGCGTGCAGAACAACAAACTGGATAAAAATGGAGCAGTTCTTTTTCCACAGAGGAAAGATTTTTAACAAATCTAATTTCCTTTAAAGCAAAAGCAGCCGAGACTGAAAGGACACAGCAGCCAAAGAGCTCTGTGAGCTTTCTGCGAGACAGGAGCAGCTGCAAATCAACAACAGCAGACTTCTTATGTAAAATCAGCAGCGCAGCCAAAAGGTAACTAGAGTTTAAAGCGATCAGGTGTAAGTTGAGCGTTTATACGTGGCACCGACCCCGGTGAACACGAGAGAACGAACTGCTTCAGATGAAAGGTATGACTGAAGGATAATTTTGCATTTTATGGCCACGGAGTGTCTGCGATTTGGCTGCTATTAAAGAATCAAACATGGCTTTTACATCTTAACCAATGGGAGTCTTCCCATAAAACACAGCACAATGAAAAACAATAAAACCCATGGAGTTGAGGATAAGGAGGGAAACAGACTGTTGGCACTCAGAAAAGGCACCTGAGGAGCAAAGCTGACCCTTGGACTCTGATCTGTAGCCGCTTTAAAGTCACTTCACCGTTAATAAAAATTCCCACGTGGGGAGAACAGAGCGGTTGAAACTGACCTCAGATCAGCGCCTCGGGCCAACTTTCTCCGCGTGATGAGAACCAGCGGAGAAAACAATGGCCGTGACTCAACACCAAACAAAATGCATCCACCTTTCCCTCCACGTTTATGGATCGACAGACTCGTGTTCAGACAGAATAAACTCGTCTCTGGTTCAGGCATAACTTGGTGTAATCAAACAAGGAATTTGTTTTGGATACTTAAGCTGCGGTGAAGACATTCTTCTCAAGGCTGGTGAGAGTTACTTATTAACACCAAAATATCTGCAGTATTAGTCAGTGACTGCTTTGATATGTGGAGAGCTTTCAGAGTTTTACTTTACCACATGAACAAAAGTAGCTGCACCTTTGGGTGTCCCTGAAGCTTACATGAGATGCTGTTTAGAAATGACTCACCGCATTTAAAAGACACCAGTTATGACCCGATCTAACCCTGCCTGTGCAATAGCTGAGGAACAAACAGCAGCTCTGCATTTGCAAAAGGTTTTTCTCTTTCTTCGTGGAATCTTTACTTCTGATGGAGGGAAAGCCGTGAAGAAGACCCCGGGGGCAATGTTAGCATTGCCTCCTATGGATGCATCTCGAAGGTATTGGTACGACGAGGCCAGTTCTCCGTTGGTCTCTCTTGTTCACCTGTTAAAGCCTCTATGACCCACTAGGGGGTGGTAAGCCCCCACTGCTTCCACATGACCTGCAAAGCAAGACACTGCCAGAGCACAGGTGACAGACCACATGACAGCTGGCAAGATGACTCATATTGATGCAAAACAAAAAAGGAAAACTCTGGGCGTTAATACAAACAGTATTTCCACGCGAGCGCGAGCCTGTGACACTTCTTCTCATCCATTAAAATCCATCACAGGTGTAAACAAAAGACAAAACGCATCAACATGCAAACAGCAACATTTGCTGAAAAGGTAAACATCTCCACTGACCCGTTCTCTGGACACGCTCCTCTGACCCTTGAGTGTTGTTGTTCTGCACTCTCATTGGTGGGACGACCATTGTCCGGACGCCACGGGGACTCCTGCCCTGCACTGCAGGGGAAGGCAGCGGCGCTACCATGGCAGCTAAAGGTGGGCGGTTGTTGTGGTTACTGTTGTCAAGGTAACGGTAGGTGCTGTTGCCACGAGGGGAGTTAGACGTGTCGGATGTCGGTGAGCCTTCCACGGTGTCACAGCCACTCTCGTGGCCGTCGTCCTCAGACATGCTGGACAGAGAGGAGAGACAAGACATGATGGAGAGAGAGCAGCTGAGGAGTGTATGAGCGTCTTTTCTCTGGGGAACAGTGTTCAGCTGGTTATGAATGACTTATTAACCTGTTGGGTCTCTTGCAGGGTGAGACAGAGGGGCTGGACTGGAGCGAGTTGGAGGCGAACGAGCTGGTGCTGAGGCTGCTGTCGGGGCTGCTGAGGGAACACACGCGCTCCATGGACACACTGGTGTTTCTGCACGCCTCACACACACACTCCTCTTTACACCTGCACACAGAAAAAGCCTGGGTGAGGCTCAAACCAGGTTTACATCTTATGTAGAATTGTAATGCTTTTGGTTTATAATATCTTTTCCTGATTTTGTGTGAACCAGACACAGAGGCTCCTCCACTGAAAATGAACAGGTGCTCTAACAGGTGTCGCTCTGTCTTATTATGAGGACCCCAACAGCTTGATTTTAATAATTACAAATCCAGGGTCGATAATGTAACTCACTCGCTCAGTCGGCACCTCTGAGGGTCTTCATCATCCCCCTCCTCCTCCCCGTCAGTCAGTTCACTGTGGATGCTGATCACACTGGGAGCAGGGCTTGGTGTGTCGCCCATCAGGACGGCCACGTCTCGTTGCTGCTGGCTGGACAGGTCCAGCTGAGGCTTAGCATTTGGTACGACCTCTTTGAAGCAGCTCACTTCCTCCTCTACGTCATCTTCATCTTCGTCGGTGTTTTGAACCTCTGGCTGCCGGGTTTCCACGTGAGGCACCTCCCTCTGAGGCTGCACCCTTTGTGCCACCGCCTGTCCCACAACGTTGGCCATCTTGGGGGTCCGACATGCTGATATGTGGATGTTGCTGAGGTGGGACAGGTTTCTGTTCACAGTACAGTTGATATATTAGATCAGAAGTAAAACAGCAGAGCAGCTTAACTTCAAAGTCTTGACAAAGGAGCAGAATCCCACCTGTTGTGACTGTGCCGGTTCCTTTTATTGGCTGGCTGGGGCCACACAACGTGAGCTATGCCAATGTTGATTGGCTGATGGGCAGAGAGGGCTGACATTTGATTGGTCAGGAGTGGCTGCTGCATCACCGAATTGTAATGGCTGCTGTGAGGACGCACTTTCCTGTTGAAAGCATCAAAAGAAAGACGGGAGGTACAACGTTATGATTTGTGTTCAGATGTAACGGGAACAGATTACAGGCGGATCTCTCTGGAATAAAAACAAAGCTGCAGAAATTAAGAACACCATAGTAATATCACACAGCCTAAGATGTGATGTGCTGCATCCTAATGTTGGTTGCTGTCATGCACATTTGTGAATGGAAAAACTGTGTTAGAATCCAAGTTAGAATCCACCTACTTCACTGCATTCATACACACTAGTTGCAGCAAACACTTTCTGACCAGTGGAAATGTTAAAACAGGGAATTTCTTAGACTTCTTAAGTCATGGGTGACTCACCCCCAGTCGCCGATTCTTTGTGGGCCGGCTGTGGTGTCGTTGGTAAGGGAGGATGGAGGTGGCGGAGGGGGGTGGGAGGGTGGAGGACCCACTGGAGTCATCTGCTGCCAGGCTGCTGGGACGAGGAGCTGCTGCCCCCGGCCGGACCAGGCCTGCTACAGGGACAGGACAGGGCACGGTGAGCAATCATCTGTTCATCCCCTTTGCTCCAGCAGACGTAGGTCTGATGCTGGGGTCATGTTACTGGTTCTCAATAGTGGTCTATAACAGACCAAGACAGTAAATCCATGTTTAGGTCTGTGTCTTACCTGAGCAATCACACCAGGCCTCACAGGCAAGGGCTGTATTGGAGGAGCCTGAGTTACCATGGGAACAGAGTACCCTGCCGGTTGGTTCAGGTTACCTATTAGAAACACATGCATGAAACAAATGACCTGTTTTAGGCACTTTATACTGGAAACTGTTGTATAAATACACAATCTGATTCACAAGGTAAATGTGAAATCATGTTAGCAGCCTGAAGTCTACATACCTTGTATGGCGGGAGGACAGAGAAGAAGGGCGGGTGGAAACGAGTCCGTGCACCCAAACTGACCATTCCCAGTCGCTAGAGCTATCCCAGGATGCAACACTGAGGGAGCGGACTGGGTTATGGTCTGCTTTAGAAAAGTGTACAAGGAGGGGAATGGCAGAGAAAACCGGAGATTGAAAGAAGAAAGAAGAAAGAAGACAAGATGGGAAGAAAGAAAGCAGTGAGTCAGAGGACAGAATTAGAGGAAATGAGGTGAAAGACAAAGAAGAGAGATGACGCGACCGTTCGAACATGGTGGGAAGACGAGCAGTAACTGGAGTGCAGTGACTGACAGGGTCACATGTGACAAATATACAAACACTGGTATTCTGAGGTGACATGCTGTAGCACTGTCTCTCCTACAGAGGGCGACATTGGGTCAGCGGTGCAGACGCGGCGCCCGGAGACATTATGTAACCAGAGATTAGACATTTACAGGCCATTATTTATGTTCTGCGTTTGAAAAAAAATGGGGTGTCAACCAAAGACAATGTGTAGAGGCACAACTTTAAACTGGAATAACATGCAAACGACGCAGACTTAACGTCAGACGATAAATGGCGTTGTTGTTTACAAAGAACTGACCGTGATGCCTTTAAATGAAGATGACACATGCACAGCCCCAGTGAGGCCCTGGCAACTGCATCTCACCTGAGTGTGTACCGGTACGTTGCTGTAGCCCAGAGGGAGGCCGGAGGAGGCAGGGGGGGCTACAGGAGGCCTTGAGAAATGAATGGTGTTCTGATTCAAAGCGTCAAAAACTGCACTGTTGGGCCGACTGTGGCACATGTCCATGATGCGGAAAGACGACTGCACCCTGGAGGGGATCAGAGGAGGTGTTGAGTGCGAGAAGAAGTGTTATAATATGCATTTATACCGTCACTCTGTGCAGCGCTCATTACTACAGAGCAGAAAAACAAAACAAGAGTGTGCGAGCCAACACATCTGCTGCGCGCAGCAGTTGTAGCAGCCTTACAGGTTACTGTGTGGGTAGTCCAGCAGATGAGTCATGGTGAGGAAGGGGTGATTGAGGACGCTGGAGGGGACGGTCCTTTCCTCGGCAGTGATGAGCAGCATGCATTTGAGCAGAGACACAAACTCCCTCCTGTCGGCCTTCTCTGCCTGCACATCGCTGTTGTCGGGGCTCAGCACCAAGTTCACCTGATGGATGGAGGCAGCGAGGCACAGACAGAATGTTTAGAGCTAAACTTGGCGACAGGTCGGCTAGGTTCACTGCGTCCGACACATTTAAACGATAACATTTGCTGCGTGTCCAAACGTGAAGCTGGAATTGTGCATTATCTCGCGGGCCTCTTGCGTTGGATGTGTTCAGTCTGACTGAAAGCATCTGGTCTGGTTGGACTCACATGAGCTATGTCATCCAGACAGCTGAAGATGTACTTCCTGGCCTCTTTGGATTTAAGTCCCGTCTCTTTCTCGTGCTCTTCTGTTGTCTGGAGAGATTAAAAAAAAAAAAAAAAAAAAAAAGATTTTACTGAATGTAGGTGCAGCAAGATTTTTGCATCTGTGCATGTTGAAAGTCACAACTGGAATTGTCATTTTTAAAATGCTAGATGATGAAATGTGCACAGACGGTGGGAATAAAACGGCGTTTCTATGTAAAGCTGTGTGGTTAAAGTAGGGCAGACGGGTTATTTCCTGTACATGCACGCGTACAGATAAATATTAGGCTCACATTCATTTTTAATTATTTAGAGTCAGCCTGGCAGGTAGTCTAAACACAGTTTCGCATTTCCCACAGCTTTCCTCAGGGTGTGCTGGCTTCGTCCTGTTTTGAAAAGCTTAACCAGCTGTTTCCTACAGTCAATGCGCTGCCGCTTCATACTTTTTTCCCCCTCGCTGCAAATAGACTTTCAGCTGAATTTCCAGCGAACATCTCCGGCTTTTTATACTCCAAATCTATGCTTTCCAAGTTAATCTGCGTGCCTATGTGCCCCAAACGGCCCCCTACAGGAACCAACGACCGCTGATGACGTGTGACTGACAGGAAGATGGATACTTTCCGGGTCTGTAACATGCATGTTTTCATGTGTGGATGTTTGTGTGCAGGTACTTTGAGTCTCCAGGAGGCGTAGGGAGAGTCGGACTCTTTGGAGAAGAAGCGAGAGGTCTTGGTCCCCTTGTTGAGCAGGTGCTCGGCGGGCAGGCCCTGAGTCTGAGAGATGTAGCGGATCTGAGCGGAAAGGGATACAGAGGACATGGAGAAGTTTAAAAAATGAAATTCGGGTATTGTAAAATGAGGGGGAAGGAGAACAGCAGAGGTAAAGAGACAGACGATGGCTTAGATCACAGCGTGGACAATCAACTTGAATGTAATTTAATTCATTCTTCACAGTTACTGAAAACACAGCCTTGACGTCAGCGAATGCACTCAACCCACATACAGTTCTGAGCTTCAGCAGCATCTTCAGCGGCTCTTTAGAGTGGAGGTACGTTACCCGTGCCATGACAGGGCTGAGGAAAATAAGTCTTTTGTGAGGAGGAAAGAAGATCAATAAAGCCAACCGGCTGACATCTCATAGGCTGACAGTGTAACAGTAGAGCAAAAGCAAATAAAGACTAGTTTTGAAAAACAACGTGACACCGACGTCACTGCCCACAAGTCACTTTATGTTATTATTGTGCGACTTGGACTTTGTCCAGGAGCCGGTCTGCAAGTTCCCTGTTATCACACACATACAAAGAGGGAGTCAGAGGTCCCTGCCATGGCAACATTTAGCACAATTCAAAACTAATTTCATGCACTGAAGATTTGTGGGAGTTTATGGGAGAGGAGCCTTTAAACCCGCACTGCTGACAAAAACGCAGTCCTCACTGAATGCAAACAAAGAGCCGACGCTTAAACTTAACTCCTGCTTAACCTATACACACACATCCTCAAAGCTCATGACTTCAATTTCCTTGTTTGAACTAAGTGACAGATTTAAAATGCCTCAGCCCCTGATATAAATCTCATGACTGGGACCTGCGTCGAACCAGTAAAAGCATTCTGAAAATGCAATCATGAAGTGAATCCCATGGACTCATAAAGGCATCCAGCCTGTGAACAGTTTGGTAAACACGATAACAAATAAACCTTATGTTCACATCAGGAATTACTTAATAAAGACAATCAGCAGTCATCTGTAGATTTACCACTCCGCCTTAAACAATCTGCAAAGCAACAGTCTCATGTTGCACCTATTAGACAC
Source organism: Datnioides undecimradiatus (assembly GCA_008933995.1). Classification (NCBI taxonomy): domain Eukaryota; kingdom Metazoa; phylum Chordata; class Actinopteri; order Lobotiformes; family Datnioididae; genus Datnioides; species Datnioides undecimradiatus. Next base: position 887,992 of record WARS01000054.1, on the reverse strand, counting down.
TAGACTTAACACCTCTGTTTACCACCTACGACAGACAAACTTCAAATTTCCAGAGAAATACCAAGTGTGTGCCCTGGTTATAGTGCAGAGTGCAGAGTGCAGAGTGTGTGTGTGTGTGTGTGTGTGTGTGTGTGTGTGTGTGTGTGTGTGTGTGTGTGTGTGTGTGTGATTTAAAGCCAATTTCCATTTCAAAACCTAATCACCACTTTCAGTTCTAACCCGTTACATCAGCGACACGCTGCTCGCTGACTGGAAGTTTATTTAACATCCTTGTGAGAGTTTATGATCAATCCTTTGACCACTGTATGCAATGCAACAGAAGCCAGACAGGCGGACGGGGACGAACCACAAGAGGATAAACCGAGCGACTCAGCCGGTGCGAGGTTGATTAAAATACTGTAAAAGCCATAAACACAAGCTTGTTCCCGATCACAGACACACACGCAGAGGCTTTGTGGCCAGCGCTCAGCTGTGGGACGAGAGAGCTGCTATTTCAATCACATTCCATAAATAAACTACACAAAAATCCCACCGCCATCCGCCAAACAATCATTCAATTCCCGCGAACTTTAACCTCTTTAGAAAAATATACACATCCACAGCCAAAACATTTCATACCTAGAGTCTAATCCTTTTCAAACAGGGCCTTAATTGTCCCAGAATTGATTGATCAAGTTCAAATACAAGACGCTGCGGACACCCTGATACACGTTAAGTGTTGGCACATTACAGAGCGTCCCTCCTGCTAGGCTGCTGACGTAGCTGGGCATGGGTCACGGTGCCTTCCATCGCCAGCAGCCCTGCGTCCAGGACAGGTCATTTTTGCAGTTAGTTCACTTTGAGATTCAGTTAGCGAAGCTGACGGTCGGCCGTGCTGCTCTCCTGAGCTGCTCCGTGTACAAAGGCGCAGCTATAAAGTAAAGGTAAATGATTAGCAGGCAGCTGAGACAGTAAAATCAACTGCACAGAGACTTTGTTGTAGTCAGCTCTGAAATGTCGATGTGACTGCAGCATGCAAATTGATTAGGTCTTTAACAGGGACTTTCACACATGACATGATAAACTACATGACCTGAGCGCGACTACGTTTGATTGCTTCACTGACAGTTTTGTGCTTCTGCCATTTGCTTTGCTACTGGGTTGTGTCCTATTAGGTTTCTGAAATTCTGTTACACTCCTGTGACATAAACCACCTGGACATGCCCCACATATGTGCTGACTGTACCCAAGAACTCATTCAACTCTCTGGCCCGCACTGTCTCAATTACCCCCTCTCAAAATTCCACGATACTCCAGAAATCCCATGACTGGTGGAAATCCTACAATGACTCGGTTTACAGCCAGTGTGTGTGTGTGTGTGTGTGTGTGTGTGTGTGTGTGTGTGTGTGTGCGTGAGCGAGCGCACGTGCACGTGTCTACAGCCCAGAACAAACACACTGGCTGGCCAGAGGGCACTGGACTGAGAACCTGCTGATGGTGCACTGAATGCTCACCCCAGTGTGAGTGTGTGTGCGTGTATGTGTGTGTGCACATGTCTACCATCAGGCTTATGTTTATAAATACATTTTGCTGTGTAGAGTGGAACTGCAGTGAGCCTTGGCATAGCGCAGCATACTTTTGGGAGCTCGGCGTGCACGCGTGAGTGTGCGAGTGTGTGTCCTGGCATGGCCCAGTGGTACAACAGAGCTGTCGCAGCACAGCGGAGCTCTGTCGGCCACTATCTCTGACTGATGACTGTCCAAACTGCAAGCCGCTGCAGGCTCGGGAGGCTCCTCACACAAACACACACACTGTACAAAATCAGTGGAGGTATGTCTGGAACTGCAGGTGTCCAACTGATCTCCAACATTTACAGCGGCAAAAACTTTGGAGAGCTTCTCAGGTGCACATACAAGGTCAAACTTTGTTTTCTCCCAACATAATAAATGCCCAGAAACAACAACATCAGGGTGTCCAACACTGTCTAATTTGAAAACACGATGGGCTTAATTCTGGGCTTCGCAGAGTTGCCTGTAGTCAAACACAGAGTAATCCTGTTCTGGTCTGTGAATGTGGCGCGGGCCTTTTCCCATGCTCCCTCTCCCTCGCCGGGGGACTCCATTTAAAGTCCCAGTTGCGCAGTTTAGACCTCGCAACCCTGTGGGAAGATAATCACACATTGCCAAGAACAATTTCCTGATTCACTCAGCTCAGATTAGTCTTAGGTGGATTTTCATGCTGGATTTGTTGGACTTCGGTCATACGGCGAGAGAGGGAGATCAGAGAGCGACAATAAATAAAGGTTTAAGTGCGTAATGAACTTGCTGTTGAGTTTTGGTAGTGGGAAAGCTGATACCTCTGTAATCTGTGAAAAGCGTTGTTTCTGTCTGTTTATTGTGATCTCGCTACTCCCTCAGGCTGAGAGGGATACATCTTCAGGGCCTCTTCTTCCCTTCTTTGGAGCGTGTGTGCGTGTGATACAGTAGCCTGTGCTTCTCGCATGTGTGTGTGTGTGTTTGAGTGGGAGGAATGTTACCTGGTCGTACTCCAGCGCTCCGGGGTAGAGGGGCCAGCCCAAGAAGAGCTCAGCTATCACGCAGCCCAGTGACCACATGTCTATGGCCTCGCAAAATGGCAGGCCCAAAATAATCTCCGGAGCCCTGCAGAGAGACAGGAGAGGCAGAGAAGGTTACGTCCCGGAGTCGGTCACCACATTAAAAATCAAAAAGAAACTACTCATGCCGTGACAACTCGGCGTTTCGCAGGACGTTCGCGAGAGAGCCGGGGCGCGGGTCTTGTTTCGTTGAATGAATGGAGCTTCAAATGGGAGCGTGAAAAGAAAATGCTTCTGGGGAGCCACAAGGGGAGAAGGCTTCGTGCACACACCGCAAACACATCATTACTGTGTTGGTGTACAGTTTAAACCGTGGATGTTACACTGACCCCGGTATGTTTTAGAGTTGTAGCTGTAGTGCTCTCCTGGACAATCTTTGCATTGATACTGTTTCTTACTACGAACGTCTTACATGACATATATGCCTAGAACATCAAGTGAAAATCGGCCAACCAATAATTATTATTGGTATAATAATTGGTATAATAATATTCCCTCTCGCATTATCTAATATTTAAAGTCTGACATTCATATCAGAAGGTTTATTCACCACAAAGCATGAAAAACAAACGTCACTGCAAGAACTCAGGCCCTCCTCAGGAACAGTTATTCGGGGATCTCAAACAGAACATTACACCCATATGACGTGCGTGCGGTGTTGCTGCAACAAAGAGCTAAATCGTTTGCAGCGAACGGACTTTGTCACTTACACAATTCAAACGGGACCTGTAATCTTGCAGCGGTAGTATCAGGCGGCACAGGAAAACAATGAGCTATTAGGCCTGGACACAGCAGCTGAGCAACAGCGCTGCAAATAGCAACCACTGCTGTGACGACCACAGGGGAAATGACTGTTGCCAAGCAACAACCGGACGCAAGACCATAATTTAACAGTATTACAGGGTGATAAATGGGTCCATCGCTCATGTTTCTGTGCGACTGTGAGCGCGTGTGGGTTTCTGTGCGTGCATGTATGTGTGTACGTGTGTCGCGGATGTCACATCTGTCACATTTACAGCAGAGCTCGTGCTTCTGGGCCTCCTTAGCCTGGAGGAGGAAATTACAATTCAGCATTTCCTATTGCTCCTTCAAGAGCAAGGGGTTATGCAATACCAAAACGGGCCTTGGGGACAGACCGCCTCAAACATTTTACAGGACAATCCTGAGAAGTAGCGACTAGGACAGTGAATGTGGTTTCTCAGTTTTAAGAGCTCCAATCGACAGAGGTGATTTTCTTTCCAGACGCGCAGACGTCAGACCACAAAAGAAAAACTGTTTGGACGGAAAGCGGAACCTGTTAAACACCGAGATAAGTCTTGAGCAAGGGCAGAGGGCAGTTAAAATACATTTCAACACTTGATATGAATCCACACTCATTTAGAGAGCAAAGAAAGGCGGAATGCAACACCAGGGGATGACAAACTCCGCACTAGCAATACACAAGAATCATTACTAAACTTTCCGCAGAGCCTTAATCTCACTTTTCCCACCCAGCTTTCACTTCTGCTCGAGCCACAGTGCACAAACTAGAGATTAAGCAAAGTCAAATTAGTCAGCTGCAAATACAACAGAAGGGAAGGAACTGTTTCTACAGAAAGGCTTGACCTCTTTCACTGAGGCCTGTAATTGAACAACTGACTCCCACCATATTCTGTTAGAAAGGAATATATCCAACAAGTCTGGGGAGTTTGAAAACATTATCTTTGACAGTTATTGTCAGAGGAGTTAGACTTAACACGTCGTCTCCAGGAGATGAACATTATCCTCTGTAGACTGTACCAACAAACTCCGGGTATAGCCGTCTATAACCTATGGCGAAAATAAACAAACCTGCCCACACACACACACACACACACACACACACACACACACACACACACACACACACACACACACAGGTTGGAAAGAGGATAAAAGATGACACACACACAAATGAGCTTGAAAAAGGAGTGTGTGCGTGTGTGTGCGTTGTTGCTCCCCGCTATACCGCCAGACTGATAAAAGCCGCAGCAATGGCCCCAGCTTTCCAGAGCCGCAACAGCTCATCACATAACACATGTATAACACGCCCGCACACACACACCCACAGGTATTTGGCAGCCAGACCAGGTTCCAGAACTAACTAGTCACACTAGAGAGCGGCAGTTACGACAAGAACAAACACCGCAGACTGTGTGGCAGCACATCGCCGCTGTGCACAGAGGACTGGGATAAGTGCTCTCTCTCACTCTCTCTCTCACACACACACACACACACACACACACACCTCTGAGTGTGTTAAACATAATGGGAAGGGACTTGGTACGGGACATGTGAACCCTGAGCTTTAGCACCTGTGGACAAAGCCGATCTATGACGATTACATTTCAAAACACACCTCGCTGCATTGCTCTGGCTCAAAGTGTGTGACGGCAGATCGAGTTACAGCGGCGCACAGGCATGTGTGGCGACCAGAGAAACGCCGATCGCCTGAAAAAGCCCCGCTGGAATATCAAACACGGGTGCTGTGTGATTACTTTGCTGCATTTCTGACATGCTTGCACAAAGTCCTGTCCTGGGAAGGGATGCCAACACAAATTAAAAGTCTATTTATACTGCTTTAAACTATCAAATGATCTGAACTACTCTAGAACACTAATAATAATAACATGGTAGGACTCCGTGAGGCAAACATTAATGAGAAAAAGACTTAGAATCCTCATTAATCTGGACAATACTGAGATCACGATCATTTAACACAATTAACCGGTGACTTTGGAAGCGCCATGCATTTACTGATCTTGAAAAGTATCAAATAAAATGAAATATAATATGTTTATTTGGTTCCATCTGGTGACTAATCTTAGCTTTGTCTAAGCTGTTGGTATTGAACCTGGTGACCAGTGAAACTGTCAGCTCTGGTGTCATCACCGTAGAGAGCCAATGAGCCAATGATCTCTCTTTCAACTTGTGTGTGCTTTTTGAGAGTCTATGTGTGCTGGCTGTGCTCACGCGTACGACATGAGATATCATCCTGTCCAGTGGCCGAGTTTAACTTTCTTGTTGCCCATGGTAGAGCTTTGGTAATATCGAGACACACCTGATCTTGCCGGCTACATTTTCAGGGCAGCCTGTTCATGACAGGATTCTCGTGTGATCTCGCAAATCCAACTGCCTTGCAAAGTAACATGATTAAGGCAGCAGGACTGCCAACCGTGTTCTCATGTGATGTGAGAACTACAGTTTGTGGCGGTGGCACCTTTATGCTGCCTTGCCAACTGCCGCAGAGCGGCTTAAAAACATGGAGGAGGAGAGTATAATTGTTTGGGCTCGTATGAAATGCCAAATAAAAAAAAGAAATTAGCAAATGAAGTGCGGTTTGGTTATTTTAAACAATTTCATAAATGACTTTACACCACAACTGCATTGTGATGTATGCCATTACTGCGTTATAAAGAGAAGAGTTTGGCCTCATCGCTCTCGCCTTGTTTGAGCTGAGCTAATCATGCCACAGCCTGGCTGAGAGTCAGTTTGGCCTTAAAGGGAGGGGCCTAAGTGCCCCACTGTTAAGTAAAGGAGTGCACTGTGACTAATAAAACCCGAGCTAATGAGAGCATCGTTGTAGAGCAGATTGCAATGTAGAAAACAATTTAGTTCAATTATCAACAATTAAAGGCTTGTTACTTCCTAAATTCAATTGCAAAAATAGTCTTTTATCACCCAGCTCAACAAGAAAGCAACAAATGATTCAATAAATAAACAAATAAAACAAAACATTTCTGACTGTAAGAAGCCTTCAGCAGGCTCATACACAGTAAAAAGCTACAGCGAGGGAAGAATGCTGTTTTCTGATGTCTGTGGCTCTGGACAACGTCAGTTTCTCTCTTTTGTACACCCGTTGGTTCATACCACAGTAGCAACTACTTTCTGGGGTCCACGTCAAGACCATAATTAGGTTGTCTGGATACTTGCAGAAAGTAAGAGTCACATACAAACAAAGTGGGAAAGGCGATGGTATTTTAGCCAAAAGAGAAAAACACCAAGGCTGAGCAACGACAAGAGTATCAACACGCGTTGGAATCTGTGCTGTTGAACAATGGAGGAACAAGGCGTCTCCCAACCACTCTGACGAATTAAACTTTCAAAATGTAGCAAAAATGTAGATCTATCCCAGAATTTCATCATCTTTTGAATCATGAGATCGTCTGTTTAAGTTTTAATCTCTCGGCCGTGAGCAGTTAAGTTAAATCTGCACCGACATCTGTTCGACCACGCAAACATCAAAACCACATTCTCAAAGCAAAGTTACAAAACAGTGTTCCGTTTACTCATTTAATTTGGGATATAATGTACACGCAAAGAGGGCCTACTAATTAATATAAAGTGGCTTTTAAGTCAATGTGATATTTATACAAACAATTAAATACGTACATCAAACAGCTGACAACAATGTGAACTATTGTAAAACCATTAGGTGTTCACGTAAAACAACACCTCTGTGACAAAGAAATCACACTGAACACAAGGAAGCCTAACACAACCTGCCCAAATCTGTAAGCTCGCTAAGACGATAGCCATCTTTCCCTCCACCTGATACGCTCAGCTGAATTATTCAGATAACCCAGTGCTCCATTTTCATTGTGGGAGGTGGTTTTACATCACCAGCACCCACAGGACAGAACAGTCACCTCACTAGGCCCTGCTGTGTCATGCTACCATGGCAACAACACACTGGAGCATGACAAGCGTTGCTTCTGCAAAAAGAGTAAAAAGCTGAAGGTGAATTCAAACACCCAGGACCTCATAAAGCATGAGGCGGATTCTGTTGGTCTCACTGTGGACTCGCAAGGTCCACTCAGGGACGATACCGAATTGACATGAAAGAAACTGTACATCATTCATGCATGTCAGTATAAAATGTATGTAAAAAGCATGTCAGTATAAAATGGATTAAAGCGAGTAGGTGTTCACTTGAGGACAAACGGGAATGTTCCGGGAATAAAACACCGCCCTGCAATAAGCGGACGTGCTACAACCTGAACCACAGACACCCCGGTGAGTCAGAGATACCCAAACAAATCCAAACCAAATTCTGCGTGAACCGCCTCAAACTTTAATACGGATGCCAAAAAATATAACTTTACTGACTGCCAGTCTCAAAGCCAGGCCCATAAAAGAGCAGCGTATAAAGCACTAAACGCTACTGTATGACATACCAGAGTAACCACTGACCAAGTCTGAACTGAAACCTTCGATTCTTTATATACGTGCATATACGAGTCCATCTATTAATGCCTAAAGCCACTGCCACAGAGACCTAAACGGTGGAGCACATGTACTTCTTTAATCATTCATATTTGTCATGGCAGTGGTGACACAGTACGCCCCATCAATGCTGATCTCAGACTGTGCCTTTAATGGTGCTGAGACAACCTTAGTTTCACTGCCCTTTAGTTTTTCTTTGTGCATTTAAAAACTGCCTTTTACACCAAAGCCGCACTGCTGGCAATACTTCCACCTATGGTTCTGGAAAATCCAGGGAAAACCCCAGAGCTGTAAAAGAAAAAAACCAACAAAAAAAAAACAAAAAACCCAAACTCCTCCTACCCACTGTGGTGAGACCAGCATTTCTTAACAGCTCCACTGTGGTAACAATGCAGTGCAGCCCAGCCATCATGCAATATGAGCAGTGGAGATGAGGAGACGCTGTGTCCTGCAAAGCACTCTCCTGATAACCTGATGTACAAACATGACACGCGCACGCCGCTCCGCGACTTACATTTCATAATAAAATAGATATGAGAAATAGTCAGGAAAAGAATCAGGTCACCTGTCACATTGCCACGCTAGATAATAAATCATGTTTTAACGGGAAAATGTGGTCAGCGATTAAAGTCACATGACACTGTTCCTTGACTCAGTGTTTACAATCTAAAGTGTTGATCATAGACTGCTGAAGTGGCAGAGGACTGTGCAGCTGATGGAAATGCCACAGTGGCAGGTGTCACCATGGTGACATCAGCCAATAATTTGGATGCTACGGACGTGACCGAAACAACATAACAGGCCCACCAACACACAGTGCATAAAGTACACCTACAACATGCATGTATACCATCAGCTGCTGTCATGGCTGAACTCCCACGCACATGTAAACAAAGGAAGGGAGCTCGGATAGGAGGTCAATAAGGAGGGAAGAGAATGGAGTTGAAGTTCTGGTGTACCATTTATCCCAAAACCTTACTGTGTCTGTACTTCATGAATCACCCTTAGCCCAGTGGCTGTGTGCTATTTGGCAAAAATCACAAAAAGATGCTTAACAAAGAGACGAGCATCCTCAAAGTGCTGCACACTGATGGTGGCCACAATAAAACATTGACAGATGTTGTTTCTCCAGCAGGTTAAGTAAACAATACTGATACAACAGTTTTCCATCCTTAGGGGGGGGGGGGGGGGGGCATCTATATCACATCTGAATTGAGTTAGTGTGACACATTTAAGGGTACATTGTGTAACCTACAGGAATTACCCGGCGTAGAAGCTGTGGCATGGAGGGGGGCACACACACAGGAATGTCTGAATGTTTTTTCCTGGATCTAAATGTGGGTTTTTACATACCACATTCTTCCCTGGCCTTCTGTGTCCTGAGTGACCTCCCTAAAATTCTGTGCCTGCCCATTCTCACTGCACTATGATCTCAGCGCTGCCGCCGCTGCTGCTTGAAGGCGACGCACACACGCAAGCACACATGAACGCACGCTCACACACGCTTAACCAGGTCAACTGCAGAGCAAAGCCTTTATGTTATGCAACAGCTATAGCTCCCCTCTCCTCCCTGTCTCGGAGAAGGGGGCCTTGGAAGTAGCTAGTAGTCACAAAATACGTAGTTTCAGGGCTGATGCTGACATTATGACCCTCGTCATTTTACAGATCAAATATTTGTGTCAGTGTTGTGCTCGTCACAGGGCAACACATCAGGAGTGGATACAGTGGAATCGTGGGTGTGTGCAGAGCATTAGCTGCAGACATACCCAGTATCTCAAGAGCATTTCTCATAGATTGCGCAATGTTTGAACAGTTTGCAACAGTTTACCTGACCTGAGCAACCTTGCTGAAACTTGCTTGTAAGAGCATAGGTGAGCTGAGAAGTTGTCCAGTGGTTACTGAAAAGGAAACACTGCCTCGGAAACCAGTGCGGACACCATTAAACGTGTCACCTGCCACCAGCTTCCATATGGCAAGTTCACGATCGGTCAGCAACAACTTCAAATGCAGCTCAAATAAAAGTTTTAATGTTTTGAAATTCTGTTTTTTTAATTTAACCAAGCAGGTCTTTAATAGGTTCTGTGGCATAATGGGCACATATTAATTAATTAAGTTCTTTTGCACAACAGCGCGTCTTGGAGCGCACAATGCTGGCTGGATCTCATAAGCCCTTCCTCCCTCTCACCCTAGCTTACGAGACACGCCAAATATTTCATGACGCTGTTCCTCATATAAACATCTCAGTTCCTCTGCACGTTATGCAAGAGCAGTGGGGTTTAGGGCGTGACGTGCTGAACACAGATCAGACATGCATGCACGCAGGCATTGGTCCAAAAATGCCAGAGTGCAGGAAAGAGCGAGGGGGCAGGGCAGGGGGAGGGGCCGCGAGCAAAGAGGACAAAACGTGAAAAGACAAACAGAGAAAGGGGAGAAAAGGCTGTGCGTGTCGTGGAGCTCCCACTGAGAGTGTGCGGGTCAATACGGAGCACTTCGCGTTACGCAAGACGAGCGAAGGCAAAAAACACAAAGCTGTAAGACTTTGCTAAACCCTGTGGGAAGCAAACACACACACACACACACATAAACACCCATTACCCATGGGACTAAGTCAGCTAACTATGTTGGCATATCATGATGACAAATGACTGACATTTGACTTCATCTGATTTTCCTAAAAATACCCTGCCCTGTGGATCTCCTTCCTGAACATTCTGTACCATGTGAAAGCAAAAGAGTTTCTTCTGGCTTTTTTTTTGGGTTTCTCTCATTACAAACCAGATTAAAAGGAAAAATGGTTCACTTTCATCTGTGGGCAACTTCAATCTGTGTCAGTGGTGTAATGTGACTTGTGGCTTCAGAGCAAATGTTTCAGAACAACATTGCAACACTGTGCTTATCGCTACATATAGGACAGATGACTCCACCATGCATGTCATGCAATTTGCATTATAAACATGGAAAAAGGGTTGTGAAGAATATCACTGACGCTGAATCTGGAGTCACTTCTACACAGACAAAAGTCGGTCTAATGAGTTTTCCTGGTCACAGCAAATGATTTTTGTGGGATTTAAACACAGCTTTGATAAGTGACAGAGAAGAGTACTAACAAAACAAGTGTTGTCAGTCAACCCAAGCCGCACCCAGTGCACAGTCACTCCCTTCCATTGCTTTCAAGGTGTGTGAGAATAGAAAATATCCAGAAACAAAGACGGTTCATTTAGTATTTCAAATTAGTGAATGAGGGATGACACAGAGATCTAACTGAATGTGGAAGTCCTCACCTGTAGTATCTGGACTGCAGGTATGTAGAGCAGACGGCCTTGGAGACGTGGCTGGCTGAGCCAAAGTCAATGACCTTGACTCTGTAGGGCTGCCGGGCTGGGTCCACCAGCATGATGTTCTCTGGCTTCAGGTCAGCGTGGATCAAACCCAGAGACTTCAGCTTCTTTAAAGCTGTTGCAACCTGCAAAGATTTCCATAAATAATGAATAACATTATGAATAATTGTGACATACATATCAAACCGCAACAACACATTATGTCTATAGCAGCTGAGTTTGCATCCAAGCATATGTGGACTGTATCTGTGTGTCTGAAACAGGAGTCACTTTACCTGCTGTAGAATAGGCCTTATGACTTTGAGTGGCAGTGGACTGAACTTGTTCTGTTTCAGGAAGTCATAGAGGTTTTGCTCCAGCATCTCAAACACCAAGCAGGTGTGGCTGTGGTGCTGAAAGCACTCCAGAGCACGTACCACGTTGTGCTCATCTGCATTCTCGCTGCTCAACCGTGCCAGGATCTCCACCTGGGGGTTCGGGAACAAGTAAGGGAGGAAGCAACATGGGTTCGGTTACGAAAAAGGAGGTCAGAAGAAAACTTCAGCTAAAACACATTTCTATAGTATCTAAAATGAGACGTGTCTATTCTAATTCTAATTATTGGAAATCTAAATGCTGTGATGTAGTGGTGAGACAATATTGCAGTCACATAAGAGCATTTCTTTCTGTTAGTCCACAGCTGTTAGAATGCATTTGGTCAGCACACAACAAAAACACTGAAATCCTCACCTCAATCTGTCCCTGACGTGCATAGGATGGGTGGTTCTTCAGTATTTTGACAGCCACCACCTCATTGGTTCCCCTCTTCCAGCATTTCACCACCTGACCAAAGGTGCCACGACCCAGGAACTCCAAGACCTCGTAGCTGTTCTTCAAAGAGCACAGAACCTCGTGCTGGACTAACTGGTAGTCGCCATCTCCTGATCCAGCTCTGGTCACTGTAGCTCCTGCCACCGCCTCAGTACTGCCATTAGGCCTGATTTCAGTCCCATCTACTCCGACTCCCATCCCATTCACGGTCTCAACCTTGCTGTGTTGAGTAGGCAGAGTCCCTGCACCCCCTCCACCCCCTACTCTGAGTGTGTCTGCATTGTTCCCTTTGCTGGTTTGCAACATGGCCACAGGGGGAGGAAGTGATGGTAGAGCAGATACCTCCTCCACTATCTGCATGGTTCCGACACAGTTGTTCTCCCACGGTTGTTCTCCACCTTCACCTGCCTTCTGTTCACATCTCTGGGTGGCACCTGTGTCTACAAGGTTGACGTATCCCCCTCTCACTTGTACTCTTCTGCGTCTGCCTTCTTCCTCCTCTGCTCTGATACAAGCCCTCCTTAGTAACCCACAGTCCAGTCCTCCTCCTGATGGGGTTCCACCACTGTCTCTACGAAGCCTCACTTCCTGTGGGCCTCTGCTCTGGCTCAGAGACTCCTCGATCCCAGCTGGATCTTCTCCTCGTCGCTCCCAGCTCTCCTCTCTCTGTAATCCTGCAGTCTGCAATGCCCACTCTTCCCTCTCTCCAAGCTGCAGTCTCCTGTGCAGTCCTCCTGAATCAGCACCGGTTGAGGATGGGATAACGTTGTTGGGATAGGCGATACCGTAGTTGACTCCGATCACATAGGTCTTCGGCAGGGGTCTGTGCTGAAAGGCTCTGCTGGTGTTATTACTGCGGTGGGCTTCCTCTTTGTGTCTGCTGGTACCACTGCTGCTGGTTCCTAAGGCACTTGTTTGAGCTGAGTGCAGGTGTGATGGGTAGACCAAGACTTGTGAGGCCATACCTGAACAGAACAGACGAATGAAACACAGGGGTTCAGTAAAGATAACACAGTTAAGTTTTATGCTCAAAGATAAGGATTTGTCTGTATGATTACTGTGTGCTGAGTTTGTACATATTAAATGGTACTGAGAAGTCAACTGGTTAATAGCAAAACAGCACCTTCCTATCACCACCCTCCTGAGAACGATTGCATTCTAAATAAAGTAGTCATAAAAGCTGCCAAAGCAAATTCACATCTAAACCACCATGTCACTCTGACTGGAAAGGAGAACTGGCCTTCTGAAATGGTAGATGGGGGAAGCCCGCTGCATCTCTGGCCTGCCCCTGCACACCACACTGAAGGGTCAGTTTCACACAAAGTGGAACCGCGGCGCAAGCAATACACCGTGGACAAGAAATGATTCATGATGAAGCAGGATGAGTTTTCTGGAACTGACATTTTACTGATGCACCTCTACAACCTATTTGTGTAGACTGATAGCCCTACTGTCACTACTGAATTCATTCAGCAATATATATATATTAAAAAAACAATATTTACATACATCACAATGTCTCATTGTGGGCACCAACCAATCCTCAGACACATTTTGGCCTACATTCAAATGTTCCATTACATCTTTACATCTACTTTATAAGCGACTCATATCTGACATCCGAGTTTACACTTGAAACAGCCCACATGCAAACATGAGTAATGTTCAGGCGCGAGACAGAATCATCCATTCTTTAGCTCTGTCAAACACTGGTAGCGTTACCCAACCTCTCTAGTACTTTGGGAGAAAAAGCACAGGCGCTGAATTGTAATGACACACTCATACTTGTTCATTTATACTGAAAAGGGTCCAGTGTGTTGGAATTGAGGGGATCTATTAGTGGAAATGGAATAGATTGATAATTAAGTTTTCATTAGCGTAACTAATGACCTAACTCCACAGAGTCTGCCATACACCAACACCATGTTTCTACAGCAGCCCAGAGCGGACCATATTAACACCAACTGTAGAGGATCTTGGGCATTTTTCACAGTCACCATAGGGTTTTCAACATGCTTGGAAAGGGGAGGATGAGTGGACACTGGTCCTTTAAAGTTGCTGTGACAAATATACATTTAGTGTTATATGTGTTGAGCTAAAATAAATATATTTAACTGATCAGTGCCACACATGACTGTCTTATAGACTCTATAGAAACAAATACCTTCTGATTATCTGTTAATACGCGATGAAACATTATGTTTCTTTTCACTTTTTCTTTTCACATTCCTCCTTTTGCAAAAATTCACAGCACCATGATAACAAGCAGAAAACAGGCGGAGGTCAAGCCTGCCAGCCACACTTCCTGAATATTTCAGAGACACAGCTTGTGCAGGTTTACACGCAGACTCAGGTGATTCCAGTTTAAATCCAGATCACACATTACACAAACATTTGGGAGGCTGGCTGTCTTTAACAGAAAGTTTTGTTCGACCAGAAAGGCTTGCTTAAAGTCAATGGCTTTCCTGACTCCTGAAGGTGTCACGCACAGGCTCAGACAGGCAGAGGGGTGCGCCTGCACGTCAACATGACAATACAGCACAGTTCACTTCTCATGGCATGTACGGCTGGTGAGTTTTACCACATATGGTGGTGACAGAGATCAACAACCACTGTTATGACCAAACTTTTCTTTCAGCCAGAGAAAACATACGGTGCAAGTACCTAGTGAATGATAGGAGTTCTTCCAAACCGCATATTAAAATCCCTGCTGCCAAAAGAGTTTCTATAAAAGGTTGCAATATTGTTTCATTGCTAAATAGAGACCATTGTATGTATGGTAGAAAAAACACTTTCTTCATCCACGACCCACAGCTGTGAGCTTTGTCAATTGCATCATCAAGTTATTTGCCAAAGTTTGCAAAAGAGCCACCACCATATGTCTGGTGCGGTGCAAACATTTCACCCAGCGTGCGCTTGCCAAGGTGCCATACCCATCAGTCTTTGAGGGGCACTGGCATGGACGCAGCTGCGATACCTCCTGCTCCGTCCTCTCACTGCCAAACTAGGTAGCCCGATACCCCCCCCCCCGCCAGGGAGACGAGATCCACGCCTGAAATGGAGAGCCCGTGACACCGACGTGTGCGTGTGTGCGCGTGTTTGTGTTGGTGGTGCGTTACACCGTCGTAAAAGAATGCCAGCTGCACACGCAATTTGTTACTGATCAATCTAGGAGACAGTCAACATATGGGAGGGGAGTGGTGTGTGTGTGTGTGTGTGTGTGTGTGTGTGTGTGTGTGTGTGTGTGTGTGTTTGAGGGGGGAAGGGCAACCACCAGCCTAAACACCTGTTGAAACTTATGTTGTCAGTGACAGGCTGCTACATAATGAGTGTTTAACTATCTATGACCATAAATTTAGAAAATGGGCTGGTGGATTTAGACTTACTGAAAGGCAAGAGTTGAGTATTTCAATATATTTTTACATAAATAACTGTCCTCTACGGTGACGTCAACGTCTTACTCGGCTAAAGTTACTTAGTATCAAAACACTAACAAGGGC
Organism: Datnioides undecimradiatus; assembly: GCA_008933995.1. Taxonomy (NCBI): domain Eukaryota; kingdom Metazoa; phylum Chordata; class Actinopteri; order Lobotiformes; family Datnioididae; genus Datnioides; species Datnioides undecimradiatus. The sequence goes on along the minus strand of WARS01000054.1, from coordinate 872,507 downwards.
ATGCTAGGAATAACACCCTGAATGGCTGTTAAACGTCGTTAGCTCTAACTAACTAGCCTTAGCTGCACTTGTCTGCCAGAGGGAACAAACTCAAGTTGGCTAGCTCAACAGTTAGCAAACAAGCTAGCCACGAGTCCGTTCAACGTTAAAATGATAAGATAGACAAACACGAACGGTTCACACAAACAGCCAGTTTAGTTCGATAAGATAGAGAGACAAACCTTCAGTAAGACCTGTATATCATGTCACCCAGAGCGTCAAGGAACAGGCTAGCAACGAGGACCCGCACCACAGTCAAATCCTGCAACGATGCTGCTGCTGCTGCTGCTGCCATCTTGTTCAACGACGAGGAGAGACCGAGCGACTTTTCGCACATTTGAAGCTTCAAATAACGCAATTAACTATCTATGACGAGAGCCAGACACGGCCCATGGTTTCCACAGCCGCCCCAGGTTTCGCCGAGCGTTGCCCTCGCCTCTACTCGGGACAGGAATTTCTCTTTTCAAACTTTTGCATGTTAATACGCCGCGTCCCCGACACAGATAGCCGCTGGCTGCTAGCTGTTGTGCTGCTGCTTCGGTAGCTTGTTGCTTCTCCGCATGTGTGGAATGTTGGTGAGGGGAGGGGGAGAGAGAGATAGAGAGCGAGCGAGCGAGCGAGCGAGAGAGAGAGCGAGCGAGAGAGAGAGAGAGCGAGAGAGAGAGAGTATACTGACTATAAATGTCACACTGACAACTGAGAAACATTTGACTTCCGTGATATTTCACCCCATTAGACGCATTTAGACATGTTATATGATATAGGTGACAGAGAGCGCATGTATGATGTATGCATTTCTAAAAATATAAAAACAGATGTATATATTATTACTTATGTTTATCTTAAACTTTATTTTTGTTTTAAGTTTAATGAGTTGCTACAAAATCTTACACATATACTAATTGTTCATATATACTTATATAAACAATAGCCTATATGTATTCACACACACACACACACACACACACACACACGTCAATCCTGGCGTGATATTTATTTTGTTTTGTTTGTTTGTTTGTCTTTGAAATCTATTTACCAGTATTTGTGTTGGCCTAATTATAGGACACTGTACATTTTGTACTTGCGTGAAAACCTTTTGAGGTCTTTTCAAGTACCCGTGTGTAAACTCACACCAGTCAATGAAACTGATATTTTGAAGAGAGGCAGCAGGGGATAGGTCTCCCTTTAGGCCTCTGACAAGACATTTTGACTTTATTACTGTTATTAATACTAACAACGGCTCCATTTTGCCCAAAGCATTCATTAAATAATTTAATCATTAACACCTGGTTTCCCTCTGTGACCTGTCATCTGTGAACTAATGCTATTCCATTATAAAGTCAAAGGGATAGACCTGCCACTCCAACCTTATGAACATGCATCTATAAAGAGAGTAACCACAGCTGGTTCACTAAGCTCACTGACATCCTGCACCAACTGTTACAGCTGCAGACTTAAGCTACATTTTATTAGCTACACTTCTCTGACTCATGCAAACATCATTGCTAATCGGGACTTCACATGTCAACAGAGCAGCAGACCGTATTAAAATTCAGTAACATACCTCATTCTCATTGCCTGTCTATTTCATCCTGCCCTCATTTGTTCCACTTATTGTGTTATGGTTGTTGTCCATGTGCCTGCTATCTGTAGGCCGAGCAACGGCCGATAAAACACAGTAACTTAAGCAGTAGCTGTTGTGAAGAGGAAATGACAATTCACTTTTCAGTTAAGAGTTGCTATGCAATTACTGTGTTCTGCTTCTGCTACAGTAATGACAGAGCTGTCTTATTTCAGATTGTAGGTTGGAGTTCTGGCACCACCCAGTGTCTCATGTGGGAACTGCACGCAAGCAGTTTGGTGATGATAATGGCGGTGATGGGGTCACTCAGTTGGTTTTTGGACCAACATGAGTCAGATCCAGTCAGGGAAGATATCGTACAACATGAGAACAGTGGACAGTGACACTAAATGAATCATTTCACCTGGCTCTCTAACATCTGTCAAACCAAAGAACCAAGAATCTCATGATATCTGTCTCAACGCAGATCTGATACAAGCTTAACAACAAAAAGATAAATCAGGGTGTAGAGAGATTAAAGAAGTGGCTCTGCTGCCGTGTGGGACAAACAATGCTTTATTTGCATGTTGGATGAACATTCAAAGACAAATATCAGTGTAGTTGACATGACCAGTCGATGAATTCGTGTTCTTCGTTTGGAGAACAGGTGTCGTCATTCTGCCGCGTGGAGTTGAAGACATGTTAAAACCACTGCAAGTGTTCCGTGGTAGGTGGAGGGTTTCAAATAAGTACGCTAAGCAAAACGTGTCAAAAATAAATAATCTAAACATCATATAAACCATCAGAAATGTTATAAATAAGTGAACGGAACTTAACACAAGTCAAAAGAGCGACAGTTCAAGTTGGTCCATAACACCGGTCTGGCTTCCCTTCAGTGCAATTCAATTTACTCAGATCATTTTCCTGGTATCTAACGCTCTGGAAAATATTTGACAAAGAACAGTCTTTTGTGAACATGCAGTGGATACAAAAAGTCTACACATCCTGTCCACGGCCCTACGTGTAGCTCGTAGCTTAATTACCATATTTAAGAGCGACCTGTGGTTTTACAAGAGACGCAGGACTGCTGCTTTAACAATCTGAACACGTGTATTTTTAACATAAGCAGAGCGTTTAAACAGGCTCTCTTCTCACTTTAATCTGGCCTGGTAGCCACAGACGCAGTTATTAAGGTGTCTCCTCTGATGCGTGAGTACGATTACAAATACAAGATATCTAATGTTTTCATTTCAAACACACTGGCAGAAAAAGAACACCCACATATTTCACTGTTAAGTAAACACGAGGATCCTGAATAAGATTTATCAGTGTCAGATTTGATGAGATGTGAAGAGTCTTCGTATCCGCTGCGCTTCCTTCTAATTGCAGTGTAAAAGACAGCATGCAGTTTATTCGCTATGCAACTGCCGAACCACTTTAAGTAAATGATAATGTGCGACAGTAATACTGAGACTGAAAACTGCTCATTACTGACGGCTGTTACTGAACACTTGGCCAAGGTTTGTTCTTACGTTTTTGTTTGAGAGTAGACAATCACTGCCGGACGAAATTGTGACGTGAAGTGTATTTGGTATATATTTTGAAAGCATTTTATCAACGCTCTTAACCTTGGAACTGACTCGCATCTCTAACCGTATTTAACAAAGCTCCCGAGGTTGTTTAACAAGGTCTGAGTTGACTGGATTTGTCAGTCAGTCAGGGACCAAGCCCCCTGTCCTCCCCTCAGCTACAACCACCTCTGTGCGTCGAGATCAGGTAGTTACTGTATAACTACCTGGAGTCTGGTTGATACAGTGAGGTTTCTAGGCAACCATACTGGTGGTAAACAACACCTAATAAAAACTTTTCACATCAACATATTCAACAAAAATTGCCGTTTTAACTGAGGAGCTCCAGAGGTGCCTGTAGGTTGATTTAGTAACTTTTGCTTGGCTAGCTGTTACCAGTCTCTGTGCTAAGCCAAACCATTTTGCTGCCATTTATCTACGGACGGCGTGGTACTGATCCTCTGACTCTTGACAAAGAAACTCAACATGTTTCCCCAAATGACTTCTATCATTGCATGGAATGTGCCCGCATGTCTTTGCCTGAAAGCCATCTCCTGGCAACTCCTGACAGGTTAAAACACCTCTGCAGCTCTCCTGAACATAGCCGAGATAAGGAACATTTCCTAGGTTAAGATCACTGATCAAATACTTGCAGGTCTACATGCTTTATCTTTAATATTCGCAGTTTTGTTAAGTTATTGAGTTTTTATGCTACATGAACCTTACAGCAGTAATATTGCAACGTACATCAGTCACTTCCGCTCTAGGAGCAATGGCTAAAATATAACAGAGGATGGAGGAGATGTGGAGGAAGCAGAAACCTGTAATTTGATAATAAAAGACTTGATAAGAGTCTCTAAATGTGAAGAATTCAGTGTTAACATTATTACAAATGTGTTGGGATGCGTTCAGTGACTTTTAACGCTCCAGAACTCTGTGCAGGTTCTTAATTCAAATAAAAAAAATTGTCCTCGCTTGTGCGCACGGGACTATTTTTCTTTTCGCCCTGTTATCTAGTTTTCTAGACAGTCTAGCACTGTATCGAAGTTTAAAATTCTGGTTCTGTGGGTATTGTTTAGTAGCTCTGATAGCAATCTATTTCAAATGATACCCAGCACTGCTTGTAATACTGAAAACAACTTAATGCGAGGTGTCTATAAGGTCACAATTATGATGCCTGAGGTTTTAATCAAGCAAGCAACACTGTGAGTTAATGCAGCTGGGATGGTAGCCAGTGGTTTTTGATTATGTCAGCGTAAGGTGCACGCTCTGGGGAGCCGGCTCTATCTGCTGAATACTGCTCAGCTTCCTCAACTCCCTTCTGGAAATCTTAACCGTTACAAGTGAGGGGGTAATGGCAAAACTACACACCACTCTCCATGCTGCTCTGACTCCACATGTCAGTGCTTAGGGGCTCTCCTCTCCTGTCAGTATCTTATGGAGAATCTTTTGGTAGAACGGAGAGAAGACGAGCTTGTTGAAGTTGACGAGGCGACTGAAGCGAACAGCGAGCTCCTTCAGCTCTCGGCCGACTGGTGCCAGACCCCCTGGCAGAGGAGGAGGGGTCTTATGTTGACTGGACTCCAGGGAAGCCAGGAGGTAGCTCTGCACCCGGGAGTCTGAGAGGAGGGGGGAGGAAAAGACACAAGATCTCTGTCACTGCCGAATTAAAGAATACATAGACCACACGCTGTTGGCCGTGCTGTGAAAGTTATTGCACGTGATCAGTGTAATTACCCATCAGCTTGTGGACTGTGTTGTCTGGCTGGATGGTAGCTGAGATCTGTCCCCTCAGAGTGCTCTTTCGGTCAGCTGAAAATGGAGAGTAGCCATGTTGGCTCAGACACTGACTCAGCTCAACACACAGTTTCTCCCCGATGGTTGCTAAGGCCTCCTGTGCATTAAAAGACCTTGGGACAGGCAAAAGTGAAATGTGTTAATAGAGCAACACGACATGGCTTCAAGCTTTAGCATTAAAAAGATATGAATGCAACAATTACAGCTGCATTCATTTACTATCTTTTATATTCATTGGTCAGTGAGTGGCTGCACTGACATATCATCACCTTATAATGTTTACATTGAATGTGTGATAGCAAACATTTTGCGCGCATCAAGCAACATTTCAGTTTTAACACTTTGGGGTCGCTAGTTCCGTTTTTGGTCTCTAGCATTCATCAGCTAGTTGCTAATTGTCAGTAGATGCCTGTCTGCAGCTAAAAACAGGGTTGATAAGTAACTGTTACAGGCTGCAAAGCCAAAAAAAGAGCTAAAAGAGGCTAAATAAACATATTTCCTGGTAAACTGTATTCAGGGCTTCACACCCTCACCCATATCAGTCACTCCACCCAGTCAGTGGGAATAGTGTGAAAGGTATGTATGCCAATTGAGGTTCTGACACTCACGGTGTGTGCATGTCTGCAAGCATGATGTTGATATTGTTTTTCAGACTCTCCATTAGCCCCGGCAAGCCTGAGATAGCCTCCCCCGTGGTCGTATAGACGACGAGGAGCACAGAGGAGAGCAGAACTAGCTGCTCAGCCTCCTGCTGCATCTCCTGGAACCGAACCTGATCCATCAACACTGTCTACAGAGAGAGGAACAAGAGGAACACAAGGGATGAGATACATTAAAGAAAGATATACAGCTAACAAAGATGCTCAACAGCAAGGAATCGGGATTGACGCGTTTACCTCTGGGAAGGGGTCCGAGGCATGGTCCCACCTCAGCAGCCGCAGATAGGCGTGATTATGGACATTAAGGGGGAGGAGTGAGGGGGGGTCGGATGAGGCAGCACTGGATTCATCTGCCACCGCCTCTCTCAGGCATCTCGCTGTGTCCTCAAGCCACTTCTCAGTGTAGTCTAAGGCATCTAAAGACGAACAGTTTTACTTTATAAAAACACAATTGTAATCTACCTCCTTATTAAAAACAAGCATTTTAATACAGACATGTATGATGATTAGTTATAGGAGACTGTAGCGAGAGGAAGTGGTAGACCATTGAGGCAATTCAACATGTTCAACAGTCAGTGAATGCATCACAGCAATGCTGAAAAGAAGTAAAAGAGGGTTAACTAGTTCTGTTTCTTCAGGGATGGCTGCAATCCCTCTGTGTTATTTGGTGCGCAATATGGTTCAGCCATAAATGTCATGTAGGTTTAGATCTAGCTATGTATGCCAGTCTAGTATGTAATGTTCTAGCATGCATTATATATACAGTATGACTCATTTAATGGAAGAGTGATTGCTCACTAGGTTGTTTCTCCAGGAACTCCTGGAACTTGCTCCTCTCATATTCAACTGATTGCTGCATCAGATGAGGCCTGATGCTGCTGACGGCAAAGTTAGCCATGTCCACCTTCATCAGGTCCAGCACAGAGAATATTGCCCTAAGAGGGAATGGAGGAGAAGGCAGAGAGAGAAACACAGTTACGTGTCATGAAAGTGACTTGATGTTTGGAATCCAAGTCCGTCTGAGCAGGAGTCATCCACTTTCATTAGGATTGTCAAGTTTAGCAACTGACTAGCTCATCTCCTGCTATCCTCTCTGATAACATCACCCCAGAGCGAGCGGACTTCTGCGCTGTAATGGCCAGGAATGAAATTACACAATCTAAAAATAAACTAGGACCTGGAACAGGCAGAACTAATAATACTCTCTCTCTCTTGTCTCTTGGCTTACTTGAGCAGAGGCACAATGTCGGTGATCTCTTTTAGCTTATTGATGTCCTCGTCTCTGCAGGGGGCGCACAGCGAGCCCATCATCCCGACGATGAACTGGGACAGTCGACTGATGTCAAGCGCTCCATTCTCAGCCTGCTGCTGGATTAGAGGGAGGTCCAGAACCTCCTCGATACGGGAACGCAGACGGCCGTGGCCCGGTAGCAAGAAGGACAGCAGTGTCTAGGTGAGGTGGGGGTGGTTGGAGACAGGCAGGAAAGGAAAGACGGAGTGAAATGCACAATTCTTTTAACCAACAACCCAAAATTGTCACTGCCTTCCTACTCTACTCACTAGTTTGGCAGGTTGGTGCTACAAGACCTCACATTTGCATATTTCCTGAGTCATCTGGTCTGGAATAACATAAAAACCTCCGCCTCACCTCTTTGATCTCAGCTACCAGTTTAATGGCATGTCCGTATGTCGGTGGATCCTCTTTCAGCTGAGCTTCCAAGCAATCCCAGAATGCTTTGTGCATGATCTCCTTCACTCTACGCTCCAAACTGCACAGGGGCACAAGAGGAAGTTTGGCTTCTGTACTAAGAGAGACCTTGCCCAAAGACAAGACAACAGTTACCGAATCAAACTCTCACCTCCCCTCAGGAAGTTCTGCAGGTTTGACTTGAAAAGCATGGTTGACCATTATTTCGTGGGCCAAAGCCATGTTGGTGACTCCTTTAGCGGTCTCCATCAGCTCCTCCACAGAGACAAACCTGTGAGGGCTGCCTGTGAGGGAAGAAAACAATTGATCAGTGCACCAGAGCAACACCAACGGCTAGTACCCAGGACTCCGTAACTGTTTGAGACATAAACATGAGCTTTTCCACTGTAAACAAACTGCACTGAGGAAACTGCAAACAGACTGCATTACTTCCAAGTGGATTTAGTGTGACTGAAAGCGAAAGCAGGCACACACCAACGACAAGATGTGTTAATCCCCGAAAGTAATCCTGCTGTCAGTGTGGCCACAAAGCGCTCCTATCAGCGTACCTGCCTTAAAGCAAAGTTCTATTCTTGTCCCCGAAGTATAATCCAATTTATTACTATGAAGATGAAAAAGTCATACTTGAAAAAAATTTGGAAAACGTGATCAGCACTTTGTCAGACTGGACCTCACAGAAAGGGATTCAGGTGGACTTTTCCCTCTGTGTACGGTGACTGCTTTGTCTGTGCTGTCTGTCAAACCTGATTCATGAGCGAACAACCCATCTAAAACCCAATTTAACGTGGTGTGTCCAGGTCTAACAGTTAGATGCCCTCTCTCAAAGCCCTGGACGGCGCTAGAGGCAATTCCATCAAAACTAATAATCACTTTACTGAAAACTGCAACAGGTCTTTTACTAATATCAAGAAAGGAAGCAACTTTACACCAACTCTGCTAACTGTTTCACTGACGCTCCTTTGTTGCACTTTGTCAGGACACCACAACCGTCCTCATTGGCTGTCAGATTAGAGTGGACCATGCGAAAGTGACGACCGAATGAGAATTAGAGGAGCTGTGTTGTTCAAGAGTACAGACGGGCAAGTGCTACAGACAAGAAGAGTCTGTTTGACAAACCCTGAGGGGCTGTGCTTGTGAGGCTGGCACACGCCCTCACATGAATGTTTCTTCCCTTTCATACAAAAGGAGAGTTGTTTGTGTCCCCGTCCACATGTTTGTGCTAATAAACAATGGCTGATGGGGAGACTGAGGAAATGAGATACGTATACAGTTTATAGTGTGTGCATGGTATGGTGTAGGGAGCAGATTGGATCCCAGCTAATACACCGCCACCACAAGCAACAGTAGCTTGGACGTCCTGGACCCCGGCTGTCGAACATGAGTATTATTCGGTTTATCTAAGTCGCTGGTCACCTTGACAACGTCTGTGACCGCATATTCATGTAGCAGGTGTGCTGCTGCTCTCATTGATGAACACACAACCATTTGGAGGCTTATGTGTGTCCAGAATCAGAGCTCAGCAAAGAAAAGGACCATCGGGAATCACACTAACCACTAGCAATCTATTAAATAGTATTTTCATCTCTAAAGAAATAAATCACACTAGTTGATCTTATATAAACTGGCAGTCAAAGCTTACTGAGTTACTAAGTTTAACTACTCAAATGAAGCTGATTAGACACACAAACACACACAGCACCTGTGTAGCTGGAGTTCCCCTCTGAAATCACCCCAATTCCCACCTTGAGGAGTGTTCCCTCTGTGGGGGCTCGGAGTATTTGCCCGGACCCTCTTCCTCACAGTTTCCTCAGGAGCATCCTGTGTCCTCTCCTCCTTGGACCCCTTTTCTCCTCCACCCTCAAGGTGGTCCGCCTCCTTTGGCATGCTAAGATCTGCAAGATAACAGATGGTGTTTGAAGCTTCAAATTGTAATCTCTACTTTATTTTAGATGCTGTGAACATCCCTGATTTCAGTAAAATGCCCAGTTGTGAACAGTACATGTGACATATTTGTTACATGAAGCTGTGTCAGTAATTCTTCTAGCTAGAGATTAAAGATGCTTCGAAACTGTGCGGTATCTGTAAAGTTAAGGAGGGATGCGGGTTTGTTTTTTGTGATCTACAGATGATGACATCACCTACATTAGGAGGGGAGGGGGGGAGCAGTCAGTGAGATGCTAGGCTGGCTGAGGGGGTGAACACGACAGAGGTAAACAGAACAAAGCCTCGTGGTACTGTGCCTGTCGTTACAGTCTAGCCTGCGGTAACGTTACTAACCTTGAAGTCGGCAGCACCACGGAGAGCGATGGGTTAGCTGTGACACTGAACTTAGAAGACGTTAGCTTTAGTCAGCGTGAACAACAACAACAACAACAAAGCCTCTTGACACAGCAGCTCCTTCATAACAAAGCCATAGCGGAAATATCACTGCTGCCAATGTTTTCACAACGTTACCGCTGCCAGACACCGTCTTCAACAGAAAGAAGGCTTTGTTTCATCCTAAAATACACTCCAGCTTGTTTGACGTCGTAGCCCTCCTCTGATGGGTTGCCGCTAACCAAGTGGGTTTTCCGGTATTGGGTGGGGCTAACATGACGTAACGGTCGAGCCCTCTCCCACACACGCGCGCACAAGCACACAGAGACAGCTATACATGCTAGGACGTTGTATTAACTTTCATTCATTGTTGACAACCTAACGTTAAGCTAACACGTATGCACACAGGACATTAGAAATGATGTTTTCCAGCGCGGCTCTGTCAACGGAAAAACGTGCCCGCGCGCACGCACAGATACATACGCGCGCGCGCTTTGTGCTTTTCATTTCTTTTAAGAACACGCTGGCTTTCATGTATTTCGTGGAGGCTTAACTGACCCTAAACCTAACCTCAAACTAAGTCTTTAACCTTTAAATTGAATGTATTATGGGGATTAGCACTTTGTCTCTAAAATTGAGAAGGCAAGTTCCCACAGTGTGACTACAGAAACAGATTTATGTCCCCCACAGCATGATGAACATGTCCTCGCATATTAAACTTGACTACACACACAAATACATTTGGAGGGTCCCAAAACAGAGGTTGCTAAGTCTGTGGGAATTATTCTGCATATTTTAAGCCTACTTCCGTTTTTTCTGCTCTCAGTCAATAGAAGTCTCTGTACCATGACATCTACAGCAGCCAGTGTTGGCACTTTGGATCATAATCTTAAACTTCTCTGCAACAAAAGTACAGTGAGAGGCCACAAGGTCGTGCTACTTGGCTTCAGTAAATCAAATAAATCAAGTTTTCAGGCAGTTTACAAGAGTGTTCCCAAGCCCAAAGTATTACATCGATGTGAAGTTTTCTAATGTTGAGAAAACCTAAAGATCATGTTGTGTTTTAATTTAAGTGAGCATGGGTTTTCATGTTTTTCTGTTAATCCATAAAGTTTTGAGAAAATTGATAGGAATATTGAAAAATGGACAAATTATCACAAGCATGGAGAGTGACAGTGATTGGGAGTTGGATAATAACTTCCTGAAAACACACTGAAAGGCCAGGCTGTTGCTAACTATCAAACTAATAAATCACGGCTCCGTGCTGCTAAAGATCGATTGACGTGGTAGATGGTTGAGTAAAACTGGTTGGTTCCAGCTTACATAAGCACATCAGATTTAGTTTTACAGGAACAAAACATGTTAAGAGAAGACACTAATTTTTGCTGTAGATTCAAAATAGAATATAAATATTGTACTATATTGTAAGCTTTTATTTAAAAGAGAAACACAACCAAGAAATGATCAACAGTTTATTTATTTTGTTCAATAGCAAAGCAAAGGCACATATAAAAGTGTAATCATAAGATAGTATTAAGGGTATATCCCATATGCACCTTTGTCGTCAGTCACAAATACTTCTTATATGTCCGAGATAAGATCACGGACTTAAAAAAATATTTGTGATCAATTGTAATGGTTACAATAGCAAAAAGGCAAAAACTAGCTGCTGGTGTAACTGACTGACAGAGACATCAGAGGCGTCAGTGCCTTCACAAATCTACAGCACGCTGACAGCGGCTTCACCAAAGTACTGGTTGAATATCTGTGGGTGGGCTTGGTAAAACTGTCCGAGTAGACGCTTTCTCTCCTTGGCAGAGATCTTGGTGTCCAGGTGGATGCTGTTCAACAGAGCCCGCAGTTCCTGGTTGGTGGTATCCTTTGTCGAGTCAGCGTCAGTCCAGCTGGAGACCTGCTGACAGAACGTGGAGCCTGAAGGACAGAAGAGAAAAACAGCGTTAACAGGGAGGGAACTTAGAGCAAAAGTTAGCCGTTTTCCATGATCATAGAGATACATGGAGAAGTAGCAATACAGCTGAATTAAATTATAAGTTTTGTCCACTTGTTGACCAAGCTGTAAATACAACAGTGATTATTATACCCTCTAAAACTGTAAAGCCAAGTGCTCACTTTGCACATCCAGCCAAAACAGAGAACCATTAGCATGCAACTAGAGTTGTGTCTCTCTGGCCATCTGACAAATGTGTGGTCAATATTCACTTTGTTACCAGCTCTGTTGGTCTCTACTTACAGTTGGCTGTTGCAGACAATGCAGTGTGTTTGTAATTTTGATGATTCAATGATCAACTCTTTTCAGTACTTAGCCCTTGTCTGTTCACTTGGGGTAACAGTGACAGTCTGCACTTAAAGGGAAGTGTCCAAAAGGAGCCACCCACTGTGGAAAATATAAAAAATATTCAACAGCACCAGCTTATGCCAAGCACGCTGCGAAACAAGCAAACACTGCACGCTGAAGTAACTTGTGCTCCTCTGCTTTAGTGATTGTCAGACATTTGGAAACAGTTCAGTGCAACGAGAAACAAGTCATCTGTGCCATATCATGTAGCGGTGTTGCAATGAAATCAAACAGTGACTATTCAGCTGAAGCACCATGAAATTATTGGATATAATTGTGAATTTAGGCGCAGACCTAAAATTTCCATCCCATTTCTGAACTGTTCCTGGTAGTAAAAGGTGTGATGTGTATGTGAATCATGGCCTATTGTATATTTATTGAGGTTGTTTTTTTTTTTTTAATATCTGTGTAATCTGCAGCTGAACAGCAACAATCAAGGCATAGGGCAAAAGATCTGCCCATCTATTCTGACTTGTATTTGTGAAGCCTTTATATTTACAGTAAAATGGTCTTTTGATCTGTCTGTCATCAAGGTGTTTTGTGTTGGACACTGCTGCTGGATTACCAATCGCAAACAGTCATTTACCGGTCACATCGGGCTGCTCCCCCTGTACGAGGCTGGCCAGCTTGTCGCTCACTCCTTTATGCAGGGCCCCTGGTATCTGGAGCAAATAGAATAAAGTCTTGGTGGCAAATTATTCAGTGGCAGATTGGTCTGTCCTTTAAATTGCACTTTTGCAATCCAACTTCCCACTTTCCCCTTTCACTGAAACCCTTACAAAAGAAAAAGACAGCATATTCTAAATTGTATTTTGCAACTCGATTGGAGCAATTTGTTTACACAACAATGAGTTATGGCACCACTGAATGCCAAAGTTCAACACTTTGAACACGGCAGCCTCAAGCCAATAAAGCATTTTCTGACCCGACTGTTTGGTAACGAATTGGCAGGACCGGACTGTGGATTGCAGAAGAAAAGTTCAAAATGTAAGGTGTACTTAACCATTAAGAGACAAAAGTGAATTAGAATGAACACTGAGGTTTTGGGCTTCATTTACTGTGAGGAAAAGAATTACAGTGACAGATTGAGTCTTTCGAGTTTCACAAGTGTACAGTATGTAAGTGCAGCACTGCTATACCTTTACAGAACCTGTGGCTTATCTGGAGAGTGGAGGTAAATATCCAAGGAAGGGAAGAAGTGCAATGTACTCTGACAGCTTACCTTAAAAATTTCCTTTATGTTGCTGAGCATGAAGACCACCATCAGGTCCTCTTTCTCCTTTGAAAGAGCCTTGTTGTGGAGGATTGCCCTAGAGAAAGACCTCTTCACTGCCAGTCTGTTCTCCATCTACAGGTTCAACAGAGCATCTTTAGTGTCACATTACAGAAGAGGTCACATTACAGCCTCTGTTTTAACAGGTGGCAAAACAATGGCACGGTGATCGGGCATTCTTTTCATTGACATATTTAAAATGCATTTATTTATTTATTTATTTATTCATCCTTCCATCCATCAATATAAGCTCTGACCTCCTTGTCCAGTTTGATTGCTTGAGGCTCAGCTGCCAGAGCCATGAATGTGAGCAGCCTGCGCAGCTCGTCCCTGCAGGCGGGCGGCAGCAGCTTCAGACACAGCTGCAGAGCCTCAAGTGCGGCGCTGAACTTAGCGCTCACTGGAAAATAAAACGCTCAATTTTAAAACTGCTACTCAAACGAAACATGGATCTCTAGTGCTGACCGAGGAAATGGTGGGCATAAGCAAATAAAGGCCGGGCACCCCAATTCCAGCTGGGGTAACATCTTTTCAGATGTTAACGTCTGAAGTCACTGTAATTTTGTAACTTACACTAGGACAGTGTGGCTCAAAACAAATGAAAATTAAAATATAAATCAACTTTTGTACCCAAAAGTGTGTTTTTGTAAATGTTTTCGCTGAAAATATGATTGAAAATAGTTACGGCTATAACAAATGATGCATTATGATGCATTTTATGATGAATTATGAGTTACAGTCAAAAGAGTGCCACCGGCTGACGTCACCGGTCTCACTTGCATAACGCATCAACCAGACGATGCATAAAAATTCATAACTCATAAATATACGAGTACGGTTACACTGTTTCACACTTCAGGCTCTTACCCAGCAGGTCAGTGATGGCTGTGTAGATGTCGGTCATGTGCTGGGGCAGCAGCGGAGTCCTGTCTGTGTGGCTGTAGTGTTTCATCAGGGTCCCGTACACCAGCAGCTTACACTGGGCCAAACCACTCAGGGAGAGACCAGGCTGCTCATCACTGCTGTTGACTGGGGTGGACACAGACGGTATAAATATTGTATTCTAACACCAAACTCATTCAGGCTGGGGCAGGCTGTGGAGATATCTTTTCTAATAAACATCAATTCACTTGCCTCCGTCTCGCAAACTGCCACCGGCTTGCACTAACGCACAGCTGTCCTGAACTTGCAGGTCACAGTGAGGCAGCTCCCTGCTCAGCTCCACGACTGGCTGATCAGGGAGGAAGTCCAGACAGTCCAGAGCTGCACAGAGCCACTCATCTTCCCTGATGGATAAGGAGCAAAACAGGAAGGAATCATTTTCATTAAATTAAAAGACAGAACAAATTTAGATCAATAGTCTGGATTATATGAGACTACTGCTGGAAACTGAGTATGAAAATGTTGTGGTGCTAAGCAATTTTTAATATTCTTATATAGACTATGTAGTCACATCTGTCACATGCTGCCTTAGATCGCCAATAAGCATAAGGTGAGATCATCTCAATGCAAAGCAAATCATATTCAAAGCGAGCGTACTGTGAGTCCCTGAAGACCTTGAGGATCCGCCTGTCCAGGTGGTTGCTGCTGTAGATCAGGTCTGGGTTACTGTGAGCAAGCAGGTTTGATGGAGGAGGAGAGGAGGGAGTCTGGCAGCACTGAAGCACCCCTTCCAGCAGGGGGAGCTCCACCAGGTTTAACAGCCTGAGCAGGGTCTGCTCCTGCCACACCTCGTCTACCACTGGACAGTGAACCACGACAAAATGAATGAGATTAAATAAATAAACCATGGTATACTGTTGGTTTCTGCTCCAGGGAGGACTAAGAAGGCCTGTGTTAAGTAGTCATCTGTCCTTTTTCTCCTTATTGTTTAGTTTTTAATTTAAAGAAGGTGCACAACACACTTAAAAAATATAGTTGGCAAGTGGTAGGAATAACTAGTAACTGTGATGTGGTTGGTGCCATGTTAAAGTGAACTGATCCAAGGGGAAAATGAAAGTAATACTGTTTTTTTTTTTCTGTGTGGTGCACTGGTGTGGTCACCCAGTGCATGCAGAGAGAAGCTCCAAGCCTCGGGGGATAAAGAGAATGAACAGACGTGCCTGTTACATTAAAGCATGGCCACGTGTGCGCCTATCCCTGCACTGTAATGGAGAAAAAGTGGCACAATAGATTTAAAACCACGTGAAAACATAATTACATGATTGTGGTAAAACAGTGTCGGACTGAGCTCTGCTGGGGCTCAGATACAGACTGTCCACCAGAGGCTCCAGTGACAGGCTGCCAGTGTCCAGTTGTGTGGGTTTTATGGATGCCTGAGCAGGGCTGGACATCTGAACATGTGACCCGGTGGGACTTGTCTGCTCATTCTGCCTGGAATGCAAACGACAGACGGCTGAGAGTTTGTGTTGGTGACATGTCGAGAAGCATTTCGAGGATTTTGCTGACACTGACGTAGTTTCAAGAAGAGAAGCCATAGTTAGTGATGGTGCTTTATTGTTCTGCATTACATATGGTGGTTTTTAATTTAGATGTGTGACGAATATATAACGTATGCTATGAATATTGAATGATCTAGACCTAATACCTGTCTGAGGGAGCACTGCAGAAGAGCTTCTGGATCCCATTCACAAGTACACCTCTTTCCAAGTCATCAACCGAAGGCGTACACACACCTACAAACCTGTGTGTGGAAAAGGCAAATGAAAACCACCACTGGTAACATATTCACAGTGACTGTGGACAGACGATTTGACTGTGTCAGGAAATAAAAAGGTGCCTTCTTGAGTTTGTATCTGACCTGTAAAGAGCACTCTTACTGTCCTGAAACACATCCTGCTTCTTGCCTTTGCCAAACACTTTGGTCCCCACTGCCTCGAACACGTTGCAGTCCAACAGAGCCTGGCACACACACACCACTTTGTCCCGTGACACACTGGCACCTGAAACATTTTACCAAACAAAGAAGGGAAATTTTTTGTCCATCGATAAAAATGGGAACGCTGATAAGACGGTATTTGTTAAACTGAACCTTTAACTGAAAAAACACGTTCACTGATGCAAAATATGATAAATAAAGAATATTACCACATAGAAAATATATGCCCATCACAAACGCACATACCCTTAAGGCCTTTGGCATGATTGATGTGTTCCGTCACCACATCGACAGCCTCTGAGCCGAGGAAGCAGTCGCTGTGAGACTTGAGGTGGACTCGTCGGCGCTTCACTGTCACAGAGGACCTGAGGTGGGAGATGAGGCCGCTCCACATGGAGGAGGACTGAACTTGCTTACTGGTCACTCCATGTGCTAAGACAGAGGAGAGGCAAAGGAAAACAATCCGAGTCATGTTTTACAAATGAGCTGTGCAGGATTTGCTGTATGGATGAATCAGAGGGAGGGTGAGACAGTTTGAGGAATGACAAAGCATGGAAAAGGATAGTGAAGGACTATAAAGGGCAAGCTGGGGAAAACTAATACCTCACTGAAGTCAGCAGCTGTGAACTGGGCTTCATCGCCAGTCAGTTTGCACTGACTTCAAAGCTTGAGGGATTTGAGTGTGTTTCGTTTATTATTTCTGTCCAAGACTGAAGAAAGTAATCAGGCCCATCGACAGGCCTCAGTAGGCTGCACAAGTCGCAACACCTGGTTGAAATGCGTGCTTACCTTGAGGACGCACACATAATTTCTCTGCAAGGTTCAGCGCCGCGGCTCGCTCTCTTATTGAGGCCATGTCTACCAGAGTTCAAATGCGAGTGAGCACGCGCTTCTGTAGTTGATAACAGTTGGTTGGACAAGCAATAGAGCGTAGCAGCGACACAAACCACGTCCAGGCAGAAGCGCCTTTAATGTATATGCTATTTTAAAACTCAACCGCTAGATGGCGCCAATCCCTAATCCCATACCTCTGACACTGAGGTTGAACTTGTATATAGTGCGATGTCCTGTTCAGGTCACTTGTGTTTATATTTCATGCTAATACAAATCCAAAGCACACATAATATTTATAGTCCATCAACTAAACTGCGTTTAGTTAATTAGCGGAGACGTATTTCAGCATCAGCTTCTGCTTGTTCTGTGTGGTGGCAGGTGACGTAAATAGAGTTTGATTGGCACTTTTCCTCTCTCGCGCAATTGGCGTCATCTCAAGTATGTGAGCACGCGGCCTGCCCGTATTTTATGGCCTTATTGTCAACTGTGTTTATTAAATATTTAAGACACTTAATTTGGGTCTAATATAGAATGTGTATTAATGGCAGTCCACTCAGTGGCAGGCAAATAAAAAGAGAAACGTTTCTCTCGCGCACTGTTCTATGTTTGCCAGGTAGCGCGAGGGCACTGTGGGGACCGGAAGCAGTTTGGTTACGATTCCTGTTCACCGCTTCGGACTAGCAGGACAGAGTAAGGCTAATTTAGCTATATCACACAGCAACAACCCCAGTTTTACCAAATAATTTCACCTGAACCCCCCCCCCCCATAATTCCATATGCATGAACATATTTTTAAAGAATATTTCTCGAAGTTAATTAAGCTAATTAACTGTCTTTTTGGTTTATGTTAGCAAATGTTATGCTAGGTAAGTTAGCTTTAAGCTGATGCTTAACTAACTCAAGATTTGAAATATCAAAAGGAAAAGTGGATTGTAATTAACTTTTCTTTAATTTCAGTTGTAATATATAGAATTTAGGTCAAAGCGAAAAGTGGAATACAGTACTGTACCAGTTTTTTTGATTGGAATGAATTTGTAAATAAAAATTAAATTATAAATCTTATAGCAGAGCAATCCATATGAATGAATGTAGAAACAAACTGAAGGGTAAAGAAAAAAATAGTCCACACATCCTTATAAGATCGCAGGTTTTGGAAATGTAAAGACTGAAATAACAGCTTTGCTCCTTCTTGCTCCAATGGTATCTGCACAATTAAAAATAGAAAGGAGGAGGAAAACAAAAAGTTTATTAGGAACACTTTAAAAAAAGAAACGAAAGACGTTTGGATTATAATAAACAATGGACAACTTGGTGTTTGAAGATTTTAGCTAATGGTTATTTTACCAGAAAACTGTCCTCAAGTCTCTCGGATTTCCTAGCATTCATGAAGAGCTTACCAATTTTTTTGTTGCATTCTAGTTACACTATGGTCAGGTGATGACCAGACATATGCACTGTTCACACATGCACTGCTATAGCTTAATGAAATTCAGCCAACATGGTGTTTTATTGATGATGTTTTATTCTTTTTATCAAAAATGTTCCATTATGATCTGACAATTACACTTGTATGTTATCCATACTGTGATTGCTTGTATCACAATATATGGGCTGTGGTTTAACTTTCTTTTGCTCAGTGCATTACCAAACAGTAACTAACATAAGTCACCCAAAGGTGGTGCTTGATAGAAATGTTCCCGTTTAATGGATGGCACTTCTTTTAATTTGCCTTTTTCATGGTGATGGAGGTGGTGGTTAATACCTGCTCAACTGAATCACAGGAGAAGCAAATAAAGACATTGCGGTCTACTCCCTCAGTCACATCGGCATACACATTCACGGTGTGCACATTAAACGCACACGCGCTCTCACTTTGACACACTAACACACGTTTGCACATCCCCTCCCTCCTCAGCCTGGGGTCACACTGTCATTTTATGACAGTAGTCAATTCTAGCAGGGATCATTTAATTCTCCAACATGATTGATATGAGTGCAGGTTAAATGGGAGAAAAAAGGTCTGTTCTATTAAGAGATCAGTGGCTAGTGGAGACCTCCCACTTAAATAGTCATATTTTCCTGTAGGTGTGTGCTTTTGCGTGTATGCAGTGTGTGTCTGTGTCAGTCATTTTCTTGGTTATGTTGAGGGGACAGAGACAGTTGCAGAGGACCACCCACAGGTCAAATTAAATAACCTAGATAATTTAAAAAGCATTGACAGCGCAATTTGTCCATTCAGTGTTATTGCTATGACCCCTATTAGTGTCAATGGGCTGGTTCATTTGAACCTAGATGGCTTATCAAGGTGTTATCTTCTCACTGCAATGGAAGCGGCCTAAAAGAAAAAAAACTAATGGTCATTTCAAAGCCATTAGGTTAGATTGTAGTGATTGAGAAACATTACGAGGCTTTAATGTGCAAGCCTATTATTTCTAATAAAATCATTTAGCAGTAAAAATTGCAGATGAAGTAATTATAAGCGTATAAGTGGAAAAGCAGAGTGTTACTGCTTATTAAACAGCCAATTCTATTAACCTTTTTCAACAAAATGTTTTGTTTTTTTTCTTGATTAACAGGCTGCAGAGACCTGGCGGGACTTTGAGCTGCCCTGAGACAGCTCTATGGATCTCAGTGCAGACGCTGGGACGCTCCCCAGCCACGCCACTGTGAGTTATGACTTCTGTGAGTTATACTAAAAAACTTTTAGTATAATTAAAAACTAGGTATTGTACTACTCTCAGTGTCATTCACAGAAAAAATAATGAAATATTTTTGGCATATTTTTTGTCTCCTAATATTTTAAAACTGCAGGACATCTGCAGTCACTAATTAAAGTTCTTTAATTGTTTGTATTTTGTTAAATTAGGTGTTTCATTCTTTATTATTCTATTCTGGAGGAAGAGGAAGTGCCTTTAAACATACGCTGTCCTTGTCTTATAGCCTCAGCATAAAGCTAAATATTTTTGTTTATTCATATTCAAAACTGTCTATTTGTTTAAGATGTGATATGACATTTAACACTTCAGTTAGAAACCTTGTATTTTCTAATGCAGGTAGGAGGATGTGTGCCTGAGCGGGAGCTGTCTCTGTCCAGCGCTCGCGGTCAAACAGAAAGTGGGAGCACCATCTTACTGCAGTTACTGGAATTTAAAACCCATCTACTCGAGGCTGTAGAGGAGCTGCACATTCGGAGGGTATAGTCATGTTGGATCCTCAGTGTGTGGCTTTTTATATTTGAGCAGTATTCAACAAGGTTTTGTGGAGCAGGAATATGTTTTCTCTGTTTTTTAATCTCATTGTCGCAACTACTGAGAATTGTCTTTGTCTCTGTCAGCGTTCCTAACTTGATGTTGATAATTACATATTCTGTGTTCACTCATATTTGTTCATACAGTCACTGAAACTGAGCTATACTGAAGGTACACTGTCAAACATCTCACAGGGCAGTTGGTATTTTCTCATTATCTTAAAGGTGAATTCATACAACTGTTTATTTAAAGTTAATCCAAGTTTTTAATCCAATATAAATTGATCTGACTCAGAGTCTTTTGACCTAATATAAAGAGTCAAATCAACTAATAGCTGAAGAAATATGATCAGCACATTGGCAGACTTCCCAGCATGCATCATTGATCTTCTCATTTTGTAGTTTTTAAAAAAGGAGAAAACATATTCCCACAAATCCTGTTAAAGGAAGTCATGGTTGTTTTTTTCAGAATAACGAAAACAGTATGAACCCAGATGAAGGTTAGCATGCCTGCACCTTATGTTGACTGCAGAAGTAGGTGTACGTGTTGGCTTTGTATTAAGTGGTGCAAAGTGCCTCCAACAGCTGTAAGGCCTTTGTGTCACATTCAGTCATATTTTACTGTTGCATTTGTCAGTGTGACTGAACATCTGTTGAGTCAACTTTAACTTAACTCACTTAGTTTTACATTTTCAAAACCCAGAAGACGACCTTGATCTGATTATTCAGCATCAGCTCAGTTAAATCATAGTTTTAAGACAGAAGGAGGACTGGGGGCTTTTAACTGAACCAGCTTCAAATGACTGACAGCGTAGCTGTAAAAGAAATGACAAAATAGTTTCCAGCATTGCTTACTTCCTCTGTTGCCCTGCGTCACATCACTATTTACAGAGTAGAATTTAGACACTAATGGCTCTCTGTTTGGTTAAACAGTGTAATTTCATAGAAGTGGTAGGGGAGTTGGTATTTTATGTGGAATCCAGCTGCCCCTTCTGGCCATCTGGACAAGAACCAGCAAGTGTTGATGCACATTGTATCAAGATGGGGGTCACACAAACCATTTGGCCCCTGACCAATAAGTAGAAAGGAAATTTGTTTGTAAAAGTAACAAAAATAAATGATGCTTCGTACCCTCCAGCAAGTACTTCCAACCTGACAACGCATTCTGAGTGTGCTTAAAGGTTAAGGGAGCGAAAATGGGATGTTGGTCGTTTGTTGCCATTTTGTTTTTATTGTTATAGTCATGTTAACTGGGACCCAAACATAAGATGGTATATCAGCGTGATCCTCCTCAGGCGCTGCCGCTATCAGGGTCGCGCTTTGTAGTCGTGTCGCTCTCGGGGCGGAGAGAGGTTGAGAAGCGAGGGGATGTCAGGATAGTGCCGGACATTCCTGAGCAGGTCAAATTCCAGTGGGTTTGTTTTCTTTCTTTCTTTTTTTTTTCTTAATACAGTGCAAGCCACCGCTTTAGTGGGTGAGAACGTGGTGTCCTGGTAGCGTTAATGTTGATAAAAGTAAGCGCATATTACATCTAGTGTGAACTGAGAAGCTCTGTGCAGTGTCAAAATTCAGAATAGTTATTCTAAGCAAATGAAAGACGACACGTTGTGAATCAACACGATGACACATAATGTAAAACTGAATAAACTTGAGCATAAACCAACTTTTCCAACTGAACTATTAAACTGCTTTTTTCACGCCAGATACTTTTTTTTTCTTTTTTAACACCCAATAAAAACCATCCACTCAGAATAGCAATAAAGCAGTGAATACATGAAAAAACCATGGCAAATATATAATGTTAACAGTCATGAATTTTCACTTAATAAGTAAAATCCTTTATTATGAAAATATAAATTTAAAGGTTTTAGCGCCCTCGGCCCTTAGTCGATCTGCAGTTGCCTATTTTGATTTACACGGATTACCAGGCTTAATAAAGCTTTCTAGTGTCTCTTTAAACGCGTATACACACACTCGCTCTCTCTCTCTCACACACACACATAATTATTCCTGAGCAGAAAAATAACAGCTTTATCTTCTGTGCACTCCTCTTTTTTTTTTCTTTTTTTTTTTTAAAGTGCAGTGCCACGCTGGTAGCATAGTTTAATAGGAACTTATAAAATAAACCCGGTGAGTTAACCAGCTCCCACGTGCACATAAAAAAGTCCCATGGATATAGAGAGCAATTGACTTTTACCTGCCTTCTCGGAGGGGAAGAGGGAGGATAGGGATGGCTCTCCACAAATATCACCTCCCCTCTAATGTTCCTCTTTCTTCATGTGCATCTGCAAAAGATACGGAGGGATGAACCAGGGAAACTTGGCAGCAGTTTACAGTTTTGGCTCAGCTCCAGAGACTTATTTTTCCTGCAGGATGGAAGAGATAATGAATTTTCAGTTGGTACCACGCCTGCTACAATCACAGTGTACCAGCCAGCACATCCACCTGAATTTACTGTCCTGTTATTTCATTGAGCAGGTGTATTGATTATGTGTGATCGGTCTAAGCAGAGATGGCTGATAATCACTTTGTGTAAATCGTGCCTCTCCACGGTTCAGGATGCAGAGACACGCTTTGAGGATCAGATCAGTAAACTGGTGTTGGAGAAGCAGGAGCTGGAGTGGGCGAAGGTACGGCTGGGCCTAGCTGACATCAGCATCTCACATAGTTATGTGTTGCTGTTTCATACTTTGATCATTCATTGTTTTGGTTGTTTCGATCTTTTCCTGTATGACAGGAATCCCTTCAACATCAAATTGAAACAGCAGCAAACCAGCACACAGAGTCGCTCATCGCTGTGAAGAAGCAGGTGTGCTTTTACTCCGCGGTTATAGCTTTTAGTTTTTATCTCAACAAATACGTTCAGCAATTCCTTGAAATCTTATGAGCCATTTATTCTTTTTTCTCAAGTTTCAGGCCAAAATAAGAAACATTGAGGAGGAGAAGGTATGAAGGGCCTATTCCCAAACACGTCAACGTGATACTCAGAGCATTTTATTCAATTAATGTTTTGAGCGCAGTAGTAAATTCACTCATCTCAGTTGCACATTCTTGGCCGTTGGAGTGGATTCCTTTGTGCTGCGCTCTGGTATTTATTGCTTCTTTGACACTCACAATAATAATCTAACATTTCAGGGGAAATACCGGGCCAGTGCCGAGTTAAAAGACAAGGAGATTAACAACTTGAAAGAAGAGCTGAAGTCGCTACAGGTAGTGAGAGGGGCAGCACACACAAATCGCTCACGCTCATCCCACCAGCCGTCTTTCTCTCTGTCTCTCGTTCTTTGCTTTAAACCCAGAAACAAACCTAATTTAGCCGTTCAGTTAGACGGGTAAATAAAGAAAGCTCATGCCCGACCAGAGTCGAGGGTGTAGGGTGTGTAGGCCTGACCCAGTCTGGCTGCCCGAGTGTTCGTCTCCAGGCTTGACACCACAGAGGTGATATACAGCCATCCCCATGGTCCGCTGCACATTAACAACCCAGCCGTGTTACAGAGACAATAGAGACTGTTTTTGATATTCTATCTGGGAGACGCCGACTGCCGTGTTTGGCTAGAGTGAGCCCCAGTCGTGTTCATTCGTGGGACGCGGTCTGGTGGATTCCTTTAATTTAGCACATTTTCACATCAGTGGCATTTAGGATTGAAGTGATTTAACCGCCATAACTTGACAGTCTGTTAAATTACAAACGCGAGCTCCATCCTAGCAGCGTGGTTCAATTAATCTGTAATTAAATCTAAATAATTCATAATAATGAATAATCCGGTGTAATATAGTTTAGCATTTATAAGTCTCAAAGTCAAACAAATGGCATTATTCGAGTCTAACTGGCTGCCAGAATATATTTATGTATATCCAATGATGCATGTGCATATGATGAAAGAATACTTCCCCACTTGTGCTGCTTTCATTTATCATTAGAAAAGGTGATTTAATATTTGGTAAGGAGGATAAACAAAACAAACATTTGACAAAAATCAGAAAACCCTTAAATCCCCAACCCATAAATCAACCTGTATCCCTGTAAAAGTTATCTGGCCTCCTGGGGGTCTGGATCTCCAGGACGAGAACCCCACTGGTACTGGTTAATGAAGTGCTGGTTCTATAATAAATGATGGTTACATCCAGGTCAGACCATCATGTAATAGGTTCAGTGAACACTTACCAGAGAACTTTGAGACTAAACGTCACCGCAGAGCTCCGACAGAAAACGAAACTGCAGCAACTTTCATTTAAATCAGTGAATTGATTCATTGTTTCTGTTGCTCAGTAAAGAAAACAGCTGAAAAATCTCTAGCTCCACATTTTACATCGTGCAGATTGAATGGTTTCTGTTTTGAATCATTGTATTCACAAAGCGGATATCTTTAAGGATGGTTGAACAAAACATGCCGTTTGAATATGTCACCGTGGGCACCTGGAAAACGATGGACCGACGATTCATCAAGAGATTAATCAGTAAAAGAAGAAAATCGTCAGCTGCAGCCTGACACCAGTACAGACGGAGAACGTGATCAAATATGTGACATTTTTCTAAAGTTAAATATTCATTTGTAATATACTTACAGTATTTATACATACACAAATACATAAAGCATGAATTTATTTATTTATATATCGGTATAATCTTAATAGAAGTGATATCATCTGTCTCAGGACGATAAACTTAATAAATGACACTGTTGAAACAATAGTGAACACATGATTTGTAGTTTCGGTTGTTTGAGAACTGGTGTTATAAAAAATCCTTTTCTCCATTTTCACATAAAGGTGAGATAGAAATTTTATTCTTGATCTGGGAAACAGTGACCGACAAATGATCAGTATCACAGGGGCACCTTGATTTAATGCACACAGATGTTGTGTTTTGGGTGAGCGTGCTTAGAATCTCCCCCAGTAACCCCCGCAATGCTCTGCCCATCACGCTCCGCTCGCCACTTTATTCTGCTGATTTGCTTTTACTGCTGTTTTGCAGTTGCTGAAGTACAACTTGGAGAAGAAGTCAAGCGAGCTGGTAAGAAAGGGTTTTCCACTTGCGCAAATGTTGACAGAGGATGGGTGGGAGTGAGAGAAATGAAAAGAGGAGGATGAGGGAACGGTGCTAAGGAGAGATGGGTTTGGAGGGAAGAGCTCATCAGGAGTAACGGACAGGGAGTGTGTGACACTCTGAACTGCCAGCACAGCAGAGAAAATATCTCTATTAAAATATTTTATAACTGGGCCTCGCTCGGTTTAACCTTCTTCACATAACAGTGGCTCGGTGGAGTGAGAGGGAGTCGCAGCGAGCTGGTGTATTGTCGAGAGGGACGGGAGGGAGGGAGATTGAGGGCGAAGGGAGGGAGCCGGACAACAAGAGAGAAGAATCTGCTCAGTTTGATACAGACAATCAAAGCGTAATGGCAGTTTGGAGAGCGGGAAAGTGCTCTGAGGCGTGCGCTGAGTTGATCCCTTTATCCCACGGAAATAGACAGGAACACGATCCTCTCGTTTGACAGCCGCGTCCCCTGTAGTGTTCTGCATAACAAGTCCACACCTAAAGACAACAGCTGATTACCTGATTAACTCTACCTGGACCTTTAAAACTCACTAATTTTCATCATCACCATCTTCATCTTCTTCTCGTATGTTTAATCAGTATGGAAAACAACATTTCAAAGTAAAAAGTAAAAGGTTTTACAGGGGTTCTGTGCAAGTATACATCTGAGGTGGCAGAGGTGACTTCCTGGAGTCCTGTCATCACTTACACAGGTGGTCGTAGTACCTTTAGATATAGCCTGTGTGTATTTGATTGTCAGCTTATTCTGCAGTACATTTGCAGTTTAGTATATATTGTTGTAGTGTTTCTGGACTCTTTGTTGGTGTCGCCCATTTGTTTGTGTGTTTCTACTGTGCCCCTTCCACAGGAACAGAAACTAGTGCTGCAGAGCAGGTCAAAGGACAGCCACTTGAACCAGCTGGGGGAGGTTGAAAAGCGTTTCAGCGCTGTGTCGAGGCAGTGTGCCATGGTCAAGCAGGCCCATGAGAAACTGGAGCAGAATGGTAATGAGTGAGTGGATGGATGGGTGGATCCATACACTGAAAGACAGATATATACTGTAGATGACCTCCCTTTGTTAATGGCTGTAGGTTTATAAGTTATGCCAAACCACAGCAGGTCAAGATACAGTACTTGCATCAGTATGTGCCACTGAATGTTACCGAGGCAGCTTGAGTGTTCACTTTATTAGATCTTTCCCGAAGGGGCCCAGTCTCAGCCCTGAATGCTTTAGGGTATGAATGTAACAAGGTGCTAGAAACAATTCACAGCGATGTTGCTCCGTGCTGACCTGATAAAGTGGTATGACTCAGCTCTCTCAGAATTTTCAGTAGCGCATTAATTCCTGCAAATATCCAGTTTCACTTCATCTCAGAGGTTTTATTTTGGGCTGGAGATGTGGGGAATGAGCAGAGGTCACGGTCACGTTCCTTTAAATGCTCCTCCAGGATATTTTGATGAAGAGCAAACTATGGATATGTAGAGATGTCTCGGCTCTGTAGCAGCATGTAGTGTTGGACAGTGCTCAGCTGATACCACGGGGCTTTATCTGAGCCAATAAAACATTCCCACAACATTAATATCAGCAGGCTAAACTCCGTGGACCCATACTGTTGACAACAAATATGCAGCCTGCTGTTTCAATGAGACATTCTGCTGCTCTTCAGTCATTAACCACATGTCTAATGTGACTTACTCTACGCGTCGCCAGCTGAAAATAGAGAAAACAGGTAGTATTGTGTGCTGCAGTAGCACAGACGCCTCAGTCTTCAATGTACTGTGTGTTCTGAGAGGACCTTTTGCTCAGTCCTGTAGTTTTGGGCACTGATGATGATTCAGAGCTTTGTCATTCACAGCTGCTTACGTCATGTGTCATGCCCAGCCTTTGCTTCAGTGAACGGGTGAATGAAGCTGAACTGTTTTAAATATGTTTTCTGACACATTTGCGTTTACTGGACAGTGACAGTTAAGAAGGCAGACACAGAGAGGGGTTTGGGAGGTGCCCAGACGCTCCCGTTGGTCATATTTAAACACATTTATCTCAGTTTCGTAAACCACAGTATCAGTGTTTATGTGAAGGAGGGATACTGTTGGCTCATGCTGCCATGGCTATTGGTAATTTTAGAAAAGACTGTTCTGTGACATCACTGGTGTTACACTCATCATTTAAGGATCACAGAAAAAACATCAAACTGCAGTATCTGATTAAAAAACACACTTAGGAAAAGGTTAATACTTCACTTTGAGTTTTTTCAGTTGTATATGAGCCCTCTCTGTCTGCCCACGTGTGTGTCACTCACTAACAGTGACGTCAGAACGTTGCAGCAATGTTGCATCATATTATGCTGAGGTCTCACCGTGGTGTCCTTACAGTTGATGAAGCCATAAAAAGAAATAAGAAGCTGACTTCTGCAAATGAAAAACAAGAAGCAACTATTGTGTCGTTGAAGAAGGTAAGTGGGAAAGTTCCTGAACATTTGGAATAATACAAATATAAATAAAAAGCCAGTAAATCAATAACAATTCAAGAAAGATGGTCAAGACATATTACAAAAGACACACTATTAAAAAGGTATTTGTAATTATTACGATAGTGTATTAGTTCACTTTGATAATTTAACATTACAAGCTACTCCATGACTGTATGGTGCTTTTAGGAGCTGGAGGAGGTCAGTAACAATCTAATCAAGGCCAAGATGTCGGCAATCAGACATGACAAGAGCTGCAGTCCTACTGGCAGAGAGCAGCGTATACAGCAGCTGCACCAGAAGCTGAACATGGTACATGACAGTCACTAAACAATACATTTGTTCTTTCTAACCTCAGAATGCGTTGATCTCAATCATGTAAAAAAATGCTGATCCTTGGCAGAAAGTTAATGCCAGTGGTGCATCATTTGCTATAATGATTTTGCATTTAAGGAAGCTGAAATGAACAAGAAACTGAGGGAGGAAAATGCGGCTGTCAGAGCAGAAAAGCAGGTGAGAAGATCAGAAACTGTCTTAACCTTGATGATCTTCGTCCACTGGTATTATACTGAAATGCTAAAAAGTGTCATTCTATCCGCTGTAAAGAATTTAGATTTCACTTTTTTTCAAAGCGCAAATGTCTTTGTGCAGGAGGTGATGAAGTCTCTGCAGCACACCCAGCAGCTGCTGTTAAGTCAGACGCAGACAGTAAGCCGAGTAGAGCTGGAGCTGCAGACACAAAGAGAACAGTGCCAGGTCAGAGTCTTCCATGCACTGGTTTACCAACATAACTGTTCATATTGTACACATATATACATTTGAGCCAACCAATTTGTCTTAAAAGTGGTTAGAAAATGTATCTTTTGCCACCTGAACTGAGATCTGTGTCCTGTTGTCCTTTACTCCAACATATCATTTAATGTGTTATACATATTTATATTTATTTTATTATTTCACTTGTGAAGATTTTTGCATGTTGGAGAGCCAGGAAGCCACATGTAGAGAAGAGAGGAATAGATCAGTTGCGTAAAGAGAAACAGAGTTGAGCAGTGTGATACCTGTGTGGCTGCAGCGGACATGTTGCTGCAGACATGACACGCTGCATCAGTGCCCCATGTATTTCAGGCCTAGAGTGCTGAGTGAGTGAAGTGCACGGTCTCTGGGAACTCTCATTCTTTTATGATATGCAGAGCGTGGGACTGTTCATTAGTCTAATTAGACACTAACGTTAAATAGCGTGCTTGTTAATTCATATTCTACGTGTATGACACCACTGATGCCAGGGCTCTGGGACTGCTAGTGCAACTCTACCAATGTTAGCATCTCAGTCAGAGTGCTAACTTGAGCATTAACCTCTGATGGTTTCATTTCCTCTGTAAAAAGATCATATTTACACCAGCAAGTCTGCCACTGTGATAACTGTAATAACAGTATCAGACTGTTTTTTTTAATAATAGGAGGTGTGAATGTTCAGAATGTTGCAGCTGAGTATGTAGCTGCAACAAAAACAGAACATAAGCTGTGATTTCCATTTGTTGTGGTGCAGGGTTTGATTTATCTTTTAGTGTGTTTTCTACTTTGAGGACCGATAAAGCTGGAAGAATATAATCTACTGTTTCTTGGCAGATTATAATTCTAAATGTTTTTTACTAAGACAGAAATAAAACAGGAACATTTCTAGCTTTTGCTCAGTGGTGTCACTTCTGTTGCTTCTACCTTTCTAGTCTTTCTGTTTCGGGTGCCCTTAATGTCCATTTTTAACTCCCTGAAGCAACATCAGAATGGCTTTGAGTGATAGAGAGTGGTTCCACCTACTGGTTCCACACAGATCAGGGATTTTTCAGGGTCTATTTAAATGATTATGGAGTGAATTTACACAAGAACAGAAATAAATGACGACCATCGTTTCCCCACATAAATATGATGGATTTGGTGTGTATATCACAACATATACATTAGTGAAGATGGTGTAGTGTGTTTATTCTCCATTTATGGCTTTACAGTTTATTATTCTCTTTTCATCTCTCTGCACCCCCTTCACATTTTTAATTCTCCTATTCATTAATTTATTAAAATCATTATTAAAATGACACAAGCCAACTGATTTGTATTAGCAAGAAGCCCTCTCTCTCCCTGCCCTGTTTAAAACCTTCTGTTCACGTTAAATAAACACATAAAAATTTAGTATTGCATTAAAAATCCTATGGGTGATTAATTTTACTGCAGGCCCTTAAGCAGGAGCACGAGGTGATGCGGGAGAAAAGCAAGGCAACAGAAGA
Source organism: Datnioides undecimradiatus (assembly GCA_008933995.1). Lineage (NCBI taxonomy): Eukaryota > Metazoa > Chordata > Actinopteri > Lobotiformes > Datnioididae > Datnioides > Datnioides undecimradiatus. The sequence continues at coordinate 842,489 of WARS01000054.1, read as the reverse complement.
CAAGGTGGTCCAGCTGATGGAGAGCTACGCCGCTTCCAAGACCAGCTGGGACAAAGAGGTAGAAGAAAAACTGTAGCGTGACGCGTGGCGGTACGATGGTGACATTTTTATATCGCGAAAGAAATCCCCATGCTTGTGTTGAACAGAAGAGGACGTTTCTGGAACGCGTCAGGAGTGAGCAGCTCGGCTTTCAGGCAGTGAGCAAGGCTTACGGAGAGCTTCATCAGAAACACGCTCGGCATATGAGTGAGCTGCAGGTACAGATGCAGACATGAACACGCGTACGATGGCTTTTATGTAACAGCAACACACAGGAGTTAGGAATGCTAACACAAACACACACGGGTGTAATAAAATGTTTATTGACCAAATACATGAGTGTGCAAATCCTATTTTTCCCCACACAGAGGAGAGACAGCAGTCAGAGCCTCAGTGTTTCCAACCAACTCTATGCTACTTTAGTGGAAGACATCAGAGGAGGGGAAACTCTTAATGAGCCCATCTCCAGCTCTGAGACACCTGGCTTTGGCTGTCTGCAGAGCTTGGCCTCGGCTCAGACCAAAAAGCCAGACCGTCTGGAGGACGCAGGAGCTGAGACTAAGCTAGTTACCACTGGAGCAACTGGAGGTCAGCCAGCTCCATATAAACATACAGAAGATAAACATATTTTATTACTTGTATTCTGAGAACTCAGCATTTTGCTTTGATCACACAAACAACCTATTTACATTTTTGCATTATACACTATGGTCTTTTATCACCAGTGCCATTTGAGCAGCTGTTGCTTTTTCTTTCAGGACAACACGCCTCAGACCACCACCTAGGGTCTCAGCTTAAACACGCCTTAATAAACCCACCAAACGCTTCCAACAGCAAACATATCAGCCTCCGTAGTGTCCTGGGAACATCAGGAGGTGATACAAGCATATTAAACAATTGCATAAACAGCTCTAACACTCATGATCCTGATACATATTCAGATTTAATTCATACTACTTCCTCTGAGTCTGCTGATGGCCTGCTAATTCGCAAAGGTAGCCTTGCATCTAGCCCCGGCTACAGATCTAGCAGTGGATGTGTAGATCCACACAGCAAAAAGAAGAGCGACGGTGGAAAGAGTGAGCGAGAACAGGGATGGAAAGATGGTGTGAAACCAGGAGGAAACACCAGAGAAGAAGAGAAAGGGAATGAGGAGCTGAGGTGCAATGGGGAAGAAGTCCAAGGAGAACATGTGAAAGAGGGAGGAAGTGTCGCAGAGAAGAGAGGAATGCTCATGGCCCAAACAACAGATAGAGCAGATAGACTAGAGGATAGCCAGCGGTCAACAAAGGATGCAGGGGACACCAAACAGTCTAAAACAGAAACAAAAGATAGAGCAGGAGGAGAAGGGGCAGATGGAGTGGAGGAAGGACGGATGGAGAGAGGAAAGACAGGGCCTTGCACGCCAGAAACCCAGATACCGGCCCAGACGGCTACTGATACAACTACCGAGAAGAGCAACACATGGCAGGTCATTGACTTCATGGACACTGAGCCACCGCTGGCCACATGTGAGCCCTCAGACAGCTCACAGAGTCACTCTCAGAAAGTCAGTGAGGAGGTTGCTGACTCCAGCCATGTGAACAATGGCTGTGAGATTAGAGGAGGAGTCAATAGTTGCTGTTCGGATGAGCACCGAAGTGTGAGTCATGGGCCAGACTCTGTCTTTCCACACCTCCGTCCTGATGAGGACCAAACCTTTGCTCAAGACTTAGGTCATCAAGTTGTTGATCAAACCACAGGAGAGAAGCCAGCTGACATCCCCACTGAGCTTTGCAGCCCACAGACACATACTGCGGCGTTAACTGCTCACTCAGATGATAATGTCTGTATCCAAGGGCTTGACACAACAGCAACACAAGCACAACCTTGTAATCCTTTTGGTATTATAACCAACATAAAGCAAGCAGAGGAAACGTGTGATATACATATGAGGGAAGATTGTGTATCTGTGAGTACGATGTTTGAACCACAAGCATTACCTCAAACTCAGGAGATCTCAGAGCAGGAGTGTGGACAGCTGACGTCTCTGGTGACTGATGATGATGATGATTCTAGTGCCTATAAGAAGGAGGAATGCCAGTCAGATGTAGATACACGTGAAAACGACACCCAGGGACCTGTGGAGACATCTGACTTGAAGGACGCCTGTGTTGATATCATGATGGATGCTGTGGACCTTGAATCTGGGCTTGGGGCTGGCAGCTGCCAGGAACACGTAGAAAAAGACAAAGGTGAAAACGCAGGAGATGCAAAGACGACTCAAACTGTTATCCATCCGATTTCTGAGATTGATGCATCACCAGAGACCAGCAGCGCGAAATGTCATGAGCCGTCTCCAGCAGGAGAAGACACTAGTGAGTCATCTCTACATAGCAGTAAGAAGTACAGGTCATCCTTTGACTGGGCCAGCACTCAGAGAATTACAGTAAGCTCAACAATCTCAAGCTCTTCCTTAAACAAATCATTTTAGAACGGTTGGTGGATACAGAATATGCGATCAGTACTTTGTTATTTTGGTGTTTTTGCAGGGATGCACTGTGTCTGAGCGAAACACAGGTGAACTCCTCAGACAGCCTTCCAGCACAGTACCCACGTTCCTCAAAAGCAAACACAGCAGAGGTGATGGTTGCACTCACACGATCAGTTTCATTAAAAGGCATCATGTTGTGGAACACAGCAGTGCCGAACTGTTGCTCCGCTGGTAACCTCTTCCACGGGGAACATACCACCTCTTATAATCATCATCATTCTTACCGTCTTGCTGTTCTTGCCTTCTCACCTCATTCTTCCTAGTCCCCTCGGTGATTACCGGGACGTCCGGTGTCTGTGGGACTGCAGCTTCCTCGAGGAGACACCAGCAGGCAGAGTGGAGGGCGATAGGAGGGACGTGCAGAGAGACGGCGACGGCGGACACGGTCAGTTCCAGAACTTTCTGCGAAGTAGGACGCTGCTCTTTCGAGACACCCTAATCTGCACACGAAACAAAAAAACAACAGCCTGATGCTGTGTTCCTGCTGCGGGGAGCAGAGGTTAAACAGCACTGATGATTTACATGCCATTATGTGTGTGATAATACAATGTATCAATGATTCCTCACCATACGAGCTCAGCTTAGCGCTGTGTGGAAACTTTAATTTCAGCTGCTGAAGCCCATTTCATCACAGCAAAGCCCCAACATTGTTCTGCATTACAGCTTGACGCTGAACAGCAGGAAATGACCATGGTGCGATGTTCGCATAGAAGCATACGAGCCGCCTCGGAGGAAGTTTGCATGACCCTCCTGAAATATTTTCTCGATCAAATAAATCGGTCTGAGGTCGTTTATGTTCCACAGATTTCTGAGCTCCATCACATGTGTGAGTTGACCTCGGGGGAAATTTGTGCTGGAGCCTAATGAATACGTCTGTTACATCAACCTGACATGTCCTCATAACAACTAAACGCCGAAATGCTTTTCCAACATTTTTGCGGTCCGAAACGCTCCGAATGTGAGAGCAGGAAGCTGTTAGCTCCGGGGCCAACACGTTTAACAGAATGCACAGACTATCTGAGGACGATTCATAAACCTTTGACAAATGTTAAGTCAGGCGTTGAGTGAAAGGACGTAGATGATGTATGCTGAGCTCGCAGACGTGCCGTGGACAGCCAGACAGACAGAGAATGAATGACCTGTGCAGGGAAATCTACCTAATGACGCTTGGGTACCTCTCCTCTCTCACTTACTCAGTCTTTATCCATCTCCTCGCTCTCTCACTTCATCATCCGTCTCTCACTCACTTTCTCCATCCTCTCGCTCGTTCCCTCGTTTTCAGGCTCCGCTCCGCTTTTTTTTTTTTCACCCTCGCACACTCTCATGCTCTCTTTTGTCACCATCACCACAAACCGTCACTCTGCGTTTTATGAGATCCAGGTGCTGGCAATTGAGGGAGATAGAGCGCAACATGCCTCGAGTATGAGAAAGAAACCGGCTCAGATAGTTAAACAGATTGCAGCGCGGGTCAGAGCTCTTACCTTCTGCAGACTCTGAACACTGGGAACGTCACGCAGAGTTCAGTCTGGGCCTGGCTACTTTCTCTGCTCTGGATACTGTTACATATCAATTGCCACTGGTTATTGTCTGCCCTGCATTTGTTTATGGGTTAAAGTTCCTTGTACTAGAAAGTTTCCTTAGGAGGCACCGAGGCTGAAAGTAGGTTTGAATCAGCGAACTTATTTTTCTTTACGGGCTAAATATAGGACAGACATCTGCTGTTTCACTGTAGAGTTCTACTTTTTCGACATCTTGATGTTATTTTTACACAGGAGAGCAGAGCATCTCTGTCCTTCCCCACATCCTCAATCACAGAGCGCAGACTGTCATGGCAGACCACCCCAGGGTAAGTCCACGTATCTGACATTAAGAGGACCCCAACTGAGATGTTTTACCCTGCTGTACAGTCCAAAGTACTTTTGATTTGCACTGCACTGCAAGGTCACACAAACTAATGTCATCTTATTCTATAGAATTAACAACTAAATTAACGTGAAGATGTTACAGGTTTGACAAAGGAAGCCAGATGCTTCTTCCCCTGCCCAGAGCAGTAAGAGCAAATAACAGCACATAGACAGTGACAGTGAGAGTCAGTGATGCCTTATGATGCCGCAGCACCATGCAGGTTACAAAGAGTATGTTAACATGTTTTAACACAATCAGTCACAAGAGTTATTTTAGCATAATGCTGTGTGACTGATGTAAGTGTTGTTCTGGCCTCCGGGCACACTGGGACAGATTCCCGGTGAGCTGCTGCATCAGTGGGCAGGCAGACCTTTACTGGCGTGTCTTCTGGGGACTGTATACAAAGACTGATGACATGACAGCCCTGACAGAACAGAATAGCTACCTGGGTACAGGATGGGTCATAAGCCCCGCCCTCTCCACATCAGATGGAGATGAACCGATCAAAAAAAACCCCCAAAAAATATGTTAAATAATTTTTTTTCACAAAAATGGTTTCTGTCATTTTAGTCGTCAGTCTTTATACACCGTCTGCGTGCATCTCTGAGTTGGGAGTCATAGTAGTTTCTCCTTGAACCAGGTGTAGCAGAGCTCCGACCTTGGTTGCAGGTCCCAGTCTAGAGTCATTCTGGGAACCCTCCTGCTCACAGGAGACAGAAGACCAACAGTCGTCACTCAGAGCCCAGATCTCTAAAATAGAGCAGTTCCTCAGTGCAGAGAGGCTGCGTCTGCCCAAAAGACGAAAAACTGAAAACTAAAACACCAAAACTTACTGTTTTACTGTAAGTTCTACTGTTCTGTAGAACATCGTTGGCAAATGTTCTGAAAATGTTCACCTTTGTTATATCGAAGCACAGATGATTTCTTTTAACTTAGGTTTTTTTTTTAAACTTTTACATTTTCTTCAGTTTTTACGCAGAGTCATAAGAGTTGAAGCAGTTACAACTGTGCGAGTGTGAGTCACTGACTGTTCACAGTCCTGGTATAAAACAATTTATGCATCTTTTCAAACTGAAAGACCACTTTGTTCATTTATTGCTGCCCTGTTGTTGAAGAGATTATTCCACTTATTTATGTAACTACTTGGAATTTCATCATAAAATCATCATATAAACAAATTAAAAAGCAAAAGAAATAGACGTCTCTCTTACATTTTGATTTATTTGTCATTTAAAAGCTGCATGAAGTTGTTTCCCCATGTTCTACACAGTTGCAGTTGTGCTGCAACTCAGCAGTGACTGTCACATCCCCCCCCCCCCGGTCACAAATACATTTGATCAACAGTGGAAGAACAGCCCTCCACTGTCTCACTGACCAGAGCAACAGAACTTGGCACAGTGAACCCTCCATCAGCTGGCTGTTTTTATAGGCACGGACAAATTTATTGAAACTAAGCCAGTATGCGTTCTCTTTGGTTTACAGGTACCCACAGTATGTCATGCATGTCCAAGCAAACAGCCAGACAAATAAACAGCAAAGGCCAAGCACCGCTGGTGGTTTAAAAGGCCTGCAACACGCTAATTAACGTTAATTAGGCCAATCAGGGAGCATGTCTCAGAGGAGCTCTAATTGTGGAGGCACCTTTGGTCGACACCATGCTGTTTTCTGCTGCTTGTTGTCCGGGCAATTACGAGTTGAGACATAACCAGTTAGAGTCTGTTACACCTATTAACATAAATTAAGAGATAACAATTAGCACGTCAGAACACTAATTAACAAAAATCAATTAGCAAACATACAGTGTAATTAACACATGCTGACACAAACCTCTCGTTAACTTTATGTTCCCTGTGAGGGCGACAGAGGAAAGAACACATGGCTCTGTGTGAGCATGAAGCAACTAGCCAGACTTCCTTGACTTCTCATTGGTTTGACTGCTACAGACGTCCAGCAGTACATGTCTGATGGACTTTAATGAACTGGCACAGCTTTAGGAAGCAGGTACAATAAAGGTTTTCTAAGTAAACATATTGAAACGGAGCAGTAAAGACTGAAATGATCTTGGTTCTCTGGGGGTCAGGTTACAGGATGCTGTCGCAGTTTGGGTGAATCAGGAGAGTTACAGGATATTTATGGTACCTGCAGTCCGGTTACTTGTAAGTAAATGAGAAAACAGATTTATTCTAAGACAGATCAGGTACTGAAACCCCCAGCAGACAGAGACCAAAGCCACAGCTACTAAAAACAAGAGGATTTACCAAACTCTGGCTGAAACTTTCTTTGGCATTGTTGATGTTTCAGGCCTCAGACAGAATGTCCTTTAAAAAACTTTTGTGGCTGTGTTGAGTTCCTACGTTCCCAGTTTTAAACTCTTCATATGTCACCAGCCACTTTCTCTCAGTGACCCTTGGTTCTGGTCACCGGTTCCTGCGGCGGGATTAATTTGCATTTAATAGGTCAGGTTTCACAACATGGCTGTAAAGGATAGGTTCACCTTGGTGGCTGACGTGCAAAAGCACCGCAGCTCTCTGTGTGTGACGGTGGCTGTGTTCGTGGTCCCACCAGAAATGTCCTCAGTCCACCGCCGACATTAGTTTAAGGGTGTCGGTTTAAGATCTGGCCTCTCTTTGCATGGAAGGGTTAAGGTGCATACAGGAAACAGACCAGGGAGGACTGTTTTTCTGGAGCAGCAATAAAAGGGAATTAGGAAAAGTACGAATGTTATTTATGCGAAAGGTCATGCTGCTGTCATGTGTCTCTCATGCAAAACGCTTTGTAATTGTTCAAAATCCCGGTGCAGGACAGGTCCGTGGACGGGAAAGTCTCTGCCATTGGCTCAAGACCCAAAGGTGCTTCCTGTCGACTTGATGAAAGAAAAGAGGCCTCGGCTCACTGGAGCTCCCCCAAACATTCAGCTCACGTATTAAAATTAACAGCGCACATTTTGATGGTGGCACAGGGTCTCCGCTTGGTCCATCTTACTACACTTACTGATAATGAATACGCCTGAATGTTAATGCGCCCATAAAGAAATCTGGAGCGTTTGAGTGGCTCTGCCCACCACCGCTGACCCTTATCCTTATTGGGAGGAAGGGAGGGGAGGGGAGGAGAGGTGGGGGAGACGTGGAATATAAAGGAGTTAATTTTAATACACTCTCATACACAAACACATACACATTGGGTTTCTCTCTCACATACAGTTTCTGACTCTCTATTCTCCCTCTTAAACACACACGCACACAAACACACACACACACACACACACACACACACACACACACAGCCTGGGTTATGAAGTGATGGCACTTTGAAACAGTCAATTACCCTCTGCCTAGGGAGGATACCTGCTGTTAATTACTGCTCAGTGTTTTATATGGAGAGTAAATAAAGAGACCGCTGACATTCACATTCCATCAACGTGTCCCCCGGCACACACACCGAATTGTGTGTGTGTGTGTTGTTTGATTTTAAAATAACCCCTCTGACTTAAGAAAAAAGCACTTTACACATCATAGACACTTGTATCATGGACATTTAAGATTCTGTATGTCTGCTGTACATCACCTGCTGTTACACTTCCTGTATTTCAGCAAAACAACAAAGTAAGCTGAGTGCAAGTATATCGTTTCTTGAGCCTCGAGGAGTTTTTTAAATTTTTTTTTAGCTTAAACAGAGGTTGAAGCCTTGCGTTGATGAAATGCTAATGACAACACAGCACAATGCAGCAATAGACAGTATGCAGACACTCACACAACCACAGCCCCCCCCCAGCTCAAATACAGAGGCCCGTACAGTAAAAGAGCAGTCACAAGTTTGAATTCAAGCCTGATTTACTGCCCTATTTTATTGAAATTCTGTACATGAGAAGGGAGGAAAGCAATATATTTGCCAATCCTCCAGCTAAATGGGTCTCACCACTAAACATTGTTGAATATCCCGGGGTTATGGGGCCATGTTTTGTCATATTATACCTCTTTGCCTCAAAAGCCATCACAGTAAATCTGGTCGGGAAGTCGTATTAAACGGTGCAGTGGATGTCTGCTGAGACGGAGGCTGAGTGCAATCCTGGCACTCTGAGTGTACTCTGTAGTCTTAAAGTGAAGACGTGCAGCTGCTCCTTTGGCCCTGTAAAAAAAAAAAACAACCCAAAAAAACCCCTTAAATGAGCAGATTATTGTGAAAAGAACTCTTAACTCACCTCTTTCCTCTTTCTCTCTGTGGCAACTCCGCGAAAACATATTCAACATTCATGCTTCGTTTAATTTTAAAGAGTAATCTGTTCTTGTTCAGATAAAGACAGTTCACATAGGTAAAACACATCTTTCAAACTACTGCTTCTTAGTCTGAATGCACTGAGTCTTAAGGGGCCATAGCACTGTATTATGTTTGAACACTAATTTACAGCTACATTTTTTGCTGACCAGATGCCTAAATGCATGATTTTCCATTGCTTTCCATTGATTGGTTTTGAAAATCAATCTGCAGACTCCTAAATCTTGCTTAATCGTTTAATCAGTTGCAGTTACATCAGGTCTGTATTAGTTTTAGTCATAGTTATAGTCATAGACTATCACTGATAATAAAGTTAAGACTGGTTCCACTGACAACAACAAATAATAAATAATGCATCATTGACAAAAATGAACACAAACCTGTTGTTTACTGCGATGACACAAGGAACAACTGCCTGGGATATAAAAAAGTCCACAGCAGTATAAAACATTTACATTAAAGGGTTGCGAGATATGTAGCAAACACACTAACACTTGCAAAACCATGTGTATGGTCCTTTAAAGGTGCGTATTTTTTCTGGTAAACAAACAAACAAAAAAAAAATGGGTCCCACTCCTAAAAACAATCCTCCATGATGATACTAGTGATCAAAACCTCTTAAAAGTATTGTTTAGATTTACCTGTCAGTATAATAAAATATCAAATATCAAATATATATCAAATTCTATATATATATATATATATATATATATAGCCTGATCATTATAACCTTAAGGAATTTGGGATTATATAACATTAGTTATAACTATAGCTATAACGTACCTAATAAACTGGCAACTAAACTTATCTTAGTTATTTTATTAAAATCTTTGATTTAATTTAAATTCTGATACTAAAATTTGACGTGGTCTTAAAGGGGACACGTTATGGCAGCTGAGAGCTGTTTTAAACAGGTCCTGGGTGTCTTAAAAACAAACTTTTGAAATTTTTTGCAAAAGAAATCTGAAGTTCAGCCTCTGAGGAGGGTCTGCAGTCTCCCACTCTCTACTTTCATTATCATAGCCTCCCCACCCACTCAGAACTCGGCATAGACAATAAGGCGCTGCGCTGATTGGCTGCCTGAATGACATATGGAGGGGGAGGGTGCAGAGCGGTGCAGGACCGGTATCCAACATGGCTACCGCTCCTGATGAACGGCCTGCGGCTATACACTATAGCTATGACCCAGAATCTGACTGTGAACAGCGGAGGAAACGGTTGAAAAGAATAAAAAAATAAAACGCAGCCACGGTCTCCTCTGGTCTTCTGGGGCTGGGACAGAATATAGGCATTTGTGTTGGACAACAACAGAGCAACCTGCATGTCTGGTTCTGACCGACCACATCTCGACACACCACTAGCTTACCGCTGGAAACAGAGAACTTCACCTAGCGGGATGAACGTCCCCTCTCAGTGGTTTCACTCAGAGGAGGACGGCCTATGTAAATCACTCCTGTGGCTACGTAACAACAGCAGCTGGATCTGAACGGCCTGTAGGACCCATTTTACCAGCGGGAGAGCTGCAGAGACGATGCAGGACTTGTCTGCCTTCCTCATTCTCTGTGTTGGTCGGCTGAGGGGGGACTAGTTTAAATACGTATAGACAAGAAAAAAGGTGTTTTTCATAATATGTCCCCTTTAAACTACAGTGACTTATTCCTTTCAGTTCATCTACTGCAGTAAAGTTCAGACTCCTGTGGATGTAGAGATAATAACAGGACCCCCACCTGTTGACGTCATTTCATTTACCACCACCATTGTTCTGTGGTCACATTCATTGTGCAGTAAAACAACAAACAAGTAAAACTACAATAACAAAAATGACAGCTCACTTGAACCATCGTGGTTTTCCATCTCATTGTATCAAGCCGAGTTTGAGCTACGTAGAATACTTGTCTTAATCCATTCCTCCCAAACCAAAGTCTCCCATCGGCTACAGGATATGTGTGAGTTTATACACACAGTAAATCAGCGAACTACCCCTTTAACAGTTGAACACATCAGTAGAATTAAAAGAAAAGCAAACAACAGACATCTAAACTAAAACCTCTCAGTGTTTTACTGTTTTCTTCACGTAGCGTTTCTTATTCGCAGCTTTGAAATATCGTCGTGCCGTTTGTCTTCTGCGGTTTCTATCTCTGCACATTTTTACTGCGGTGAAACCTCACGACGCTGATAAATAACAGGCTTCACCTTTCCTTAGCGGGGCTCGGCATGACTGACTGCACTCCAAGTCTCTCTGAGAGTGTGTCCTCAGCTGTGAATCACTTGTGTTCAACACACACCTACGGTCTGCTCGTCTTTCACCCGCGAGGAGAGAGCAGAGCGGAGAAGATAATCTCTGAAACGTTGCCCCGCTGTCAAAGGTTAGCAGAGTTGAAAGGTCGCCCTCCACATCATTTTATAGGCTCTTAAATAAGCCCAGACCTCATGCTCCAGCCAACTCTCCCTTTTCAACCACTTATCACACTCCACAAGTTATGAGTTATCTTTCCGATGTGCTCGTCTGCGTATAGAGATCAGAGACGCGGTGAAAGGGAGCATTATGGGAAGGAAGGAAACATATACAGCAAAAGGTGGAGAGGAAGATGGAAGGCCAGGGGTTGTGAAAGTAAGGCCTGAATGGGCTCTTGTTTAAATCATTAGCACTTTTAGACCATTAGACATTCATGTTAAAGTCTTGAACGAAAAGGTCTTTTTCTTAAAATGTGTTTTCTAGTCTCCTTACTTCCCTCTGTGCTTGCTCTCTGTTGACCACCAGCAGCTGTAACTATGGTAACAACCGGGGGGGGGTTTGTACTGTTTAACCTCACCTCCTACATAAATATACTGTTTACTCCGATGGACAGTGTGTGCAACCAGTTTCAACAGCAGCCTAACCACAAAAGACTTTATACCGCATCGGTGCATGATGCTGCAGATTGTGAGTTCTTCTTTGGGCATGACTGCAGCACCACATCTGGTGTTTTGCAGCATTTAAAGGTCACATGTCGATCTGTTAGACCTCTCGTAAGATGTGTTCAGATAAAGCTGAAGCATGTTTCTGCCTTGTGTTTCTCGCAAATGTGACAACTGGTTCGCTTTAACCACCATAAATATTTGGCACATTTTCAATTTGCACTTTCACCTCAATAAGCTTTAGGCTTTATGAGAATTGCACATTGCCAATCGCTCATTTTATTAAGCAGAATTCAATCCTCAGACTTACATTTATCTGAATGAATTGATGACTTTAAAGTGACTACACAGTGTTGCAGGATTCTGAGGTTTCTTCCATCCAGACTTTTTCCATTCTACACACCTGTCTATAAGACCTTTGTCCTGATAGTTACACACTGATATGTGGAAAAAAGCCCTAAACCAGAATCTTTTAGAATAGACGGACCTGAACTTTGACGTGTTTTTCATTATGGTAGGAGGTGGATCATGTAAAAGGCACACAATAAATTATATTTATCTTTTATAACAAGGTTGCCAATGGACACAACATCACTTCAGTGACAGGGCATGTAGAGGTTTGTGAAATATCTGTCTGACGTCATGGGCTCTGCCAAAATCCTCGTAGCTCTGGCCTATCCTTTGATCCGTCATGGAAATGTCACACCAGACACCAGATTTAAAATCTGTTTACTGTGAAATACAGAGTCATATATCTGGTGGTGACAGGCCATCAATCAGCATTGAAAACCTCAATCATTTATTTGCCACACATTTTAATGTTAACAACCATCAACAACATTAGCTCAACATAGTAGCTACTATTTGTCTCAGCTTGGGTTCCAACAATATGAATTTCTCCTTACATAACTAGACAAATGCATCATTTTCTGGGCTTTCAGTTCCCTCTGATCCCAAAAATGGAAAAATCTTGACTTTGGTAAGACTTCTTAAAGTATTCAGTCAAATCAGTGATTTAAAACATGTTAGGTACTAAATTACTCCCTGTATTTTGATGATTGAATTACCTTTCAGCTCTTTAAGTCGGTCAATATCAGGCTGAAATCCTGACAAATTGAATAAAAATCTGTTGTCTGGCTCTTCAAGGCAAGTCCCTGAGACAAAATACCTGACAGTGCTCTTTGACCCAGCGCGAGTACAGTAGGGGACCCAGGCAGAGAAAGGATAAGAGAGGTAAAGATAGGATGAAGCGAGAGATAGAGGGGCCGCTCGGCTCTGTGATACTCTGTGGACTGTGCTGTGACAGAATTATCCTCCACGGAGGACCACCGTGGCGGCAGACATACGTTTCTGATTTCCTGAGAAGGCTTTAACATCTTATAGGTACATGGTCCTCCCACAGACCGACACTGTCACTGATGCCTATATATCTACAGGAATGTGTGTGTGCGTGTGTTAGAGGGTGTGTGTGCGGTTGCCTCTGCACTCCACGCCAGAAGACGAAGCCATTTTGTTATTGATGGAGCTGGGGCCTGGAGCTCGGGTCTGGGTCACACGGACACAGACGCACACAGACTAGAGGTGTCGGTGTGTGAGTCCCTCCCTCGGTGGGTTGCTGATGGAGAACTCTTTCTCACTCCGGGGGATCCTATAAACCTGTCACAACCATGATCTCCGTCTCTTTCTCTCCCCTCGTGTCTTTCTCTGCTTTAATGTCTTGTTTCGAAATGCAAGTTTTGGGTTTGTGGGTAAATCTCAAACGTTTTAACAGTAACAAGCCTCGTGTATGAGCTCAGAGCTCTATCTCACATACACATCCACAGGAGCACGGCCCTCTAAATCACAGGCCCAGAACGACCTGCCAAGTTCCATTATGCTACAAATGTATTCAGTTACCGCTTTGGAAATGTCAGCGATTGGAGGCCTTTGGGTCTGTAACAACACTGTTGTGCTCTCCTTGTTTTGACGCTGAACCGTGGCTTGAACTCGCAGATAACGGCTGCTGCGTTCGACCTTGTTTTCTCAGATTTTGTTTCAAATAGATGGGACCTGTGAGGCTGGAACAATAAACTGAGAGGGTGTCGTGTAACGTTTGATTTGTGCCTGCTCCTGACTCTGAAAAATGTTTATCAGGTTGAACAGCGCACGTCGAGCGTTGCAGTAATAACCCTTAATAACATCAAAGCATTAAGAGGGGAATGCGAAGGCAGAGGGTGAAGCTGCTCAAGCGTCCTGAGCAGGACTTTAAAGGCTCATAGATCTAATGTGGTTAGATTGTATTTTAGAATAGCAACTTATTGTCATGTCTCCCCTGATGTGCATACACTCAGTCCAGTTATACATAATGAAGCTCCTATGTGTCTCTACAGCTGCAGAGGTTACCAACAGGTGGTGGTTTCCTCTGTGTTGATGGTCCTTCCTGCACTGATTGGTTTCACCTGTGTGTTGTTAGTCCACCCCCACACAGTGTTTACAGTGTCTCTCCCCTCTCTCTGTGTCAGTTTGTCTCAGGACCTTTGTGTCTTACCTACTGTTGGATGTTCTCTCTGGATTTTGTATTGTAGTGATCACTCCAGTTAAGCTCAGCGGCGCTTATGTGCTTATATCCTCCCAACCGGGCACACAGTGGGTCATCAGGGTACCAAACCGGTGAATTCAAGGAATAGATCTCAGTGCGTCTGTGGTGTGTCACAGTTCATTTAAAGAAGGCTAAAGATAAGCAGCTGAGCTTCAGTATTAAAACTAACGGCTAGATTTAACACTCATGGTGTCCTGCCAGACACACACCTCCCTGCTCTCAGACCATCTATCAGCTTTGCCACTCTGCCATCACCAGCTCTGTGAGTGTATGCATCTCTTTACGGTACAGTATGTGTATGTGGCCTCATTTCATTTGTGCAATGTGTCTTGTGGCATGTGTGTATCTGTGTTTTTCTTATAGTTGTGTTTTGTGTGTGTGTGTGTGTGTGTGTGTGTTACAGGGGAGGTAAGGACATAGCTCAGTCATGCAGCCTCCTGCTGCAGAGTGACCGCTCAGCACCGCTCACCATGATGAAGTACCAGACACATTCCAGCACTTTAATAACAAATGGGCTGACAGGGAACGATGGTGGGGTATCAGCTCAGTCATCGAGTGTAATAATAGATTACTTTAACATTGAGGTTTGGTGCTATGGTCTGAAAGTATGTCGAGCTGAGACAAAGCTTAGATGATTGGAAGGTGTGCTCAGCATAGTGATTATGGACTTTAATTGAGCTCAGAAAAGTAATTAGTGTGGGCGCAGCCCAGCAGGAGATTGGTCTCCTTTCTTGCTGTTGTTTCTACATTTCTTATCTTCCCTCTGCAAATCCCAACCTTCTATTTCTAGTTTCACATGTTGCTCTTGGAGGACGGCCCGACTTCACTTCCGACATGAAGAACCACACGAAAAAACAAACACTGTTGGTCTTTATCAGAGACAACGAGAGAGATGACCACAGTGGCAGTGGGCAGGAGCTCCGCTGATCTGAATCCGATGACCCCTGACCTCATTTTTCCCGCCATCTGACAGGTCATTAAGGGCCTGGACTGAACGCCATCAATCAGCAACTTACAGATTACCATCGACTCGCATTATTGCCTCCCTCCAAATAGTTATTTGAAAGCAAAAACACTTTATCCATCATTTTAATCAATTAGTTATAAAAAGGATAGTTTCAGACAAAGAAGACAATTGACCCGTAATTACATGAGCCATTAAAAAACATTTCTTCTCCAGGAGCTTAGTTTGCATTATTTTGAAATTATTTAAAAAAAGATCTAAAGTTATATAAAGGTTTAGTTATCAATCAGATAAAAGTGGAAAACGAGTTATCTGCAATGGAAAATGTTAACCAGTTACGAAAAACCATTAAAAGAGAAAAAAACATGAGAACAAATAACAGACAGACATTACAGGAAGTGAGTAAATCAAAGTGCTGACCCCATGTGTATCAGTAAATCAGCCATTGGAGCCGTTTCTAAAATTACTGGTCAACAGAATGTGAATGTTAGGCCTGAAAATAGAACCTTGGCTTTAAACCCTAAAACCCAAACTGAAGTTGTATGAAATGTATTTGCAACATTCGACAAAACTCCATATAAAAAAATCAAATCAGCCTCTGCCACAGGGTTGAACATTTGCATCTGCAGCCTGGGGTAATTTAAGTTCAATTCAGGATTTATTTGTACGGCACCAAATCATAATAGAAGTTATCTTAGGGCAGTTTTCAGTAAGAGAAAGCCTAGACTGTTGCCTTTATATTATTGGAGGATGATGAACGAGATCACCACGTTCTTATTTTGGTGGATCGGTGGACCAGTAGTCTGTGGAGGTTAGTTAGGGTGAGCAAGTTTGGATTATTTGCTCTGTCTACTGTCGTGGCTCCCCTTTGTTAAATATGCAGTGTTTGCAGAGGGCGATATGCAACCATAACAACACACAGTATGAGTCTGAGGCCAGACTATTTCAGAGTAACAATGAAATGAAAAATGACTTTTGCACCTTGATTTATCATGAGATCATAACTTTTAACAGTCTATGGAAGACTACTCATTTCTGTTCTCTGACTGTCAAATTCAGTTTTAAAACATGCACGCTCAGTTTTCCAAGTTAAAATAACACTTAAATTGACTGCTCCTCCAGGGTACATGTTGAAGTATCCCTTTGCATTATAGTAAACCCCATATCGCTTTTGAATGTGTTTGAATGGCTTAGTTTCCCTATAAGTAGGCATCTGGCATCAGTGTATGAATGCTTGCATGCTAACATGTGGTGTAGAGTGCTTTAGGTGGTCGGAAGACTAGAAAGGTGCCATGTACATTTGGTCCATTTACCATTCATTTTCCTGACTATGATACACTGGCTGTGCACAATAAATCAGTCCAACAGAAACCAGTGATGTTGGGCAAGCCAAAGTGAAAGGTGCCTTTTGTGGTGCAGACAAGCAAACAAGGACAGCACTGTTGCCAACAAATGAACTGACAGCAGTTTGTGAAAGGTTTGGCTCAGGAGCAAGAACGGCTGTACATTTTCTGCTTTTAGTTGGTTTAGTTGGGACTTTTTGATCTTGACCAAAGACTTGGTTTGGGGCTTGAATTGGGGTCTGACTTGGCACTTCTTGGTTCTAACTTATGGCTTGACTTGGGACTTGTTGGTCCTCTAGAAAGACTTGGTTTGGGACTTGATGATTTTGATTTGCATTTAGCTTGAGAGTACTGGGTCTTTACTTCAGGATTTGACTTGGGACTAGTACATCCATAGTACATTAGAACTTTTTGGTTCTAATTTGTTGACTAGATTTGGGACTTGTAAGTGGGGCCTTCACTTTGTACATCTTTGCTGAAGTTTTAATGTTTTAACCTGACTTTGCCCACCTCTTGGTTTTAGAATAAGTGGCTGCTGATCAGAGCATAGTTATTTCTAAGAGTATGGTGTCTGCAAAGCTTAAGGACATGTGATAAGTCACTCTTGGGTCCGTCATCCCATTGTGAGACAGCCTCTCTCTGCATCATGAGCCCTTTTCAACCAGATATAGATAAACAAATGAGTCACATGCTTTTTCACTACATTGTTAACTGTTTGAATGATCATTTGGATCCAACCTAGTATCACTTCTAAATACTAATTAACAGCTGTTACTGCCACTGTGAGAGGAAGTGTCCTCGCAGATTCTACTGCCTCTTCACTGTCAATCAGAAGATTACAATAAAAAGACCATGGCTTGGTCAGTATTAATGCATCACGTACCCAGAGGGAATTCCACATCGTCTCATAGGGGCCACTTCCCTCTCATTTTATATTTATATCTTTGACCTTGTTCAGACTGAAACTGTGGCGAGTGAGGACAAATAAATTACTACCCTCTAGTGAGATTGTAAAATTTCCATTTTGGCTGGATTTGTTCTGTCCTTTTATTCACTCTTTATCTCCTGGGTCTTGCCCCCACCACCACCACCATTCTACTGGGTCATCCAGACATGTACCCCATATCGGGAATGCCCTCTCTGAGCAGAGGGCAGTGGGTCCAGAGAATGAAAATCCAGAGGCTATCGGCTGTAGAGAGTGGGAAAATGACATTGGCCCTGCTAATGGAATCACAACACAGAAAGACATTCATCTGTGTCCCTGCTGCCTGACTATCAAAACAAACAGACCTGAGATGTATCTGAGTGGTTAATGGGCCAGTCAGTGGGATCACTTGTCCATTTTTAATCATGACTGCCATCACTTTCTACTCGCCAACACGGCTAAATAAAAATTATATAACTTTCAAGGCAATAATAGCTCATTTTAGCCTTAATTACATTGAACTTTAGCATTTTTTCATCATTCCATGACCTCTCCAACAAAAACAATGTGCGGATTTTAACCAACTAGATCATTAGCACATAAGTGATGAAGCATCGGACATCAGTTGATTAACCCAAGATCTGACAGCGCCGGCTGTAAGTTGAAATAAACTTGCTGGGTAAAGGTGATTGTGTTAAACGTGGACTGAAAACTGCACTGTAGCACTGTAGCATAACAGAGTAGAGACTTAAAAACGCAGCAGCTGTTTAAATTAGCCAGCATACCTAAAACAGCAACCACTCTGTTTAGGAAGAGCGGGGAGTAAATGAAGGTACAAAGTTTCATTGGTTTACGAGATCAAACCTTTTCTTGTAGTGAAACCCCTCTTTTAACAGGGGACGAGCCAAGAATGTTGCTTTCTGTGAAACACTTTCAGTTGACCACCCGGTGAACCCAACACACGCACACACACACACACACACACATACACACTCCTTCCTCTCACTGATATCTGTTTCAGCGCTACTCTGAGCCGTCTTGCCAGCTGGGTCATCTGCTCCGCTCTGTCTCCCTGTTAGCTACTTTATTGTGCTGGTTGGCTGACTGACTCCGGCTCATTATGAGCAGGTGACAAGGACAAGATGAAGATGGAGGCCAATGTTAGATCACTGGAGCCTGAGAGTCAAGTAGTTAGTCCTGTGTGGAAGGGTGGGAGGACACATTCCAAAGTGTTTTTTGCTCTCTGCATATCTTGAAAAACACTTTTATTACTAATATTTTACTTATCCTGCACATATGTGTGTATATTTCTGAATGTGTTTGCAGGAAATCTGTGTCTGTGTTTACTGAAGCATATTTTTTGGTTTATTATTCAATTATACTTTCCTGTGGTTAAGGTGTCACTGGACACTCAGTGCTGTTAAAGGAGTATTTTGACATTTTGGGAAACACTTATACATTTTCTTTATCGAGCTGGGTAAGAGAAGTGATTCCACTCTTGTGCTCCTCTTAAGTGCTGCATTGCGTGCAGGCTGCAACACGGCTCCTGCGTCTGATCACAGGGATTTTAGACGTTACTTGCAGTTCCACAGGACGCACCGCAGCAGGTCTCAGAGGCGTCCCAGAAGCAGCTCTCTGTTTGCTTCAAGGAGAATATCTGTCTAGTGTGTTTGTGATGTAAGCCACATAAAGATACACAGGACAGATCAAGCTGGGCAGGATGTCAGACAAAACAATTTTTGGTTGATTTTCAAAATAAAATATAATAGTAAAATAAAATAAATAATAATAAAATAGTAGAAGCATAAAAATCAACAAAATGCCAGCAAATTAGCAAAATCTGTCAGGCAAACCACTGCTTCTGACAGAACAAAACTAAATTGCATCGCAGCTATGGAAGCAAGCAGTCCTGTGAACGTCTGGCTCTGGTCCCAGGAATGACTCCAGGAAGTTGTTGTGCCTGTGCCAAGAGATAGTCCAGCACATAACCCCAGTTAAAACCTCAACTTTAGCTTTGTACTAATCAAACGAATGAAATGAAGCATGTTAATGTAGTGTTAAATCCGCATATTAACATAGCCAGGCTAACTGTTTCCCACTTATGCTAAGCTAAGCTAACAATCAGCTGGCTACATGTTTACCTGACAGACCTGAGAGTGTTAAAAGTCTTAGTTTTGTAGGTTTTTCTAAATGATAAACAGACTATTACCATTATTCTATTATTATTGCATGAATCTTATTTTGATATTTATATATGTATTTTATTTCTCATCTTTTTGAATAGTATTATTTTCTGTTAATTGGTGTTTGTTGGAATTAACATTTGATGGAACTTCACTCACCTGTTTACTGTTCACTGTATGATCATAATACTGAGAAAGTCTTGTTTCCCGCGCGCTTGTGTTTGGATCAGAGGTTACTATGACAGCATGGAGCACAGCACCAAAGCAGCCTCAACGGCACCCTCCGTCCCCACCCACTCATCAGAGACTGTGCAGCCTTGACTGGGTTATTTTCACCGTTCACACTTTGTTACATTTCTCTGTTGTCTTGTGTCATTTATCTTGACCATCTGTGATCAGCCATGCCTACAGGCGCCTGGCAAGTTTGGTAAGGCTTACAGCTGGTTGGATTACCTCTGTTGACCTTATCTCTATTCTCTATGTTTTTTTCTAAGGTTGATCTCACACTGTCCACCCCTTCTATTTACAGCCTTTGTTTTACCAGCAGAGCATCCTTATCAGAGAAGAGTCAGTTCAGGTTTCGTGTGTTTACTCAAAGTCTCTTTTGTATTTTTTTCCATCCCAATATCCCATCCCACTTCCTGTGAACGCGACCCGGGCAAAAGCCAAACCCCACCTCCACATGTCTCCCTACAGTGTATTGATTTATCCTAAAAACTGACGCAAGTTACACGAAGACGAGGCCTCCACAGGCTGCATTCTTGTTTTAATTGATGGATGGTGTAACCAATCGGACGCCGTAGTCAACAAAATACTTTACAGGAGACTGATGGATCACCAGTTCTTTACAGGCTGCCGTAGCATCAGACAATTTCAAGTGTCTGTAGAGTTAAATCGCAGGCATCTCAAGTGGGTCGAATGTTTGGAGAGATTTTCAGATGTATATTAACTCACGTCTGCAGCTTCAGATTGTGTCGGTGGATTTGGCTGGATATTAAGGAGAGAGCTGTGATTTGTTGCTCCAGTGCTCAGCTCTGAAAATATATATACGTACTGATTTAGAAGTTCTTCCTTCAGCTGTCCACTCGGAGACAGAGATAGTATCTTTGAAGAATTGTCTGCAACAACCGGAGCATAACTTACTTCACACAGACTGCTCAAGCTGATAGCAAGTCCACATCTGTGTGTGTTTGACTGTCTGTATAGTTCAACCTCTCCCTTTGGCCTCTTTTTCACATCTGCCTCGACAAAAACATCCGTAAAATCCTGCTTATGTTTTCCTAGAAATCAACACTTTCACGAGAAAACAGGAAATTTCTCTCGCGTACATTAATACTGAGTTATTACTGTCCTTTTGCGGGAGGACACTCATTATTCAATAGAAGTGGCTTAGGTCGTTTTCAGTGAGAATGAGATACAAGACACATGATGGAGAAACGTCAAATTACGTTGCTTGCACTAGGAACAATTCAAAATGATTGGAATATACCTATTTCTGTTATGTTAGCGCCACACAGGGAGCAGGAGACACTAGGGGTAGGCCTGAAATGCGAACACTGGACAGGGGTTTGAATGGGTGTATTACTCAAAAGAAACACAAAGCTTACTGGGGATTAGGCGAACAGAAATCCAAGTCCAAAAATCCAAAATGAACAGACAGGAGGAAAACAGGAAATGATCAAAAACAAAACTTAAACTCAAACCGTGACAATCTGCTTCCTGTCCAGCGAGATGAGAAGATCTATCAGTCTAACAGCTGTCAAATCATCACTTGACATCAATTGTGAATTATCACTCAGCCCTGTGGTCGCCCACCTCAGCAAAGCATCTCGACATGTTTCAGCTCACCGTTTCATTATTTTGATTCACCTTCACTACTCTTTAGTAGAAAGAAGCTCAGATGAACCCACTGTGCGCTGCCTGCCCCACATTAAATGACTGATTGAATTAGCAACCAGCTAACTTGGCTAAGCAGAGGTGTAAAAAAACAAACTGACAGCCTCATCAGTAACACCTGTGCTCCTCTAACAGGTCCAATGATCTGCTGCAGAAAAAGGGAGTTGGTGGAGACCGAACCAGTGCTGATTGTGAATGCTAATATTCATAAGGTTGTCATAAATATGAAGTAATGCTAATGATGCTACGTGCAGGCAAAAGTTATTCCAAGCCGTAGCTCTTTTGTTCTTTGAGGGTTGGCGTTTGCGTGCACGTGTTGGTGTGTGTGGTTGATTCAAGGTTGCCTGTGTGTTTTTAATAACTGAGACTGCAGCTGGTGGTACCACTCTCTCTCACTATCTTTGTCTCTTGGATCAAGTCCCGTATCCGCTAAGACCGGGCCCAGAGAGCACCCTTTATATTATTTGCAAGGTGGCGGGTGTTTACTCAAACATCTTCAGATAGAGTCCAGTGGAATCCGGCTCACCACCTGTGTTTGCAGGGAGCGTCTCTGTCCTCAGCGGGTTGTAAATTTGAGACCAACATTGACCAAAGAAAACATTATTCGGGGGTTGAAGGTCACCTGGTTCACTCACAGCCATTAATTACCATTGTCAGTGCAAAAAAAAAAAAAGCTTAAAAAAAGATTCCAGCTTTGGATTCAGACTCAAATGTTTGCATAGAGTTGCTTTTTGTGTGTGACCAGTGCGTAACCTCTCCCCATCCTCACTCTCTGTGCCTCTAATCTGTGAGTCATCAAACCAAGGGAGTTTGCAGAGACTTTGGGCCAACTTTAATATGCAAAGTGTCCAACGGCCTCAAAAAGCTGTTGCCGATTCAGTTTCGTAACACCGGTAGCTCATTTTTCTTCATAATTCTGCCTCCCCGAGACGCCCCCTTCTTGGGACCGTTTATAGATTTTTCCTGTTTCCACTGAGAATTAAAACATAAAACAAGATGAGCGTTTTCTCGTCTGCTGAACTCCCTGCGGTGTTGTAACCGGCTGTGTTCTTGTCTTGCTGCATCTTCTGATATCCAAATGCTCATTTTACAATGGCACAGTAGGGGTTTGTGGAAGTTACTGTGGGTGTGTCTTTGAGACACGTGCAAGTTTCTCCACATTGTTCAGCTCAAGGTCTGGTGTGCAGCAAGGCCAAAACCAACAGCATAGCATGAGGAAGAGAGCAACTAGAAACTGTAAAACAAAGAACTAGACCAAGAGGAACTGCTGTCTACTCCTCTTTCTATCTTTTTTTTTTAATGCTCTCAGTCACTTTTTACATTAAATGTGTTTTACTGGCATGATTATCAAAAAATGGCACTTTTTTCTATGAAGTTTGGTTGGGACCAAATGTAACAGATAAAGTGATCTCTTCATTCCTGTACCGTTTGCCACCTGTATGTAGAGGGGCTCCTCCCTCTTTCTTCATATCAGCAAATAGCTCAGACTTTAGGATCCAGAACAAACACACACACACAAACACACACACACACACAGTTTGTCTGTAAAAGAGCAGGGAGGAACCATCTGGGACGAACTTATCTAGACTCAACCTGCTGAAACAAAAGAGAGCTTCACACATAAAAATATATTGCACGCAGAGGCAAAATATACTGTGCACCTGGGGTCGCACCAACACACACACACACACACACACACACACACACACACACACACGTAGGTGACACACAACTGCGTGCAATAACCCCAGCTCGGATCTGTGCATTAAGATTAATCCGATCATTGCTTCAGACTCTCACTCTAGAGTGGATTTACAAAGGTTAGACTGATGTAGAAACACTTCCAGTACCACAAATAATTTTTGAAAGCATATAGTTATATATTGTATTTTTAGAAATTGATTAAAAGACTGTTTGAAATGTACATTGACGCATTATTTCATGAGACTCAAAGGTTTTCAGAGCAGGCTTTGTTTTGTTTTAGTCGGGTTTGTGGAATCAGAGAGAGAGCAGGAGAAGGCAGACTGGAGGAGGCCTAGTGACAGTGATGGAGTCGCCTATTTAAAGGTGCTCCACCTTAACATGAGTCGTCTGTGTGTGGAAAAACAAAATATTTCCACACTGGGATCACTGGGAGAGCACCGGGGGTAAGCTAGTCCAGTTTTCATTTGAAGATAATTTGTTGTTCATTGAGCAGGAATGCATTCCATTGGCCGCGGGGGCCATCAATCTTCGGACCAGATTGGTCGACTGGTCAGATGCCTGAGCGCTCCTCTGGGAGAGAGGGCAGCCATGTTAATATGGAGAGCGGAGGTGTGTGTGTGTGTGTGTGTGTGTGGTTGTCTTTCCCCATTGATCTGTGTTTGTGTGTTCCTGAGGAAGAAGTGAGAGAAGACTGAGACGAAAAGACGAGAGGGAGAGGAGCGGCAGACAGACCTGGCCGTCTCACTGTGGCTGCCTGTCTTTGTGCTGCTGGCTTATTTCTCAGTCTGAGTCCCATCAGAGATCACAGGGCTTATCATGATGGATCAGCGTCTATTTATCAGCAAAACACAGAGCAAAACGTTGTGTTCAACAGGCGACGGCAGCTGAAAGGAGTGTAAGATTGTTAAAGAAGGTAGTTGCTACACAAAATGTGCCGCTTGTGTTTAATGCAGGACCCTGCTAGTTAATGATTATTTTTTTTAATTTAACCTTTATTTTACAAGGCAAGACATTAAAAATGGCTTCTTTTTTTACAATGGCAAAACACAATCAATCAAATCAATCAAGTAACACATTGTCAAGTATCATTAACAGCCTTACTTTAAAAGCAGTGATTGAGAAGCAGTCCGGAGAGCTTCAGGGAAGCTGCAGCGTCAAATGCTAATCATCATGTGCCTCATCCCTTCAGTTGATCTGATCTGATTAGCGCTGCTTCAAAGCAGTTAGCATAGTGACAGAGTTTCAGTCACAATTCAAAGGCCTTCGTAGCAAAGAAACATGTTAGCTCCTCTGTGTAACCGAGCGAGAGTCGCGCATGTGAAAGCTTCAGTGCTCCGGCTTTGGGCTGAACCACTGACATACAGTAACGAATTAGTCTGTGATTGAAAGAAGCAAAATGAGAATGAACAGGTTGTGGATTATTGGGGAATTTAGTGCATTAATCTGCCATTTACATGTTTTATACAGTGTACGGTGCATTGTGAGCGCTATTACAGATCAGCTAATTGTAATGTGAAACCCCGCTTTAATGATCTGATTAATACTGAGTCACACGAGCTCACCGCTCATTAGCACAACATCCATTTTACTCCCCGCGTCAGCCACTGTCTGGCTCTGAGGGAAACAGCATCAGTCATGTGCACGGGTGAAAGTGAGAGTGCACATGCACGCGTGAGTGCGTATGCATATGTGCACACGCTCTCTTATTTCCAGGATGCTTGTTGATGGCTGAACAAAGTAGTCTGACACACTGATTCTTCTCCTCGTGACAAGCACTTTTAACGCAGCGCTCCTCCTGCCTCCTCCCTCATCCTCTCCTCCTCACCCTCTCTCTCTCTCTCTCTCTCTGTTCCTTGCAGAGTTGAAGAGTTGAATCATGGGTCAGCAGTTCTTTGCGCAGAGAGAGCCAGACTAGATTTCCAGATGGTGAAGTCACCATCTATCTCTGCTCATTAGTTTAACACAGATACACCCAGAGTCACACTTATGTGCACGCACACACACACACGCGCACACGCACACACACGTAAATGCACACCGAATTGCTGTAAACGCACAAAAAGTAAACAGCAACAACACACGCTGTGTTACTTGTGCGCTGCATCCTGTGACGTGTGGTGTGTAAAACAAACTGGGACATGTCGGAGCTGTAATTGGTTCCAGGGGAAGAGCATGATGGGAAGAAAAGCGCTGAGTGGACACTTCCGTTAAGAGGGGGAAAACCCACTTTAACTGTGACACTGCAGTGCTTCAGTCAGTCTTCGTGTGTGTGTGTGTGTTTGTGTTTGTGTTTGTGTCCACCAGTGGCAGTTTGCCAGCGACTTTGGCCCACTGAGCAGCCGTTTGTCTTGAAGCGCACAAGCCTCAGGAAAATACAAATGAGTCCCCAAAATCAAGACATGATGTTGAAGCTGGAGGACTTGTTTGATAAAGTTTTGGTTAATAATGCTGAAGACTAACTGTGTCCAGCTGTTTGACACTGCAACATCTGTCCCAGTGGCTTTAAAGTGGCCATGTTTCCATCTCGGTCGAGTTCTTATTAAATCAGTGTTTTCTTCTGTTTGTTTTCCAAATGTGATCCGTTTTACAAGATGACGAGGAAATCACTCGGATTCTGTAGGCGGCCGTTAAAAATAACTTATCTAATGTGAAAGTTTCTGGTGTGTCAGTGTGTGTGTGTGTCTGTGTGTGTGTTTGTTTGTTTGTTGGTTGGTTGCCACGGCCACAAGACAGCTGGCAAAAACGTGGATCATCAGTCGATAACAGGCCTTTGATCAGAAAAAGTGGCACTGCTCAAGGACAGCACACACACACACACACACACACACACACACACACACACTATGTCTGAGAGACATGATTTTGACAAAAATGTGATTGTTTTCAGTTGGCAGCAATCTGAACAGACAGTGTGCTATTATAAAGTAGCAGTTCAGCCCAGTATCAAGGATATTTCAAATGAACTATTTCCCAGTGCACAGTTTAAGTGCGGCGTGGGGAGATGTGGCCTTTGTTTACTGCAGAAACAGGGAAAGTGCTGCTGTGGGGGTCAGAGCTGACGTTCACCAGAGCCATACCGCAGTCGCCACAGGTAGATAAAGTGAAAATAAATCATTTTTTTTTTTAAATGTTCACTTTGTATTTTTAAAAAGATGGTTTTCTTTTAATCTTTCCTGCTGACTGAGCGGTATTGCAGGTGAATAGTTTGGCCTAAAGGGAGCTGCGCTTTAAGCTGCAGTTTGTCTGATGGCCACAGGGTGAAGAGGCAAACACAACAAGGTGTACATGTCAACTGAATTTTGGATTAATGCGCCTTTCCATCCGCTTCTGTTAGGTGATCATTAGGAAATGGTGCTGGTTCTTCAGTCAGGTGCCATTAAACCACTGCGCAGCGTGAGGACAGTGTGGTGATTAAATAGCACCAGTCAAAACTCAACTGACAACTGGCAAATAATGTTGACAACATGACTGAAAACGTATCGGTTGTATGGATTAATGTGAGGGAAGTTACAGTCTCCACTGCTCCACACGCTGGGTACCTTTAAGTCACATGACTCTTCTACGGCATGACTTACTTCCTGAATTGATCTCACTCTATTGCCGTGCAAGTTTTAAGCCTCAAAAGCTAATTTCACTTCCGACTTTGTCCTTGTAATTAAAAAATAATTATATATGTGTGTATATTGCCTTGATTGACAGATGTCTCAGCCATCACAGTAGCTGCTCCCAGCTCATCCAACTCCTCCTTATGCCCATATTTGGATATCCTGGCGGTGACAACCAAGGCAATGAGCGGCAGCATCTTCCAAGCGTCTCCAGACACCGCAAACATCACATCACGGTTCTTGTATCCAGAGCTGACGCTTCTCTGGCTGCGCACACGCAAACTCCCGTGTCACACTGACCTTAAGAGGCAAACAGACAACAATTCAAAACGTGCACACGCAGCACACAGACGATCAGACAGACCGGGGCCAAAATGCACAAGAGGAATCATTTATATCCACATGCTGTGAATGATCCAGGTTCAGCCTCAGACTCTGAACAGACTCTAAAACTCTGTTCACATTTGTCGTATCTTTAAGGAAAAACACACAAAAACACACACATTTTGATTTATGTTTTTATAATGAGTCAGTTTTGAAGGGTTATTCGGAGTGGATGTGACAGTGGGCTTGTGTGAAGATGCTTCATCATAGCTGTCCCCCTCCTGGTCTTCAGGCCATCTGGACTTGTGCGGCTGCGGGGTCACGCACAACCATCGGCCCGTTTCTCCTGGAACACGCTGAAGCGGGTCCACAGAGAAATGCTGAAGGATGACAAGGGAGCAGTAAAGAAGAGCTGGATATTCAGTTTAATGAATGAAAGCTAAAAAGAGGCCGAAGACTCAGAAACTGTGAGATTCAGCAAAATTATATTATTATTATTAGATTTAAGGGTTGAATTTAATGCCGATTGATCAGTTAAAACGAAGAAGAAGAATTAATAGGAGAAATTTAGAATAAAAAAAACTAAAAAATAACTAATTACTAAAATTATTACAAAATGAATTCATGCAGAGACATTAATAAAGCTGACATCTATTGACTTCAGATCAGTTTTGTTCGCATAACGTGTCTGATTTCTGTTTTTTTTTTCAGGTGCAGCAGGAGTCCTGAGGTGACGGAAGAAGACCTGATCCTTTTCATTGTGTTCTTATCGCAGACTGTTCGGTTCGGTTTGCATGTTTTGGGGTTTTTTTTCAGGCCATGTGTGTCACTGGGCGCCTCGCGCAGGTGCTAAAACACGAGATTTGCATTAAATGAGACGTTATCCTCCCTTTAGCCTGTCGCGCGCCGCGACCGACACACACGCACTCACGCGCACGGACGCATAAGAAGATTCTAACGGACTTCGCGGACGCTTATCATTTAACAGAGAGCAGAAAGAGCGCGGACTGAAGGGGAAAAGCGTCTGTGTGGAGCACTTAGATAATAATAATAATAATAATAATAATAATAATAATAATAATACATGTAAAAACTATTAAAAGCCTAAATGCTATAAACATAACACCTGAATGTAGATGTCTGTCTGAGCTCTTGGACTTTAGAGGGACTCGGCTGAGAAGCAAATGTGCCAGCTTGGACACTTGGTTAATTCAGCAGAAATGTCAAACACTTGCAGGTTGTGAGGACCTGACGTTTCACAGGATTGTGAATTGAAGCTGTTTATCAGTCTAACATCTCAGGAAAAACACACTTGTTTGTCATTTTACACAAAGATGAGAACAGCGTCTTAAACATAGAGACAGGATGGACCTCGAGAACACGCCCGGGTCTGGAGCTGAAATCTACCAGCTGGACCTTCATTTCATTACAAAGTTGGAGACAAATAAAACAGTAATGTACAAAAGGCAAACACTACAGTAGGTCACGCAGCAGATTGCACAACACAAATCAAACAGTGGTGTCAGGGAGAAACACAACAAACGACAGAAGCGGGTCTCAGAATGAGACGCGGCCGTATCTGAATACTCAGAGTTTAACACACTGCGGTGGAGGAAGGTTCTTCAGAGAACCTGGGACGACTAACTGTGCATTATAAAGACTCGTAAAGTGCATTATGGTTTATGTATTTATCTCAAATGTATTTATTTATAATATTTGGTTAATGTAGTGCTAGAATAAAATTATTCGTTATGCACATTTTTTAACCGTGCAATATAAATTAAAAAAAAATCTGAATTTAATTGAAACTAAATGATAAAATGCCTCATTTATTTAAAATATGCCCGACGTTTTTAAATGTATTTGTCCAGCAACCATAAATCATATTTGTAATCGAATACTGTGTCAGCGTCTCAGGCCTTTTTAACGCAGGTCTCCCCGCTCCACTGTCACTCTGGCCTGAATATCAGCTGTACATATTAAAGCGTGTAAAATGGAATAAACGAAAAAAAAAAAAAAAGGCGTGGGACTCAGCGCGTAAATCCACTGGATTTATAGTCACGCGGGTCGTTGTGTACCTAATTAATTAATTAAAGCGTTTTCATTTCCCCCCCCCATAATGATTAAAAATCATTCAAAACTAATTAGATATGTACCTGATCCAGGAGGTAAACGGAGGTGTAACTTAAACCAACAGTGTTCTCTACAGGCTCATATGTTTAATTTCATTTTATTCCTTTAAAAAAGGGATTCCCGCGCGAGGCCCCTCTGTCTCTGTCCAGGTGAATATTAATATTTTAATAGACCATCACAGCATGTTACAGATATTTCTTTTCGATTAGAAGCGTCTTAAAATAGCTGCTCTGATGTTTTTTTTGACTAAAGGTAATACGTGTCTGTGTACCTGAGCCTGAAAAATTCAACTAGCTGACAAAAATCAGCCTCTCAGTGTAGATTTATGAGGAAGATGTTCATCTGGGGTTCCTCATTTCTTTCTCAAAAAAACTGAGAAAAATTCCTCATAATGAGGAAAATTCCTCATAATGAATTTTTCTCAAAATGTTAAAAAAAAAAAAGATTATCTTTTTAAATTCACTGGGGTCAAAGTGTGTGTGTGTGTGTGTGTGTGTGTGTGTGTGTGTGCTGTTCAGCGTACACTAAATGAATGAAGTCGGAGGGCTCCTGTCCCTCATCACCTCCTGACTCCACCTCCCACCCTCCTCATACACACACACACACACACACAGAGGGGCTGAGAGCGTGGAGGGAAAAGAGGGCTACTCCTCCTCACTCCTCCACTCCTCTGTCTCCATTCACTGAGAACGCTCTCAGCAGAAGCCTCTCTCCTCCTTGAATGGACTCATCATCTCTGTGAGTCCAACCCTCTCCTGCTGTCGTTGTGGACTGAAGTGGCGAAGACCGCGGCTCACCGTCGTCTTGAACTTTTCTTACTACTTTTCCTCCTCGTACTGCTGCTGAGAAAACTCGAGTGCTGTGACTTTGTCGTGTCGCCATGAACTTCTGCTGGA
This sequence comes from Datnioides undecimradiatus, assembly GCA_008933995.1. Classification (NCBI taxonomy): domain Eukaryota; kingdom Metazoa; phylum Chordata; class Actinopteri; order Lobotiformes; family Datnioididae; genus Datnioides; species Datnioides undecimradiatus. The sequence continues at coordinate 812,291 of WARS01000054.1, read as the reverse complement.
CTTAAGGAGTTTCCAGAGCAGCTGTGTGGCGTCGTAAACAACTGATGGGCAAGAACCGCAGCAGAGAAGACTCGTGAAAGAGAAGACACAGTTCTTATAGTGATAGAAAGACTCTGTGAACTCTTGAGGATTTAGTGTGTGGTGGCTGATTTTGGTTTGGGTCAGCCAGACACTCAGGCAGGGTGGTAGACGGGTAGAAAGGTACAGGGTGACAGATCAAATTTAAAAATAGCCTACCTTTGTCCCAGTTTTCTCCCCTGGACCACAATGGGTTCAGATGTGCGTGACCTGAACTCCCTGCTGCCCCCGCTTCCGGCGGGTCCCAGCCCCGGCTGCCCGGCCCTGCCCGTTAGCACGGCCCCTCAGTGGGCTCCCGTCCTGGACTTCCACACCGCCGCCTCCCCATACTCCTCCCTGGCTGCTCCCCACACCTCCCTGGGGCCACACTCCTTCATCAAGCAGGAGCCCAGCTGGGGGGCCACCAGCGACCCCCACCACCTCGACACAGACCCTCACTGCGGCCTCAGTGCCTTCACTGTCCACTTCTCGGGGCAGTTCACTGGGACAGGGGCCTGCAGGTATGGGGCGGCATTCGGCGCACCGCCACCACCTCCACCAGCTCCCAGTCAGCCGTCGTCTGTGACCGCCCCGCACCACCACCAGACCCCCAGCAGGATGTTCAGCAACCCACCGTACCTGACCAACTGCATGGACTCACAGCAGGCGGCCCGCAACCAGACAGGTAGGGCTGGAGGAGGACAGGTGTGTGTGTGTGTGTGTGTGTGTGTGTGTGTGTGTGTGAATCACAAAATCATCACTAGCTTTGACTGACTTTTAGCTTTAAATGAAACTAATGAAACCTGTCAACTGAAATGAAACGCTGGTGCAGGACACTGTTTGGTCAGCCTGCAGAGATGCTGTGCGTTCTTGGCACCCCGTCTTTATATTTTACATGCTTTAAATGGCAGCTGATGTGCTGCCTTCACTGACTGGCTGCCTTTAACCTTAATTTAACACAGCATCACTGAATATGTCATAACCAAGGAGACCACAACACAAAAGCAGATGCAAGTTATTGAGAAATCCTTTTAAAAAGTGTTGTAGGGCTGTGTAGAAAGGTGGCCCAGCTCATACACTCACACAAGACTGATGGCTGTTATTTAGAAATCAGTGTAAATCCAAGCACCACTTACTGAACAATCACTTCACTATTTACAAATCAATTGTTAAGCCACAGATTCTGGGGCCTGTAGTTTAGTGCAGTTTGTGTGCGAAAGTGAAAAAAAAGAAACAATTGTCAGTTTAATTCCTGAAGTCTTGACTCTTACTTGAGGTTCACTCCTCCTCGCCTCTATATTGCTATTTATTCATAAATCAAATGTTACTACTTGACACTCTCAGTTCATTTATTCATTTGTCCTATATTTTTTAATTTCATGTTTTGGAATTTAATATTTGAACTGGAGTTTGTCAAAACAGGTTTAAAACATTTGATGCTCGGTGTCCCAAAGGTGCGTGAACACACCTCAATTATGTTGAGGATTTTATGTGAAGTTCTTCTTTAATGGACGAACAACACATCTGATTATTTTTGATCACATGTTGTCTGAAGCTGCGGAGCATTAAACAACAGGCCCCCATCACGGTTAAAGTAAAGCCTGAACAAAGTATTTCTGTTCATGTAATCTTTAATATTTTTTTGTTAAATAGAAAGATTGAAAAAATACAATTTGTATAAAATTACAATGGACAAGTACCATGTTTTTCTGCACAGTTATAATTAAAAGAAACTGATGCATCAAACGTAATTCATCTTTATAGCTGTTAGACTCTTTCTCACACTTTGTTTTCTACGTTAGCATGGCACGGCTATAGATTTTTTTAAAGGACCAATTGGAAAAATACCCACTAAGAAAAAATTGTCTCTGTGAAAATCTCACAATCTTTCCTTTCTGCAAAAATTTTTTTTTTATCCGTTGTTGCTCGTGTTGAACTCCTGAAACCGATTAAGATGCAAATTTTGTGTTGGAGAGAAAATTCCCTTGAAATCCTTTGCACTTGTTTTCATTGTCTATGTTGAATCACGTCATGCAGTGAAATCATTGCATTTAATTTTTCTATTCAAACCAGAGTTTTGAATAATAACTGAAACATTGTGAGGAAATGTGTGAAAGGTTACTTATGGGATTTTACACACGTGTGATACCTCCTCTCTTTTTAAATCCCAACCTGCCGTATTTTAAATTTTTTTTGACGATAGCCCCTCATCCCCAGTCTTTCCCGTGCAGGATAATGACTCATGCTAGTGGTTAGCCAACAGATTAATTAGTAATAACACGCTTATCAAGCAGATAATTTAGTAATAACATTGCAATCAAAGAGCTGCGCCGACCCCTAACCTGCTTTATCTGCTCCCCGCTGTGGCTCGACGACACAGACAAACAAACTAACAGCAGGACTTGGGTCACACAGTAGAGCTGATAAGAGAGCAGGGTCACACAGACTGTCACTGTCAGCTCCCTTCAACAGGGACTTCTTTAATATCAGAGCTGTGCATTTATTGTGTTTAATATCATATGTATTAATATCTCAAATGCACATTTCACTCTAGATTTGTGCAGAGAGGCGCGTGGCTGCATTTAAAACACGGCCTCATCAGTGATTGGAGTATAAATGTATCATAGATGCAAACATAAGAAACGAGATATTCTCATGTTTCGTAGTTTAAGTGTGAAGTAGCTTCTGCAGGTTTTATCTGTAAACAGTTGTGGTAGCGATGTGGTAGCGAGACGCGATAACCTGTGGTGCTGCTCAGGTTTAAAGATAATGCTTAACATGAAGCATCAGCGTCTTTGAAACTGTGACGGACTGTAGGAAAAGTATGTTCTCATTTCTGATAGAACCATAAATAGCTGCCACAGTCGGGATTTAACATAAAATGAAAACCTGACATCTTCACGTTTCAAACACTGGATTTCAATTTGTGTTGAGAAAAAGTACTGGGGTATTTCCAGACTTTGGGTTTTCCATTTGAATACAAATTGACCTCATCACCTCAGTGCTGGACTTCAAGGCAACAAAAGCATCACCACACACACACACACACACACACACACACAGAGGAGTCAGACAGGGGTGAGTAGAAGATAAATGAAGACGTTTAATGAGTTTTTTCTCTCCTCTCCCTCCTCACTCCTCTCCCCCAATGATCCTCAGAGTAAAGTGAGTGAAAGTGCTGCATTTTAATTAATGAAGCATGTATGTGAGAGTGAGAGGTGGTGTGTAAGTGTGTGTGTGTGTGTGTGTATGTGCACGCATGTGATTTATGGGACTGCGTTGTGCCCCTTAGGTCAGTCTAAGTCATGAGTCAGGTCTGGTCTGGGATGTCAGGCACAGACCTCTCCTCCAAATAACAGTGTGTGTGTGTCTTTGTGTGTCTGCGCGTGTGCACATGTGTGCTGTGTTGTTACACACATTACAAGCCCTAAAATTATATTGCATAATGAAACCAAATCAAAGACATAATCCCAGTAAATACTGACATCAGTCTTGTCATTTCTCTGAACTGTTAATTGCTTTTATACACTCATAGCATATATGTGCATAAAGCTGCACTTAGATACCTGCAGACTGCATACATTTAAACTTTTTGGGCAAAATGACATATCCTCCATTAAAAATCAACGTAAAATCATTTGGCGATGAATGAATCAGAAATGTCTTCAACATATTTGTGGAAACAGTTCTTCATATGTTTCTCATAGTCTTGAATCCTCACTGAGGATTTACTCCGTGACCTGGACGTGTCAGAGATGGCGCGCACAGGAATCTTTTAGCTCCGAAAAGCAGCAGATTGTGCGGATGTTCTATGGAGAAGCACCAAACTTTATCATGAATCTTTGGGGGTTTTTTTTCATTTAAGTTTTGTCTTCTGCTCTGTCCAGCAGCTTTTATACTAACTTCACTGTCTATTCTTATCAGAGGAGAAGCAGAGTTAAAACATGTAGTCACACTCATTATAAAACAGGTGCCAAATGCAAATTTATCCATCCTGAACTGTTAAAAGTTGTATAGACTGATAATGCCAACTCTCACCATGTCACCGTAGCTGGTGATGTATGTAGTGAACGACAAAAGTGAGTATGTTTCAGAGTTGAAGATGAGGCTGACTGTGTGTTTTCCTGCTCTTTGTGTTGCAGGTTACAGCACAGTTGCATTTGATGGGGCCGGCAATTACGGCCACACTCCCACACACCACAGCTCGCAGTTCTCCAACCACTCCTTCAAACATGAAGACGCTTTGACTCAGCAAAGCACCATGGGTAAGGCCGCATAATCTTGAAGTGCACTAGCATCGTATGTTTTTTCCAGTCAATTGATGCATCAGTCACACATATCTGGTAAATTGTACCAGATATCTGTCCCCAGAGAACCTGTTATGAGGCCACTCAAAGGTTTTCCTACAGGCCCAACTCAATGCTCCTCTGCCAGAGAGTAACTAGACTGTATAATAAGATAAAAAGGTTGTAGTGACTTCATTTATGTCTTTATAGACTGGGTATTGTCCCCAGAGAAATGAATAAAAATGACACTTTGGACAATTAAATTAGTTCAATTAATTAATGTTATTTACAGCTCATAATTAGTAATTAAATGTATCTTAATTTAACTGAATGTCTGTCAGCCCAGGTTCTTTTTATATTTGTATTAAAATCAATAAAAATGAATTAATCTACAGTTCAATTCATTTGGATGTGTAATTTGTACCTTAACAAACCTTAACAGTCATGTGAACTTAGCAGAGACGGTAATGCTACTCAGCTAAGCTAGTTAGCAGGAGTTTAGCTGGTTTTTGGTCCCTGTAAAATTTAACCCCTTCCTCTTTTAGTTATATTAGGAAGCACAGACTATATCATGGGGGTGTCCATGGGGTAAAATGCCTATTTTTCATTTACAAATACTTGCCAAGGGGAAAAAAAGAGATTAACTTTGCTTTGAGCTAATGCTAGTTGTTTTCTCGCCAGCTAGATTTCACTTGATGTAGCTCTCTTGCTTTAGCTATTTAGCTAGCTGTAACTGCTGTTGAGCACGATAACATATTTTAATGTGTGTGTATTGTTGTTATTACAAATGGTTTAAACTGGATTTACAGTTTAAACTTAAAAAGAAAGTTACGTAAAGTTTTGTATAAATATGCAGTTTTTCCATTTTGCCATAGGGCAGTTCTGTTGTATTATAAGCTGCACGCTGTCCTCTCCCTGTCCAAACTGCCATTAGCATGGGTTTAAATGTAACTCATAGCTTTAAACCAAAGTCGTACAAATAGTCCTGATGAATAGTCCTGACTGTACCAGCCTCAGTGTATTTACTGTCAAATTCCTTCTGCACAGGTCTGGACTTTGACACATTTTGTCCAGAATAAGTTGGGCATCTATTCTTGTCTTTCAACGTTTCTCTTAAAAACTATGTCCACGGGTGTCTTCAGTAAGAACAAAAGTAGATCTCTGTGTGTATTTAAAGCCCCTGTGTGAGTGCACAGCTGCGTCTGGATGGCATCTCCATGGCCCTCACCTTGGGAGTGTGTTGTCCCTTATTCTGACATTAAGGCGGTGACCTCGCCTGTCGGAGGCATAAATCAGCCTTGCTCACAAACTCCCTCGTCTCGCCCCTCTCATCCCCTCTTTCATCCACCCACCTCTGCCTTCAATCCCTCCTCTGCGCATGTTTGTGGTAAATATTTAAATGTGTTTGTTTTGCGAACCCGTCGCTGTAAATTTCTGCCGTCTTTAATGGCAAAGATGAGTAGGAGAGTTTGAGCTGAGAGGGATCCTGGAATGTAGAGAAATGTCCAGGGAGCCATTTGCTCCACTGCCGTGGAAGCTTGGAGAGAGGAGCGTGAAGCGAAGGGTCTTTATTTGTAGAAGACGCCAGCGAAAAGTGGAGACAAATAGGAAGAGGGCGGCGTTTAAAAGAAGAAGAGATATAGTGGAAGTTTAAACCATATATTATATCTATTGTGTGTGTGTGTGTGTGTGTGTGTGTGTGTGTGTGTGTGTGTGCTCGTGCTGTACAGGTGAGCAGCAGTATCCTGTACCTCCTCCTGTCTACGGATGTCACACGCCCTCAGACAGCTGCACAGGCAGCCAGGCTCTGCTGCTGAGGAACCCTTACAACAGGTAACACACACACACACACACATTTACACACTCATGCTCTCCTCAAAATCTATTTTTATAATAACCAGCAGCAATTAAAGCTGGAAAGGTTTCAGGAAGCATCGCTGATTGTTTCGGATCAGACGGCAGTTATTCATTGAAAGGTAGCAGGATGTGGACAGGATGTTCACATTGAGGACAGGTCTGTCTGCCACAGCGGCTTCCTCTGTGGTGTGGCTCTCCTTCCTCTGGGTGCTTTTTTTCAGCCGTTTCGGTTGTTTTCGTGCTAACTTGGTCATGAGGAGTGTGGATATCTCCCTAAAGTGGTTTCAAAATGTTGTTTATGTGCGGATGAGACACCCTCGAAAGTCACGGTGCCACTGGAGGAAGTAAACCAACAGTGGCAGGAAATTCTGAGGGGACGTGGGTTGATTTAATGATTGGAAAATATTCAAAGAATATCATAAATCAGCTTACTCGGTAAAGCTCTCAAAATCAAATCTAAAACCATTTCTCCTCTGATAGAGAGTCAAGTTTGTCAAGGGTTTAAAGGATTTTAAATAAAAAGAAAAAAAGAAGGAAATGAGCAGAAAATAAAGCAAAAGCATCGACAGCCGGCTGATTCCCATTTCGTTGGGTCACATCAAGAGGTTTTTCCAAAACACAGTGATTTGCTGCAGTAGATGAATGATTGGAATGCTTCATTTCAGAAATATTTCCACTCAACAAACTGCTGTCTGTGGAGAAAAACCGCAGCTATAGCCCATTTTTCCCTTTCAACCTACTCATTGATTCACCAACAGCTCATCGATGGGTCACTCTACTCTTTTTACTGATATGAAGCGTGAAAAGGGAATTTCGTGTTTCTTCTACGTGGCAAATGTCGATGCAACATTTAATTGTAGGTGTTTTTCACAGCAGATATTTGACTTGAAGAACATTTGTTACTATCAACAGTAATCATGGCCTCGTTCAACTGGCTGTACATCTTATGGGTGGTCAAATGGTAAATTGCCTGTAATTACATAGCGCTTTTCTAGTCCCTTGACCACTCAAAGTGCTTCACACAGCAAGTCGGCATTCACCCATTCACCCTCAGGAAACTGAGGAAACTAACCCATTCACACACTGATGACGCAGCGTCAGGAGCAGTTTGTGGTTCTGTGTCTTGCCCGAGGACACTTCGGCGTGCAGCCCAGGATCGAACCTTCAAACTGACTGGTGGACAACCTGCTCTACCTCTGAGCCGCAGCCAGCCAAATGCAAGTCACACACACACACAGACATACTCACACACACTGAGACACCTAAATGGTTACAGTGTCCACAGATGTCCTTCGGTCCCACCAGAATGATTCAAATTGTCTAGTTCACCTCCAGCCACAGCCCTTCCTACACTCCCTACTCTCCCTGTAGACTACAAGCCAAAGTTGAATACTTGTCTGTTTTGCACTGACTCCTGTTTTGAAATGACGATGAATCCTGTTCCTCTGAATTTAATAAACTGGACATCTTCAAGCACACCTCCTCACACACCTCATACTCCTTTTACGTCCTCTAAACTGAATACTTGTTATGTTTCTACGTGAAACATCATTCACATGACACTGACGCTGTGTATTCATATGACTGAGTAAGTAAATAACACAGCAGGGTTGGATACTAGCATTCCATTGTGTATGTGTGTTATATGTGTGTGTGTTAGCGAGAGAGAGAGAGAAACAGAGAGATGTGGGGTGGACAAAACTTCCCTGAAAGTCTCAGTCTGAGGGTCTTCTTTGTCATAAACATAACTGATATCTGCTCAGCACACACACACACACACAAAGAGAACATGCATACAAACACACACACACACACACACACGGCTGCAAAGACTCATGTGAGTTGAGTCAGTTGTCTAATCTCGCAGCCTGGTACCAACAGGACTGTATTTACTCTGCAGGCCGGGCTGTCAGCTTGGCCTGCTGGAACAACATGAAATGAAAACATGAGGTCTTATTAATCCACACACGCGCACACACACAAACACACCCAGGCCTCCAAGACAACAACAATCCAGCTAGAAAATACAGCGTTTGAAGGAAAACACTTGCAGTTTTCAAAATCCTGCAGCTTTTTGAGAGTGTAAAGGATTAGTTCACTCAAATCAGAAAAAGAACTCGTGTGGTGACTTGTCCTGCAAATAGTTTGGGTTATTGGTTGAGTTTCTGCACCCAACACAATACAGTTGATGTAACATTGTTTCTGGGAAGATGTTGCTCCATCAGAAGTAGTGTCGCTCAGTTTGGTCCAGACTGAGCTATCTAAACAACAGTTAACTGGATTACAGTGAAATTTTGTGCATTTGAGGTTCATCATCTCCGTGGGATGAACCAAGGATTTTTTTTTATTTAGTACCACCAAGAGGCAGACATTTGTGCTGTTTCTGAGTAAAACATCTCAACAACTTTCAGATTGATCACCATAAAATGAGCCTCAGACATGTGCTGTCCATAGGAGTGGGAGTGCTTTTTATAAGAGAGGGCTGAGCCAAGATTGTGCCCGCAAGAAAAATGTGAGTGAAGATCACAGAACCACTAGAGTGAGCATGTGGGAGTAGCAGTCAGGACAGCTTGTGTTCTCTACACTCTGAGTTTGATGTGAGGAAGTAACAGTAACATGAAGTTGATTTGCTGGTTTGCAGTGGGTCTCTCATTAGTCTGTTTGTCTTGTTAACTCAGCTGAGCTGTGCATCTCTCTCTCGCTCGCTCGCTATCTACTTGCAGGGATGTGCTGACTTTGTGGTTGACTGAAGCAACAAGACACAGCGTTCATGAAATGTCTTTGGCAGACAATACATAGGTGTGATGGCACACCTCATAGGTATGGATTTGGTTGTCCATCTTATGGAGGCACATACTCAGCAATTAACAACCACTAAGTGTTCAGCCAAGTACAAATAGTATTTTATGCTTGAAAATGAATAGAGGAAATCTGTGGGAGTCATTTCTGAGCCTAATGCAACTGAGGAGCTGATGAGCTGGGTCTGGGTCTGGATCTGACCCACAGCATGGATATCTTTAATTATGTCCTGACCTTTGCTCAAACCGTGAGGATTTATATTTGCGTACACTGTGTATGATGTAAATACCTGCAGGGCCAATGGCATTCACAAGAACCTCAACTCTATTTGGTCTTTTTCTTTTTATTGTGTTGCTTATTTGCAAGTGTTTGCATGCTGGCTTGCATCTTAAATTCAGATGGTGAGCATGGTAAACATTATAGCTGATTGACATCAGCATGTAACATTTTGAGTGTGAGCATGTTAGCATGCTGACGTTAATGTTACAAAGTACCACTGTGCCCAAGTGCTGCTTCACATAACTGCCCTTGCTCTCGGTGCTTTGGGTGCTACGAACAAACAAAGAAACTTCCTCGACCTCCATTGTATTGGGCAGGAATGTAACTGAAAGCATTCACTCAAGTTCTGTACTTAGGCTTAATGTTGAGGTACTTGTACTTAGTATTTCCATTTACTGCCACTTTATACTAGTGCTTTGTTACCCAGTAGTTATTCTAGTGGTTCAGTTGATACAAAACTTAATGAACAAAGAAATTATGATATAATTTTATCAGAAACATTTTACTTTATCTGTATGGGGAACCTAACAAACTAACTTGCAGTACATTAAGTGATTATACTTGAGTAAAACTTAAATATAATTTGGATTGCATGACTTTTACTTGAGTATTCTACACTGCGATATTGCTGCTAAATAAGGTCTGAGTGCTTCCTCTTCCACTGGGTGGGGACTTTCATTTCAAAGGGTGTTTTCCCCAAACTCATTGTGACTACTTTCTGGTTATTATGGATTTGACTCTAATTTGTAGAATGGACCTAATGGTTTATAGTTGCATAACTTTGTTGATCCATGGCATCTATCTCCATCAATGACAGTTTCTGCTGCAGGCATCATCAAGATGGGTTTCCCAGGAAAGACCTCCTGCAAAGGACATTGGGTGTTTAGTGCAGAAATAGGGCCAAGATCACTCGTTAAATAGACGTAGCCTGATTCACCAATGGGTTTTTTTAAACGGGCAATAGTGAAGAAAAGCAGACACTTATTTATTTGAAACTGTCACGGATCGTTACTTTAAATCTCAGCCTCTATTCTGACTATATTTCAGCAGAAATACCATGTGTGCTCTGCTGGCCGTGTGCCCCTGCTGTACTGTAAAATAATAGCTATGTAATGAGCAGGGTACCAGGCACCACATCTACCCCATCAGACTGCTGTGAGTCTGCAGGTGGTGTGATAGAGGGGCTGTGGTGTGAGGGGTTGGGCTATAAATCCACTCAGTCTGTGTGTGCGTGTGTGTGCGTGTGTGTGTGTAATCACATGGCAGGTCTGAATAATGATTGTGGAGTCTGCTGCGTTTAATGAAAGATGGCTGTTATAGGGGAATTTAGCTTTCTTGGTGTCTGTCTGAGGCACATTCTTTAACCTTGGCTCCTGTGTGTGTGTGTGTGTGTGTGTGTGTGTGTGTGTGTGTGTGTTAGCATTTTTCATTAGACTGCTTGTTTGAAACCATATTCACACGGCTGCCATTTTCCTCTGATGTCATACTCACGGTTGGAAGCTCAAATGCCGTTATCAAGCAGATGATGTTGTACTGCTGTGTTCCAGGTTTCGACTCATATAAACTCACAGAATCTGACAAATCGTTTCCATTTCACTGCTTCCAGATGGACATTGGGCCAGATTCCAAGGTAAAACAACATGTTTGACTATTTGACCCATTAGCTACCGTTAGACAACAGCTAACGTTAGCATTCAACCACTTTTTTTTTTACAAACATTGCCGTTAGTGTTACCATAGTGTCACACAAAATGTGTATTTAATTCTGAAATATTAAGCATTTCTTGGCCACAAAAATAAATTTCACAGATTCATTTTCAAGGACGTCCAACGAATCGAGTTATTCATTTTCAAATTTTTTATAGACCTGAAAAAAATATATGATCAATTCCTGTCTCCCTTAAAACAAGCAGTGTGCATATTCAAGTCAAAAGGTCCAGAAGTATGCAAGATTAGTTGCTTTAGCTTTAGTTTTGTTAGGATAAACAGTTCCAATAATAAGTGCTGGAGCCCATCCCAATGGCTTCTGTTTCCCTATCTCAGCCAGCTCCGTTATTAGCATTCAGATGAAGCACACAGACAATGTGCAGCAAAAAAAAATCCATCACATCGGCGCTGATTGTTAATGTTAGCAAGCTAACATTAGTTGACAGTACATGCAAGCCATGTGCAATCATCACATCATTGTATCATCCACGATAAATTACTTTCTTATGTGTTCACTATGTATCAGCTGATGCCTGAAGACGTTTTAAACTGAGGCAGAGGCTCTTCAGGGCCGACTCACCCGGTCTCAGTAGGTCCAGGTATTGTTTTTTATCTTGCTCAATGAGAGTTTGTGTTGTTTGGCAAAATCCGATCACTATAAAGATGAGTTTTAAGCAATGATGAATTAAAAAAACACTTCCCGGGCATAATTTCGTTCACAGGGACAGACTCTTCAGGTGCAAGGAAGAGAGAGAAATGACATGTCAAAATAAAAAAAACATAGGTCAGACAGCATTATAAGGCTGGTTTGAAAATCAAGTACTCTATAGTACTTAATTGAAGATGGAATCTATTCAGACAAGACTTACATAAATGTGTCCAACATGTACGTTTACATTCTAGAATCCATTTACTTGGCAATTAGCTAGCAAGTGGTTGAAAGCTAACGTTAGCTTCTGTCTGTCTATAGCTAATGGGTTATAAACATGTTGGATTATAAAATGTTTTTTGGGGAACAGTTAGCAGATTCCCAATACTGCAGCCAACATTGTCCATTTTTGAGCTTAAATGAAAAAACACCTTTCTATGATTGCACTGATCTGTAACCAGTGTAACTATGCAAATGTACTCAAAAGGCTGCTTAAATTAACTTTACTAAATCATATCTCAGTATAATATGTATAATATAGATTTGCAGTGATGCCAGTATATTTCTCCAAGCATTTTTCATGCATTATAAGCCTGAAAGAAACAGTTTACATATTGGAGTGCATTCAGAACATATAGACAGACACCAGTCTGATATTCATAAGTCCACGAAAGGTAAAAATTGGCTGTCTGATTTTAGTTGTTTGGGCTGAAAGTATGGCCTGATGCCCCTTTGATTTGAATAATCCATTGTCTTGTCAGAAATAATATCATAATAAATAATAATCATAATCACATGATAATGATTTGGGATCATAACTTAACGACAAGCAACCTGGAACACCGCATGATATCTTTTTTAACAGCAACTGAAGGTCCCGTCCTGATGGCGCTGGACAATGGCTGCCATGTGAATGTGGTCATCAGAGGTCAACAAGCAAACAAACCAGGGGCAACACAGCAACGCAAATAGATACACACACGCTCAACCACTGCACAGCTCATGAGCTTTTCTTCTACGTTTTGTCTTCCCTCCACAGCGGAGAAAATTTATATCAAATGACCTCTCAGTTGGAGTGTGTGGCATGGAACCCTGTCAATACACTGGCATCCACCATAAAGAGGTAGGAACTTACCCATCGCTCTCTTTAAAACGCAACAGTCAGTGCGGTAAATGCTGAGCAAGACAGTGGGAAACATTGAGGAGTGAGTCTCAACAGATGGCTCATGTTGGACAATCAGTGGCAGCATCACTTCCTCAGACAGTTTTCTGACTTTTTATTAGCGTTGGTACGACAGATAATACAACATATATCTAAACCGTGTTTTATGTTGATGTAGACAAGCTGGTGTTCTGGGCAAAATCCTAAACACTGTTGGGTTGCTCAGCTAATAAGGATGCAAGGATGAAACAATGAGAGAGGATTTGTTTTGCAGGTTATGAATCTCCATACAATATGAATAAGGCCATACTATAAACAACACTCAATGACCAAAACCCCTCTGGCAGTTCCTAAAGGCTGTCATGTTCTCAATGTCTCCAATTATAAAAGGTCAAAGGTCAAAGTCTGGCAAGACTATACATAAAACCATACATATAGCAGGTTTTACAGCGGTAATATATAAAAAGAATGCATGTGGATGCAAATCAGCACAAATTCTTGGCGGTGTGAGGTTCCTGCGAGCGTGAAATCTGTTTGATTCCATAATGTACAGAGAGAGGACAATAAAATAAACTCAAATTAAAAATTGCGTGAGCTTAAAAAAACATACACAGGTACATACACAACCTCACAGCTAGCTAACTGTCTGCTGCGAATATATGTGCAGTTCATTGGCTGTTTTCATTGTATCAGGTCTAAACTCATATTGAGACTTCAACACCTACAAGTAAATGTTATGAAATTCCAGATACTCTTTTGGGCATTTTGTAGCTGAGGAATGAAGGGGAAAATAGGGATGGTGTGATTATATAAGATTACCCAAGCTACTGTTTGGAAGCAGGGGCTTTGGATGTGTAGAACTGATATTAGTGCTAGACAAAGGGTCATGTGATCCCCTGAGAAGATGACTGAACAGATGATTCTGTACCGTATTTCACTGTAAATCTGGTTTGCAATTAAAGATATATCTTGCTTTGTGTTGGATTGAACAGACCAACAGCCAGGCACCACCACTCTGAAGAAGGAAGTGGGACAGTTTGATGAAGAATAGCCGCTAGCATCCACTGTTACCACAAGCATTCGGTTAAAGTTAAAAACCTTGAGAAGTGTGTACTGTACTGTACATTATGTCGTCGTGACCTGCAGAGCTGCACGCTGGTCAGCGTCTGTGGCGGCTCACAAATACCTTTCCGCCCCGAGCCAGCAGGCATTCATCATAGTTAATGGATGAATGTGTGTGTGCGTGTGAAGTGTCTGACTGCGAAGTGTGAGCGAACAATTGTGAGAAAGATGTTTTTGGAGGATGTTGCCGCACCGTGCGTGTGTGTGTGTGAGTATGTGCAAGCATCTGCAGCGGTAAGTGAGCTGTTGTTGATATTTCTGATTATAGTTAAATGAGCTGCAGGAGCAACAAATCAAATCAAACAGCGAAATGGTCCAGCATGTTGATTGTTGAGTCACAGCTTAACCCAGCATCCGCGTACACAGCAGGCAGCTCAGTGGATAATCAGCTTGCTTTAATAACCATATGCATTTTGCACAGTGAAATTCAGCTTCTTCTCTGTGGCCACGGGTTTATAGACCCAACATGTAGAAATGTATAAAGGTGATGTAAAAATAGCTTTGTTCTAGCAGCCACCACTCAGAAGTTGCAGCCACGTTGCCCAGATGCTATAGAACCAAAAGTATTTATTTACTTTTCTCCTTTTCTTGATTATCATATGATTATTATAGACTTGTTTACTCTGATCAATTTGTCTGTGTTGTTTGTGATATGTGTGTCAAGATAGATGCATCGTTTATTGCAAACCTGCAAACCACACCTGCCCTGTGGGTACAAATAAAGCAAGCTGAATCTGAACAAGTGATGTTTTTAAAGTGACCCACGAACTGTTGCGTTGTCTTCTTCACAAGCACTGAAAACATGCTCAGATGAGGAGACGAGGAGGAAGGGAGAGGAGCAACAAGAGGAGGGAGTCAGTAGAAGATAGTTAGATAAAAGGAAGGGGGCGAGGAGCAGGATATGAAGAAGAGGAACTGTAGGGGAGCCGAGAGGAAGAGCAGATAGGCCCACTTCCAGTGTTCATGCTAAACACCGAAACAGCTGCCACAGAAGTGTTTCTGTGGACAGTCAGGCGTTAGATTATGTCTTTCATTTCATTTCAGTTTAATAAATATGATTTGCACATTTGTTCTGACAGCAGTTCCACTGCTGTGAACTGTGGGTAATTCACTCAGGTCTGCACACTCTCAATAATATACTGTGTATCATTTGTACAGATAGAAAATGCGTTGGAGATAGATTGACCTTTTTCTTAGATGTCAGGCTTTCAATCCCTGAGTTTCAACCTTCAGAAGTTTTTATTATCACTTCCTGAATATGGCATGATGTTCATCACCATTTGTACCCATCTATGTGTGTGAGGGTGTGTATAGACATTTCAAACACAAATTTATGAACCACTGGTGTCATGAATTAAATCAACCCCTGTGTGTTGGCCTGAAAAGCATAAGTGACTAATGCAAAAATCATACAATGCCAGAGATAAACCTCATTTAATTGAAAAAAAAACTAACTGTGCCTTTTTGGGGTGTGCATAACTTTTGTGTTCTTTAAAAGTGTAGTTCTCTTACATATGAACGTAATAAGGCAGATATACTAGACCTCACTGAAACCTGAGACTATGTTTTCTACTTGTTCTCCTTCTGTGTTGTCCAGGTAATTAAAATGCTAAATATAACACTTTATTATAATTTCACAGTATGTTTTTTATGCATATTATTATGTGATTTACAATCATATGATAATATTTACACTGATATACTGAGAGTTTTCTCCCTGGTCACCCCCGCCCATGTCTACCTCTGACGTAGTCTCAATGCCTCCTGTCCTTGGAAATGGCGAGGCAGACAAAGAGCACCTTATGACCGCTCGGCAGTATACAGCACATTCCCACTGCAGCAGCACAGGATGCAAACTCCCATCCTCCTCGTTTGGTTAGACAGACTGAAATATAACACATTTCATAGACAAGAGCGTTCTGTTTCTCTGTGTGTGTTATCATAAGGAGATACGAGAGGCAAAGCTGGAGGCTGTCTCACACAGAGCAGGTTTTGTTCTGCTCTTTAAGTCTGCGTGAAATACTAAAAGCATACTGTGTCATACATTAGACTGTGCTTGTGCAGCAGCTGGTGGTGAAAAGATTAGACTAACTCATCAATTATTACGTCAACGGGAATTTTTCTCTGTAAAAAACGAAATCTTGCTGCTTTCAGCAGCTCAAACATGAGTTTTTGCTACTTTTCAGAGTTTGACCTCATTGTAAATTGAATATCTTTGGGGTTCGGCTGCGAAATTGTAATGCTAATTTTCCTTATATTAATTAATAATGAATACAGTGCCTAAAATTCAGGAAATACCATGAATCTCAGTGGATATATACTCGCCTAACATTAAACATGTGACTGAAAATTGTCCAATGCTAACAGATTTAACAAAATGTTCCTGTGATGGCTATAGCAGCTCTGTGAGGCTACATTAGCATGCTAACACCCTGATTTTTAGCAGGTAGTGTGTTTTTACTTAGTGTATTAGCATGCTAGCATTTGCTAATTAGGTGTAAACACAAAGCAGAGTTGAAGCTCCTAGAAGTGTCATTAGTGTTGTTCGTATTTGGGCATGTATACACATATCAGGTGAACATTGTGATCAGATGATGGCGCTAGATGAAAATTACAGTTCATCCTGCAGGGAGTTTGAGTGAGTGCACCAAATTTATTAGCCGTTCATTCAATAGTTGTGATAAATTGTACCTATACTGCATAGCACCACAGAAAGGTAGAGATGATATCTGGAGTCGTCCGTACGTCAAGTCTATTTGTGACAAAAGGTCAAAGTTTAACTGAAAGGTCCAAATAGTTAACACAAAACATACATGAATAAGCAGCGGCACCCACCCACACACACACACACACACAAGCCACAGCTGGATATATGGCGCTCTGACAAAAGACATACATCAATACGACTCACATCTCCTCAGTCAACTCTGAGGCTGCAAACGATTGGTCTGTCTTTTGCATTACAGGGCTGTATCGGACAACATGAACATGTTTGAATAATGATGCCTTCATGACCCTTCCTGTAGTCAAACAGCAGTTCATGCTCTATATATCTGCCAGTGTTTGTTTCACTTTATGGATTTATGGTGTTGAATCTTGTTCTTGCATCTTGTTATGTGATATCTGTCTCCTTTACATTCATTTTACTGTATGTGGTGAGCATCTGCATGGAGACTGGCTCATGACCCGTGAGTATTTGGGATTGGAAAATGATTCAGTGGTGCTGACAGCTTTCCATTTTGGAGCTGAAAATGTTTAATTGAATGGTTCATTTTTTCAGACGACTGTTCAAAATTGTGTAAAAATGTTGAAGTACAGTGTTGATTTTCTCCCTTTCAAGTAAAACACGTGTTCATTTTGCACGACAATCTGAATCAGTTGCCGTCATCACCCCTCTCTCTTTCTGTGTTGGCAGCCATGCAGCAGGCTACGACAGTGACCCCAGCACCCCCATGGTGTACAGCTGCAGCACACAGTACCGCATACACACGCACGGAGTGTTCAGGGGAATACAGGTAGGAGTCACACTACTGCTTTTGCTACTTCAGTGTATGTTTACATACATGTTTAGTGTCAAAATCAGGTGGTATACAAGGAAAAACACATTAATTACACAGAAAAATACATATTTACAAGAATTTTTTTTTTTTTTGAGTTGTGGGGAGCCTGATGCAATGACCAGGCTATGTGAAGAGGAAACGCTGATATGTAGCAGAACAGACATTTACAAACATACATACATTTTGAAAAGGCAGCTTTAAAGAAGAGAAATCTTTTTCCATATATCCATTAGCAATGGAGAAACACACACACACACACACGCGCACACACACACACATATGTCTAAACTTGGGTAAAGATACAGTTTCCATACAAAGATCAGCATGTCAATAAATCATTAGATTTTAATTATTGTCTGTCAGCAGCTCTAAAGGACAGGGAGCAGAGATTCTCCAGACCTGCTCTTAGTCCACAGCAGGACTTTTGAGATCTCTCTTTCTTTCGTGCTGGGGCCTGTTTCATCATTCACCGTACCCCCCTCTTTTTTTTCCTTTGCTCATTTTTTTTTCTCCCATCCATAGAAAGGGATTGCTCAAAACAGACATAAGAGGTCTGGCTCAGTGCAAAAGAATAAACAAACTCTCACTCTTATGCCTTTTAAAGTGTAATTTAAGAGCTGCTAAAATGTGAGATAACAGAGTGAGGCAAAGTGATGCTTTGCTCCATAATTTTTATAAGAGGGATTACACTAATTCTCAGTCACTGCCAAAGGAAATATAGTTGACAGCCATGGAATTTCATTCTTCATTTATACTGGTTCATGACCAGCAAAAAAGATTACATGCTTTGTCGAAAACTGAACCAGTAGGATCAAAAATCACATATCAAATGACTGAATCACAGGTAATTGTATCACTGGGCTGTTAAGAGATCAGCCAGGTTGGTGATGTCTAATTAGATTAATTCAACTAACTACAACTCCAGCAAAAAGCTATCCCAATGTGTTTAATAATAAACAAAATAAATAAGTAAAAAAAAGAAATGTAATAAATAATTTAAGTACAGTTAATAAATGAGCCTGCAATTTGTGAAATAATAATAGCAAATTGTAACACATTATTGTGAAAGGTGACATAGTTCATATTTCAATTGCTTTAATTAATTGAATTAATTCATTGCAAAATGCCTCTTTTTAAGAGTTTTTCTAAAATGTTATATTAACCTGCCAACCAGTCACAGGCCTATAGCCTTTTTCAAGCAAACCCAACAACTGCTAACTATTTTAGCCAGTTATTGCACTCAGCACTACAGTTAGCTTAAGCTGTAGCAATGAAAACGTAATTCTGAGTAAACCAGCTTGAGGCTCCTGTTGTAAAGAAACACAGTACCCAACTTCTCCTTTTATTTTACTCCACAAGACCTCCCACGCTAACTAGTTTGCTAGCAAACTAGCAGAGCAGGGTTGTTAGCCAAGATTATTCCTCTATAACAAAATAAGGTAGCTAATGTTAGCATTATAACTTAGCTCATCAGCTCATACACAGCAGCATTAAAAGTGTGGTCACTTAAGATAACGGGAGCTAGCTACAATACATAAAACATAATAAATAACATTTATTAGGAATGAGTTTCAGTTTTATGGATCTGTTCAGTCATTCACATTTTACTGAATGTATGGCTGTTTATTTGAATTTTAGCTTATAATGAACCATTTTAAATTTGTATTGGCCATCTAATAATTTAAGAAGTAAACAATTTAAACAGCATATCCTGTGTATTGTATCTAACAAACATGTAGAGTGAAATTTCTTCCTCTTAAATCATTAAAATGCTGATCACAAACAACCTGGGGGCCCCACTCATAAATACAAACTGCTTAGAGCCACAGAAGGTCAAAAGCTCCACAGGTACTTTCAGTATCCTTGATAATTAGCAGGGTAATGAATTGGATTAACACTTTGTTCAGGTTTATTTTGCATTAATAATCAACATATTGCCATGATCCTTTCAGTTTATGTGTTCTGCAGCGTGTACCGGGCATCACCTCACACACTAAAGTCATGTCCAGATTATAATCAGGTCACTTTCACACCTTTAGTTTAATTTGGGGTTTAGAATTATTGTGTCAGTGAAATGGGCACTGTAAGTGGCTGCTCTCCCACCCGCTGTAGTATACTGACAAATAGCTGCTAACAGTATTAATTACAACAAGCTGACCTCTGAGTCTCTCTGGTCATTATATTTAGCATTGAGGAAATTAAGAGCAGATGGCTGCGAGAGAAAGAGGAAAGTAATGGCAGAAACATTTAGGTAGAGTGGTATAATGTGGAAAATAGAGGAACTGTATGTCATCAGGTCGCATGAGAGAATGTGACAAAAAAGGAAAAAAACTTACATTGGGATTTACTATGCAGATGAACTAATATATAAAAAAAATATTGTCTCGACAACCATGTGTTACTTCCTGTTATGCTTCTCTAGCAGTGAGCAGCGGGGCTGTAATGGGGCGCTCTGGAAGGGGGTCTGTCTAAAAGGCGTGACTAACAGCTCCCTTTGGGCTGCAGTCAATCTGGGGTCATTTTACTGCTAATTTCCATCTAATGAATATATGACCATTTTATTCTAATGATCCCTGTGAGCCAGACACATCACATGCACTTATTTACACACAGGACAGATTTAATTGCCTGTTTTCTAAATGACATTTTACTGGTTTGATTATTGATGTCCAGGGAGAGTTCTTGTTCATTGTTTTCTGAACGGTTTGGCTTCAAATTAAAGTGTTTGTGTGTGTGTGTCTATGTGTGTGTAGGATGTGAGGCGGGTGCCCAGCATCGCTCCAGCCATAGTGCGGTCAGAGAGCAGCGAGAAGCGTCCGTTCATGTGTGCCTACCCAGGGTGCAACAAACGCTACTTCAAACTGTCTCACCTGCAGCTGCACGGTCGCAAGCACACAGGTAAAACCGACAGAAACAGGAAAAAGCGCTGTGCTCTTAAACGACCAACGACAGCGTCACCGTTAGTGCCACATTTTCCAGGAGCACGGTTACTGTCACCACTGTGTTCCCACTTCACTCAAAGGTTTTCACTTTGGCTTTGGGACAGCTAATGTTTTAAAAGCTTTTTAGATGATATTTCCATTGGCCTCAGTTTCTGTATCTGCTGTTGCCAGAAAATACTTCCTGTTTTGTGAAACGAAGAGATCCTTTGGATATGATGCAGTGACAGCGTATGACAAGCCAAAGCTGCCCCTCACAGGGGGAAACACATGCTCACACATGAGCTTTCAACCAACATCCATTTTATATTCCACTTAATATTCTGAGTGTAATGATACATGGTCCAGTCCTCAATCGCTCTATGATGAAGTTGGAAAATTAACGTCATAACAACAATAACATTAAAATGTCTCTCAGACAAAGTTTTCCTTTGTACATTAGGGACACATACACTCACAGCCAGGTCACTAGTTACTCTTGTTCAATCAAATGTATTATTACAACAGCTCTGCCTGTACAAATATAATAATGTTCTGTTGTTATAGACACTGTCAGAGAGGTATTCATTTAGATACATCTTGACTACTGAGGTTGTAGCATTCAGCAGTGTTGAATGGGATTGCATTATACTCACATTATACTTTTTTTAATATTCACCATATAAAAAAACAATCAAAATTGTTGCTAGTTCATTTTCTGTGGATTGGCTCATCAATTAATCGACTAATTGTTTCAGCCTTACATATAATGCAGGAGAACAGGCGTCATTGTGGACAAAATTAAACTGGTAGACCTTTAAACCTAACTTCTTCCTGTGTGTTTGTGTTTACTGTGCAGAGATCTATTGATTTCAAACTGAATCTTCAGTAACTGTCTGTCCTCTGTGTCCCTCCTGCCTCTGTTCCAGGGGAGAAACCCTACCAGTGTGACTTCACAGACTGCGGCCGGAGGTTCTCCCGCTCTGACCAGCTCAAGAGACACCAGAGGAGGCACACAGGTTTGATGCATTTTGCTCTCTCTGTCTCTGTCTTTTCAGTTTTTTTCCCTTTCAGCTCTGTCCTGTTCCCTCACTACTTGCTCTCCTGTGCTGTTTGCATGACAGCCATTTTGTGGACAATGCAGTGCAGAGTTTGCATTTTGTGTACAGTGGTGCTAAAGGCTGCCCAGACTTTGGAATGGCTTCCTGCAAGCCTCTGCTCTACTGTATTTCTCTATCTCCCTGTGTGTGTGTGTGTGTGTGGGCGCGTGATGTTGAACATGTGTTTTCTGTATGTGTGTGTGTGTGTGTGTGTGTGTGAACTTGGATTTGTCTGTGTTCTGTGTGTGCGCGCGTGTGTGTGCATGCATACTGTACATGTGTTTAGGAGTTAAACCCTTCCAATGCGAGACGTGTCAGAGACAGTTCTCTCGGTCTGACCACCTTAAGACACACACCCGGACTCATACAGGTAAAACAAGTGCGTAAACTTTTATTTTTCCATTTCTTCTTCATCCATTTATTGTTCACATACAATTACACATGTATACTCATAGATTAAAAGTAATTCTATAGCATAGTGTTTGTCTTTGTAATGTTGTGATAGCTAGCACTATATCAAGTCCATATAATCTTCCCATTCAGGTGATAATCAGTATAATATTCTAATACTTCTCTCATTTTCTTCTTTCTTTTCACTTGATTTCATTATTACTCCATCTGGCCTGCACCCTGTTCTAAAACCCTCCTCTACTGCTCCTTCTCACCTCCTGCCATTGCCGCCCATCCTCCGTCTTTTCACCCCCCCTTGTCCATCCATTCCACCTCGCTCTCTCGCTCTCAGGTGAGAAGCCGTTTAACTGCCGGTGGCCGAACTGCCAGAAGAAGTTTGCCCGCAGCGACGAGTTGGTCCGACACCACAACATGCACCAGCGGAACCTCACCAAGCTGCAGCTGGCCATCTGAGTCGTCTGTTGTCAGCCCATCTCACAGATTTAAATGTAAACATCTGGGTTACATCCGCTTTTATCTTCTGTCATTGGTTGAGCCAAACCTTGTGACCCCCCCTTTGCACCCTTGAAACCAGCCTGATTGGTTGCTCGCAAATCATTTGGATTTTACAAACTAGATACCACTGTCTAGAAATAAATGAATAATTCATGACCAGCGCTGAAATCTGTAGGATGTACAGTCTGTCTTCACTGTCATCACTCTCACTGCCCACTCTGTGGAACGTGACGTTTGAGATGTTTCTATATTTTTATGTTCTTGCCAACACATCCCATGAAAAGACCAAACGCATCAGTGTTTAACGCAGAATAACGCAGCTGGGACCACTCGGTTGACCTGGAAAGCAGTTACTTATCAGTGTCTGATCAAACTCATCTCCTATCCAGTACCTGAGACAGCACATGCCTCACCAGTGCAGCATTAGTTCCCGCTGAAGATGCGAACTGGGCTGTGAGCGTGTGCTGTTTAAATACATATATTTTAAAAAGGCCAAATCCCTCACTAAATCAGCCGCTCACTGTAGCTTTTGGCAAAACCAACAGGAGTAAATGATGCTTTTGTTTGGGACTATTTTCAGCTGCAGAGTTTGTGCAGTCCAGTCTATCCACTGTTGGTTTTAGTCTTCTCACGGGATTCAGCTATAAATAAAATACCAGGACTAGATTATCACCGGACTAAAATCTGTCCTCCAGTTTTGAATTATGGTTTCATGAAGTCAGATTTTTTCACTAGATTAAAGTGACATTCAAGTGTGCGTTGATTTCTGCATATTCACATGAATACGATCTGACGGATTTAAATATCAAAACGTGCACAAGTCCCGTTCACATGGATAACTGCTGGGACAGAGGCACCTCAGACAACAGTAATGCCATATTTGATTCATCCCCAGTCACTGTCTGCTTTCTTGCCAGCATCCAGCACCATGTGCACGGTGGGGTCAGAGGTTGCGGTCAGCTGCAGCTACAGCTTTAGCGCCTTCAGCTGTTGTAAATATCTCCTCTGTTGAACTACTTCGGGAAGGCTTATTTATTATCCTTTGTGTGCTTCCACTGGAATGATTTAAAGGGTGCGAGGTGTCATTCAGTCTCCGCCCTTTCTTACAATTTCACGCTTGCGCCATAAAAGACGACGCCGGCTTTGATTCGGAGGGATCAAAGTGCGAGGGAATCGTTTGCATCCAGCATCCTATGCAGTGTTTGCAGCGCAGGCTTTTGGTGTTTCGTCTGGCCAGCATAAAATACCCACTGCAAACACAACTGAGCTTTTCTGGTCGTATTTAAGAGCTGAACTTTATTTTTGTTTCTGAGTAATGTGAGGATTGGACTTCTTTTTTTTTTTTCAAACAGTGCTCTTGGAGCTGAATCGTCTGTGTCTCGTGTCTCTGTGGTGTGTAAATATTGCTGGACTTTGGCAGCGTTTTGGACACTGCAAAGCTCTAAAATATGTCTGCTGGGTCACACTGGCTCTGTGGCCGGGACATTATGGTCAAGATGTAAATAATACTTCTTCACCATGGGAACTGAACTCTTTCCATGGGGGAAAATATGTAACTTAACTGCTATATTTTAGACTTTTCTTTGGACGGATCCAGGAACTGTTTATACTTTCAGTTTTCTCTCTTTCATGTGTTTTAATATTTGAGTCATAAAACAGCAAACGTCAGTGAAACATTTTGTACTCAAACGTGTGAGATAAATCCAAAATGATGCTTTTCCTCTCTGTGTAAATGTAACGTGGCTGTTTTGATACAGTGCCCGTTTGTCTCTGTGGTCTTTTATTCGTCCTGCTGTGTTTTTTAAATATTAAGTCATCATTTATTTTATTAGCAACGGTTTAATCACCATTAAACTAACAAGAAAGTCATAATAATAGCTTTACCCTGTCCACAGTATTAAAACATCAGGTCCTGACACGTAGGAAGCAATATCCATAAAGTACCATCAGCCTTGTTGTGTAAAGCTCTGTCATTATGAGGATCCTGTTGTTATTTTGTGATAAATGCCACTGCCCTGTAAAAAAGAAACAGGCATGACTTGATTTTGAGTCTTTACATCAGCCGACCTTGACCGAGGTTCCCTCCTGTAACACCCACGAGGAGGCTTTCTTCTCCACTGCAGCCTGCTCTGCCCGGTTTGTCACTAAAAACGTGCTTTTTACTCCTAAAATTGAATTGAAACGTTATCGCAGAGCAGGTTTGACAAAGAAACTGAGTTAAAAAACTGTTAATGGACCAAACACTTGCGCAACCAGCACACACACACACACACACACAGAGTACAGTACAGTACCATCCACTTTCCTCTCTTTATCTCTCACCAGATTCCTCATTGCATTCCTTGGCTCTCCTCTCAGAGGGAAAAGGAGCAGCAGAGGCAGATAAAAATGACCGCGTTTGCCTTCGGCCCCTCGCAGCCCGCTTTTACTTTTTTCGCTCTGCTTCTTCTCACTTCTCTCATCCCTCCTTGTCTACCGTCGTTTTTTGTTGGGGGTTTTTTTAGTTAAAATCTGCTTTTTGGTGATTTCTCTTCATCACCCGGATGGCTGTTCAATACAATAATACAGCAGTACAGTAAATTTCAACAATAGGATGACATTCAACAAGACTCGCCGATATGAAAACGATAAGTCACAAGTTAAAAACCGTCCTGGACTGATAGCCGCCGTGGTGTTTACAGAGGGGGAGAGAGAAAAAGGAGCAGAGGAGAAAAGAGGGACAGAGACCGATGGAGGCCGAGATGGATAAAGACAGATACAGCAATGTTTCTTTTGTGAACTTTTATCACAAGTTTAGCCAAAGTGTTAGTGTAAATCAGACGACGTGTCCAATTCCCTCAGTGGAAATCCCCTGAAACTCCCCAGGGCTCTGGTGCTATATCTCAGCTGTCGGACAAGGCCTATATCTCTCATCTCTCTCTGCTCTGTGTGTGTGTGTGTGTGTGTGTGTTTTGGTGTTTCATCTCTGTCCCAGCCTCATGCCGCTGAAGGCCCTTTGAAGCCAAATAGCTGGTCAGTGTTACTGCAGTCACATTAGGCGCTGTATCTAAACGTTCTCCTTAGAGCAGATACGGAAAAACACGGATTAGGCCGCGGGCAGAGCACTGATGAAAGTAATCATGTAACACATCAGCCAATCAGAACGTGTCTGCACCTATTTTAACCTGCAAGCAACCGTTTGCTGCAAGCAAGCGTTTAAGAGAAAAGAAAAATGTTAAAGCAGCCGGTCGGATCTGTCGAAGTAGTGAACCTGCTCAGAGTTAAACCCTGAATGTGAGCGAGTTTGAGCTCATTTGTCTGGTTTCAGCCTTCATCTTTGCTGTTCTCGTTCACTCTCGCCGCCCTCGCACTAGACTACCTGCTCTGCACCGGACAAAGGACCGCTAGCGACCAGCAGTTAGCACAAAGGAGCAGCTGCAGAGCTGACAGGAACCAGTGCTGGACTTGCATTTGAGAGAGAAACTGACTCAGAATGAATCATAATGAACCTGCATATTTTTGCTTATCCACTAAATCATCTCACATTAATATTAGAATATGTCAGTGTTGTGTTCACAGTTCGTCTCTGCTGCTTCTAAGTGGACAAAAGATGCATAACTTAAAGTAATGTCATTATTAAAACAATCTCAACAGACTTAATGTCAGCCACATATCAACCAGCAAGTCACTGACCTGACATAATAGATAGGAAAGCAATGTTATAGCTTTTCAGCATTACAATGCAAACAATCTGCACTTAACTTGAGTCTTTTCATTACACTGCTCTACAGCTCAGAGGAAAATATTGTACTTTTCATGACACATTCATACATTTATTATAAAGCTTTGATCAGTTACTCTGTAGATTGAGATTATTGATACAAAACATAATTAATTATTAAACATATGAATGATTGATTTAACTACTTAGCAATATGTAAAGTAGCTGAATTTCGGCCGATCTTTACTTGCTACTGTAAAGTAGTGTAGCATTACTGCATCCATGAACAAATTCAAATTACACAACGCACACAAAAGGACATTTTTCATAATCAATAGTTTGCTTTTGGTATCTTTGGTATCAAGTCAAAGGACTTTGACAGGATCACCTACATATTAATAAATATGCCTAATCTAATTCTCTGCAAGAGCGGTATTAAGCATATTATCCTTTAATTATTACAGCATTTAATTGTTGTAGCTTTGCAGGAAGGTTGAGTGTGCAAACTTATTTCCTAAAATAAATTGTCAGTTCCTGTGTCCTTGAGAATCATCTTAATCCCAGAGACTTGAAGATTTAAGGTGCCTATGCTCACTTTAAAACGCGGTCGGCGTCAATTCTATGTCAGATTAATGATGAAAACGTGCACCAAAAGAGTCATTTAAAGTGTAACAGTAAAATATATCTTTGTAACCTTTGAAAGGTTTTCAGAGGAACTCCCCTTTGGCGGCAGGACAGACGGCGTTCATTGGTCCATCACTGGGCATGTCAGCTCTTTCAGCCTTCACTTCATTAGGACTTTGAGCTGTCCACTTGTGTTGTTTTGAGCTCCGGTGTTTGTCTGGCCCTGTCGTAGGATGTGTTCTGCCATGAACAGGTGGCATGTGTGTGTTTTGAACAGCAGAGGAGTTTTCCTGGGACACTGAGACACTTCATCTCCAGAGATTTCACAAATTTCCTTTTTGGTTTTTTTTTCTGGTCAGGATCATCTGGCTGTTTGTCGGATGAATTTATTTGCACATAATTTGTAAATCAAACAAGTTAATTAGCTTCACCACTATTTCTAAAACAGATGCCTGTGTGGACGCACAATGTACCAACAAACGTGCGGCACATTCTGGTGGGCAACTTGGCCAAGAACAGGTTGCCAGTTTCTTAAACTGACGGGTGACATACAGGTGTTTTCATTTATTTCCTTGAGTGAATCTCTCCTGAGGGCTGTGTGAGCGCGTGTCACTAATGCTTACCTCGTGTTCTTACCTCGTTGCACCTGTTCGGGTGGGATAACTTACACCGTCATCGTTTATAATCATATGTTGAGTTTGATCATCGTATGTATTTCAGAGCATTGCTCAGTTCTGCTTCACCTGTAAACCCAAGCAGAACTTGAATCAGCAGAGATCACTGTGCAGGTGTTTCAATGTGAGCATGCCATAGCTACAGCTTCGTGTTACCAGACCTCTGTCTTGTTGCCAGGAGGAAAGGCTGTTTAGAAAAGAGTGAAGACACAAAGGACCCACTATACTCTAAAGTGTTGGGAGCGCCTGTCTGTACTCACACACAGTACACCACACCAAGCACAGCATGTCTGTCCTGTGAACAAGGCCCATAGACTAGTTTAGTGTATAATACAGATGCTGAATATACATTTTCCAACAGTACAGCAATAAGTAAAAAAATAAAAAAAACACTTGAAATGATTCATCAGTACAAACCACAGATAAAACATGCGCTGTATAAAACTAGAAAAACAGAACAAATATGATCATAATTCATTTGCCAGTACGTTTTTCCAGGACGTTTGAGAAATTAAGCAAATCAGACACATCAGACCGGGAACTGTCTTCTCGAAGTCTCATCTTCTGTTTACCAGAATATTCCAGAGCGTCCTCCTGCCAATTTGTTGAAAATGAACACTCCTAAGTAATCACGCTTTTAAAAATGACTCACTGTCCACCTCTGCACAATAATATTTGTCTGTTTGTATGGCGTGGTGCACACATGGAGGACCGGAAGGGGACAGAGGACATATATGAAGTGGACCCTACAGCTAATAGTTGGCAAAGTCAAAGTGTTCTCATAAAGTAAAGTTATGCCCCCTTGTGGGTTAACCCTGCCATGCTGTTAGCAGCGCTCCTGCTATGACGGTTCCCTCACTTCCCCCCGGTTCCCAGTTAAAAAAAAAAAAAAAAAGAGCGACACTGAAATAAAAGTGAGAAAAATAGGAAAAAAAGATAAATAAATAAGTAAAAAGCGGCAGAGTATGAAAGAGAGAAAGGAAAGTGGGGGAAAGAGTAAAAGACAGAGCAGAAAAAACGGAGAAAAGGACATCTTCTGCGGTCATGTTGTTCTGTGATCTGTGGAAGCGGAGAGGAGGAGATGATACTGTGGATGTATTTAGGTCCTGGTACGGCTCAGCACAACTTATTCCCCTGAAGCTGAGCAAACACACGCACACACACACACACTGACACACACACAGACACACACACACACACACACACACACACGAGTGCTGGAAATGCTCCGTGTAGTTTGTTTCTCAAGAGGCTGCATTCCTTCACTAACTGTCAAAGACTCAAGTTGCTTCACGAGGATAAAAACTCTGACATGAGCCACAGCAGGAGAGATCGCTGTTAAAAAAGTGCAGAGTAAGTGCTGAGTAAACAAAAAAATAAAACAGCAAAAAACCAGTTGTTTATCATTTGTTGCGTCTCCTCTGGTTTCCTCTGTCTGGATGTTCTTTAATGTTCTTTCTTTAACATCAATAACTTATTAATTAACCGTTTGGCAGCCTCCAGCAGCAGCTACTCTGTGTTTTTCATTTTGTGCCTCTGGGATGGATTTGGAGGGAAATCTGTTTTATTGCTCTACGGCACAAAGTAGGAAGAAAGGGATGCTCCTCCAGCTCGGACTGAGCTGAAGCTTTGACGGTTTCTGGCAGTGGCTGGCGAAAAGAGCTAAAGGCTGATGGAAGAAGTGCTTCCAGCATGGTTATCCTCCTCAGTACAGCCAAGAAAACAAAAAGGGAACTCCAAGAAATTGACTGTATGAGTGTTTTATTAATATTAAATGTGGTTTTGTAAAAGGCTTTGAGATAAACTAGCAATGAATGTTGGGAAATTCCGAGTAAATGTCCCAATTTCAGCTCTAATATGCTGCTGCCACAGTGGTTAACAACATTGTGAGGGGATCGATTTGAATGAGTTTTAACATTTGAAAATTATTTTTTTAAATGCCCCGAATCACATTTCTGATCTGATGGTCCATCATGAGCCTGAGTATTAGGAGCTTTTTATCCATGAATAAGACTTTGGTATTTTTCAAAAAACATGTTTTTGTGTCTAGATGACTACCGAGCTGCCAGCTATATGACAGACTGCAGGTATGTAATCCTTGTGCAGTCAAGGTATGTCCACTAAAAGTGTTTGTTTGGCACTGACAGGCTTGGATTGTTGTGCTACGCATACAGAGAAAAACCTTTAAAATACTGGGAGATGTATGTTGAATTAAAGGTTCATTTCATCTAACTCTAACAGCTGAGAGACTAACCAAGACAGTTTTGGTGAAGTGTACTTTGTTTCGGGTGAGTTTGAATGAAGGCTGATGACTGATAAAAGAATTGTTTTGACTGATTGGGTTATGTAATGGATATGGATAAAGAAGGTACTAATTAAGTAATTGTAACACACGTGTATTCACTTCTTCTCTCTAATTAGACCTCTGCAAATGATGCAGTCACGCTGAAATTAGCCACACGTTCATTTCCCTGTGAAACACTATAAGACACATTCACATTCCATCACAAACTGAACATCGTCTTCCTTTTCGCCTCTTTTTCATTCTGATTGACCTTTGACTCTTCAACCCACGAGTCTGTCCAATATTCAGCCGGTCTGCAAGTGGAGATTTGACTGACCAGTAAACAAACACTGATTATGTTCTGGTGTACGGTGACATAACAGAAGCAGCATTAGGGGAAGGGATGGTGCCTGGCTGCAGTGACAGGTATTAACAAGAGTAAAATGTTGTATAATTCAAATCTGTGGACTGCTGCTGTTAGCCTGCTAGCCACATTAGCTCCAGAACCTACTCTGTGTTTTTCATTTTGAGCTTTTGTGTTGGATTTGGAGGGAAATCTGTTTTATTGCACAAAACAGGAAGGAGCTGATGCTCCTCCAGCTCGGACCGAGCTGAAGCTCTGACGGCTGCTGGCAGTGGTTGGTGAAAAGAGTTAAAGGCTGATGGAGGAAGTGCTTCCAACATGGTTATCCTCCTCAGTGGAGCCAGGAGAGCAACAGTGAACTAAGGGTGAAATGCTGTGTAATTTACAACTTCGTGGACCGCTAGCAACGTTAGCTCCAACAGCACCCCAACTAGAACAAGTTCCTGTAGACCTGCTGTTGGTCACACCAGGTGAGTAGATTATCCTATCAAGGTTGTGTCTTTGCATTCAAACTGCTGTGATCATGTTTTTGCTAACGCCACTTACAGAGCAAAGCGAGGGGAGAAGAAAGGAGCGGTGTCGACTGTGAAGGTCACACGTGCGGCTGGTGAGATGAACTGCAGCGGTCAGTGCAATCGGGACAGATTCAGACACTTGTGAAACTGTGGGACTGGGAGAGGAGTATGAGTCACAGACACAGAGAAAAGGCACAGTTTAATGATAAGCAGAGATGTTGCCAGGCACTATTTTCCATGTCGTGCTGTCAGTTTGACCCTGCCTAAAACCCTTTCTCCCACCTAGTTTTAGCTCCTGCCATTGGCAACTTTTGCAGAGATTTGCATGATCTTCCAACCGTGGGGGTGTCCCTACCAATATCTGAACCAACCCACTCTTATGTTGAGACCAAAAGAAAGAAAGATCCAAAATGAATATACCGTTGTCGGTAATTTCTCACATATTACAATCCCTATGCATATGAGACCACACTTTTGAGTCTTGGTGTCTCCTGCTGCATGTACAATGTTATCCTGGAGAAAACGCCAGTTTAAGTTTAGCTCCAGCTGCAGGTTCATCTCTTGAGTCTTTACGTGGACGTTGGAAGTATTTGTGAGATCTCTCTACAGGTTTCAGAGAGTTAAAGGACAGTTCATCTTTTCTTTGACTTTCCCTGGTGTCCAAGCAGTACGCTATAGAACGATCCGGTCTCTAGCCCCACCCTGTGGCCGATTTGTGTCATTTCAGAGAAGTTAATCCATCAGTGATGCAGTTTTAGTATCATTTCTCTTAGTTGAGTTCTGACATTCTCTTTGTGATAATGATTCAGTGTCTTTATGGCTGTAAAGCTCAAATTTAAACTAATATGTCATCCAGATAGACATCAAGTGTCTTAGTATAATTACAATTGTTTCTGAAGTCAAGACAGGATACATGTTGTATTTCTCAGTAAAATGACATATTATATAATCAAGCTGTTGAAATGTATATTAAAACCTCACTTTTAGAGTATAGGTGACAACTACAGGGGGCTTATAGCACATGTTAATGTAATATTAATAATGTCCTGGCTGATACTGTAATGATATTTTAAGCAATAATACCAACAGTTCCAGTTTGGCCACCACCCTGGGGCCAAAATGAATGAATGATGAGTTATATTATCTTAAATCAATAGGGCTCAAGCAGAACATAGACTTCAGCTGTTTTAAGGCACAGTGCTCATTTGATGCTGACAGTGTCAGAACATGTCAGGATGACAGCAACTGCAGGTCTAGTTCACTTGACACGGAGGATAATGTCAATTTGATATTAAAAGTGGCGTAATAACCATTTATGAGGTGAAACAAACACAACAAACTGGTAATCGAGGTGAAACAGAGTAACGCAGCATTTATCGGTTTCACTTTCGTTTCTGCACTTCACAGGCATGAAATCAGCTGAGTCCGTGCGCCACAGTGACACCGGAGCGTAGGTTTTGTTTTCCTTTCCTCATCGCGTCCAGTCTAAGTTTCGGTTCTTGACTCAGCAGCTGAAAAGCAGCTGTCAGCGCCGAGGAGACACAGTGACAGCATGTTTTCATGGGGAGAGGAGAGCCAGCGGGGCTTTCGGCTCCGAGACGGCTCCATCATCGACAGCTCTCCGGATGACCGGGTTCGCTGCTTAAACCTCGGTTATGAGATCACGCATCTGTCGGCGGGTCACAGTGTGATGGCATTTGTCAAAAGCAATGGAAATTCGTTCATTATCCGCACAAATGAGAGCAAAGACGGGAGAAGAGTCAGAGGAAAACAAAGTGAGCGGCATGATTTCTTTCTGCCTTTCTTTACTCAGGGAAAAGGACGTTTTCTCATTATTTGCTGCAAAGATGACATGTCTGGGTCTGCGTACTTTGTTGTGTGTGCGCTTTCAGAGTTTGCGAAAGACAAGATCCAGGCTGTGAGCTGCGGCGATGATGTGGTCACACTGCTGTCAGAGAGGGGCAGCGTTTTCACTGTGGACACGAGATGCAATTACGTTCCCTCGTAAGGAGAGACTGCGCTTCAATCAGTGTGCAAAACTGTGCAAAATGTCAAAGGTTTTCAGTGATGTCACCTTTCATGCAAAGTCTTCACTAGACAGCGTGACATGAAGCTCTGCTCTCCTTGTGTTTCTTCTCCTCGCAGGCCGGTGGAAGCTTTGTGTAACATAACAGTGTGTCAGGTTGCATGCGGGAGCCAGCATTCAGTTGCTCTGACCAAAGGTACATATCTAGTTGACATATCTTCATTTAAAGGAGGAATAGATGTGGTCCCACTGTGACACAGATAGGTTCTGCTTTATATCTGCTTTAGATCTGCTGCTAAGCGATATTGCTGTTGGCATTTGATGGTGTTTTGAGTGCAGGTTTGGATGAATCCAGCGATCGTCATTAAATAAGAGATATAGAATAGCACACAATAGCATTGCATAGAATAGAATAGCATACCACAGCAAAGTAGAGTAAGGTATAATGTAGCATAGCATAGGTGTAGATATGTAAAGTATAGTATAATATAACATAGAACAGCATAGCAAAGCAGAGTGAAGTATAGGTAACATAGCATAGCGTAAAATGGAACAGCATTCTATAGCATAGCAAAGTATACTTTAGCATAGCATAGCAAAGTATAGTATAGTATAGCACAACATAGCATAGCATGGGTGTAGATATGTAAAGTACAGTATGGTGTAGTGTAGAACTGCCTAGCATAGCAAAGCAGAGTGAAGTATAGTATAGCATAATGTAAAATAGAATACCATAGCATAGTATAGCATAGAATAGAATACTATACCATACTATAGCAGAGTAAAATATGCTTTAGTGTAGTATAACATAGCAAAGTGTAGTATAGTATAGTACCATAATATAGCATAGCATAACATAGCAAAGCAGAGTGTAGTATAGCATAGCATGGCATAGAATAGCATACCTTAGCATAGCAGAGTAAGGTATACTTTGGTATAGCATTACATAGCATAGTGTAGTATAGCATAACATAGCATAGCATATGCGTAGATATGTACAGTATAATATAGCATAGAGCAGCATTGCATAGTATAGAATATAGTTTAGCATAGCAAAGTATAGTATAGCATAATATAGCATAGCATAGGCATAGATATGTAAAGTACAGTATAATGTAGCATAGAACTGCATAGCATAGCAAAGCAGAGTGAAGCATAGTATAGCATAGCACAGATTAGAAAAGATTAGAATTAGCATAGTAAAGTATGGCACAGCAGAGCATAACATAGTAAAGTGCAGTATAGAATAGTAACGTTTAGGTTGAGGAAGTGATACTATAGGCCAGTAGGGGCTGAGACTTGAGCAAGTCCAAGATGTCAGGGAAGTCTTGGAGAAAGCAGATGACAGTAATGTAGACTTTATGATGGAGTGCACAAAGTCATGGTGATTTCTCCACAGATGGTCAGGTGTATACATGGGGCCAGGACTCCAGAGGCCAGCTGGGTCTGGGGAGGAAGAAGCTCGGCGCCACTTCACCCCAACACCTCCAGTCTCTGTCAGCGATGCCCCTGGTCCAGATCGCTGCAGGCGGAGAGCAGAGCTTCGCCCTCTCTGTCTCTGGAGCAGTGTTCGGCTGGGGCAGGAACGACTGTGGACAGCTCGGGCTGGGTGACACAGAAGGTGAAAAGCAAAAGCAGTCATTATATCTTACGCTTAGTAAAATAAATCATGTTTCAGTCACATGTGAACCTGAATTAAATTTTTTTCTATAGACCGACACACACCGACTTCCGTTTGTTACCTGAACATGAAGAAAACGGTTCACATCTCCTGCGGAAAAGACCACACTGCCACTTTGACAAAGGTTAGACAAAGAAAAGCTGGTAATTCTTTCTAATACAGTGCACAAGACTGTGAGTAGTAACTACAGATTCTAGTTTGGTAGCCTCTTCTCACTTTTAGTAACTACTCACAATTCACAAGTGGAAGTTAGTGGAAAGCTTTCAAACGCTCCCATGTTGACACCGCTAACTCCTTTCCACAAACCTTAGATATCAACTTAGATTATGTATTGTTATTCCATTTCACATAATATATGTATACTGTGCATGGACTCGTACACACACGTTTGGTGCTGGATGGCTAGTTCATCCCAGGTTTTTGCCCCCTACTGTGGCTGAAAAAGATGCTAATGTGACTGAACCAAACCAAAAAGTTACAAACTGTCGAGCCAAAACACTGTAATGACTGCATAGAGCTGAGCTGACTCGGATTATCAGTTGTGGGTTCACTATGAGCAACAGCTTTGTTTCATATAAAAACATTATATTTAATACAAATGTTAATATAAAGTTGACATTTGAAATCTGTATATCTATTTATCCATATTTGTATATATGACTTCAATTTCACAGATTTGTGAATGCAATGATTACTTTAAACTAAAGTTGTTTGACTGCTTCCTCAGACTGGTGATGTGTTTACATTTGGCTCTGGTCAATACGGACAGCTTGGACACAACTCATTCAGCGATGAACGACGACCTCGCCTTGTTGCTGAGCTGTGGGGGGCAAAAGTCACCAAGATTGCGTGTGGACGGTAGAGTATATCACCTTTCATAGTGCAATAATTCGGAGCAGGTTTGGCTTTGGAGAGGGTTTTAGGTTTTATTTAAAGTGTTGTTTTAAAGCCAAATCAGTATCTCAGTTAGCTCCATCACCTTTAAAGTAGTTAGGTGTCCGAGCGCTCCTGCCACACTGTAGAGCTCTTCGCTGACAGTCTGAGTCTTGGGTACCAATCCACTGTAACCAGTCCATGGTGACAGCACACAAATGTGCAGAATCGCAGCTTTTGTAATACAGCAGTTCATTTAAATGATCTGGCAGTCACATTGTAAAATGCATATGAAAAAACGAACTATAAACTGAAAATGATCAAAGAATAGAATTCGGTCTTTGAAGACACTGTTTGTAATGTATAACCCACTCAGACATCACACATTAGTGCTGACGGACTCCAAGAGCGTCTACTCCTTTGGTTGTGATGAGCAAGGGCAGCTGGGAC
Source organism: Datnioides undecimradiatus (assembly GCA_008933995.1). Classification (NCBI taxonomy): domain Eukaryota; kingdom Metazoa; phylum Chordata; class Actinopteri; order Lobotiformes; family Datnioididae; genus Datnioides; species Datnioides undecimradiatus. The sequence goes on along the minus strand of WARS01000054.1, from coordinate 776,698 downwards.
GTGGAGAGGAGACTCATCCATCTGTGCCGCTACTTGTTCAGCTGCCACAAGGTAAGTACATTCCTGCAGTAAGTGAGTTTAACAATGTGAATACCGTGAATGATTTTGAAAAGGAGATCACACCGTTGTGCTATCACTGCTCCAGACACCGCTGATGATGCCGAAATCAGAAATATCTTCGCCGGGGGAAACTGTTCGTACGCAACGTGCACGTCTGACGAGGTACCAATGGGAATACGCACAGCACAGGCCCTGGATGGTTGGAGGTGTAATAATAACATCAGTTCCACTTGTTTCCTTCACAGAACGGTAACGAGGAGTCTGCCAGTGTCAACAATGTAACGCAGCATTGTCTCAGGGGTCTGATTGACAAATGGACCTCTGAATGTGATTCAAAGCCATTTAAAAAGATGAAACAGTAAGTGCAACTCAGTAGAAGTGTTATTTTAAGGATATGATTGTTGTTTAGCTTTGAAGAACTGTGGAATGCTTTATGACTTCAGTGACTGAAATGAATCATCGGGATCTCGCGCTTTAAACAAACTTGACTAAAATGTTGAATCTTCACAGGGAAATTCACCGGGCATTTTCCTCTGCATCCTGTCTGAACAGAAGCTTCCTTGAGCAAAGGTAAACACCCTTGTTTTAATCTGGTGAATTATAACATTTGCTGTTGCTACTGTAGCGGCGCCGCTCTACAGATGGCAGTGTAAGGCTGTCGCAACATTGAATGGACTGTGATTTAATCTGGCGCAGGCTTTAATTATACCCTAATGTTAGCATTGATCTTAAAGCACAGTGCCTAAGTCCGTTTTTCTTTGCGTTCTCTAGCAAAGATAAACATTTCCAGACTTCACCAAAGTACTCTGGCTTGAACTTGTCACTTGCACGATCTGATTTTAAGAAACTGGTAAAGAAGGAAAGTGTTTTGGCAGAGGTAGGTAGCTAAGATGTTCTCATATGAAATGTGTATGAAGTGCTTTGTCACCCCAAAGTTATCAAATTTGATTTGTGATGCTCCTGAAAATGACAGCATAGTTCTTGTATTTTTCTCTGGAGTACCAGCCTGAGCAGTGACGCATGCATTTTACTAATCCCAGTTGTTGATGAATGACCCTAGTAATCCTTTTCAAACTGACAGGTTCAGACTGCTGTCCTACGCTTGCTTCCTTCCCTTGATAAGAAGCCAGTGGGAGTTGAGGGGCTGAGGATCTTCTTGCTTCTCAGTGAACTCCTGCATGCGATCCAGAGACACAGTCAGCAACAAATGGGCAGAGAGCTCGCTGAGGCAGTCGCTGCTGCCGTAGTGAGACTGTCTGCTGACAGCCTCCAGGTCATAGGTACTGCCAGGATACCGTGCATTTCAGTTATGAACCCTGAGACTTTGATGAAATCAAATTTAATTTTTTGAAAACTTTTTATTGTCTGACTTTTTTCTGCAACTTTAATTTGTCAATGCAGCTTTTTTTCAGTAATTACGCCTATATAGAGCAGCTTTTATTGGCACTTCACACTGGATTCAGATTTCCTTAGAAGGCACGAGGGAACGACTCATGCATGTAATCCAGCTCAATTATATCTCACTGATAGCAGCCTCACTCCGTACTGTTCACGCTATTTTCTTATCTCATCAGCACTGCATAAAACTGGCATTGGACACAATCTTTGCTACAACATATCGTAACAAATTAAATGTTGATTGCAACTGCACTGTAATGGTGGTAGATTTATGATCATCAGTGTTCAGCCTAGCTCCTTGTAAGACTCGCTTCTCCTCCAGGAAGTGATGGAACTAGTAGGAGCAGGAAGAGTGAGCTGAGAGCTAAAGAGCTGCTGGTGACAGGCTGCATTACACCTCAACTAAGGTTTTTAATTAATGTCTGAAAATGTCTGTGTTGTCTTCTTCAGGGGACTGGTGGTCCTCACTGTCGCCCTCCACCATGGTTAAACATGTTAAGGTGTGGAAGCAGGCCCTCTCAGTGATCCTGTCCTCTAAGCCTGTTCCTCGCAACTCTGGAGTCAGACACCTGCTGTTGGTCCTCCAGTATATGTACAACGTCAGTATCAGTTGTTAACTGTGTTTTCTGTAAATGCAACACAGCCTGATCCTAAACTAATCGCTCTTACTCCAAAATAAAGACTTGTTGAACTTTTCCCTAATCAAATAAAACACTTGTTTTAAAGGCCAACAGCAGGATTGCAGCACCTCGAAGGATGCCAGAAAGTGATTTTTGCTTGGTGATTGACCAAGACTTTCTTCATGAGGATCTCAGGCTTTGGCGTACACAGTTGCACCGCAAGGTAGACAGAAACTTAAACATATGTTTCCAATAGCTTTCCATTCTGTGATGTTCTGTGGTGTCACATACTTGTATGAAAACAACCTACATGTTTCTTTCCCTTTTAGAATGTGCATGCTGAGCCTCTTATCCTCTGTAGCTTTCCGGTCGTGATGGATCTGGATTCAAAGAAAGTGGTTTTTGACATGAATGTTTTCTACACTCAGGTAACTGAAGCCTTGAACTGTTCTTCAGAAAATCTAGCCTTTGCACACAATTTCGTCATGGTCAACAAAGTGTGCACCATTGCAATTTGTTGAAACACATGCTCCGCAAGACAGAAATAGCAAAACATGTTATCAGAAATCAAATCTTTCATTTAATTCCAGTTGGACATAGTTTATCCCATCACCCGCGGTATGGTGATATATCGATTCCCACTGCCTCAAGATGTGTACTTTGAACTGAACCTGAGGCGAGCATCAGTTTTGGAAGACACTTTTCGGCAGCTGCTTGCCATTCATCACAGTGACTACAAGAAGCCTCTTATGGTAAACATAGAGTTTTGATTTGATTTGTCATTCTAAAAAGCCTGTATCATTTTAAGTTACTCTTGTCTAAGCTGCTGATTTAGCAGAAAAGTTTAGCTTGTTCTTTTTTGTCTTCTAGGTTTATTTTGATGAAAACCCTACAATTGATGATGTCTCCATAAAAGACTTTTTTTACCACGTGTTTCATGAGATGGTATCACCTGGATCTGGGATGTTCATGTTCAATGACTCTGAAACGTTGGTGTGGTTTACTTCCCAAGTAAGTCTTCAGATCATAGTACAAAAATAATTTGTGAACAAAAGAAGCAAAAGCATTGCATATTTCCTTCTGGTAGCAATGTAATAATGAAACAATAATTGGTTTGCATCTTTGGGTAATGCCTCATAAAATATTAGATTTCTGAAATAAATTGTCTCTGCCATTAACACCAGGCAGCACAGGAGGAACAAAGATACTTCCACATTGGGGTTCTTTGTGGACTGGCTCTCTACAACAATTGCATCATACACTTGCCCTTCCCACTGGCTCTCTTCAAAAAGCTCCTTGGTGTAAAGCCTTCACTTGAGGACTTGATAGAATTAAGTCCGTGTATTGGAAAGTAAGAGGAAATTAGGGTTTATTCAAAGCATATGTATTTTTGGTTTCAGATTTTGATTTTGTTGATGAAAAATTGTACTGCCTCTTTCATATCTCCAATGTTAGTCCCTTTGTTTTGTATTTAAAGGAGTCTGAAGTACATCCTGGAAGACAACGAAGATGCTGACATGGAAGACCTGTACAATTTTAGAGTATGTGTTTCACAGTTAGTTAAAAACCTATGGAATTCATCATCTTTACGACATCCTGCTAACAATCAATTATCATTTCCCAAAGCACTGATATCGCTATTCTATATCACTACTCTTATAACCGATCAACAGATCACCTGGGATGGGGTAACGGTTGACCTTGATCCCGACAATCCTGCAAATCCTGTGACAAGTCAAAATAAGTAAGTATCATTAAGGCTGTTTGTCTGGTGATAGTTTTCTGTGTTTGTCACAACAAGCTACCCATTATGCAGTGCATATAATCATATGCTCCATTTTTAATGTGCAAATATTAGATAATGCCTTCACAAACAAATAAGATGGAAGGCAGCTAAGTTAGGATACTTATTAATTGACAAAACATGACTTCATAACCTCTGATAATTAAATAATTCTTTCTTGATTTTTGAAAGATATCAGCATGCACTTTTAAAACAGTCACGCTGAAAGTCACCCAACTCTATCCTCAAAGCAATCGTTAAGGACAACCAAAGTGCAACAATCAGTGGGCTTGACAGGAAGATATAGTTGTGTATCATCTGCATAGAAATGAAAAGACGTATTGTGTCGACTAATCACGTAACCAAATGTAAAGCATGTAAAAGAGAAAAGAACAAAGCCCAAACTTCAGCCTTGAGGTGCACCAGAAGTAAAATTTGTAAATGAGACAAGGAGAAAACCAAGTTTCAGAGGAAAAGTTCTGTCAGAGAGATAGGGACTCGGTGTCTCTTGCTTGAAATACAAGCAAACAAATTTTTGTTTTTAGATGTTGAACACAGCAATTAATAATTTGAGAGACTATTTATTAAACTGAAACTTTTATTTGCAGGAAGGAGTTTGTAGATGCTTATGTGAGTCATGTCTTCAACGCATCAGTGGAAGGTGTGTTTAGGGAGTTCAAGCGAGGCTTCTTCTACCTGTGCGATCGAGATTTGGTCAAGTTGTTTCGGCCAGAGGAGCTGCAGAGAGTGCTTGTGGGCAAAGACTTCAATGACTGGGCAAAGCTGAAACAGGTATGCTCTAAAACACTGCAACCTCAGTCCTGGAGGTACTCTTGTACTCGACCAAGGAGATCACCATACACATCAGTATGTATGGTGTTTAATTTGGTCTCCAATTTGACGTAGATAAAAATCAGGTGTGTGCAGTAAAGGCTGTTTCTTTTGTTTTGCGAGCTCAAATGTGGTCTTGAGAGTACGGGGCTGCAACGAGCATAAGCTCAACTGTCCCGCTTGCAACATCTCAACACTTATGACTTTGTGACTCCTCCATTTATTGTTCTCCTCCATGAACTGATCACTTTCAAAACGCAAAGCTTGTGGCAAACCTTTGCAAGATGATGTTTGCTTTTCTACCTTTAAATATAAATTACCTAGTTATAACAAAGCATTGTAGTGCACATGTTTAACATGAACCGCAATTTCACAACAAATTAAAATTGGAGCTCTGGACGATGTTTACTTACTTAGTCAGTGACCAACTCATCCAGTCAAAGGTCATGGTCAGTGACCAGTCAAAGGAGCACAAGAGTCTGCCACTGTCTATTTCACCCTGCATCCAAAGTGTAGGGAGTTTTTCGCCCATGATGATCCGAGCCCTCTTAGAGCGGCATTTGCACACGCAGTGCAGAATTGCTCCAGTGCACGGACAGGCTCACAAAACACACTTTTTGTGTGCACATTTTGCAACTTATAAAATGTGCCTTGTTTGATTTGATTTCTTTTTGATTCTATCATTAGAACACACTTTATGAGGGGGAGTACCATATTGACCACCCCACCATACAGATGTTTTGGGAGGTTTTTGATGGCCTGAATGAGGATCAGAAGAAAGCTTTCCTTTGTAAGTTTTGTACCTCATTTTAACATGTCATTGCCATTGTGCCCACATCAGTTAAAATTACTTAATTAAGTCAGTCATCCACATTATTTTATCGTTCTGTACACTTGGTATCTGGTTTGTCTTAGCATAGCATAGCGTTCTTAGCAGCAATAACATTCAGAGTAGATTAACACTAAGGACGCCGCAAAAAAAACAAAATTAAAAAGTGAGTAATCACCTTCTTTCCGCCCCCCAGGGTTTGTGACAGGTTTCGAAAGGGAACCTATTCATGGCATGGAAAAGATCAAGATGACAGTCAGAGCTGAACATGTCCAGGACCCCAGGACTGATCAGTACTACCCTGAAACACATACATGCTTCTCAACACTGGAGCTGCCGTTGTATTCGACCAAGGAGATCATGCAAGCCAGGCTGACAGAGGCCCTGAGCAACCTCAGAGAAATCTACAAGTGATGGTTGGACTGTACTGTGGCCACTCACTGTATATGCAATGAACAGAGGGCTGCACGTAATATCCATATAACAATGCACTTTATTGAACGACTAACCAGAGCAGCCACTGTGGCAAACGTGATGGGTTTAAAAGTCTTCGTGATGATAACGTGTTAAGTGGGTGTGTATCAAACATTCATGTCTCATTTTGAAAATGAATTTAAATAGTATGTTATTTATGCTGTAGATATGTACATAATTGAAACAAAGTCATAGATAAGTTTATAATTACTATAATATAATTTAATTATATGTCATTACATTACCTCTCCAAAGAAATTAAGACTGGGATAATGTTTGTTATTTTTGGGGCGAGTTGAACAAATGTGTTAAATACAAAATAAATGTACACAGAAAAGTGGAATCACTGTGCATGTTCAATGTATTAATTAAATAAGATTTTCTTCAAATTTGCAGTTAACATGATGTTCTTTTATGCTTCTCACTATCTAATGAAAACTTAACATAAATACACTTTAAGATAGAACAAGTTCTCCAATGCATTACAACACATATGCATATGTATGTAAATGTATATACATTGTTGCCCATAAAGTTGGAATAATATTTTTTATCTCTTCTCATGAAATGATTGTGACAATGTGATTTATTCTTGATAGATAAAGTGTATATCTTCTCAAAACTTTATTGATCAATCTCTTCCAAACATTACAGTGAAAATTAAACCACAATTAACCTTTGCAAACTGTATTCAGGCTTAAACAACATTGGGGGTATTGAACAATAGGCTTCAGGGTTTCATTTCAATTTTTCAACCTTGGTCAGTTTAACAGGAAACACATATTTGAGGAGATTTTATGCATTAGAATGTACAATATTACAAATGACATGGATTAACGTCTTGGCATACTGTTCACAAGCTTGTTGATGTCGTCAATGGGCAGGACGACCTACTCTTCGGTCAAATCCCGGGCTGATTCCTGTAGACTCTGAGGAATATTGTCCCTCTCATTAAGGATGCGGTGTAAGGTATCCCAAGCATGCTCGTTAGGGTTCATATCAGGGGAGTAGCAGGCCATGGCATCTGCTGCAGCCCCTCTACATCAAGAAATTCTCTCACTGCAGCTGCCCTATGTGCTCTTGCGTTGTCATCTTGCAGCCTAAAGTTGTTCCCACAGACCCTTCTTGCATGTGGGAGGCAATGGTTCTCCAGGATGTCCTGGTACACGAAGGCGTTGACGTTTCCATCCAGCACCACCAATGGCATTTCTCCTCCATAATGAATACCGGCCCATACCATCACTGAGCTGCGACCTCCTTGAGTGGTTTCCTGGATGCAGTCATCATGGAGGCTCTCACTACATAATTGAAGCACCCTTTGTCTTCCATCTATACGGTCAGGGATATAGCGGCTCTCATCCATAATGACAACATATCGCCAGTGCCCAAGCTGTAATCCTCTGTGCTCCCTATCCCAGTGAAGTCGAGCAACTCTGTGTTGAACAGTTAGGTGTGGACACTTGGTGACTCGTTTTGCTTGGTAACCATGCTGAAGCAATCTTTGATTTACAATTTGGAGGGAAACGTCGATTCCATGGTTTCCGATTTGTACGGCACATATTAAGTTGCCAATCATCTCATCTGGTGGCTAGTCGTGGTTGTCCTGGAGATTTTTGTGGCCTCTAATGACCCTCCTCTTGATGACCTTTGAGGATTTTACAGACTATACTCTGCAATATTCCAAAGAAATCAGCAATGTTGGCTTTTTGTGTCCATCATATCAGAGTGCAAGCACTCTCTGGTTTATTGCCAGTTTGCGTCGGACAAGGCATAGCCTAGGGAACTTTGTGTGTCAAATTTGGTTGAAAATTATACAGCCAATTCTGAAAATGTGGACTTACTGCATACAGACTTTAAGCAGGAAAGGGACAACACAGCCAATGTCTCTCCTTTTACAGCACCAAACAATTGTTAAGCATGAATTCGTTTCAGCTGGGTAACTGGGACTCAGTATGTAATCATTGCAATTGGTCAAAAGTGATTACTGATGTGTATAAATAGGAATAAAATGAGGAATGTGTCTGAAAACAAAATTATTCCAACTTTATGGGCAACAGTGTATATTGTGTCCCACACACATTATAAATACATGCCTGGAGTTACTCTTTGCTACCCAAGTATCTCTGAGCTAGGCACAGCACAAAGGCCCCTGTTTGTGTGACCTTCCACCAAGTTTGGAGCTACAATGAAACCAGGACGACTTGATTTTGGTGGTGCATCAAGCCTGAAGGAAAACAAAGTGAAGAGGTGTCTGATGTTTATTGGTAAACCTAATTTCACAGTCTGCTCTAGCAGCTGGTGCTGTTTTACAAACCAGCCATGAGAAGAACACAGACACAATCGGCTTTACACAGAATACAGCCTGTGTTACTCCAAAATGTTATTTTGGAATCAGTTTTGGGAATAATGAAATGATTTATTTTATGCTAGCCATTGTAGTTTTGGAACTTCAAATAACTGTTATACTAAATATCTATATTCTGTCTTAGTATAGTATAACTTTGTCAGGTAAACAGAACTTTAAGCATCTAAGCTCTGAGCAAATTAACCCTGTGTTTACAACCTTTTCTTCTGTTCTGCTTTGCTTATAACAAGATGTTGCCATTGAACACTAAAGACTACAGCAGGAATGATAAAACAGCAGTTACCAGTTCCACTTTCACTTTCATTTTTCTTTTCATCCACTGAGATAATGCACCTCCTTCCTCTGACTCACTAGGCGTGTCATTTTCTTGTCAACATTTACAGCCTGTGTTAGGTTTTGTTTTCCATTGCGTGTGTCGTTGATGAATTAGGTTTCATTTCTGACTGAGAGAACTTAGTTATAAATCCGCCCTCTGTCTTTTTCAGTCACTTAGCCAACATGTTTTCATGGGGAGAGGACTTTCAGCAGGGCTTTCGGTCGAAGAACAGATCAGCAGGTGATGGAGTTACATTTTTGGACCCGGGCTTTCACATCACGGATCTGTCAGCAGAACACAATGCTCTCGCCTTCATCAAAAGCAGTGGAGAAGCTTTCCTCATTCGCAGAGATGAGGGCAAAAACGGGGAAAGAACCACCAGAAAACAGAGTGAGCATCAGTCTAATGTTCTTGTCTTTAATAACGCATGGAACATTATCCCGCAGAGATCCAGCTAAAGTTTAAAGTTTTGCTTCACCAGACTGCAATAATCTGTCTGTGGCTTGCTTACTGTCAGAGTATGTGAAATACAGAGAGAAGATTAAGGCTGTGAGCTCAGGAGACGCTTTGGTCACACTGTTGTCTGAGAGTGGCATCGTTCTCTGTGTGGACACAGCACACATTCCTTTCAATCCACAGTAAGGAGAACTGAGGTTAAAGTATTTAAACAAGTTTGTCCTGTGCAAGCCAATGCAAAATAGACATATTATTTACAAGTTTGTTTAGTAGTAGTTTTTATGTTTGTCTTTGGTTAATTCACAGCAGCAAACTCTGTGCTGGTTTCTGTTTTTTCAGGACACCGAACGGTTTGTGTGGCATATCAGTTTCACAGGTTTCTTGTGGGAGCGAGCACTCAGTTGCCCTGACAGAAGGTACTGTAAAGCACAGTAGACTGCTTCAAATGCACAACTTGAAACTGAGTTTCTGTTGACATAGCTTTGTTCCTCTCTTGTGTCTGGGATATGAACACAAGCACAAACCTGTAAACTATATTTTAAAAAATGCTATACATGAGTTATGGGTAATAAATTGAATTAAATGTCACATACTACCAGAACTGTAGGATGAACTTGTTGGAGAAAGTCATGGTGATTTCTCCACAGATGGTCAGGTGTATACATGGGGCGAGGACTCCAGAGGCCAGCTGGGTCTGGGGAGGAGGAAGCTCGGCACCACTTCACCCCAACACCTCCAGTCTCTGTCAGCGATGCCGCTGGTCCAGATCGCTGCAGGCGGAGAGCAGAGCTTCGCCCTCTCTGTCTCCGGAGCAGTGTTCGGCTGGGGCAGGAACGACTGCGGACAGCTCGGGCTGGGTGACGCAGAAGGTGAAAAGCAAAAGCAGTCATTATATCTTACGTTTAATTAAAATAAATCCTGTTTCTGTCACATGTGAACCTGAATTTATTTTTTTTCTACAGACCGACACACACCAACTTCTGTTTGTTACCTGAACACGAAGAAAACGGTTCACATCTCCTGTGGAAAAGACCACACTGCCACTTTGACAAAGGTTAGACAAAGAAAAGCTGGTAAATAATGACAACAAACGCTGACAGTTCCACAAACAAACAGACGGACTGAAACTATGCGCAACTACTTACTGCTGAAGACCACGAACATGGTTGGATTCACAATAGTATTTACTGTATACTGACGCTGAGAATAAGGCTTACACTTGAGAGCAGAGGCGAAGTTAAAAAAGGTTGTGAATTGATGCTTTTCGTGAGCCATTAAAACCCCAAACCAACTTCCTACAGATATGTAAGTGTGGTTGTCTGGTTGCTTCCATAGGGTGGTGCAGTATTTACATTTGGCTCAGGTAAATACGGACAACTTGGACACAACTCACTCAGCGATGAACTACGACCCCGCCTTGTCACCGAGCTGTGGGGGGCAAAGGTCGCCGAGATTGCATGTGGACGGTAGAGTACAATAATAACTTCAATTACTCTGAGCCAGTAAGGCTTATCACTCATGCAGTTTCAGTGTGAACTGTTTTTGTGCCTACAAATGCCACAGTTAAATATTTGAGGTCCATCCGAGTACTTCTAAATGAGCACATTTAGATGACAGGAGTTACTGTTTCTGAGGTACAAGCAATAGAATGAGAGGTTAGACTTTTCCTCAATTCATGCTCTTTTCAACTTTTATGTCATTCATAGTTTAAGACAGAAACTCTATTCATGTTTCATATACATACTTCATGCTGTAAGTTGATGTATTTTACATCTAAACTAAACAGTGTTCACACCACAATTTCTCAAGAAATAGCCTTCTCTCATCAAACTAGTTATCATTTAGGGAATGAAAGGCTTCTAGAAAAGTCATCTATGCTGACACTTGAACACTGTTTTTGCTCTATTGTCTTCTCAATCAGACATCACACATTAGTGTTAACTGAATCCAAGAGGGTCTACTCCTTTGGATGTGATGAGCAAGGGCAGCTGGGACGTGGAGAGGAGACTCATCCATCTGTGCCGCTTCGTGTTAACCTGCCACATGGTAACTCCTCTTTTAAAGTAATTCAGTTTAATGATAATAGGAAATAGAAAGAAAATAACTGCAACAGACAAAACTAGAAGAGGTCTGAAGGGTGTTTTAGGGGAATGTGGTTGGGGAACAGGGAGGCTGTTTGGTCAGCCTGTAATCTCAATATTAAAGTAAAAATGCCAACAAAGGTCACTACCGGATGCATTCATTGTAAAAAGAATGCATTGAATATCCAATATTTAATTATTCAAACAACCCTCAGTATATGATGAGGTTACTCAAATTCAGCTGGATTCTGAAAGAACTTAAAATTTTACTGAAGGTGCTTCAAGTAAACTTTCCTTATGATGAGGTTTGGAGATGAACCCTCAAACCTTCAGACTGCACTAGCTGCTGTCTTTTGAAACTGTGGTCAGACTATAATCAGAGAAAAACGTATTAAAAAAACATAACTCCATGACTTTTCACCAAACAAACTCCTCATGCAATGCAATGTCTTCTTCTTCCACTGGCACTAATTTGATCATTTTTCACTGTGCCAATTTAAAGAAACCCCACTCTAAAATACCCCCAACACACAATATTACAAATGTATGTCTCTGAAATTTAACCATTCACCAAACAATATATTTAAAAGTGGAAATTGATTGTTCTATTAAATATTCAACTTGTGTTTTCCAGTTTTCAAGATACATTAAACTCATGCACGCAGCCCACACTGTGGCTCACAGACACCGGCTCATGTGAAAGAATTTTAAACTCAACAATTGGATGTTTCATGTCGAGTGCACCGTGGGAGTGGTAGTTACATTTTCAGGCATCCAGTCATAGACTTGTAAAAAGTGTTGTTTCCAGATTCTGTGTTCACTCTAAAATTTTCTCTGAATGATATCCTCAATTTGAGGAAATCGAGGTTTAGGTTGTAATCTTCAATTATTTCAGCTTCTAGATCTAGAGCTAAGGTCACTCTCAGGCCCCTAACTCAAATGTACACATGGTCAATGTGTACAGAATGAAACGACCGTATTGTTTTCTAAGTTTCAGAGAGCACCATGCCACTGTAGCAATCCCATACAGCCAGATTATTTCAAGTACGTTTTATTTTACTATCGTTCCAGACACGACTAATGGTCTCACAATTAGAAACATCTACGCAGGAGGAAACAGCTCGTTTGCAACGTGCACATCTATTCGGGTACCAACACAAAAACATGCAATACAGACCATAATTGTACAATAACAATATAATTATATCTTTATCCTGATTAAAGTAATTATTCTCAACTTAATACAATCTCTTCCGTGTCTCTATCACAGACAGTTCCTAAGAAGTCAACAAGCGACAGTGTCAGCAATGCAACACAGCGCTCTATTGAGGATGTGATCGACAAATGGGCCTCAACACATGACTCAAGATCATTCAAAAAGATAAAACAGTGAGCATGGCGCAGTAGCTGTTCATTTTTAAACAATTCATACTGTTTTCTCAATATTGAATTTGATTTGTTGAACAGTCCAGTGTTTAATGACTTGGCTCCGAATCAATTACTACTGGTCTCTCGGTGTGACTGACTGACACAATGAAACGTTCACAGGGAAATCCATGAGATGTTTTCCTCTGCATCCTGTCTAAATCGGTGTTTCCTTCACCAGAGGTAAACACCATCATGTGCATGATTTTTACTTCTCTGTGTCTTGTGAATTACATGATATTTTCATACTTTTTTTTTCTGTGTTCACAGAAAAGATAAACATTTCCAGACTTCGCCAAAGTACTCCGGCTTGGACTTGTCACGTGCACAAATGGCTTTTGAGAAACTGGTGGGGAAGCACAATGTTTTAGCAGAGGTATGAAACTGGAATATGACTGTGTGACTATATTATGACTATATTTGCTTTCAAAAGGTTTTAGGTCATACTATACACTGTAATACTATTATATTATATCAATAGATTCAGGCTGCTGTTATGCTGTTGCTTCCTGATCTTGAAGAGGAACCGGTGGGAGTGGAAGGGTTGAGGATTTTCTTGGTTCTCAATGAGCTTCTGCACGTGACCCAGAGAGGCAGTTGGGGACAGACAGACAGAGAGCTTGCGGAGAAGGTCGCCGATGCCATACAGAGACTTTCTGCTGAAAGCCGCCAGGTCATAGGTACTGTAAGAGACAAATGTGTGAATATTTCAAAGGCTTGGTTTATCATTAATTACAGGATCATCTGCTCTACAGCAAAGAAAGAAATAACTACAATGGCTTCATTATGCCATTCACTACAAGTAATGCCCCTCCCTGTTTTCTGAATTGCCGTTATGTGTTGCTGCCGCCCTTTGGTGTCTGCAGGAATAGGTGGTGTCACATGAATCTATTCCATAATCAAATCTTAATTAACAAGAGTAGTTAAAGCCAGTTGTTGTTTTCTTTTTCTTTTTTTAATTTTGAAGTTTGTTTATTTGATTAATTTACGTTTTTTTATTTATTATATGTCAAATAATGATGAACGGTTATTCCAGTGGCACGCTTCAGACTCCGTAACAGTGACTCCTGGTCTGTTGTGAAATATTCATTGGCATCAGTGTCTGCAAATCTCCATGTTGCCTTCCTCAGATGACTGGTGGTCCTCACTGCCACCCTCCACCATGGTCAAACATGTGAAGGTGTGGAAGCAGGCCCTCTCGTCTATTCTGTCCTTTCAGCCTGTACCTCGCAACTCTGGGGTCACAAAAGTGCTACTTGTCCTACAGTATATGTACGATGTAGGTATCACTCGTCTTTTCCACCATATTAAATGTAACCTTACTGTACAAAGAATGGTTTTCTGTTTCTTACCAATGTTCAACCTAATTAACACAACCAGGCCAACAACAGGATTGCAGGACATCGGAGAATCCCAGAGAAAACATTTGGTTTGGAGATGAGCCAAACATTTCTGCAAGAGGATCTGTGGCTTTGGCATTCATTGAAAAATGTGGTAAAAGCCTGATTGATCAAAAAATATTTTGAAAGCTCCCTCTCCCTAGATCTGTCATTTAAAAAACACCAATTTATTGTACAGTCTCAGTGATGAGCTATGATCATTGAGGAAGTATTGCTATGTTCTTTCTTCAGGATCCGAATGATCAGCCGCTCATCCTTTGTAACTATCCACCCCTGCTGCATCTGAAATCAAAGAAAATGGCTTTTGACATCGATGCCGCACGCACTAAGGTAACTTAAGCCTGGAACTCATTGGAACTAAACCTATATGAGCAATATTGTCAAGGTCATCAGGAAATCTCTATTAACTTAGCATTTATCAGTGTGTATTAGTTATGCATAGTTTGTTCTAATCAAAGAAAATTGGTCTCCTCACCCTGAACAAAATGACCAAATACACTTGACAGCTCGTACGTAATTAAACATGTTTGTTTTAGTGATAGAACTTGGATGTTTTAACACATATAGCAAAATGAACTCAGTTCTCAGTTCTGTTTCCCCGAGGAGTAGGTGGAAAGATTGCCACCGTTTTTTTGAGCTCCTTCTAAGTGGTCAAAGAATGGAGCAGCCCCAGAGCTGGTCTACAGATGACCTTTTGGGTTTGTTTCTCAGTCAGGCCCTGTTTGCTTTGATTTGAGGCTGAAGCGAGTGTCACTTCTGGAAGACACCTTCAAACAACTGGCTACTGTTCCTCAAACAGTCCTCAAGAAGCCGCTTTGGGTAAATAATACACATTAAAAACATTCTAATAGTTTTGAGCTGATGGTTAAAGTGTAGCCAAATTATTTTGTAGTTAGTTGCCCTCATCTAAACAACTAACAACTAACAGAAACTTTTTGCCCCACAGGTTTTTTTGGATGAGGACCCAGATCCCACAGATGTCTACAAAAGGGACGTTTTCCACCGTGTGTTTCATGACATGGTGTCGCCTACATTTGGGATGTTTATGTTTAATGACTCCAAAACCCTTGCATGGTTTCCCTCCAATGTAAGACGTTATATCCTCGTACAGAAAAATTATTTTTGCGTTGTAGACTCAGGATTCACTGTATTTATTTAATCTTCAACTTTCAAAAATAAAATCTAGAGGTTTTCATTGTTTCTACTTTAATCGATACAGACAACAGAGGAGGACAAGAAAAGGTTCTTCCTGTTTGGGGTTCTATGTGGACTGGCGTTGTACAACTGCAGTATCATATACCTACCCTTCCCGCTGGCTCTGTTCAAGAAGCTGCTCAGCGTAGAGCCAACACTGGAAGATATGATGGAATTCAGCCCAGGTGTTGGAAAGTAAGTGTATTTGTGGTTTTACATTTTGATGCTTGAAAGGTCGCACAGGGTAGTAAGAAAGTGAACTATGTTTGACGTTTTACTCTGTTTTTAAGGAATCTGCAGGACATCTTGGACTATGAAGACAGTGTCCTAAACAACCTGTTCATGAATTTTTTGGTTGGTAGTTTACTCCACTCCTCTGCAGTAATTTGTCTTATTAACCCTTGTTCAAGTATTCCTAAGGGTTTGCAGTCATTTCACTTAACTCTTGTCTCTGATACTCAATAGATTAACTGGGATGGAGCAGAGGTTGACCTTGATTCCCAAACTCCTGGAAAGCCACTGACAAGTCAAAATAAGTAAGACTGTGATAACATTTCAAATATATATGTTTTAAAGAATATTTCAAAGTTGTGCATGTGGCAAGCATCCTCCTCTATCATCATCATCATCTCTCTCTATTTTAGAAATGTTAATGGTAAATTGAAACTTTATTAAAATGTGCTTATAGATGTATTGTGTCTCCTAAACATGGGACCAATGTAAAGCATGTGAAAGAGAAAAGAACGAGGCTCAGAACTGATCCTTGAGGAGCACCAGAAGTAAGAACTGTAGATGAGAAAAGGAAGATACCACGTTTTATAGTAAAAGTTCTGTCAGAGAGATGTTAACTCAGTCACTCTTGCTTGAAATGCAGTGGTACACAGCAATAAATCATTTTAGAGACAAATGTATCAAAGTGAATCTTTTATCTGCCGAACAGGAAGGAGTTTGTAGATGCCTACGTGAATCATGTCTTCAACACATCAGTGGAGGGTGTGTTTAAGGAGTTTAAGCGAGGCTTCTTCCAGGTGTGTGATGAAAGTCTGGTGAAGCTATTTCGGCCAGAGGAGCTGCAGGAAGTGCTGGTGGGCCAGGACGTATTTGACTGGGAAACACTGAAACGGGTAGGGTATGAAACACGAGTTCCCCTTGTTTTCTCTGCAAACTGCAACTGATTAACCACACCTTCATATTTTTTGTTTGTTTTTTTATTTACTCAAATCAGAACACGGTTTATTGCTGGACTTATCACATCGGCCACCCTGTCATACAAATGTTTTGGGAGGTTTTTGATGAACTGACTGAAGATCAGAAAAAAGATTTCATTTGTAAGTACTGCACCTATTAGTAAATAGTTTTTTACTAAACGGTGTACCTACTCATGTTTATGCTAACACAAGATCACATTAAAATCACGTTAAAGATGGAATAAGGCTGTTATTTACATTATTGCTATTTCATTCTTTACATTTCAAACTCCTGCAGTTTCATTAGGGTGTTCTCTTTCACCACTGTGTGGCAATTTGATTAAATGGAAATGAATTTAGGATTTAAAGCATTATATAAAGGATTGTAGTGGAATTAACTAAACCTTTATTTGGCCCTTGAAGATTGAGTAACAACCCATCTGAAGACCCTTATCATGTCATTTCATTTTGTGCTAGAATACAAATTACTTTGACTTTGACTTAAGCTTTTGGGAGTATATTTAATCTAATTTGA
The DNA here is from genome assembly GCA_008933995.1 of Datnioides undecimradiatus. Lineage (NCBI taxonomy): Eukaryota > Metazoa > Chordata > Actinopteri > Lobotiformes > Datnioididae > Datnioides > Datnioides undecimradiatus. The sequence continues at coordinate 759,744 of WARS01000054.1, read as the reverse complement.
TACATTATTGATTTAAATAAATAGTCCAATAGCAGCTTTGGCTACAAATGTGATGCTGATGCACCAAGATGTTAGCCAATACAACATTAACCTGAAGATTCTCTCCTTACCTCCACACATGTTCTATAGGGTTCCTGACTGGTTATAGGAAGGTTCCTATTCTTGGCATGGGCCAGATCCAGATGAAGGTTCAAGTCAAGCAAGTCCTGAGTGGCTCTCATGATCAGCACTTCCCCAAGTCTCTGACATGTCATTCTATTCTGGAGCTGCCCTTGTACTCAACCAAGGAGATCATGCAAGCCAGGCTAACAGAGGCCCTGAAACCAGTAAAAGGGTTCCTGAGGTGAATGGTGGATGGTGATGGACTATGAGCAGCTGCTGGGCAGGAACATGTACTGTATCTGTGCAGGGTAAAGGCAGACCTGACTATATATTAGGATCACCTTTAAATTTTGTTTTGAAAATATATTGTGCTATAATGTAACTGATACTTTAACTGACAATGGGTTTTATATTTTTTGTTACACCACCAACACTCTTATAATTTACCTTAACTTTGAGAAGAATATAATGTGTCAGGTGTTGACAGATGTTGATTAAGATTATATGCTAATTTGACTTAACTTTTGGGCGGTTCTGATTAAATGCATTAAGATATTACTATCATTACTACAGAAGGATTCAGAACAATAAATGATTATTATTCTATTTTTAGAGGAAGCTCAACTTTTGTTTAAGTATTCTGTTGCACTTCATTCCTAAGAGGGAACATTGTTTTGTCATGGCTGTATTGTGTTAGTTTGTCACACATAATATTTATTTTAAAATGTTTGAATTATAAAAAATATATATAACTTTTTTTTATTTGTGTAAAGTTGAAACTTACACTGAATCGGTTTTATTTTGATAAATCACTGCGTGCTGCATTCCAGCTGAGATTAATAATATGTACACAGATTTGATGCTTGACATAGCATCAAAGTAGTATGTATGAATGGGTACGTTTGTGTGGTTGGAAAAATGAATGTAGCCAAATTTGCTCCACACTTTAAACTTATGTACCACTTTTCTATGAGAAATTTATTTAATGTGAATAATGTCCTAGTGTGATTCTTGGTACTGGCAGCAGATGGTGCCAAACGCAAAACATTTCACATAACACCTGGTTGCTTGGATGTTGACACATTTCTTATTTGACAGAATGTGACACAAACACTGCCATTAACAAGAACATTTGAATGGTTTGTAAAACTAAAACCAACAAGAAAACGCAGTCGCTATGTAATATGGGGCCGATACTGAAGATAAAATGTGAGGCAACGTACCCTTGGTTTACTGCCGTTAGAATCAAATTAACTGTGCTTTGTTGTTTGTTCTGTTTCCTTAAATAGACCCTGCGAAGTGTGTGTGTTTGTGTGTGTCTGTGTGTGCAAGGAGAGAGAGAAATACTGTAACTCAAAACCTTATAACCCCTGTCCTTTGTACTGTATGTTAATACATTGGAATGTGTAGAGGTTCAGGTAAATGTAGCCTAATGTTGAAAGCAAGTAAGCAAGAAAGACAGTAAGAGAGACAAGAGGAAAACAGGAAACAGACCACTAGATGGCCCTGTTATCCTGCACGTTGGCTGGTTAAATGGAACAAAGAGCAGCTGGGATGAGATCATCAACAACACTAATGCAGACTTTTCAATAAAATTACAACACTTGAAATCTTAGGGTTCAGATACTAGCAAAGATATCAAATAAGTAAACAGGTGATGACCTGTCATACACAGTCCCATACACACTAGTATTTACATAAGCTCATCAATAAATACTACTTGTGACACGGTTAGCCCCAATACAGACAGTAAACAACCATGCTATATGAGTTATTACTGTTTCTAAGAGCAAAGTGACTTAAATTAGAAACTATTTTTGTGTTGTGATCCTCATTTCCTTGGAGGCCCTCAGAGTCTTCTGTGTGGATTCCGGCCAAATAAAAAATAACGGAGGCATTTTAGGAATGCAACTTATTATGTACGTTATGGTATAGTTCACTGTGTCCCTGCTATTTAAAGCAAAAACACATTAGTCAGTTATATAATTCCTTGGACTTCCGAAGCATTCATTCAGTCATTTTCCCCTCTCCACTGCGTACGAGAGGCTCGCGGCCGCTGGATGCCTGCTGCTGCTGCTGCGCCGCGGGAGCGAGTTGGAATGTATTGACGTCAGAGGGAAACTGGACACACGCGCGTATGTACGCGCGCGAGCGCGCACGAGATGTTCCGTCCCACTCTCCACTGTCTTGTGTGAGTCTCAGCCTGCGGAGCGGGTGCGCGGTCACACGGCTCGAGACTCTGGAATGAATTGAGGCAGCCAGTCATGAGAAAAGTATGTGCACACATGGACCACGAACATGGAGCATTATGAAAGAGAAGGAGACGGCGGCGCTGTCATTTTCTACGTCTGAATTTAGCGTTGACACCAAGTGTGCGGCTGTGGGGCGACAGAAAGACCGTTAGCTGAGCAGCTCGCAGCGACGGGATATTTGCACAACAATGGTAAGTTGGCACCGGTGTTAGTGTATCTTCATCCCCGCTTCTGGTCCAGCAGCGGCTTTATATTCCTGTGGCGCTGTCAGTGTCAGGTTGTTGGTGGCGTTTGTTTGGAGGTGCTGAGCAGCAGCCAGGAGGATGACTACATGCGTATTTGCCAACTCGGGACTGCAGTTGTTGAGGCCAAGTAGAGAACAGCTGGCCTCAACACAAGTGTAGCTGCCCGCGGGCAAGATAACGCAGTATTTTCTATCGGACACAACTGTACGGCTAAGAATATCCGCGCATATTAACACGGTGAGGCCTAAATAACCCCAGTCTACACGGCCCAGTAAAGCTCAGAGAGGGTCTTTAAACAGGCTGGAAAAGGCTGCTGTTGTCTTTAATGTTAATAGTATTGCTGCTGTACAGTGCTAGAGTAGTGATGATGATGGTGTTGAAAGTGATGAGGATGATTAAGACAAGTTGACAGCGGTAACTGTGTTAATGGTGTCCATTGTAACAAAGATGAACTTGTTACCCTGGGGAAGATGTGATGATGACATCATCAGGTCTAATGCCACCTTCTGACCCTTTTAGCCAAACTAATGACACGCAAACACACATTCACGTGCACACTCACGCACATACATACATTATGGTTTCCTGTTACAGTATTGATTTGGCATGCCATTTGTGCTTGATGGGTGCTATTTGAGATGGAGCCAAACACAGCCCTTCAGCATCACAGACAATAACAGAATATTTTTGCCCCTACTGCTCTCATTGTAATGTAATCGTCCACATTGTAATCTAGTCTTCACGACTTAATTTAAAACTTGTTCTGTCTTCTCTATCTTTGTTAAAAGATGTGAATTATCAATCTATTTCTGGTCTAGTGCTTGAAGGGATGAGGCATTAGTAGCAGCTGACCTCATCTAAGCCCTTTTCCCTTTGGGCCAAGAGCCAAAATCATTGGCACTGTCATTTTGTCTCATTGTGTTGTTTTTTCTTTGTCCTGCCAGGCAACTCCACACCAGTGAGGAACTTTACACCTCAACACAACTATTTTCCATCTCTTTTATCCTTTTATATCTCCAACGACCTGAAGCCCCTCTATTCAGCCCCTCCTCCACCCTCCCCCCTTCAGAATTCCCTCTTTCTTTCGAACATGGACTCCTCTGGAGATATAACCTTGGCCCAGGATCGACATCTTGACCCCAGGAGCAGCCCCAGTCGCTCTGATCTCAGTGGACTGTACCATCTGGGTCGGACATTGGGCAGGGGCCACTTTGCTGTGGTCAAACTGGCTCGTCATGTCAACACTGGACAACTGGTTGCTGTCAAGATGATTGACAAGACAAAACTTGACGTCATGGCAGCAAGCCACCTCTTGCAAGAAGTGAGGTAAAGAGTGATCATTTTTCTGAGAGACAAAGGTTTAGATGAAAAGATTAAAGTTAGGAAAAGGTTAAAGAAAACTGAACTCTAAGCGCTTGGTAGTCAGCTGTATTTTAGAGCAGATTTATAGGATTTGAAACAGTTTTGTTGATTTTAGACTGTGTGTGCGTGTGTGTGTGTGCGCGCACGCATGTGTGTGAGATCCATCTGAATCTCGTATTGTTTAAAAAATTAATCTCCTTAGTTCCTCCGTTATCTCACCATCAAAACTAATTATTTTCAGGTGTATGAGGCTGGTGCAGCATCCCAATGTCGTTCGCCTCTACGAGGTCATTGACACACCGACCACCCTCTACTTAGTCATGGAGCTGGCTGAGGGAGGCGACCTATACGACTACATCCTCCGCCATGAGGGAGGGGTCGCTGAGGGCACTGCCAAACGCCATTTTGCCCAGATTGTGCGTGCTGTGGCGTACTGCCACCAGCTCCACGTGGTGCACCGGGACCTGAAGCCTGAGAATGTGGTCTTCTTTCCCCAGCAAGGCGCAGTGAAGCTGACAGACTTTGGGTTCAGCAATTTATTCCAACCTGGGACAATGTTGGCTACCAGCTGTGGATCGCTGGCGTACTCTGCTCCAGAGATACTGTTGGGAGAAGAGTATGATGCTCCAGCTGTGGGTGAGAAACAGAAAAATGTTTTTTTTTTGAGTCTGATTTGTCGTTCTGCATCCCAACAGACCACCACACTGGGTCAGCAGAGACCCTGAGACCCTTAAAATACACACATGTACTACATCACATTGTGTCTATTTTCTCAGACTTTCCTCTAAACCTCGGTATGTAATGCATAATCTAATCTGAACTGGTCATGACTAGTAAGCAACCAGTGACAAGGGCTCACAAGTAGGCATCTCTTTAGGTCACAGGTTGGAAAGGTTGGGAACCACTAGCCTAGTTCAGCAAATGTGTGCAGGTTTCGAATTACACACTCTATATGCTGATATCACACTTTCACATACATTCACATCATCAGATCCTTAATTTGATGTTCACTCAGTAGTTTTCCAGGAGCTTTTGAACATCGAGCATCAGAGTTTGCCCAGTTTTCATGGAACTGAAGATGTTCAGATTTGCATTTTTGTCTAAGTACTTGGCCTTGACCTCCAGACAGAGCAGGTGACAAAGCACTCTGACTTTGATGTGCCTTCAGTCATTCTACACTGCTGGTTACAAGATCAGTAATGAACTTTGAAACAACAACAAGAAACTAATAAAACCACAAATCTAGACAAATAGCCTATATGCCACATTCAGCCGCAGGGCTCTATTTGTTTTGTAATTGTGCCTGTTTTCATGAGCCTGTGTGTGTGTGTGTGTGTGTGTGTGTGTGTGTACATTCATCACCTTCTGTGTGTGATAGGACATGTGTGGCTGCTTTTGTCTCCTTGAGTCTGTGTATGTATTCCTGTGCATTTTCTGTCGAGTGTGTGAATCCTGCTCTCTATACCCATCCGTGTTCATGTGCCGAATGTGTGTGTGTTGTGCATATATAGATCCGTGTATGCTCGTGTGTGTGTGTGTGTGCGTGTGTATGCCCATGAAGGATTAGTGCGTGTAACTGGGTCAGTCTAAGCAAGCCAGCCACTCATGAGCCAACTGGGCACGTTCTGCAGTGGAACCGAACACTGCAGCTCACAGCTGAGCTCTCTCACTGCATAGCAAGCATTTATGTATGTGTGTGTGCGTACGTGTATGTGTGTGCGTGTGTGTGTGTGTGTAAAAGATAGAGACAGATAGCAGAAAGGGAAAGCACCATGCATCACTGTGTATCCACAGCATCCTGTGTATGCTGGACTGCTGGGATCTGTGTGGCATTAGAGGTGAGGCCGGCTGATGGATAGTGGGATTTGACGTTACAGAAACAGAAGGAAAACTGAAGGATTTTGTCTCCAGGGGGTGGGGGGACAGCAGCAGTCATGGAGGGTGGTGGTCTTATCTGCTAAGCTGGACTAGGCTAGATGTTGGCAGGGTTTGGGCGCTATTTATTCTGGTGACTACAAATGCATCTGTACTGAATACAAATGTATGTAAACTGCAATTAGGAGCGGGTTCTTGCAGAAGGACACCATTTGTTTTTGTTTAATGGAGAACTGCCTATGGCAAGGATGAGTTGCAAATGGGTCAAAACAAGTAAAAGTGTTATTTAACAAACTGAAGGTCTTGAGTTTCCTTTGCTCGTGATGTCGCCTGCTTATCGTGGTCTCAGTGGAATGGGGTTTCTTCATTAACCAAGGGCGTGACACTGGTACAAAGAGGAATGGTGATGAAGAAACACTTCTCACATGCATCCTTAACTATAACATGACTCACAGGTTGCATTAGTTCCTTTTTTTTATCTCAGTTCCTGTTCCCAAAAGCACAAAGGGCATCCATTTAAATCCATTTGTGTGTGTGTTGGTGTGTGTGTGCGCTATGTGTGTATGTGTATTATTAATATTATAACCTCCAAGACTGTTTTCTGCTTCACTTCAAGTCAAGTGCACTTTTCTGTTGTGTTTTACTCATCTCATGACTCAACCTGTGGATTTCATGATTATATCATCATTTTGACAGAAATATACACTTATGTTACCGCCACACACACACACACACACACACACACAAGTATGTGTGTGCGATAATCCTGAGCTCTACAGAGGAAGAGATGTCCCTTAGTGATCTCAGCTTAGTAAGGTGACTCATAAACCCGTCTCTACACGGACACACACAGACTGCTCTCTGTGTCTCTTTGATATTTCTGTCTACAAACAAGCCGCTGTTTAATTCACTGTGGTTCCTTCACTGCTCGAAGTCTTTACAGTATATGCGTCTGAGAACATGGTGTGCGTGTGTGTGTTTGATGATAGTCATATGATGTGGGGGAGAGACGGGAAGGTCCACGGGGTCTCTCGCCTTTGACAAAGATAAACACTGCCTACTGTTACATAATATCTACCCAGTGCTGTGTGCATGCATGTGTGTACAGTTTTTGTTAACGTTGGGCCTCATGTTTAAATTCACAGATGAGAAAATCTGTTTTAGTCAGTGGATGTTTTTACAACTGGTGAAGCACATGCTTGGCTGCTGATGCTACATGTTTGTTGTTCTGCCTAAAAAAAACAAAAAAAAAAAACGACGACTGGTGAGTTATGATGCAGGAGCTGGGCTCAGCATTTTAGGAAAAAGATGTCAGATAAGAAGTGATCAGGCCTAAATTGGTGGTCTGTGTCCTGCGTTTGAGGAACTTCTGCATCTGGCAGATACTGTGAAGTGTCAGCCACACGCTGTTACATACTGTGACAGCATTGAACGTGGTTGCGACATCACATAGACGGAGATGCACTTGAGGTTTTGGTGTCACATCCATTCTTTTAAAGAGAGTTTGCAGAATGAAGATGAATCAACACAAGTCAGCCACAGTAATGAAGACTGGGGTTAAGCTGGGTTACAGCTCTCTGATGTGCTTTCCAGTTTCCACCAGATGTAATATATTAAACCACAGCAAACAGTTTCATTTGGAATAATGACTTTCCACCCCTCCTCTTTAGCTGGCCACAACATCATACCCACCACTCATGTCCAGGATACAGGGTTATGGTTGTTATCCAGCTGGGAGCAGCACATGGAGAGCCGCCCCCGCCCCCAAACATCCAGTTTTAGAATAAGGAATAGTTGGATAACGCGAGTGGTATTGCAGACAAAAACGCTTTGTCAGTGTTTTCATATAAACCCGAAGGCTCCTGGTCTGTTTATATCAACAAGGACTTTTCCATAGCCTGCAAAGCCCAGAACCAGCACAACATCACTCAATGTGCAGTGTGCATCATCTGTCTTAGCAACAAAATCCAAAAACACTCATATCACTTTAGGGGAAATTGCACAAAACCAACACTAAATGAGTCTTCTCAGAGCAGCATGAGAGCATGTGTAAGGAAGCATGAATTGATCATTCACAGGCTACCTCATTGTTTCAAACTACAAACTGAATGGGGAAGCACTTAAAAGGAAGAGAAAAAAAATATAATATATATAAACACTTTCAGTTATAAGTAAAAATCATTTGATGACTTTTACACTGTTATACTACACTTTTTTTTACTGTTTTTAGAGAGTATCTAAATAATTTAATAAGGTTTAACATCTAACATCTCTTAAATTATCCATGGAGCTTGAGTGATTCCCAAGAATTCCTGACTTTCAGACAGATCAGAATGGGATGTCCACCTGATCTGAGTCCCTATAAGGAGACTACATAAAGTCATTATGATAACAATGATGCTTATGTCAGCTATAGACAAATGCACCTCAGCAAGCACAGTAAATGTACATGTGATCCCGGCTTCACAGCTTTCTTGTCACCATTCTTATCAGAGTTAGAAGATAATCAGATCGGATGAGAATTGTCAAGATTATTACTGACATTGTTATCATGTCATTTATATTTCCGATGGGCTGATGCCCTGAATGCAGCTTTTAATAAGTTACCAACATACAGTGGATGCTTGGTTACTCTTTCTCCCAATTTTTTTTTTCCAAATGTGGGCAAAAGAAAGTGCTGCATTTTTTTACCCAACCTTGGAGGACCCTTTGGAGTTTGGCTTGCTTTGTTGACCCTTGATGACGTATTTGGTCTGGCAAACGCTAACTTCAGAGGCAGCCCCTACAGAGGGCCACCCACAGAACCAGGACCACCCCCTCCTCCTCTCTTTGCAGTACTGCTGGACTCTGAAAAGAAGTGTTTATATCTCAACACTTTACAGTTAAACTGATCAGCCTATCTACATCTGTGTGTGTGTGTGTGTGTGTGCAGAGCCGATGTTTGTACTGTCAGCGGGCCACTAATGCATGATGAGAATGTGTGATATTCCCCAGCGAGCAGAGAAAAGTACACTCCCAGCACTGAGTGGCTTCTTGCCTCTGTTGCATAATACTTCTCTAGACTGGAATGAGTGTGTCCGTGAGCGTGCATGTGAGCGTACATTGTACGGTGAGGACTGAGGGCTGTTGTTTGGGCCATCATGAGTACAATGTGGGACAATGGCCGAATGATTACACACACATGGGCCTGGTACGTGGGAGAATCTATGGATAGATATGGATCTGAATGAACTGCAGTGTTTGGATATTTATGGTGTTCTCTTATATTTAGATAATCAGACCAAATCTCTGCAATCCAATGATTGTGTGTGTCCTACATGTGTTATTTTAGAATGTGTGAACTAATCAGCAAGCTAATTGCTAATTGTTTTGAATCACAGTACATAGGCTGGAGTGTCCCCTGTAAAGCGCCAGGTTTACTGATGAAAGGTTAAAATAGAAAACTGACTCACTGACAAATACGAATAATGGTGATATACGCAGATGCAGCATTTATTAGAGACATGATCTGGCTCCCATTTCTAGTGTTACACCAGGGTGAACACACAATGAACAAAGTGTACCGCGTTCCTATTTCCAGTGTTTAGGAGAAACAAGAAAGGAGAGACAGAAAAAAGAAGGAAAGCGAGATCATTCTGAGAATAGCACCACACCACAACAAGCTCTCTGTTTGTTATGGCCTTCAGCCCCCAGCTCCCTTTCCTCTGCATGTCTGTGTGTGTGTGTGTGTGTGTGTGTTTCCTTGAACCGGCCACAGTGTTCTCGCCTTGTTCAGGCTGTTCTGAGTTTGCATGGGCCTCCTCTCACTGTGTCTGTGTGGGGACCAGAGGGGGGGGGCAAGGGGAAGGAAAGGGAGGAGAAGGGAAAAGAACACACTGTCAGCACTGTCAGTCAGCTCCAGGAAGCCTGTGTGTGTGTGTGTGCGCGCGCGTGCGTGTGTGTCCGTCGGGGGTCAATTCCAGTCATCTGCAGTTTAAGACTCATACTTTAGACACATAAAACCGGACATCCAGAGGGTCTCATACACTTTCCTCTTGTATTTCTCACTCATTGAGGAGTGACCTACAGTGAGGTCACTGTGCTGCTCACCCTGACCTCCAGCCTCTCTATGGAGGACATGAGGAAGAGAATGAAAACGGTTTTGCTGGAATCAGTGAATCAGGTTGCCGTTTTGACCTTGATCCAGAGTAGATCCTTTTATGTAGAATCGTAGGATCTGACGTTCTCCACATCCGCGGGTTGCCGCAGAAAATAACTGCTGGGTGTTTTAGTCAAATTCAAGAAAGACAAACATTTTTAAACACCCCTTATGAAGTATGAGGCTCACAGAATTCTAAATATGATCAGAAAGCAGCGGGATCGTAGGCTATTTTAAGGCCTGACATGATTTGCTATTTAAGGCTAAACTTTGTGCTTTTTTGTGTGTGTGTGTGTGTGTGTGTGTTCCAGATATCTGGTCTCTGGGGGTGATCCTGTACATGTTGGTGTGTGGAGTCCCTCCCTTCCAGGAAACCAATGACAGCGAGACCCTGGTCATGATTTTGGACTGTCGGTACTGCGTCCCCGAACACGTTTCAGACGACTGCAGAGAGTGAGTACTGAAGAATGACGCTTCATGAGAGTCAGCTTCCTCTCTGATTACAGCCTCAGCAAACAGTAGTTATCTGTAAAATACAAAGGCTTTATGATCCGTGGGTGTGTTATTTCTCACGGAGACTGCCTGCTGTTGAATAGATATGATGGGTCGGCCTGTCTTAAGAAGCTGCTGACCGTAAAATCATCTCATTAGAGCGTTTCAGTGGATAATTTTAGCGTCCTAGTTGTATCAGAGACTTCTCCATCGCGCTGCAAATACAGTCCTTTCTAAATCAGTGAATATTTTCTTAGCTTTAAACAGTGAGTGATATCTATAACGTTTATATAATAAACTGGTTGTTTCTGCAGTACAAAGGTACAAACCGTGTCCTTGAGCCATAGCGAAGCATGCTTCAACCTCCTCCGAGGCACAACAACAAAGGAGAACACAACAGAACGCTAGCATGTGTTGATGTGTCTTCTCACTTCACTTTCACTCTTCACACCTACGAGCAAATCACGCACACTGTCCCCAGCTCACAGAACTGCAGGCCAAACAGCAGCGCAGTTTGATCTGCTGCAGCTGGGGAGAGCGACACTGCTCTGAGGAAAAAGTACCCTAATACAGTGTTTCAGATGATTCCACAGCTCACTGTTGATTTAAGAGTAAAATAATCAATAGTTGTCGGCAGGTGTTTACAAATTCAAATTACATTTCAGACTGAAAGCTTTTGCAGTTGCTGTTGAAAATCCAGTCAGGGTGCAGGATACGGGGTGTTTGCAGGTCTCCTCAGACGGCGTCAGAAGCTATTAAAAAGCCTTCGGCTGATTAAAATTTGCGTCGTCTGTGGCGCGTTCATTAACTAAAAGTGGGACTGTTTCAACAGAGGATCGCACATGCACGAGGCTGCTCAGCACACCCTGAAAAACCTGCAGCCAAACACTGTCACTCCTGCTAGCTGCAGCAGCGCGAAAGCTGTTGGTTTAAGGCCACATTTACAGCAACTTATCTGAGTGAATTAATCATGTTTAATTGGTTAATCCATCCAACCATCAGTTTTCTTTTGCCTATCTGGGTCACGTTCGTTTAATTAATGAATCATTAGGAGTTATTCTTACATGATAGAAGAACTGGAAAACAATCTGATAATTTCAGGCCGTATTGCTCTTACTTATTTAACAACCTACTTGATGATTGTGACATTCAGTGAGGTATTCAAACAGTTGACAGAAGCAGAGACCCTTGAGGTAAAGTAAAAATATAATATGACCGATGGGCTTCTTTTCAGAGGTGTCTAGTAAATGTAAGCCAATAGAAAGATATGATGCTGTCAGTTTGTTGTTGACCTGTCTGACAGCAAGGTAACGTGGGAATGAGATTGAGTCTCAGCACTGGCTGTGGAGGCTGGATAACACCCTGCCCAGCCCAGAGGCTCCACCACCCTGCCTGTCAAAGGGTTAGGGCGCTAGTAACTGCAGTATAAAAAGAGCAACGGTAGTACAGGTTGCATGTGAGGAGCAGCAGCTGTATCTGCATGCAGTTCTTCATCTGAAAGGTCCCTGAATGAACGCCTTTATACACTCTCCAGAAGGCAGCAGACATAAATACCCTGGACCGAGGGGTTCGTCAGATTATCTGCAGCTGCAAACATATCTTAGAGCATCTGACCCAGCACTCGTCATATGAGTTAGCCCTCGGTCACATCGCCGTGTATCTGAGTTCAGAAAAGGAGCAGAACAGAACAACCTTCTGGACATTAGAAGCTCACACAGGCCATTTTAGCAAGATGTGTGGAGATGGCCCAGATCAGATCTAAATCAGGGCATGTCTGTGCCAACTCAGTTGCTGTTCTGGCTGTTCACCAAAATCTGATAATCTGATAAGTAAACCAAGCAAACAGCAGATTGTTTCCTTTCTGCAAATAATAATAAATACCTGTCTGTCTTCTCCCTGTCAGTCTGATCTCCAGGATGCTCCAAAAGGATCCATCTCGCCGCGCCTCACTGGAGGAGATCGAGGCTCATCACTGGCTGCAGGGGTTGGATAACGCCCTGCTCAGCCCAGAGGCTCCCCCACACTGGCTCTCAGGGGCACTATCTCCCAGCTCTCCCCGCTCAGGAGTGCCTGAGTGTGGGGACCTGCTCGCAGCAAGGTCCCTCCCTCAACAGGCTTTCCCTGGACCCTGGCAGCCCAGCCTCAACCTCACACTCCGTCCGCCTCCAGCTGAAGAGCCTCCGCTCCCCAAGAATCTGCCTGCTCTACAGCAGATCTGTGAGGAGGAAGAAGAAGAAGAGGAGGAAGAGGAGGAAGAAGAGAGTAAAGAGGGTGAAGATTTGGCATCTGTGCTAGTAGAGGAGCCAGAGAGAGAAGCTGAGGGGATGCTCGATGGAGTAGATGATGAAGAGTGCCGGGAAGACGAACAAAAAGAAGGAGAATTTGGAAGCTCAGTGGAGATGATGGAGGAGGAAGAGGAGGAGCAGGAAGAGATGGTGGAGATGAACATGGAAATAGAGAAAGAAGACAGTGGGTGTGTGATTTCAGACCAACCTGTCAGTCAAGGAGACAAGTCGGTCAGTCAGAAACCTCAAGTCCCATCACTGTCTCTGCCTGGTTTGGGGGTACCGTGCTGTCAGGGGCAGCTATACTGCACAAGTCCAGAGGAAGGACAGGACAAGGAGACAGAGCCCAACAACAACACCAACAAACCTCCTGCACATCTCCCTGAATGCTCCATCCCCTCTATCCCTGTATCCTCTGCCAGACGCATCCTGAATGAGAAGAAGGCTCAAAAACCAGGAAGGGAAGCAGAGCAAGGCGAGAAAACTGAGGAGGCTGGAAGAGATGACCTTGTAACAGACCGATCTCAACCCCACAATGCACTGGGGACCCGGGATGACGCTGCCCCAAAGGCGGAGCAGGGGAAGCGACACAGCATTAAGCTGCGTGAGAGACTTTTTCAGTTCCCCCTGTGTGAGAAAGCTCTGGCCTTCAACTTACCGACACACAACAAGCCCAAGATCCTGCCGCTAGCTCAGTACAACTGCTGCCACGTGCTGTGAGTGAAACCAGCCGGGTGCTGCCTCTGATGTGCAACTCACCTGGGACACATGGGCTATTTAGCAGTGGGCAGGTGGCTGGCTACAGAGCACAGACCTTGTGAAGTGGTAAACCGCTGAGCTCCCTGCTGAGCCTTTCTGCTGCACAGACACAGACTTTGAGGCACGAGAGTAAAGGGTCTCAGCGTGCAAACGCCCAGTGTACAGGACAGGACGTGTACAGCTTCATACCAACACTCAGCTCTAGCATTGTGCTCATGTAATAACATTGTGTTAAGCTAGACGTGGTGTACAGCACAGTAGTCAGACTTAGTAGACCCTCATGCATTTGCTGCTGTGTACAGAAATGACCATAGAATTACAATGACTAGACTGTGTCCAGTCTGTAACTTAGTGATGGACCTACAGGGAGGAGGGGGAAAGAACATGGTGACTGCAACAGTTTCTACTGAATAAGCTATAGTCTGTTTTGTTTGTTTAAAAGGTGCCTATGGTGATAAAATGGGCGTCAGACTGCGCATGGCCACCGTGTCATTTTGGTTCTGACTGTAAAATGCTCTTAATGTCAGAATGGTCTAGCACTCTGTAGATCCATGATTTCATATTTTATAAGAATTAGAATAAACTTTAAACCAGCTTCTGCTACAGAGTAGCACACCTTCATCTTCCCTTTGCACAACCTGCTTCTCTCATTGATGTAAATGCTCTTATATAAGCTCTATTAAAGAAAGACTGAGACTGTTATGATATGATATGATATGATATGATATGATATGATACTGTGTAATATATGCCTAAGACTGAGATGACATGATTTTCTGTTCTCTTAGTCCTAAAGTCTTATTGATATAATGACTTCCTAACAAACTGTATGATGCTATTGATAGGATCATTTATTGGGATGCAGGTCTTCCATTGTATTTTGGACTCATTCTTTTTAATTGTACTGAACAGTTTAATACTATTGATCATAGCAGTTTATTTTGGATGTGCAAAAATGAAGTTCCTTTCTTTTTTTATTCTGTGACAAAGATATGAATTCTCTGAAGAGATATGTGGCTTTGTGCATGTTATTACTGTTATTTATCACTATATACCTCCACGTGTCTTGGATCTGACGGGACATTGTTCTTGTGTAACTATAAGTACCTTGATGTAACCCACCGAGTGATGACTTGCACAGAGTATGACTACTGATAGATGGTAGCTTTCTACAAACAGTATCCTGAGACTGATGATAGAATTGTTGGTCATACAGACCAAATGACAGTCAGATGTTATTATGTAGCCGAGGAGTCCCTCCGACTGGTATTATTGTACCGTATCATGCCTCTGCTTGTTTCTATATCTTCTCTCACGCACTGTATTTTCCCCTTTTGAAGGTGGGATGAGAAGTGTAACATTTTGTAAGGTTGAACAAGGCCAAAGCTGTAAAATAGGCTACATCTTCCTCCTGTTGTCCAGTAAACAGAGCTTATTTCTGTTAGTCACTGCAGCTTCATGGATGCAACAAATTGGATTTTTAACTTGTGACCTGTGATGGGACAGCCCTATAAACGGAGCGGACATCACGTGAAAAATCTAATTATCACTCCTATTCCATCAGCCATGGAAGCATAAAATCTGTGCAGAAGAGGGATAAAATCCCATTATTTGTTCCTGTGTGATTGCAGCCTGTCTCTCCTCAGTGCGTCTGTGTCTACTGACCTGCATTGTAACCAGGACCACGTCTCTATGGAACCATGAACTTATTTTTCTCTATTTATTTATTAAAATGGATTAAATCAACAAGACAAATGTGTGCAGTGTGTTGATGTTGTAGAGAATGTGGACTGTGCAGCGTAGGTTCCCCCACACACACCAGAAACTGTGTATCTTCTTTTCAATGTGGCTTGAAGAGTGCTGGCCCCAGACCTAGTGCAGGTAAGTAACTGCAGCCGTCAATTACCTGTGGTGGAATGAAAAGTACAACACTTATCTCAGGAGGTGGGGGGGGTAAATAGCATTCAGTATCACCAAATGAAAATTCTAAGTACACAGTAAATGCACACAGCTCACGTTCATGAATGTTTCATAGAGCTGAAAGAAAACATGCAGCCAGTTTCCTTCCGTGACTTTATTGTAGGACAACCAGCAAACAGCATCACGTCTGTTCTTGACCTGAAATCCAGACCCTGGGATCAGATTGTCTATAAGTTTCATTCTCACTAACCTCAGAGCACGCACAACTACATACACTCACACACGCACACACTCGGGTTTATGATTAGTGTCAGGAGTGCACTCGTACAGCTGCAGCCACTAGAAATCTCAGCATCCATCAGCATCTGTACTGAAGCAGCCACCAGAGCTTTTGCATACAGAGTAAAATGCTAAGGTGTGTAGTGCCTCCTGGTGGCTGGAAAGAAAACAATAACTTACATGGTGAACAATACACAACTGTAAATGCTGGACTTCCACAGTGGATTCATCTGTACATTCATTACATCAAGTCAAATCTGCCAGCAGTGAAGGGTGAACAGTGAAATAACACTCCCAGTGAGAGTGAGCACGAATGTAAAGTGTCAGACTATAAGGTGAATTCGTTGTTGCAGCACAGAGCAAATCAAGCAGTCACTCAAAGAGGCACACACGTGAGTAAAGACTGAAATCAAACCTTAAAAAAATAAAAGATCTCTAAAAGCAAAGCACGCGGCGGGTCCCCATCACTTTCACTGCAAATCAAATCGTGGCACACAGTTTCCTGTACTCATCTAATGTTTCAGAGGTGACGTGGTCTTATAACCATACCGTGATTATTTAAAGTGTGGACAGTATCATCAAGGGAAGGTACTCATATATTCAAACAAGACAGTGTGAATTTCACGATAAAGATAATAAAATTATTATTGTGGAACATTTATAAATATTTGTGTAAAATACTTTCTTACTCTCATTATTGAGTGAGCACTAAACTCAGCCGTGCTTTAACCAATTTTATAATCTAAGGTATTTTTTTCGCCATAAACTTAAAGAAAATTAAATAGAAACTTTCACTTTCTTGAATTAAAGCTGCAGTAATTGATTTTATGGCCACTGGGGGACAGTATAGAATCAACGTAAACAATAAACACAAAAAATTAAATTAACACATTGTCCCTTTAAGGTTGATATGGCTAACTTGAAACTAGTTGACAAGTAGGTACTAACTTAACTCATGTTTCTGGCTAATTAAAGTGAATATCTAATATCTCTTTGGCTTTGTTTCAAATTTATTACTCACTTTAAATTTATTATTATATTTGTTTATTATTTATTATTTAGATTTTCCATCTGGCAGCTGCTAAATGCTCCAGCGTGTTCACCAGCTAGATGCCAGCTTTGTCTGCTGCTGAGAGGTTAGTGTGCAGTGGGCTTATCACACCTATTTAACAGCTGGACACAGGACGATGAGAGCAGGGAGCGTCGATCAAAACTGTACAAGTAAAGCCGGAAATGGACTAAAAGATGCTACAGTGCTTTGCTGAGCTGAGAACTGCAATTTTGACACTGAAGCTGTTGTGATGGATCACGGTGGGTTCGTTATTATGAGCCTAAAACGTGGATTGCTTACGTTTACAGTATATTTCATGCTCTCTGTCGGATTATAATCACTCCAGTGACGATACTGTCCTCCTGAACACAAACTGTAGCTTATGACACCTGGAGCGCTTCAGCATTCCCTCATTAAACCTGAACAAACCCTGTGAAAACCTTGGTTATCATAATCTTTGCAAGGGCATCTGTACACATAAACCATACATTCCATTTGCCGTGTAATATCTGACAAAGAAAATACTTTTTAGCTGCTGTTCCAGTCGCACTTGCGCTGGACAAGCTGTAAGAGTTTTCATCGCAGAAGCACCGTACTAATTATTGAGCAGCGGAAACACTTTAAAAGTATGCAGGTGGAGCGTAAAAAGGCACAGCAGTACGCGAGGCGGGCACTGCTGGAGAGCTGGGGGGCTTTTCTCCTGTTTGGTGCCCACACAACACTGATGGTGGCATCTGTGTTTTCTGCTTGCAGCAGCTCAGCGCGGGACAACAAAAAAGGCACCACCCGAACACTTTGAAACACAATCACCCCTCGCAGCTCAGCTTCTGGAAGAGAAGAAAGAAAGAAAGGCTGTCACACAGACGGAGGAGACCATCAGAATGTTCGGTAATGAGATGAATGGGGGTTAACCTGCTGTTTCAGAGCCTGCATGGATGTGTACTCCATATGCTCTCTCTTTTTTCGGATCCAGCCCGGTTCATCGGGGATCAGCACCGCCACAATCACCTTGATCAAGATCAGCACATGCTGCGGACACACACAAAGACACACAAATGTCAGGGACACACACACACACACACACACAGATGTGATTGTCTTTAGTGTGCCTCTCCCCTGTGACCTCTTCGTCATCCTTCTCACCTCCACTAAAACAGCCAACAGCAGAATGTTTGCGCTGCTCATCCCGCCCTCCTGGAGCAGCTGCTGTAACCATGGTGACAGCAGTAGCAGCCAGCAGTTGGACACGACGGAGACAAAACTCAAGACCTCGAAAGCGATCTGTGGCACAGGACAGTGACATGAGCTATTCGGTCGTCACCAGTGGGTGACACAGTGGGCGCATCTCTGCTCTGTGGTGCGTTGTGTTTTCTGCTGACCTGCCACACGCCCATGCTGGTCACAGGCGGGCAGAAGGGTTTGCGGAAGAGTTTGCAGATCTTGTAGGCGTCTGAGCGGATCTCTGTCAGGTTGTTGATGAGCAGCAGCACGGCCGTCAGCGGATACACACAGGAGAAAAGACTCAAATACCCAAACTGCACCAGGAGCTCGATGTATTCCGCAAACAAGCCCTGTGAAGAAACAAGAAGGGGCGTCACATGCTGCCAGAGTGTGTACTTACTCCTGTTTTGGTGTGCACTAACACCTGGATATGGCACACTCACAGGGAAAGCAGGCAGGGTGCTTTGGTTCCTAAATTTGTCCTCCTGCGGGTCGTCTTCAGTCTCTGCCCTGCTGGGGGCGCTGATGAACCGCTCCACCAGGAAGGGTATGACCACCTCTGTCACCTGGTTCACCAGCTGGCTCACTATCAGCAAAGACGCTAGACGCTTCAGACACACAAACACAACACGTGTGAGTTTGTTGTCGCTCAGGAGGCCTTTCTTCATTTTGTTCTCAGCTGTTACCTTCCGCAGCAAAGGCACGTCCTGCTTGAAGAAGGCAATGTGGAAGAGCACCGCAAAGTAGTTGAAGAAGGTGAACTGGGGGAAGAGAGGAAAGGGCCTGGTTAAAGAGCTGCTGGGTAAAGAGGATGTAAGGAGGAGGAGGAGAAGATCTTACCACCAGGACTTTGGCTGTCAGGTGGTTCTCAAAAGCAGACTGCTCTCTGTGGTTCTCTGTAGGGAAACATGAGGTTCATCAGTGGCTTATCACGAGCCTTACCAACAGTGCTGTAAGATTGCATAATCTGATCAGCTGAGTGACTGTTTTCCACTCTTTTTATGTCTGTGTCTGTGTCTCCCATAACCCACTGTTCATCATGTGACCGTATCTTTGCCACAAACTGTCCACCGCTTACCATCTTCAGTTTAAATCACACGGTCATGATTCTCACCCACCGTATTCAGTCAGAGAATCTGCCACCGTCTTGTAAACAGTCGCCAGCATGTTTGTATAGACGATGTGAAGCACTGAGGGCATGTAGAGAAACGTCTGAGACAGCGTGGAGTTCCAGTCTTTGTGGAGCTCTTGCACCTGGGCCTCCCCCCAGTAGAAACAGACCATACCCAGGACCACCAAGCCTGCAGGAGGAGACGTGACAGGGCAGGAGACGTGAGGGTGGAAAGCAGGTCTAAGAGGTTTTTGATGATTATTTAAAATTCATGTTCTACCTAGAAACAGTCCCACCACTGGAACTGACACCAGTGCCATGCGCAGGTCCCTCTGCCATTCAGGAAAGAGCAGCTCCACGCGACCCGTCACAGGGTTGACCCCGATGTCGCCATGGAAGCCGGGCCGTGGCTCTGCAAAGCGCTCGGCGAGGTACAGGGTGCCCCAGCGGTAAGACAGGGAGGAGCTGCGGCGCTTCCACAGCTCCAAAATCACCGTGGACCAGAGCATGCTGAACACCGCCTGGATCATGTGACCGCTGACAGCTGTACCTGAGTCATCTTTGGCACTTGTGACAGGTGAGCTGCCCAAGACTGACTTCTCCATCTCCCTTTGAGCCTCACCTGTGATGGGAAAGAAGAACTTAGTGTCCACTTGGTTCATTTGTTTGCTCAAAAGCGCTAAGTGCAAGTGAACTGACTTAGAGTACATCCTCATTTAGCCTACATTACTTTTTATTGCTTTGTACCATCCTAAAGTTAACAGCTCGCATGTGATGTGTAACAGTTAGCATGTTAGCCTGGTACAATGCTACTATGCTACATTTCTTGTGTTTTTATCAACATAAGAAGATAATAATTCATTCTCAGTATGCCTCAGTCTTCAAGCTCACTCACCTGCTTCACCCTCTCATATGTTCCATGAGCATTAAAAACATCATCAAGGTTTCTGCTGAAGTCACTACAACATCTCGTAAAACCTCATACTGAAACAAGAAATGCATTTGTCTCAATTCTACATGTGTCTTAGCTGACACACAGTGTAAACGTAAACGAAGCTCACCTGAGAAGTATGTGATGGTCAGGCCCAGTATCGCTGGAGGGAGCAGAGACCAGGTGTAGAAGTCAAGGAAGCTGAAGTAGAACCCCACAGAGCTTCCAAAGTAGCTGTTGATTGAATCTGGATACAGCAGCAAAGAGAGGTGTCCGGTGTGAGTGTGCGCACACTTCATCTTACAGACAGAAAACAGAAGCAGGCACCCACACAGCCACCTATTGTGAATTCAAGCTCCTCTCGGTATGAAAAAGCTGGGCCTGCGACCATATTTGCATCAGTTTCTGCATGTGTGTGCGTACAGATAGTCACGTGGTTTTGTGTGTGTGTGTGTGTGTGTGTGTTGTATTTCCACCCACCCAGTGGCTGGGCCAGCTGATTCCCAGAGTACCAGGTTTCACCGAGCGCCTTCAGTTTGGCCGTGTTGTGGAGAGGGACCGTGTCCACGACAACACCGGCTGACCCAAGCTTCTGCCCTGCAGCGCAACATTCAGTGTTACACACATGACACCAAAGCAACGCTCAAGCTCAAAGTGACTATGTGAATATGAGCGAAAGAGGGACACACGCATGTATAAGCCACACACACTCACTAACTCACACACACACACTAAGGCTGATGCTGACTGAAGCGATTTCTTGATCGAATACGAGGAGGGGAGAACAGCTGAGGTCAGCAGCACATAGACACACACACATAGTGCAGCTGCTTACTGGCTGAACGTGAGGACAGCAACAACTAATAACAGCTAATATTTACAACGCAGCCGTCAACATGTCCTAAAACAAACTTGCAGAATCCTGAACTGATGATAAAATTACATTTAACTCAATGTATACATATAAATGGGGTGAGATGAGTGCTCTGCATATTTAGACTTTGTTTGGTGATCTTCAGTGTTTTCCATCTTTGACCCGAGGCATTCGCTGAAATTACACAGTTAGGAAACAAATTGAAGAAACAGAAGCTCTCACATTCACTGGGAAATTGCCTCCCTGTGACTCCAATAATAAAGCATTGTCCCTAATTGATGTATTTGCAGTGTGCATCCTGTCTGCCCATACTGCTCATCACTCACAGATGTTGTCTCGGTTGTGCAGTGCGTGGCTGTCAGGCAGGCCGGGGATTCTCAGGTCTCTCTGAGCCCGCAGACCGTCCAGCTCGTACTTGACAATGTACTGCCGCTCGGCCAGGGTCAGGAACACCTCCATGTTGTCTGTCACACACATGAGCGGACACGGGTTGCATTGACATGACCAGTGATGCATGAATCAAAGCACACAGAAGGATGAAAAATGCTATTTTGAAAAGAAGAGACAGCTACGAGAGCTAGCAGCTCTGTGAGGCTGTTGCTAACATCTTCATGCTAACATGCTCATGTAGATGTTAAATATATATTACCATGTAATCCTCAAGGTTTCTGCCTGTTAAAAGGAAGTTTCTCCTTGTCGCTGTCCCCAAGTTCTTGCTCATCGCGGTGCTGTTGGGTGTTAATTAGTAATAATGAGTTTGGTCTAAGCCTGCTGTGCATGTAAAGGGCCCTGAAATAACCTCTGTTGTGATTTGGCGCTATATAAATAAAATTGAATTGAACTGAAACAGATTTTGACGAAGCTGGGTGTGGTCCAACTCAACAGTATGAAGTACTCATGTAGTAATGACTACAGAGTAGGGCTCTCATGGTCAGAACATCAACATGATGGCAGGCGTGAAATGTATGACTCCAGTGATAAACATACTGTCACTTAGAGACAGAGGAGTGCAGTGGACTGAGAGCTTCATCGCATAGTCCAGTGATATTCACCTGGAGCTCAGTATCAGCTAAAGCAATGAGCTGCTGATGGACGACTGTTTACTGTTATTCATCGATCTATTCTGAACATGTGACCTCTGCTGCTCAGCTGTCAGTCCCAGGAGAGGGATCCTTCTTTTGTTGCATCTTCTGAGATTTTTTTCTATTTTTCCTATTAATGGGAGTTGTTCCTATTGAGTCGAGGGTCTCAGGCTTTTGTCCAGGTTGTGAAGACCCTTCAGGTTGTGAAGACCCTTCAGGTTAAGCCAAGTCTGTGGTCACATGCTCAGCTAATTAATCTGATTGCAATAGAACACAAAGTTGACATGAGAGTGGACAGTCCTTCAAATATGGATGTTGCTGCAAGGCGCTACAATTTCTAGAGTCAGGACAGTCTCATGATGTAAACCCAAGATTGATGTAAGCATCTGATTCAATGTGAAACTGTCACAATCTCTCATCCCGTCCCTGAGTTATGGTGTTTAAGAATAGACAGAAAAGTGTTTTCTGCAGAATATTATGATGTCAAAGAGAAGCTGACCTTTGACCTGAGGGGTATTTCATCACTTCATTCCTTTATGAGTGGTTTTGATCTCTTGGTGTTGTAAACGTGTTTGGCTTCAGCGTGCAAAGCGTGTTAATGACTGCAGAGCTCAGCTGCTGTACCTGAATCTTTAAAGTGGTCTCTGTCGTTGTAGGAGAAGGTTTCCATGTTATCGTTCCTGTAAATCCTACATAGTCCCAACTCTTCAGTGGCTCTCAGTAATGTACAGCGTGGGGCGGAGACCACGATGATGTCACCACTCGCGTCCTCACCCGGGTGGGCCAGCAATGCAGCACCTGGGGTGAGAGAGACTCACATTAATTCCTTATCATCAGCCTCCATCGGTTTGTTTTACCTTTGAGTTACTTCAAGTGAAGTAAATGTAAATGCATTGTCATGATACCCCAAGCTAGCTTGGTTAGCCTGCTGGTTGTCGTGCAAGTTTGTTTTTAGTCTCTGAGAGAAGCAACTGAAATAACTGACAATTTTTGGAAACCTTTACAAGGTTTGCATCATCTGCAGTTATATGTGTTGACTTCCAGAAGTCACGTTTCCCACATCGCTTCGACAACAGTTAGCATTACACACAATAGCAAAACCACAGGTTTGTAAATTATATTAAACTGATGTTTTGTTATTCCAACTCTTCATTGCTATTATATAGGATGTTTAATTAACTATTCAAATCCCAGACTCCTTGTTTTAATGGCCTATCCAACCATTTTTTAAATTATTTTTTAATTTTTTTTGTGTCATTGTAAACTTTGAGATCTGACCTGCTAGAGTTTTGGAGGTTATTATTTCTCTTATTAGGCTAAAAATGAATGATCTCTTCAGAAATGACTAAAGTCATTTGAATATTAAAACTAGCTTAAATTGACATCATCATCACCATCGACATCATCACCATCATTTAACTATTTTATAAACTTTGCCAACCAGCATGTAAATGCAAATGCAATCAAATGATGAAATGACAGAGACCCTAAGGGCAATGACTCTCCTGTTCAGCAGACTTCCATAATGAGAGGGGGACTAAAACTGTCTTTGCAGGGTCGTAATCCAAGCAGTTAGATAACTGTGTCCTCACCTCCATCTTTCTGAGGAGCCCCAATCAGTTTGATGAGCCACCTTTTCGTCTCAGGACGCACATTCTCTCCCAGCTTCAAGAGAACCAACGGCTCAACCCGCTCCGACACACAACAGGGGCAGCTAACTTTAGTCCAGCCTGGTCCAATGGCGGTAGCACTCAGTTTGGACTGGACCTTCTCAGCTGGAGTCCTATCCTCCGGCTGCTGGGCTGTTTCACAACTGCTGCCACCGGTGCCTTCATCATCCCCTGCCTTACTCATTGTGAGACTGAGTAGAAATGTAAACAAAACAACATTAGGCCTTTATAAAAGGAGAGCTATGCCGATCACCTTCAAAGAGCTATTCATGGTTTGATGAAACTGTGAAAAGAGCTGTGAGGTTTTCTCTTCCTTTTCCGCTGTTGTACTTGTAAATTTTAGCCACGCCAGCACCATGGCTTTAAGGTCAGCAGTGTCTGTCTGTCGGTCCAACGTTAAAACACCTCAAAAACTACTTTGTAAAGATGTTTATATTTCCCCTGAGAATTACTCTTTGGTTTTTAGTGAAATATCTCAAAAACTACTGGACAGCTAATCATGAAGCTAACGTTCATAGCGCCCAGAGGACTCATTCTAATGTCATCTGACTTTGTATAACAGTTTTTACAAGCCTGTCTAATGTGTAATATCCTAAAACCTGCTGTATTACTACAAAACTCAACATTCACACTTTTATTGAGATGGCTTGCTGACTGTTGGATGGATTAAAATAAAATTTGGTTTATTCATATGCTCCCTCAGAATGAATAGCTTTAACTTGACTCATATAAACAGTGTCAGTGTCAAAGTGTCAGTCTATTTGTGTTTTCCTGTAAAACTAATGATATCAGCTGTTACCCTCAGCTGAAATTTGTGCTAAGCGCTAATTAAAGAATGCTAGCCAACAGAACTAGCAGCATTGTCAATGTAAGCATTGTAATGTTGTTAGCATTTAGCTCAAACAGCTGCTGCAGACTCATGGTCTCACAGTCGCACACTCATGCTGCTCCTAGAAACAGGAAAATCTTGTAGCCCAGGTTTATGGTACATTAAAAGATGAAAATGTTGAAGAGTTTTGACAAACTTAACATGGGAACAGCTTTATGAAGCTCAAAAGTCTTGAAGCTATGAAAAGAGCAGTTAGCAAGAAGTCAAAACATATCTACCTGTCTGAGGACTCTGTTGAACATCCAACCGCTGCTAACCCTTGTATCATCCTCTCCCATGAGCTTCATTAGACTTTTTACAGCATATCATTTCCATATTTGAGTGCAGTCATATATTAACAGTTTGGATATTCATTTTCATGACTGAATTTGCATGACCAGCTTCAAGTACATCAGACTGGTTGTGGAGCTCTTAGATTTGCATGTAAGATTGAATATTAACCTTTTTTTAGCCAGAATTTCCCCAGATTCTGCAGACTGTTGTCGTTTGCACTCCGGCTGCAAGTTCATTTGCACCGTTCAGATATAAATCTACACTGAATGTTTCAGTTTCTCTGGAGGGACCGGCGGTTACTTTGCCCTAACAGCACGTTAAAGAACTTCCTGAATTTTGAATGCATCACAGCTGAACTTGAAGCCAACCTGACATGTAGACAAACTCATCGAAGACAGGACAAGACTGAGAGAGACACAGGAAGAGAGGAGTGAAAGTGGTACAGACCCTCCTATTGTGCCTGAGTCATGTTTAAACACACAGTGACAGTGAGAAGACGACATCCTGTATACAATGTAGGAGTGGATGAGTCAGGGAATACAGCACCTGTCAGAATGAGGATCTGATCCTCAGCAGGCCCACACCCCCTCCAAACTCCTGTTTGGACACACACATACACACACAGGAACATGAAGATAACATCTATTCACTTTTCCTGAAAAGAAAGCAAGAATAACACTCACTCACCGTGCACACTTACCCAGCCTCGGTGTGGTTCCTCCCCGCTGTTTATATGTACGTGTGTGTGTGTGTGTATGTGTGTGTGTATATCAAGAATGCGGAGGAACTTCCCTAGACTGCAGGGTGTGGAGGGCTGTTTGGTTTTCATTCAGGCTCCTCCCTTCTGCCTGCTCTCTGCTTTATTGTTGCTGCTGCAGCTCAGGGTCCTACTGCTCCACCCACCTCTGCTGCCAAGCGTTGAAAAGACACACACCTAAAGCTCCTCCAGGGCAACTGCAGTTTGGTTTGAAACCTGAGACAAACCTGAGACAATGTGCTGCTTTAAAACATGGCCGGTAAAAAAAGCAGTGATTCTTATGTATTTTGTGAAATGTAATGTATTTTAAAATATCTATTTTGAAGTCCTTGAAAGGGAGATCACTCTCATAGACATGCATTGTGTCAAGAGATGTTCCACAGAGGTCTTTGTTGTATTAAACAGTACTCAGGAAAAGCACTGCTTTGAGCCAAATGCTAACAACAACATGATAACTTGCTCACAATGCTGTAAGACAAAGTACAGCCGAGCCTATGGGAGGCTAATGTCAATAGTTTTGAAAAAATGAAATCATAAAATAAAGTATTAGATATATATTGTTAATGATAATTCAGGAGGCTGCTGTTGAGCGCCTTCACTATAATCGGTGTGCATCATCCTCAGGGAACCATGAATGTCTGATTCCAGTGAAATCCACAAATCCTTGTTGAGACTGAGAGACATTACCATCTTTTGGTTGTGAACAAGTGCTCTGTGTTGGACATCATATGGTGCCCATTGCAAATCAAAGTTTCAAAAGTAGAAGCAAATTTGTCTCTTATTATAGCACATTTTAAACTCATCTGAATGCACACACATAGCTCTAGGAATGGCAATAAGTCCACACTGAAATATCTCTAACAATTTGATGGATTTCCACTGGTTTGGTATATAGCACATTCATCATGTTAAATATGTCCTATACTGCAAATATAGGCATGTACATGCAAAACAGAGAGTTAATAACTAAACTAATGAAACTTATGGAAACTTATTTACTAACTAGCACTAGTCCAATGCTAGTTAGTAAATAGCAATATGCTAAAGCTAAAGCTTTGCTTAAGAATAGGGTGTTAACATGGTCATTGAGTGCATGTTAGCATGTTGCCTTTGTGCCTGACTTCACTGCTGTTTGCCACATTTGTTTTTATCAGTTTATTTGCATCAGTATTATCAGTATTTTGTTGCCATTAGGTGTCACCAAAGTCAGAATTTTTCAAATTCCACACACTGACTAACAAGAAAAGTCATCTACTTACAGGTTTTGGCAATATCATTCCACTACATGCAAAATAAATCAAACAATTGCTGATCGCTGATCACACAATCACTGACACTTGAATAAGCTTATTATTAGTATGTACTTTCATCTTATGTAAAATTTTGCAAAGGATAGCAGACAAATGAAATCTGTTCACTGATCCAAAGCCAAAACCCCAAGTTTCTGATAAAAACACAAAGAAACTAAATTAAATGATGATTTAAAACCTACTGCACCAAAGCTCAGTAAACATGTACATCCAACATTGTTCTGGTCTTATTACTATTACTTGTTCTAGTGTCTAACCAAGACAACACAAGTGTAGCTTGGCGGTAGAAATGCGAATCACTGCTTCCATCTAGTGGCCAGGTTACTAACACCTCTTTATAATTGTAGTGATAAATAAGAGCTATGTTTCAGTTAAAAGTTTTAGTAGTTACTTTCTTTAAACAATTACTGTTATATGCATAACTTGGTAAAGAAATTAATTTAAGAGAAAGAGAAAATCAAGTAACTTCTTTTCAGTTACTTGCACAACAGCCAGTTGGTGTCTTATGTTAGTGTTATTTCCATCATCCTGTCTTTAGTTAAACAGTTTTTCAATAAAACTGCTGTAAATGAATGGATGTAATTTAATGTAAACTGATGATTATTTACTCCTGTAAAATTGTGTAATAGAAAATCCAGATCGCATGACAAGTAATAGATTACAACTATATTACATATCTGATAAGATGGACTTAAAGTTGATACAGGGCATTTATAATAATACATGATGTAATACAATAGCTATCAAATGCTACAATGCTAGTTTATCTTGCCAAAATACAAAGAGGAAATTATTATAATTTGGTTTAGAGGCTGAGGTCTTCTCACTATATAAAATCTTTCAGAATATTATAACAGTATTCAAACAAAATGGACAAGACAGGCATCAGAAATATACATAGACATTTATTTACAAATACATTTGCATTTGCATAGACATTTAAAATTCCAAAATAAAAGACGTTACAGTAAACAGATTTTGGAAATATTATTTTGTGCTGCATACTTTAGCACAAGGAAAAGTTCACTTGTTAGAATCAAAGCTTACAAGCTGTTGTTTTTCATCTTTTTCATATAAATATACATAAATAAGATCTGTATGTGTTTTATTCCAACAGGCGGAATGGTTTCACCTTGCCATGCAGCCGTCACGATCATTATGCGTTATAACACTCATCATCATTGTTACAGTCATCACCATCTCCACCATCACTAGACGCATTAAAAATAGTTTTTGGTTCTTTGCGAAGCAACATCTTCGTGATTATATCCGCGTCAGGATTCTTTCTTCATGATGCCTTGAACATTCATTATCAGCTGTGTGCAGCATAAGACAGACAGTGTTATGTTTGAGACAAACTAATATGCTTGCTGCAGACAAAGGGACACATTTTGGTGCAATTATAACAGAACCCTGCAAGCCCTAGTGAAAAGTCAGTGACACAGCCCTCTTCAAATTTACCTGAATTAAGATTTACCAGAATTGTTATTGCTTACTGAGATATGAAAGCATCACAAATAGAATCATCTTATTGTATTATTATTTTACTCTTCATAAGGAGTATTTCTCCTATAAAAGTTGATAAAAATGATTTCCAGCGGTTGTAGTACATTCTCAATGTGCTCTACCTATTTATGCTAACGGTTGTAAGTACGTTTGTTCTGCTTTGTCGAGTGTTTAGAGGAGACGTTTTGAGGATCCGTCAGTCACTATCGAGACCTCCTGGTGTCCAGTCAGATGGTCTGTCCATCGTCATCCTGCTGGGATCTGCAGCGCCTGTTAAAAAATGGCTTTAAGTGGGACTAGGGTTTGTTAATTCTGTTAAAAGCCGAATCAGTTTTGAAAAATGAACCTTTGACAATGATGATAATGATAAAAAAATATAGGTTGAATTTTTTTTTTGTCACCAGGCTGACCCTGTGACCTTTGACCCCGAGATCCACACAGCAAGAAGTCTGATAGGCTGGCTTCATGCCTCAGCCCTGTCCCTCTGACACCATGACAACACTCTATCATCCATCCATCTTTACACTTAAATGCATCCATCTCATTATCTAACCAATAGAGAAACATGCTCACTCTGACAACGTAAAGCTGACGCAGTTAAAGACTCTCCTCTTCTGTACAAAGCATCTTACAAAATAGGTTTTCTACATCTTTGTTGTATCATTAATGACAAAACAGATGAAAAAAAACGATGGAGGAAATATTACAGCAGACTTGCAAAATAAAAGTCTCCACAGTTGTTTCAGACATTTAGAACGCCGCTTTACATGACATTGACGTTGCATCACATTAGCGCATTCTGCAGCTTTGCTGAAACAGTGATTAATAAGTTGCATCTCTGAATCTCAAATCAATCCCAGCATGTTCTAATTTGTGAAAACTAATGTTTCCTGTTCACAGCTGCTCCTGAAAACTACAGTGAGACCGAACGTGGTGCAGGGATTTCATGTCTGCTCTTGCAAACCTGTAGCAGTGTGGATCGGCAGCTCAGTGGCCGACAGCGAAACGAGCAGGTGGGGTGGTCGATGATCGTAAAAAGTGACCGGGAGAGTTCAAGCTGGATGCAGTGGGGAGGAAGAATAAAGAGGGGGGGTTTCATTCCTGAGTTGGTTCACCAGCCTGGGGGCTCTCACTCGCTGACTCACTCGCAGTCTCTACACACACTCTGTCACGCACACCTTCTGTCACGCCGTCACATCACCATTCTTCCCCGTCGTCCACATTCACCTACCATCTATCACCTACTGTTCCCTCTGTCCTGTTCTGGGGAACGTGTGACAATTTGTGCGTGTGTGTGTAAGTTTGTGTGTGTGTATGTTTCCATATGTGAATGCGGGTTTACATTCATATGTCTTATGGGGTTGGCGAATGCTTAGGAACCTGAAAACTAACTTTAAGTTTCTTCAGTGTAATGTTGAATATCTACAGTATTTCAGAGCCGAGCAATCATTGAATTCTTCAAAATGAAACGAAACTATAACAAAATCAAAATACATGCTCATATGTGTGTCTGTTCATGTACGTGTGTTTGTGTGTGTGTGTCCCTCCCTCTCTTTCTGTGGCCCACCTCCTGGCTGCGTGATGATGTTGCGTTTCTCCGGTCAGGTGACGATTTGGCTGATGAGATCGGTGCAGCGAGGATCGCAGCAGCAGTCGATGACGGTTTGGTTATACGATGGCACAGACAGGCCTTGAAAAGCTCACACACACACGTCGAGATGAGCCAGCGAAGGCGCAGAATGTGTTGCCGGCTGGAATCAAAAAGCAGTCTGATATGTATTTTAGTATGCATGCACGGATTAGCTATGGTGGCCAGGACGACCTCAGAGGTGGAACGTCCTCCTTGGGCGTGAAACCTGCAGCGACAGAGACAGGACTAAGGGTGTCGGGTGATTATAGGATGATGGCTTGTAGCTAAGAAGGAGGTTGGTAAGTCCTGCGGCCCTTCAGCAGAGCCGTCTCTGCGTTAGAATTTCTCATCAGGGATGACTGTGTTGAACGGGTGGTCCCAGAACGTGGAGGTGATTCCAAAACCTGGACGCAGAAATAAAGATGACATCAGATACATAAAAGCAAAGACAAACGAGGGAGGATCAAACCTAAATAGGGTCTTCCTTGGTCTCAAATGTCAGGGCTTCCAGTGCTGACCTGCTCTCTGGTGTTCAAAGTGGTGCTTGACATGGTAGGCCTTCAGGCTGTACATATACGAGCCTTTCTTCGGCGAGCCGTAATGAAGGTAGTAATGGATCATGTCGTACACGACGTAGCCACACAGTCCTCCGACGAACACGCATATCCCAAGGATGTCTGGCAGCGTGTTGCGGAGGATTAAGTAGAAAGTTCCCACCAGTAAGGAGGCGAGGCCGGGGGGGAAGACCAGCCGGGAGCCGTCAAACGGAGACTGTGGAGGAACAAGTCGGTGTCACACTGATACACGACAGGAGGAGCTGATAGAAACGAGCAGGTAATGTGTGAGCTCGGTAACGGCAGCTAAGAGGCGGAAAAGTTTATGTAAAAATAAAAAAACATAAATAAAACCGTGGACTCATCGTCTGACATATCGGAACGCTACGGCGATGTGACCAGCCCCGGACTCAGTGCGGCTGTGCTTGTACCTTGTGGTGCTGTCCGTGCAGGAGGAAGTGAAGCGTGATGAGGTAGTAATTGTGGGCTGGGGGTTTCATGTGAAAGACGAAGCGATGGATGCAGTACTCGATGAACGACCACAAGAACCAGCCCATCAGAAACAGGAGCGGGAAAACGTACTTATGGATCGGGATGGACAAGTCTGGGAACACACACGCACAGATAATGACATAGATATTTACACATGAAAAGGATGCACACAAACATGCTGCGTTGTGTGAATGTGTGCGTGTTGTCAGTGTGTTCACGGTGTGCAGCTGTGCGAGCAGGCAGGTGCACGGGCGTTACCTGAAGTGACGACTATCCTGGTGGTGCCCTCTGCCAGGGTGGTGTAGCAGTGCCAGCTGAAATAAAACACGATGGGAAGCCACACCACTGGCACCCAGTACCTGCAGCAAGAGAGCATAGGGCAGCGCGGTCAACGTCCTCTCTGTTCATTGGTTTTGGACTTTCTGCAGTGTAATGTTCAGGAGAGACACCAGTCTGAAAGCTCTGTGCTCCTGCAGTGAATGATCCGACGCTGCTCTTGAGCAAGGCAGTGAATGATAATGATAATTAGTCAATGGATACATTAACTTGAGTGAATGTGTCCTCTGTTGCAGCATGTAAGCAGCTGATGAGAAGCATTATTTACACATTTACACACGTTCAGATGATTCAGTGTGTGCACTGATGCACATTTCTAATATCCACTGAAAACCGTGACTGTTTGTTTGCAAGTCTGTAAAACTGAATACGTATGTGAGATTGGATAAATAAAACTATGTTTCCTGTCTTACCAGG
Source organism: Datnioides undecimradiatus (assembly GCA_008933995.1). Taxonomy (NCBI): domain Eukaryota; kingdom Metazoa; phylum Chordata; class Actinopteri; order Lobotiformes; family Datnioididae; genus Datnioides; species Datnioides undecimradiatus. Next base: position 727,931 of record WARS01000054.1, on the reverse strand, counting down.
AAGTCTTGGTGCTGGCCTCCAGGAAGGGGTTTCCAAACAGTCTGATTGGTCTGTCGACCGGCTGGTGAACCCACGCATCATATTTCTCTCCCAGGTGGCCTACCTGCCAGGCCAGGGGCTTCCGCCAGTCCACCAAATCCTGCAGATGCACAACCAGTGAGACATTAGTCACAGGTCGATGTGATGGTGCTGGACAGAGCTCAGAGAAGAGAAGGACTCAGTCTATCGTGTCCAGCAGATGGCAGCAGAGGGTTACAAACTGATACCGCTCAAAGGATGGATAAACCAGGAAGTGGTTGCTTGTATGCTGATTCGTGTGTGTGTGTGTGTGTGTGTTGCTCTAACTGAAGTGTTGACCGCCACAAGAAACAAGAGAATGGACTCTGTTTACAAGCTCTTTACGACTTCCTCGTGGTCCTCAGGTGAGGCTCACTGCCGTGTGGACTGACAGTAAAGATGGTACAGTCACGTTTCACACTGACCTGTGGTCAGGTGTGCAGCACCCAGGTTAGGAAAGCGGGTGGAAAGCTTATCTCGAGTCTAAACTTGCAACAAAACTTACTTAAGAGGAAGATGAGAGCAGTAAAACCATGACTGGAGCGGAGGAGATCATGTTCAACACGTGTCATTACAGCTGACAGTTCACACTGTGGTCCTAGTGTCAGCTGTATCACTTCCTGACTCTTGCACTTCTAAATGGTGCGGACCATTTGGGAAATGCTTGTTGCCCAGGTGACAGTGTCTCACTTAGTATTGGCAGGTTAGCGCCTGTTCATCGCATGCCCTCAGTCAGACTCAAAGATGGTCTCTCCCCTGTCCACTGGGTCAAACGTCTCCACTTCCACACCAAGCGTCATGTTAACACATTCACTGACACTGATGGTTTAGCATCTGACTGATCAGCTGCCTGTCATTTACAGCTCATCATCTTCAGACTCTTGTCTCTGCCTTTTATTACCTGCATTTAATCTCTTATAAACGCAGCTTGCTCTGCTTTTGTGCACAAGTTATGATTCACATTAATGCACAAAAGCTGCCAAAAAACCCAGAAATCATGTTATTTTTCCATAAATATGGAGCTCAGAGGGTGTGTGGTGTGTTTCTAATGTATCATATTCATTAGTGTTAGCAGTCATTAGCATTAAGTTCTGTCGTTTGTATAATTAAAGTGCACTTCTGCACTGAAATCGGCTGCTACCTCACAAGCTGCAAGCTGCCAGATACTCATGCTGAGGCTGTTGATGGACCGGTTGACACCTGGCAAACTCTGGTATTCGTGTACAAATGTTTCACGTGGGCGACGCCTGCGAATCAACTTCTTGTCAACAAGTTTGTTCTAAATCTGTCACTGGGATGACAGAAAATGTAAGTTGTCACACTTGGGCTGGTGTGCTCGAAAAAAGAAGTGAAATCGCCCGTCACATGGTGTCACATGGTGAGGGGAAGCACACTGGTGACAAACGGTGGGAAGATCCTACAAACAGCTGCTGGTAACGAAACAAGGTGGACCACGTCATTTGATTCCGCTGCTATCGAGAGGATGTCACATGAACACAGCAGACTGGCGTTTGCTGATATTCGAGGAACAATAACAATAAATCAATATGTATTGTGGCCATCGGCTGCCAGTCATACTGACGGTTTGCCTGTAGGAATGCAGATAAAGACGCCGGGCTCTCCATCAAAAATAACCAATTAAAAAAAGACACATAAAAGAAACCACACAGCGTACAAATGTGAAACCACGCCTCTCATTCCTGAGTGACTGACACACACACACACACACAGCTGGCCTGATGCTTGAAGCACAAGGACAAGTGACGATCTTTGACTGACTATAACAGGATTCCTGCTTTACCAGTTCGCCGGTGCACAGCGTGCACTGAGTCAACAAACCATGTTGTAAACCACGGCTTCACTGAACATGAGGCAGCCTCACAGGAAGCAATACAGGCCGGGCTCAGTGCAGGACGGCAGCGAGAGCCAGGTCCGACGGTGTGAACAACTGTCCTGAGACATTAATTTTACCAAAATCACACTGTACAAGTCTCAACTCTGCAGCCAGGTTAGAACGAGTGCATCGTGTGTCTGGCGCCATGCTGCTCCGGGGTGAGATTTGAGTTGCAGTGATGCACAAACGCTCTAAATGGTCGTCACCTGGGAGGGAATCATCACCTCTATCGGGACAGCTGAACAATTCGGCGTAGCTGTGGTTGGTTGGGTCGGGTTTGCAATGCGAACGGTCAGGAGCAACGCATTTCACTGATGCCTGGTGACGGAGTGAACAAGACGGACTGGTTGAATCTGTCATCACACGGCGCTGCTCTATGCTGCAGGGAGCTCGCGGGACAACACTCGTCAAATCACACAGCGATCACATGAGCAGGAGCGAATGAGTGCGTCATTATGTGTGTACTCCGAGGGACAGACGCTTCCTTAAGGGGACGGTCTAGGGTTAGGGATTGTTTTAGTATTCATTTTAAAGTGAACGGTGCTGAGGGCTAAGGTCAGGTGTTGTGCAATGAGGAGTGTGTTTGTGCATTGTGCATGCTCCGGTCTAGGAATGTGGGTTCTTCAGAGTCGACTAACAAACAGGGACGGCTTTGGAATGAGGCAGGGTGAACAACCTGATGACTGTTCACTCTTTGTCTGTCCCCCATCACCAGCACGCGCACACACGCACACACACACACACCTCTGTCTTTCTTTGTCCTTGTCATTCCGGTCCATAGTAACCAGGAACAATTTCAACAAACACGCATGTACACAAAGCGATACTTCATGTAGGAATCCTCTTTCCGTGAGATCGCACACCAATCTCTTTCACAGAAACACGCGCACACACACACACAAACATGCACGTACCTTATCCAGGTCCACAGAGCTGCAGCGGCTGAATGGAGAATCCTCTTTCACCTCGGTGTCCGTCGTCTTTTCTGCCGCCTTTCCTTCCGTCTGCTCGCTGGCCTTCGTCCTCTCCCTCAGAGTCTGAGGACGAAACGAGACAAAGACGGACGCGATTAACCACGCGGTAACATAGAGCGGTGAGCAGGCGGACGAGTGGATGTCTCCTTAGTCTCTCCCAGGCTGATAGGTGTTTAATGTGGAAGTCATTGAGCCTTTTCCAATTTCATTTCATGCAAAGGTCACAGTATGGTCAAGACACACACACTCATACATATAAACCTCTTTGTTAGGGTTAAGACTTGGTTTTAGGGTGTGGCTTACACTCAGGTTCAGGTTTGGCTTTAAGTTGTGGTGGTTAATGTTTGGGTAACGGGCGAAATGCATCGTGCCAATGGTTCGCCCCCACGGGGAGCATCTTGGAACTCAGTGGTCCATCCCTCTGATGATAACCGAGTCTCTGGGGACGGCGGGGCAATGATTCGAGGACTCTGGTGTAGCCAGTGCATATCAGCTGAGTGCATAATGGATATCCAGGCCGCAACTCCCTCATCTTGCATCTGCCCTTTTTGCTTTCGGTCCAACTGGCAACCTGAGATGAGAAAATGGGGTTGGCTATTCTCGATAAACGCGTAAATTATCTGCGCGTGACTGCGGATCACTCTATTTAATGGAACAGCCGATAAAAACCTCAATCACCGACGGAGCCCTGACAGAAGTTTCTGAGATTGCGATCCAGCGAATGTGTTCTGCTGTCCGCACGGACTCTTTACCTGCACGCAAACAACGCATGCTCAAACGTGGTCGGCTCGAGCACCAGTATATAAATTCTTGTAGCGGCAGATTCTGTATTTATGCCTTTCCTTATAGAGACTAGCACAGGGACACGCGATTTCCAGAGTGGCTGCCCTTTGCTCTCCTCTGCTGAGTATAAAAGCCTCATCACTGTGTTATATATTTGATGGTTATGGCCACAGACAACCTCAACATTAGATTTTCAGATAAAAAGGTGACGTATTTACAAATCCTCAACCTTTGATCCTGCGTGTCACTGAAAAACCTTTCCACAGACACGTGGGAAGAAGCTCATTCAGCCCTGCACACTGATCAGTCGCCGCTCTGACCTGCTGCCGTCCATCACTGCTTGTGTAAATGCAAAAGGTGCAATAATCGCTTTGGTTCTAGTGTAATTTCAGTGAAAATGAACTTGGTTTATTTGAATGAAGCATTAGTGGCTTGCGCACGCTCGCTTGTGCCGACAAACAACAGGAAGTGGACGCTGCGGGTGCCTCACTCACACACTGCTGGAGCACGGCCATACAGATTTCATAACAGATTTTGATGCAGAATGCAAATAATGCAAAATGCAAATAAGAAACTGTGAACACATAGTGGGCACTTTAACACGCAGATGCGTACAAAATAATAAATAAAAAGAAATAAATGGTAAATGTTGCTTTTGAGCAGAGCTGGGCAATATTAACGACAGCATTACTGTGTTATTGTGATCTTGCACAGCATATCAGCATATCGGGTATTGCAATTGTCTTGTCACGGTTTTAAAAGGATGCATTCCAGTAAGGTGATCCGATTTCCTGAACTTGGCAGACGTGTTGGAGCTGTTCTGCTTCTCGCCTCTATCCACTCGTCGCTACGTCCTCATCACAGATCATTATCTCTCAGTGTTCTGCGAAAGCTTCAAGAGTCATCTTTCCCAGTACTGTTGCAATGCCAGCGTTGAGGGATATGATTAGAAACGTTGTGATAATCGATTTACTTGACTAATCGGTTGGTTAGGAGATGCAAATATGGACGAGCAGATGCAGACCCTGAGCGGAACTGGCACGAACAGAGGCAAGAAACATGTCTGCTCGCATTAAAAATGTTTCATTTTGACCGGCGAGTCACACCAAACGGGTACTCCGTGGACAACTTTATCTTTTCAGCGCTCAAATGTGTTCCAGCCAGCTTCGAAGATGGCGGTATCAGCACAAACAGCAGCTGTGGTCAGCGCGGGTACTTTTACTTTCCAACGGTTGCACTCAGGAAACTTGCCCACTGCACGTGCACACGCAGCACTTCGCCACAACATGACATGTATTCCATTTGTTGCCACCGTGGTTTACTGTTCACACTTGTCAGGCAGCAAGATGTAAGCGGTTTGATGCGGGAGTGACAAATGTATTAGTAGATGAAGTTGGGGAAGATAGGAGCAAACCGTGGTGTCGGCACAGGGAGGAGAAGTGCTTTACGCTGTCGGTGTCATTTAAAAGCAGTTATTTATACACTTTTTGCCAGGAAACTGGGTTAATATTGGAATCAGCTGAACAGTAAGTGATAGGAACCCAAGTATAGTGGTGAAGGAGCATGCAAAACCACTTTTAAAGTCTGTAAACAGTAGACTTTAGGTGGAGTACTCTTCTATGAACTAATGCCAAGACTGGACTGCGGTCCAGCCAAAAACAACACATGTAACCCACGTAGAGTGTCAGAGAAACTAGATTCAGGTTTGTATTCGTTCCCATCTAAGTCCAGGAAAGGCGGAACTGTTCCTGCTGAAATATCTGCGTCCACGTCGCTTGATATACAACTTCAGCGCTACAGCTTGTCAATACCGCTCTGCTCTTATCTGCAATTGGCTGCCCGCGCTCATCCCCCTGAGCAACTGTCCGCTGGACGTCAAGTTCTCGTCAGTTCAAGTGAAATATTCATCAGCCCGTTGGTTTCAGGCACGTGGACAAAAACGCAACACACAGACACAGCACAGTCCCCCTATGGTTTGTTACTAACATCACCTATGGCAATTCAACACCTGCGGAGGCAATGTTACACCCTCCATCATCACGCTGTGCTGAAACAAAAAAGGAGAAACAAAAAGGAGCATTAACCCGACTCTGCTACTCTGACCTAACTTAATGAACTTCTGAGGTGAGATCTCATTAATCCAGTTTTTAATGAGAGCACTGGACTGATTTAATGTTACTGGGCAATAGAGCAAATACAGAAAAGATTCAATGCGACGGATATTGTCCAAATATAGTATATTATTACAATGTATTTTAATGGAAAATGACGTGGAAAGTGATAATCCTTTGTCATGGTTACTCATTATCATAAGCTCTCCACAGCGATATCCATATACATTTGAATTCTTTGGGAGATGTTCATTAAATACAGGAGAAGAAGAGAAGCAGCGTACGCGTCGTTATCTGAGCACCTTGATCAGATTTGTTTAGCGTTGTTACGGGAGATGCTGCACATGGTGATGCAGACCTGATACCAAAACAATCACACTTGGTAGCAAAAACCAGGGCACCGCAGCAAAGGGCTACTGGCTCGAAGCTACCAACACACACACACACACACGCACACACACCAAAACCAAAAGTAGAGCAATAGTTTTATGTTGGTTAAAGCAATAACAGGACACACCCTTCATATCAGAAATAGCCATGGCCTACATGAGTTAGCACGAGTAATGTGTGATTCTCTGCCTCATCCACACATCATTGGCTTAGCAAAGGTCACTGAGGCTCACCCGTGACTTCTGCACAGGGAATATGAATATCCCACCAGGATGTAATTAAAATATGAAATAAAAAGATAATTCATATAAATATTGGCTCATATAAACATCAGCTCAGTTGCGCTGCTCTGGCTGCACGACAAAGCTTCGCTGTAAATGTGTCAATATTTCAAACATTTCAAATATATTAGGTTCAAGTCACGGTCGAAACAGGCCACACAAACACACGTCTCACGATTCCGTGTCGACAAACGCATGCGAAAAACCTCAACATACCACTTTAAAGTCTTTTTGTTTTAATGCAGACGGCACACACGCCCAGCATGTCCACCCTGTGTTGCATAATGCTCTAATAGGGCAAATCATATCCACTGTGCAACACAGAGGGTTACTCTCCAAGGAGCTGACAATGGAAACAAACAAGTAAATAGGAATTGCTGTCATATGGCGCACGTCACACCATCGGAAGAGGGCACGGTGAGCACACACAGTCGTAGCACAATCAGTCTTTTAAATGAGCTTTCGCCAATCGATACAACAATTACTGTTATTGATTCAAATGACAGAAACATCAGTGTGAGCAGTGGCAATAGCAGCTGTAGGTTAGCTGCTGTGGTGTGATAGTAGGACAGCTCCAGTTAAGCTTGCTGATATTGGTCTCTGATTGGCTCCTGCTCTGTGAGATCTTACAGAACCTGCAGAGGAAGAGAACTTGGAGAATTATATAACACATAGCTTATAGTGACTGTGCATGTTGTCTTTATAATCCTACATATATTTCATCAAAAAGCAATTTATTAGCAATTAAAATATCTCCCTGGAATTAGACCGAGCAGCAAAAACACCGAGTGATGTTCATTCATTTCATCTCCACCAAACAAGTCACTTGTGATGAACACCGCCAGCGCCCCGCGACTCTGTGAACGCCAAATTAACGGACGGTGGTGGCGAAACGATTAGTTCATTGCAGCTGATAATACAGCAACAGCCCGGTGCACCCTGCCGCCGCGTGGCAAGCGATACAGAAGTGTCTGCTGCCAAACCCCCAGACTACAGAGCAGCTTCTTTCCTCAGGTTGTGAGACTGTGTGTGTGTGTGTAATTTCTGGTCAATGCATGACTTTGCTACAGGAGACGATGTTTCAACATGTTCTGAGAGGAACATAAAGTGCGGTTAATTAAAGATTATTCAGATGAGTATCGAAAGATGGCTCAGCACCAGAATAAAAGCACTTCAGATCACTTCAGAAACAAAGGCATTTTTCTGCTCCTGTAAAACTTTAACTACTGAAGAATTAAACGGGGGCTACATATTAACTGTACAGGATGCCATATTCACATCAGTCTCTAAACCTGTTAATGGCGCCTTTGAAAGGATGCCATGGCAGCTGGCAGATGCCATGCTGTATCACAAAATAAGAAAGCTGATGCAAGCCGCCGGTGAACCCTCTGCGTTTTACAAGGTTTTCCGTTTCATTTAGGTTCAGTCTGTGGTGAAGCTTTTAAAGACAAAGCTCATTAGGGAAATTCAAAGCCACAGCACCACGGGTACATGCTGTTCCTCCACGAGGTCTTGTGTTTACCTCACCTCAGACAGGAGGTAATACACCAAAAGCCTTCTGTTGCTGCCTACGTTTAGTTTTATGACTTCACATTACCTTTGAACAACACAACCGGCCGTCTATTAGCAGAAAAATACATGTTTAGTTTATGACAGTGAAGTGATTATTTACAGAGCTGCCCGTCGAGGATGATACAAACATATGTTGGAGTATCTGTGGAGGTGTAAGAGCCCCTAATGGCTTAGCTAATGGCTTAACCATTATTGGATTAGAAGATTTGCAAAGACTGCATTTCATTTAAATCGATCATCTATTTAATTCAATTGCCTGCCTAAATGTGGCAGCGGGAGACTCGGCTTTAGGTATTGGTTTTCTATGGAACCATTCAAGTGACCACTGCCTGACAAAACCATAGTGTGTCAAATGAAACCACGCTTTGATCTAGATTTCAGCGCACATGGCTGCAAACCACGGACTGCATGTGGTCTTCTTGACTTTTCCCTGAAAATACATTGTCAGGAACAAACACAGATGTTTAATTTGATGGCACGCTTGGCCAGTTCGGCGTCAGGAAGTCAACATGTAAATCTGAGGAAGCTGCTACACAAACTTTGTTTTCTTTCGGTTTCTGTTGGTTGCGTGTTTTACGGCGATGAGTAGGGCCTTTACTTTAGATGCTTTGAAGCTTGGATCAAATCTGCAGCAGAAAACGACTGACTGCACGGGTAAAAGTTCTGAATTCAAGTGAAAGCGATGGAAAAGGTTTCCCTTATAATCATGGTGACAAACGAGAAGCATGATGAGTGCACAGCCAAAGAGGAACAGCTGTCACATTTAGATTGTGGGACTTCCTTTTTTATTGAAGCAAACACAGACCACGTGGAAATCAGATTCAAGAAAATGAAGTAAAGCCGTCACTGGAGATGTTTGCTGTCAGCTGTTAATGCTGGGTTTTAATTATAGTAACTTGATTGTGTTGGGTTAAATAATGAACTGGCAAAGGAATTGAACGTAGACATTTATATTGCTCCTGAGATCCAAACTCAGGTGTTGTGCTGCCATGGCAACAAATAAACAACGTCCACAGGCAGGTGAGGACAACCCCCCACTGCCCCAGCACCATCTCCACCATCATCCCTGATACATCCTCGACTTACTCGCTAGTTGTTGTTGAGTAAACACTAAGAGCAGCGACAGACGTTGGTAACTAACAGTCAGACCTTCCTCTGTGTTTCTGTTGATCCAGGAATGCCTGTATATGCTCCTTGGGCTCCTGGGCTGAGACAATGGATGGTATGCCTGTGCTGTTGACATGACTTTCACCCCACGTCGGGGTCATGTGGGGAATGACACCTATTGACTGCACTCAACTCAAGGGGTCTTTACAGACCTCCCATTGTCCTGTCCTGGCTTATTTAGTGACATTAAACGCATCGAGCAACACCAAACACCAAACCAGCAAAAATCATTGTCATCGTCTTTGTGAATGCATTCCTCAGTTAAACCTGCTGCGGGGCAACATTTTGCTATTGTTTACACGACATAAGAGACGTCATCTTAGATTTTGGGCAATGTAATATCATGATATGGTCATTATATTCATGTCTGCTGATTATTTACCAATAATCCTGATGCGTACATGTTTAGTGAAAGCCTCAATCGTCATTTCTACAATATTGCTGCGGTTTGATTGAGGTATTGGATTTTGTCATAATGACATCTTTTCTCCTTTTACATGATGTCAGCTGTCGGCAAGGTAGCTTATTCATGCAGAACTACAATCTGACGAAATCTTCCACTTCCACGCTTCTTGCATCGTGCAGGTTAATGGTCTTGAGGTGATATGCATGCCCGGTCGTAGTGTTCCTGCATCCATGAAAAAGTGTGGGAGGGGGACTAAATAATCACATTTGACTGAGGAGATCAGGGTCAAGTAGAGAGACGTTCGGAGAGCTCCGTCCCAGTGGGAGGAGCCGGCGAAAAGAATGTGAGACAAAAAACAAAGGAGACAGCTTGAGTGGGGTGGCGATGTAGCCTGGTACCATCACAACACAGAGACTCCAGTCAGCCTCCACGGGGAGAGGAGGAGGAGGAGGAGAATGTGTAATGATAAATTAAGGAAAATACGATCTTTGAGTGAAGAGAGAAAGCCATGGTGAAGGAAAGAAACACTGATTTCATAGCGTCACCGACAAACAAAGTGAATTCACTGTGGATCTGTCACACCTTGGCTGATCTGGCGCCAATAACACTTTGTTGTATCGATCAGTCCTCAGCACAAACACCTGCTGTAAGCTGTAGTTTCATCCCTACGCGTATCTACCAAATAAAATGCCAATAAACTTCAGCTTCGGGAGAAAATACATGAACATCATGACCAAAGTAAATCTGAAAAACAGCAATTTAATATAATCCAGAATCCAACCTTTGAAAGACGTTTCACTCTTAGAAGTACATAAATTTACTTTATTATAAAAACAGAAAGCCTGTGGATATGGTGTCGGAATTTACATGCACCCTCTTGCCTCTTCCTGGTAGAAGAGGGCTTCCTGGTGTCTCACATTTGGTGCTGAAAAATGGAGATTGTGGAAAATGACTCTTAAAAACTCCCAGTACGCTCATTTACAACATCACCCACGCTGATAATCCCGCGAATGGTGCAATTCAATCCATCCTTTGAGCAATCTGGATTATAATACAGATTGAGGAGGCATCTAGTGACTTTAGATTCACTGTTCACGTCTCTCACTCTGTCCTCCATGCTGCAAAACAACCACAGTGAACAGCACCCAGGCCTGGTCTCTACTGATGTTCTTCGTAAAACAATGACTTTGTGCTTTCAATTCAGCTGAAAAATGGCAAATTGTTGATTTCCTTCTCTTCAGGGTGTGTGCGCGTTTCTGTAATTTCTGTAATACTGTGTGTTTTATCACTGATGAACTGGGACAGTATTGGGAGTCTAAGATGTTACCTTGACGGACATAGATTTGACAGAAACATACAGGCCGAACAAAACTCAGTGCTGGAACCTTCAACTTATGCGCACACCTAATAATCGGGGCCTGGGGCCAGATGCTCCAAACATCCGCAGTCAGGAGACGGACCCTGGCTTCAGTTTCACCTGTTTGGATGATTTGAGCAGCATTTTGAGCGCTGGGTGTAGTAAAACTCTCCGGTCGCTCTGCAGCTCTGTAGATAACACGGCACACCTCTCTTTACTGGGGACGCATTGGATGAAGTGTGTAGGGAGAGCTGGCTAATGGAAATGAACTCTGATGCTTTGAAATATTAATCCTGAAATCAACAGCATTATCTCCGCTGTTATCTATTTATGTAATATTATACTGCGCTTTGCAACTTCCTATAAACAGACAGGGAGCTGCGTGTGTTTCGGAGGGTGTGTCAACAGCACTTCCCTGGCAGGATGCGTGTGGACAGAGCGGGGCTGGAGTTCAGTAACACTGCGGAAAGTTCGATAACACCGAAAAAGGCCATGAGCTCTGAAGACACGTGCGGCTCATCGATGGCCGGCACGGATTGCAGCAGCCAATGCAGGAAAGCAGTTTATTTACAAATCCAGCCGTAACGGCTGGCCGAAGCTTTCACACATCATCGCGTCCTCCAGAGCGTGCACAAGAGGGCCTCGTTATCTTATCGAGGAACCAGAGTGACACCTATTGCTGTGGAATCGCTGATGGCGATGGTGATAGCCACACACACACACACACACACACACACACACACACCTGCGGCGACCCCGTCCATCAGCAGTTTTTGTGCATTTGGTGTGAAAAAAGCCAGAGCGAGCGCAGCAAAAAACTCTGAATGCACCTGAACCTGTCTGTTGACTTATTTCTCAATCGTAAGCCGGTGCCGCGCTCTGCTATTCCGATTTGATAACGGTGACATCAGCGCCAGCAGGAGGATCACGCGGCTGTGTGTAAAGGTCGACTGCCGTGGCGGCGCACGCCAGATGAGAGAGAGAGACAGCAATACACACCTTAAACCAATTACCCATCCCATGACAGATCACCACTTGTCTCATGCTGCAATGATTGACCGCTCCCAAATCAGCCAGCACACACAGCTGGGTTTGGGTGAGTAGGGCCAAACCCTGCGCTGGCTGGAGGCAATGTCCCCGTGTTGGGCAACGCTTGACACATTTTCAGTCAAACAAAGCCACTGCGCAGGAATGTAAGCAGATAACCTACACAATCCCGCCACGGCTCACTAATCATCTGCTTTTCAGCAGCTCCACACATTTGTGATCGCTGAACTGGCTTTGCCCTCAGCAAACCTTCCTGTCATCGCTCATCTTGTGTGACAGTGTGTGACAGAACGTAAACAATCCCCCAGGTGAATGCTGAATGCCTGTCACACTTATATTAATGCTGTACAACATCCGTCGTTTGACTGTGGATGCCTCAAATCTGTCGCGCAGACAAGGAGTGGCACGCATCCCGCTCAGCTGTGGGGAAGGTGTTAAACGGGAAAGAATGAGGGTGATGTGTGTGTGTGTGTGTGTAGATAACAAGATCACTTCTCTGTGTCCCTCTGACTAGGAGAACCAGTCAAACCTGAATGACAAGGACTCAAGATTCCACCCTTGCTCTCGTTCTCTCTCTCTACCTGTTGCGTAGTTGTGAGACCGTGTGTGTGTGTGTGTGTGTGTGTGTGCGTGCGCGCGCAAGAATCAGAGGTTCTGTGTAGCCGGCGAGTTTGTGCGGAAGGTGTCATGTTACTGCACAGACAGTAATGAGTCGAGCCGAGCGCCATGTAACCGCTGCAGCCGCCCTTGGCGCGCTGCTGCCTCCTCTGTGTGTTTTCATTAAAAGCTGTGCTCATTCATACGAACCCGCATGAAGCGGCATCAGCGGCAAAACTGGACAGCTCAGAGATACCTGTCAGGTCGGAAGGTAAAGGGCCCATTAATAATTCAGCCCTATTGAAGTCTTGGTAAAGCAGGAGGAATTCAACACCGACAAACCGACAAACTACATTAGCTCTGCAAAACAGCTTGGCCCTGTCCCCGGGAAACGGAGCAGTGATCCCAAACCCAGAGGTGACACATGTTTATTTTATTATTTATAAAAAAAAAAGTGTCAACTCTGTAGCTACACAGGTGTTATGACAATTCTTTAAAGCCTTTTTTGTTTTTCGGCGTTTCTACAACACGATAACGTCGCGATCCATCACAGCGCTCCAGGTTGGAATCACGCAACTTGTTGACCGACCCCCGGCAGTGAACCTGCAGGGCTGATGCTATGGCACATTAGAGTTACCAGTCCGTGTGTGCTGGAGTCAAGCCAACAGAGGGCTGGGCAACAACAGCGATGGCTTCCTTTCTTAATGTAATATCATGTGTGAAATCAACTATAGCGGTGCATGATAGAGTGAGGACACTGAGTGAGTGGAAATGCGGAAAGGCAGGGCCAGCAGGGAGCAGAAGGCAGCAGCTAGTTCAGCAGGTATACACACGCATGCGCACGCACACACACGCACACTTTCTTGCAGCAAATCCCCACTGCGTGCCTCTGTCAGCTGACTCTTTTCACCTAACGCCGAGGTGTTTCACTAGAAAAGCACACGAGCGTGAGCAGAGCTTCACTGCCGTTCCCCGCTGACACACTCATGTCAAGATGTTCAGCAGCCTCTGAGCAGCAAAAGACTCTGGGAACTCTGTCCCTGGTCCTCTCTGTGCCAGCAGACAGCACCCCAGGTTCTCCATCTCCTCCTCCCTCGTCTTCTGGGTGTGTCTGAGAAATTTAGTCAGTTTCTCCCACACCTTCCTACTGTTTGTTTTTCTGCAACCACACACCTCTCGTGTGTGTGTGTTCCCCGTGGGCTACGAGCCAGTAAGTCCCATCCACAAATACTGTATACACACAGCCCGGCCAAGGCCTGTCTGCTGCAAAGAACACCCTTCTATTATTATGTAAAGTTGTATAGATGAATGGATGTACGATAGGGTTTAGAAAGAGGCGGTGTCAAGGGAAGACATGAGAGACGGAGGCAGTTTTACAGATTCACATGGCAAATTAAGAACAGCCCATTAACTCAGCTACTACACAACCTAATCTTAACACGTATAGTTTTGCTTTAAGGCTACCATGATCTTTATCATCTATATTTGTTTGTTTTGTTCATCAGATTTTGCAAAAGAGGCATTTAAAAAAAAATCAGATGAATGGAAAGAGCGAGGGGAAGATAAAGGCGTCAGTTTACACCCCCACCAGATTTCTGCTTTTTTGTAATACCTTAGGAACATCAAGCAGAAATCCAACCCCCCCCCCCAGCCACTCAGATCCCCACATGGGATTGCAAGAGACCAATGAAAATGAACCAAACCATGGGGGAATCATTTCTGGGTTAAAAAAAGGGAGTGACCGTGAGAGACATGGGTAACGTGAAGCTTCGGCATTGCTCCTGTGAGACCCAAATCAATTGCACCTTTCCACCGTGTGTTCGACTCCATCCCCTCTGACTGTCCATCCAGGTTCCCTCCGCCTCGCACTCTCTCCTTTTCCCAGGTGTTACCGTGGCGATGAGGGCAGCCACCTGAGGCCTGCACCTGAGCGCTAATTGCCGTGTCGGCAGTATCTATGGCAGCAAAAGGTAAACAATGTGCCGGGTAACGTATCACCACAGTGACAAACCGAGAGCGGCTCTGAAGAGCTGGAGGACGTGTAATTCACCTTGTTGGGGTTGATCTGCTGACATGGGCCTCAATCCTGGTACGATCCTGGTAAATGGTGCGTGGTTAATTTGCTTTGCTGTCATTGGCTCATATTTAGTGAAAGCACATAAAGGCTAGAGGAGCATCATAACCCCAGTGCTCTACAATGACCTGTAGTAACATTTGGCACTTACAGTAGCAGGTGTTAATGTTGACTTTAATGGGAACAATACACGAGTCCCTCCGCAACCCCCTCAGTCCCTCCCCCTCTTCCTCCGCTTGCCCTCTGATGAAAGACAAACGCATCATTGAGCGGGGAAAGATCCGCGCAGATGAAAGTCTGCATTCCAGCGCTCCGCCAGCCTGACCTGGTCACCCTCTGGCATTCCAGCCACAAAACTTATCAACGCCCACCATCATCGCGACCTTGACGCGCTCCAACCTTCCAGTTTCTACCTAATTACGCCGTCTTACTCTCCATCTACCTGTGCCGGGATTCACTCTCATTGTCTGCTCGGCCTTCCCTGTTCAGGTTTCACCTCATTGCTCAATACCTGAGGAGCGTTTTATCACTTCCAGTCTCATTCCCTGCATATGTCCTCATTCTGATGAACTCCTCCATAGTATCCCTGTTGTTTGTTCATTCACTCATTCACACATTCACACACACTCGCTCATTTGTGATTCCATTCTTCTTAGACAATCCTCATACTATCCTCCCAAGCTCATGACTATAGCGCTACATTCATGACTATAGAGCTCCATTCAGTGCATATGGCGTAAATACAGCCCTGTCTGCCCTTCGCCCCGTTGAGTCTGTTTACATTTCGAGTCCACGCACTGTAAGAGATGGTGAAATCGCCCGGCTGAGTGAAGGAAAGATGGAAGAATGTGTCATGTTTTGCTGAGGGCTGAATTTCCACATCCCGTCCAGGGGTAGATAGGTCACGCTGGCTCGTTACCTTCAAGACAAAGCCACAGGAGCGCAGAGCAAACAAAGGTGCACCTATGATACACTGATTAACGGGATACGCAGCCCTGTCCTCACTCCCTCTGTAAGAAAAGGCACTCGCACACTGTAGCGTACTGCTGCACTGGGCTAATATCACGTTTAACAGGGTGTATTTCCTAAGAGACGCCACGCAGGTTTTCTAGTTTGGGCAAATGCGTCAAATAGCTGAGGTGCAGCACCATGCGTCAGGGTTACTGTTTGAACTATTAAGTGATTTGACTTTACACTGCACCTGCAGTTGTAGAGTCACCTGTGTGGATTTGGGCGCGCTGTGGTGAAAACAACACGCAGCCAGATTTACGTAGCGGGGCGTGGAGGGAGCCTTGTTGAGTGAAAGCTATCAAGTTGCAATGTGTGAAACGTAGCATCAAATACTCGGAATATATTGACCCGTTAAAGCGCTGTCGTGCAGCTGGGAGTGTCTTTTATGAGAGTGGGTGGGAGTGGGTAGGAGTGGAGTTTGCAGTAGATAACCGCAGAACAATGGTGCCGGCACTGCCAGTCGTGCGTGTGGACATGTGGAGATAATATTCAATCAGTCGGTCAGCGAGTCCCCCAACATGATGGAGTACTCTCGGCTGACAAAGCAATAATATCTAATATATAGAATATAGAAACACATACTGTTCTAAACAGTATGGTGGTTCAACAGTGGATATGCAAATAGCTCCCCAGGTTTTTATTATTTCTGTAACAATCAAATATCACATGAAACACAAGCCATATCTGGATTAGCGTAATTTGCTAATCATCCGGATCGTGCTGTGTCTTCCTTTTTATCAGCAGAGAGACTAACAGCGTTCGGTCCATCAGGTAGCAGCTTCTGTTTTAACCCACGCTGAATGTCACTTTCACCAGTTAAAATGGCCCATTAGTGGTTACTAATTAACAATAATTCCCCGTGTAACTGCCTGACAGGCCCAAATTACACTTGGCTGCTGTCTTATTGAGTTCGCGAGCTCTCTGAGGGCTGCTGGATGGAATCCAATGGGGTGACAGGCGCTCCCTCTCTGGCCGATCGCTCCATGTCGCGTTCATCCAGTTTAACTTTCATCCATAATCATAACAATAACTGAAACTGATCCATTCTTAGTAGATTGTAATCGACACTCTCAGTGTGTGGATCACGTAGCTCATGAAAATAAGGTGTGGCAGGTTTAGACGGCTCCAACTGTTACTTTAATGCCTAATGATGTCAACGTTGAGTTATATGGGGGTATAAATATTAAAGGACTATGACAGAGCATCTTCATATTGAATCATTGAGCCGTTTAGTTCAGGACAAACTGAGCTAACTCCTGGCTCCGCTTTAGTCGCGGAAAAGCACAGGCCCTGGTTCTGAATGGAGGCAAATCGGGTTCTATTACAACCTGTTCGATTTGTTGACGGTGTAAACAACACCTCTGTTTGATTGTAAACCTGCTCCCAAAGGCACACGCGCGCGCAAACGCACGCACACACAGTAGAAGCCGCAGTCCCTACCCTTGCCGGTCTAGAATTCGGTCATCAGGGCTGTGTCTTTATGAAAATGTATAATCATTAGGAAAACGCGAGCTGTGAGCGTGACTGTAAGGCAGCATATGGCAGAGAAAGGTGACTAGACACCACATACCTGAAGCGCTGATAGATTTAAATAACACCTCAGCTATAATCCAAAGAGCCAGATAGCCCAAAGGAAACACTGGACACATAAATGGCAGATTCTTCCTTTTCGCTAAAGACGTGCATGCTGATACTTCTGTAAACAAGGAGCATACCATCCCTGCTAATCTCTCCCTTAATCGCCCTCTGTTTGTACTATGAGCAACCGCAAACAGAATGTTATACAAGTCCTGCAAAGTCTGTCAAGCTTTGGAGAAACCATTTGCTCAGAGCCTGTTCAAACACTTCGTCCTATGTGGCAGGGCTCCCCTGAGAGCGCTGGGGAGAGGTGCGCGCCGGGGGCTGGGGCGCGTCATCACTACAGGATACTCCGGCACTTGTTGCCTTGAGAAGACCGCATCAGACTTTGCAAGATTAGGCAGGGGTAAGGACTGAAATCTGGATTTGAGTGAGTTGCAAATAAAAAGTTGTTGTGGCAATTAGCAGCAATCTCTAGGAAGGGAAATCCCAAGGTAACAGAGCACGATGCAAGGGCAGGGCAATATATCTGTATTGTAGTGATGTGATATTAGATATTGTCTTAGATTTTGAGTATTGTGTATCATGAAATATCATAAGTGTTGCCATTCCCTAGTTTTAAAGGCTGTATTAAACTGATTTTCTGAACCCAGACTGCTCTAGCTATTATTTACCTTTTCACACTTTGCCTTTATAATTCTCCATATTGCTAATGATATAAATTATATACATACATTAGAAACAATTCTCAGTTCCATATAGTTTATTAGAAGACTGTAGGTGAAATCATATTACAAAAGATATTTGTGTCTTAAAAAGTATTTACACAATGACTTTTTTGATATAATTATCATGTTTATGTGGGAAAAGGCAAATAGAAAAAGTAAAAAACAGCTAAAACTGTGCTATAAACAGCATCTAGCGTTACATGACGACATCGATAGATCGCCAGTATGCTGTCCAGCCGTACCGCAGAGAGACTCAGGTTTTCTCGAACAGATATGTGCATGAGAATGGCCTTTAACTGTCAAAAAGCAGAAGAGCTCAGAGAGAAACGGCGTGGGCGAAAAGGGGAAAACCCCTCTGTCGAATGACGCTGATGTCACGGCGTTTACGCGTCCCAGCTGCACCCAGTATTGATTAAATCGTTTTCCATCCCGCAGCCACGACTCAACAGCTCAAAATGAGTGACTGCATCCTATGTTGGTCCCATTTGCAGCAGTCAGATATGCCTAAATAGAATTATTTGTATTTAGTATACATTTCAAAGCAAAGAGCAAAAGGGAGTGTTGCATAATTTGGATAATATTTAACGTTATGATATTAATCATGGATGAGGCCTCTCTGTTGGATGCAATCCATGTGCAATTAAAAGCTACAATCGGTGGCCAAAGGTCAAATCCGTCTGGGCACTGCTACTCAACTGCATGTTGAAAATGGAATTTAAAAGCCAATCATTAAGGAGCTAATGTGGGATAAGTAGATCATTCACAGTTACACCAAGGTGCCTAAGTGACCCGTCAAAGAGAGGAGAGAGTGGGCATTTGTTCTCAGCCGTACCTGGAAGGCAGTTTATGTTTCATCAGCAGCCAGAGCGTCCCGGTGACTCAGTGGGCTGAACTCGGTCTCATGACCTCCACTGTCACATCTGACCATGAGCTGCACACCCGGCAGCAGGAAATGCACGTACGTCGGCAGGGCTGGGTGAGAACTCAATTGTATATTTTATTGCCTCTCAGCAGAATCATATATTTCATGAGTTGGCCCAACAAAACGCTGACATCAGAGCTAAGTCATTTCCAAACAACCTGCAATCGACACAATGAGTGGAAAAGGTGTGATTAAATCTGCCGCTTTGGGGGAGGGGGGGGCCACCAACGTCTCAAAATGAGAACAGCCCGTGTGACAGCGTGTTGTAACTGAACACACCGCCAAACTGTCACCCAACTCCCCCCCCCCCGGCTTCAAGTCTGACGGTGCACAAAAAGATGGGAGTCCCGGCGGGTGTGTTTGTAGCAGAAGCTCCAGTGTGGAAGAAGAAAGAGCAGAAACTGGCCTTTGTTGTGGTGATCAGTCTTTCAAGACGCAACCAACAGGAAAACACACGCGCACGTAAGAGTGCCATGTAAATGTCAACTCTGTTGGTAAGAGATTTATGCAAACTCCCTGTTTCTCGCTCCTTGCGCACAGAGAAACACACGCAGGGATAGAGGGAGCTAAATTGGGTGTGGATTCTTCCGACAACATGCGGTGGAAAGTTTCTGGTTTCCCACCAAATTTGCCCGTTGTGCTCCCCTCCGTCCAAGACAAACCAGTTTCTCTGTCTCTGTCCCTCTCTCTCTCGGTCACACACACACACACACACACACTTCTTGAATCATTCATTAACACCGCTACCCCCGCACCAACCCCTCTGGTCTACCATATCACCTGTACACCCCTCCCTGCTCAGCTCCTTAACTCCTTAACCCCCCCCTCACAGAAATCGCACAAGCACCTAGCCAGACCCCTCCCTGTGTGTGTCATTTTCCACCACCCCCGTCCCCTCCCCTACAATCAATACTGTCCAGGAGGACGAGCGGCGCGGCAGGTTCCCTGTCTCACTCCCGCACAGGAACGCCCAGTAAAGTCAAAGGAGAGACAATTATACACCTGTTACTCACAGAGCCAACAGGCCCCTATCAGCTTTCCACCGCCTCAAAACCACAAAGCACTTTGCAAAGTCGGAGTCTGAGATGATGTGCAGCCAACAAACGCCTCCGAAGCTGCTTAGAGCCAAAAATATGTCGCAACTGGCAAAATACTGGCTCGCCGTTGGGAGTATTTAGCTCCCGGGGCACTTTCCCTCCGGTTTGACTGCCTTTACGAGACGTACCTGCCAAATGACGTGCAGTAGAAACTCTAAAATTGAGCTGTTGTTCCCCATGGGCCACGGCCCTGCCTGGAGGCCATTGTTTCTTTACCTCTGGGGCCTGAGGGAAAACTGTTTGAATAGGAGTGAGATTCCAAGAAATCAGAAACTGACAACCAAGACAGTGAACTGCTGATTCCACTTAACGCCACCCAAAGAATGTTTTTCCATTGTGTGGCATCACGACAACACGTGTCTCATTTGTGAAAACCACACTTTTACTGGAACATGATCCCCATTAGAGTTCCTGATATTTTTGGGTCAAGTTAGATCGACCGAACAGAATTTGAGCCAATCGAAAGCCGTCTGATCAGCCCCAACAGCCCGGGGCAGAGTGAAGGTAGCTGACCTCAGAGAGCGCCCGCTGTGGACTGCAGAGGCCCAGTTCAACATCAGCACAATCAGCTGAAGTATGATACATGCAGACATTCACAAATAAGACTTCTGGGGCTCCATTTAGGGTCATGTTTTATTGTCACGTAAGCGTGAAAAGACAGGTCCTCTTGTCACGCACAAGTTAGCAAGAACAAAAAGGCAATGGTTGGTTTGACTTTCAAAATAAAAGCCCGCTGAGAAAGACTGAGGGTGACGCCCGCAGTTTAGTTGGTTTAGAGATCGAACCCACTCGGTTTGGTTTATAATAAAAAGGCTTCACAGCACTACATGAAGTTCAATTTCCCACACAAGTTCAAATCAACGCCTGCTTCCGGTTTCACGCGGGACATGAAGGGTGAAAGTCCTGCGTTGGGCCCATCCATCCGGCCGGACTTTGCACTTTAGCACAGTTTGTTGTTAACAATTTTGCATCAACCTTTGCTCCTCTTGCTATCATCCCCTGCTGGTGCCACAACTTCACACACCCACTACTCTTCTTTTAATGCTCAGGTGTGACACCATATATTTCATACACCCTTTAATGCTGTATTCTAGTATATTGTTAGAATTAGTTATATTTTTTTTTTATGGGTGAAAAAAGACAAAATATCATTTTATGTTTATATATCATTTTATCTTATAAAAGTCTAAACACAGTGTAGTACTGAGCCATTGCTCAGTACTACACTGTGTTGAACAGCGGTTAACATAGTATGCTGGGATGATGGGTGTGGTGCTAGAGTTTCAACTTGTACTCAATATAATTTGAATATAGTGGTGAGGAAAATGTAAAAATGCATATCATTCAGTTTGGGTTCACGTCTCAGCCACACAGCCCCCACACTCCTAAAATCGCTGTTCCACCCCTGCTCCAGTGCCAACAGGTGTTTTTTCCTGTCCGCCCCTCTCCTGTTGTTGTTGTTGTGTGCTCTGAGGTCAGTAATGTCAGGCCTGCCAGCTCACGACCTGTGGGTCACTTACCCCTGGCTCTACCTGTGCCTCCTTGGCGCCGCTGTCTCTTTGCAGCTCCCCGATATAGTACTGCTCCATCCACCGCCGGGCGTTCTGGGAGTGCCGGTGTGGGGGTCCCTCCATCTCCCGGCTCACATCCTTTCCCGACCGGTGAAGAATCAGCGCCTCCCCTCCCGGGTGCATCCGCAAG
Source organism: Datnioides undecimradiatus (assembly GCA_008933995.1). Classification (NCBI taxonomy): domain Eukaryota; kingdom Metazoa; phylum Chordata; class Actinopteri; order Lobotiformes; family Datnioididae; genus Datnioides; species Datnioides undecimradiatus. The sequence goes on along the minus strand of WARS01000054.1, from coordinate 706,184 downwards.
AAAGCGGTTACGTCGTACACCCTGGTCCCCAGAAGCACCCAGCAGGAGTCCTTCGTACAGTGGCAGGCCACCTCCCGCTCCGTGAAGAACCGGGGGGACGTGGACGGAGACATCCTGACAGTGGAGATGCAAAGCGTCCACCTGAACCAAAAAGTGAGCACGGAGAGGAGAGCAGAGACACCTCCTCGGAGGACCGTCGACCTGACTACTGGCCTCGGAGATAAACTTCAGCGTTGACACCCAGAGGTTCTACAACTCTTTAAGTTTCTAGAAGAGGACAGTGACGAGAGGCGGGGTCTGTGAGGAGTTCAAACGCCCCGAAAAGATCGTAGATACTCATTGTTGACAGTCACAGGCAGCCCACGGGTCTTTCTAAACTTAAAACATCTAAACATTGCTCTCGCGTGGAGGGCTATTCTTGTTTAATAAGGAAGTTTGCCACTTCTTTACACTATAATCCAAGTTCAAGCTAAGAAAAGACGACTTTCGGGTAGGGCTATCAGAGATAACCCATGTGTACGTGTTCCATGAACGCAGCATTACTTCTAGACGCACCTGTTGCTCTGAAAGTGTAGATAACTCCGCGCTCCTACTGTGAAGAGCAAGTTGATAATTGTCGAACAGTTCGAGCACGTGCTTTATAAACACATATTATAGCACATATTTTTTTAATTTTCCGTTCATTGTTGTCAACTCCAGAGTGACATGTAGCCCGCCACCACTTCCTGATAAGTAAAATAAGGTCAATGCCTGCCTCTGAGGCGTGTAATGTCTTATTCGTGAAGTCAAACACAGATAACTCACTGCACTTAACCGAAACCAGATATGTCAGCTAACAGGGTCTCAACACTTTCGATGATAACAGAAATTATTTTTGCCCTTCTCGCTCTGAGCACGTCCTTAATGGCGCGCTCGTGTGTCATCTCCACAACCAAACCGTTTATTTAAAAACAACTAAACCTAAAATACGGGGTTTTGCTTGCGCATCTCTTTCCTCGTTATCTTCGCCGAACAGATGAGCTCAACTGCTGCTTTCACGTAGCGTCGGAAATACTCCCTTCCACAGGTGAGCCGACGATGAGGCGCAACAAAATATTAGCTTAAACACAACACTGATATTAAAATTCGGATATTATATGTGACCCGAGGTGTGACGTCTTGAAAGCAGACGGGCTATTAACACGTTTAAATGCGCAACGATGGGCATTTAGCGCGTTATTTGGCAAAATCAGGATGTGCAGGTGGTGCTGTAGGCAGCGCGAGACCCGGGACTACTTGTCCTCGAGCGCCGTCCTGCGTGTTTTGGTAAACATGCTGTAGGACTGACGTAAATATTTAGCATAATTAGGCACATTTAAATTCATCATAGTCATAATGTAATGTGATTGATATGGGCACGTTATTTTACTTTACTTTATTATTAATTTAAATATAATTTATACCGTCACATTAGTCGCGGTTAAACACCCTATCCTACTTTTCTATCCGTCTATGAGCCACCGAGTGGCTTAGAAACCAGCAGGGGGCGGAAAAAGATCAGAGTGTACACGCAGTGGGTGATGGGGCGTGTGGTGTGAGGGAGAGAGAGACAGCAGCAGAGTGGTTTGGGTAAGTGGTTTTGATAGAGTAGATGAAACATTATGTGGAACAAGGCACGTAATCTGACTATTTGGTTGTTTTTCCACCTCAACAAGACGCAGTACCAAGACAAGGTGACTTTTGCAAACGATTCGGTATCTGAGTGATTACATGATCCTAAAGGTGGGAAGAGGGACAGCACCAGTGCTTTAGTTGTTAGGTGAACACACACACACAACTCTTATTCACTGTTGCATTTACAGAGACTGGTGAGTCATTAAGCCTTTCAGTCCCCTTAATAATGAGTGAATTAATTATGCCTTAATCTGAAGATTTGTGTATCTTATACCGACGAAGTCCTCAAACAGAGATGAATAGGATAACACAGGATCCATACATTAAAACAGCAGCAAGCACTTTAACTTGTCATTTCAGGGGAAGCACGGCTGAAACAAATACTGGCAACTTTTAATGCCGTTACATTTAGGTGCACCAGTGAGCAGCTGAACAGCCGGGCCCTTTAACTGCAACAGGAACAGTAACTGCAGAGAGTGAACCTCATTCTGGTAATTTATCTTTCGTGGGAAAAGTGTAAAATAGACTTTTTTCTTGTATCTCATTAATATTCAACAATTATACTTTCCTCATCGCTTCTAATTCTGTTTATACAAAATATAACGTTCCCCTTCGCAGCTACAGAATGCATGAATAAGTTGAGAGAAGGACATTGTATTATTACCAATAAGCCATCTTTGATCTACTCGCGCATTTTGTTATCGTTTTGCTGAATAGTCCAACATAAATGCCCGCTTAGCCTGAGAAGTGGTTTGTGCATTGATATTTCAATGCACAGTTTCTTAGATGCATTTAGATTTAAGCAGGTAAGTTGAATGTGCAAACATATGAAAGACGTGCACAGGAAAGCATGCAATTTAACACGCATGGACAGCAATAGTGTTTCTGATAAATTAATAAGGATTTAATTTTGGTTTGGCTTTTGCATTAAAGATTTTTTTTTTTTTTTTGAAAAGCCAATAACTGTGTATAATATCTAGCACGTTAGCAGATGGCTCAGTTAGCTTGTTAGTTGCAGTTCACCCAACACACAGTTCTTACTATGTTGCTGAAAAGTGTAAGTGTAAATATTTTTGTGGAGATGAAATTTGCATTTTTGTACTTCTGTCTCATTTCCTTTTTCAAAATTCTTCAACTAAAACAATCCTGGAAGGAAAACCACTCCTCCACTCTGAGCTCATAATCTATTGAAGCACATCAAGCAGATACTGCTTTGTTTTCCCTTAGATTAAACCACCTAAGTTTTGTAGCTGGTTTAGCTGGTACTTAGTTGGTTAAACTGGTTGAGCTGACTGGTTAAGCTGGTCGCAGGCTGGTGTAGCTGGAATGCCAGCTAGACCAGCTAGACCAGCTGTGACCAGCCAATTGTCCAGCAATGACCAGCTTAACCAGCTACCCTGACCAGCTAAAGTGTCCAAAACCCCTCTAAACCAGCTAACCAGCCCAGCCTGAGCTGGTTTAGCTGGTTGACCAGCCTGACCAGCCTGGTTTTCTAAGCTGTTTTTTTCAGCAGGGTTACTTTTTGGTTACAAGTGTAAATGTTTGAGAATGCTCTGCAGGGTGTTTTCCCCACATTTGTTCTTACTAAATTATACTAATACCAGTAAAACATGCAATTCAATACTTGAAATCAAAATCCAAATATGAAAAATTGAGCTGCGCATCATTTTACAGCCTATTTTCCTGTCATTTAGTATCTTGGAAACCATTAGATGCTGATTATAACTTTATATTACACAGCATTTATTTGAGTGACGTGTTAAGACGGTGAGTTTGACGGATGGTTTGGACAGTGTGGTGTATCGACAGGTACACCCTTCTCCTGTTTCTTTTCTTTATAGATAAGAAAACACATCAGACCGAGTGCGCCTCACATCCATTGTCTCTTCCCTTCAGTAATGTGTAATATTGTACTGATTGACGATATTTAACGCACCGATGCATCGCATTGTTAGGGCACATCACCTTACACTGTGTGACGCCTGGCTCCCTCCTCACCCTAACACAGCCTTTTGTTGTCCACCTGTTTTCTCTCTCTCCATCACTCCATCGCTGATTTTGCCATATTTCTCATCTCTTCTGTCCTGATACCCCTCTGTCCCCTCACTCTCTCTCTCTCTCCAGTCTCCCTCGTTCATCACGCTCCCCTATTCTTTTTCCTCATTCCCAGAATTACAGCTGCTTCTAAATATATACGCGGTGTAACAAAAGAATCCTCAATAATGGACCACGTGTCAGTGTGTGTGTGTGTGTGTAACCTGAAGCAACAGGCGCGTGTGCGTGTATGCGTGTGCACGTGTGTGTCAAGAGTGACCTCACTGTGGTGATGTCAGAAAAAGGCGGGGTTATTTTGTCTCCTCTGAAGCACGATTGGCTCATCATCCGGCCTGGTCATGAAGTCCTGTATAAGAAGGCAACGATTCCCATTCTGATCATTGCTTCTTTACCACAGAGCATCAACACTCCTCCATGGCTGCTGTCGTTCCTGTAAGTATCTGTGCAGTGCAGTGTGTGGTGTCCGCGTGTGTGTTCCTGCGTGTACATGTAATGTCTTGAACTTTCAAAATACCTCAATTCTGAATTGTTCAGTCCTAGAACCACAGGGTTATTTGAGTATTTGTGCTGAGGAGAAATAGTAGTAAGTGATGTAAGTGCATTGATGAAGTGCTGTCTCATTCATGCAGTGTGGTGCACCTCTTCCACTGAGACTGTTAAAACCAATCAGGCAACACATCAGTTTAAAGCCCGGCGGGGGTGACTCAAAGTTCAGTATTTTGAGAAATCTAGATATGCTAATATGCTCACATTCATACAATCACAACTAGATATAATTATTCATAATTCTGTAATCAGTTTAAAAAGTAATTTATCAAATGTATTGTATAACTGTATAGGAGAGACACAGGGGATGTTTGGATTTGTTATTAAATCTCATCTATTCTCAGCACATAACACTCTAAAGATACTGTAACAGGTCAGCTATTGTGTTCATGTGTGTGTCTGTGTGTGTGTGTAGATTAAAAAACAACTGTTGGGAGGCAAATCTACACGATCAAGTGTCGCTGCTGTAAATGAATCTGCACAGCTGAATTCTCCTTGTGTGATCGATCCTCCGCGTGTGTGTGTGTGTGTGTCTTGGGTTTCTGATGGAGAGGGTGATTAAGTCTGCAGGAGGAAGACAGTGGCTCATGCGCTAATTAAAATGGCGCGCGTGTGTGCGAGAGCATGTATGTGTGTGTCGGAGTGTAACATTTGAAGTGTGAATGACAGAGGCACGGAGCTGAGACCGAAGCAGCTCACATGGCCTCATTCTGTTCCGCAGACTGAGCTACAGTATCTATCATCAGTATCTATTATGCTCCAGTGGATTAAAACGGTGGGAGGCCGATAATAGCAATTTGTAATTAAGTAATTATCAGCATTTCCCATGATGCATCATTGGCCAAATCATCCTCTAAGTTACAAAGTGTCAACTGTGAAAGCAGAACCTAACATTTAGTGACACCACAGTACACCTGTGTGCATGTAGTGTTTATCACTGTGTGCATTTCAGCAGTAACACAGTTCGCTACTCGGTATTTCAGTGCAGCGCATCCATCGCACTCTCCAGTTACACAACGGATTAAATGTACAAACTTAACATGGGGATTGTTTGTTTTCTAAGGTGTTTTAGGTGCCTGTAATCCCAACAGTTGGAACTATGCACCATCAGGTCAATATCAGAAATGCTTTGAGATTCATAAAATCAGGCAAAAGTCAGTGGATGGCCTTTTGTAATTAAACGATCTTAAAGAAAACCAAGCAGATGGACTACATCACTGACAATGCCCATTAAAAGTTGGACTATCACTTTAATAACAAGACAGAGGAGGATTAGGACCACTTGGAATAGATTTCATAGATTAACTAAGAATTAATTAAGAACATTTTTTAAAATGGCATTCAAGTATCTTTATTTTTACTGATAAAGGATCTCAACATTAAATAATATGATTTGCATGGTCCTATCTTTGTTTCCACAGAGAAGGAGGCTTATAAAATAAAATTACAAAGCTCATGAGTGAGTCCTTATTTATTAATGCCTGATTACAGTACAAATGTGCGATATGGGTGTGTGTGATTATGCGTCAATACACGCATGTATGTGTACTACATACCTGCATATGTACTGGCTGGAAGCATGTAATATATTCCACCTATGCCACAGATAACATATGGCAAACCTCTCTTTCTCCTTCCTCTATGACCCCAGTTTGCATCCTGCTATGCCAGCGTTCAGCCCCTGGAGCTGTTTGGAAGGGGACGCAGAGGGGTCAATTATCTGTCCCTCTTCACATACCGTGGCCCTCGCTGCACCCCACGACCCCGCCTGGCATGTCACGCGCCGCGGATGACCCTGAGACAGATCTGCCGCATGCTGAAGGTGATGAAACAGGTCAGGAACAGGGAGGCCGCCACTGCTGCTGCTGCTGCCAGGTGAGGAACAACTCTGCCGCAGTAATCTGTAATCTGACAGTAAACAGTGCAGTAATTGGCACTTTACTTTTATAAACTGATACAACCATCAATACACAGCATCACCAACATACCATTTGTTGCTGATCATGCCCCTCTCATGTCTAATTACCGTGTATCTCCAGTGTTGATTTGTTTAAGTAACTAAGCTAAGGGTCTACAGACATCAGCTCTGTGAGGCAGTACTTTGGTACAGCTGTGCTCAGACCAAAATGCTGATATCAGCAATGACAATGTTAGCATACTAATGCTAAGCAGATACAGGCATGTTTACATTTTAAGCCTAAAATTGCCTAAAAACATTTACTTGGTAGCGTGAAACACAAAGTACAGCTACAAAGGAGACTAATAGTTCTGCAGGAACCATAAAACAATGTATTGCACAAATACAAATGTCACTTTGATGGTGTAGCCAGGAGAAGTCATTGGTATACATCCTCTGGGGGACATGAATGTCTGAAAAAACAATTGCTCCAGTCCACCATCTAAATGTTGACGTATTTCACTAGATATGTGAACATTTTGACCTGCCGGTGTCTCCACAGGCAAGTCAGGCGATCACCACAGTCATTAGGGTTCACCCTCAAGGGACCATCAATATATCTATGTCAAATTTACTGCCTATGCATTGAATCAGCAAAAAATCTGTTAAAGCCTAATGTAAAAATTACTGTATTGTTTAAAATCACTTGTTGCTTTCTCCTTGGTGATAATGCAGAGATAAATGTTAATTATCATTAGTAAATGTAAAATGAGAGTTGGTCCCATCAGTCAAAATGTTTTTTAACAACCTGGCAACCCTAAAGTTGTTCTCATTAAGCAAATGATTTATTGTTATACACACGGTACTAACTGTGGGTTTGTAAAGGAGTTCATTTCATAATGCCACTGTTTTTTATTGGTAATTGAACATAACAAGCATATATTCTTGTGGGATAGTGACTCTCAGTCGACAAGTGTATTTAGTTATATGTCCTGTTATTATGTCATTGATGCACCTAGATGGGATAATAAGCTCTCTGTCTGTTTGTGCTGGTCTAAGCTGCCCTAAACTGGACTGTGATCACAACATGGCTCCATCAGTAACAGCCACAGGAGTCTGCAGTTAATAATTCAACACTCTCATGTCAGTGCCAGAACAAACACTCAATCACACTTCCTCTTCTCATTTCTCCTCTGTGTCTGGTTTCTCTTTCTGCCCCAGGAAGCAGGGGTCCGCAGCTCCAGCCCCGGTGTCACCGTCTGAGAAGAAATGCGTCCCGAGCTGCCTCAGACACAAACGCAGTATCAAACGCGTCGGCTGAGCGGGGACCCTTAACCAACAGCAAACAGCCCCTTTTCAACCCCCAACAGAAATGAGTTTGCCAGACAGTTACATCTCTCACAGTGACATGGGAAATCATCAATCCTCCGATGAGAACGTTCATTCAGATCATTCCAATTTGGACAGCTAGATGTGTGACTGAGGATGTTGGAGGACGACGTTTGCTTGACTTGCGGTCCATCAGGAGAGCGTGGCACGGTCTTATTCCTGAACACCTTCAGAAAGTGGAGCCACTCAAGACACAGATTCTTTTTTTAAAAAACAAAATATCATAAGCTACAATTTGAATTTGTTGGGTGTTTTTGTTGTTTTGTTGTTGAAGAGGACAGAACTTTGACTGTATTTCATTTTTTGGCCCCCCTCCAGTCTCCAAAACATTTCCCTCTCTCTGACTATGCAGCTGCCTCCTCCTCTTACCCACCACCTCCCCTAAAATCTTATTTCATTTAATGCAGCTTGGCTGCTGTGTTGTGATGTCTTTCATGTCTTATTAACAATTTGTTTTGTTACTGAAGAAAAATGTGCACCACACTGGCATTGACAATCAGCTCACCACACACGCATCACACACCGAAACAGCTATCGAATTATCTGACAAATGCAATGACAACGTAACTAAAATCGGTGTCTGAAACTGATGAAATGGCAGCTGTTCCCTCTGCTCTGTGCGTGCAGTGTTGGCTTTGTGAATTTGTCTCTTAGATGTACAATAAAATTTTAAGAAAGCAATCATATCAAATATCTGCCAACAATTACAGAGCAATATTGTGGCTATATTCACCAATTTCTGGTCCAAAAAGGAGAAGACTAACTCCAACATGAGTTAAAAGGACAGAGCCTTGGCTTATCATCACAGGAAAGTGTTTCACTGGCTTAGTACAAAACCTTCCCTAGTAAAAATCAGGTTGGGGGATACAACATTCATCAGGAGTCATACTTCCGGCCACGTGATGAGGTACAGTACTCTGGTTTTAGCTCTATTCCCCAACTAATATTGAGATCTTCTGACAGCTAGTCTTAATATTAAGCTTCGACAGCTGGCACCATGCAGGCGTTTCTAGAAAGCAGTTGCCTGATGCTGCGGGAAACAAAGCAACAAAGCAGGTGAGAGCAGTAAGAGTGAACCAGAACAGTAGTAAAATCAAAATAGTGAGCTAATATAAAACACACTAAGTAAAAAAAAAAAAGGTCCAAGTAAAGCTTTCATTCAAAGTCGAGATGAAATTCTTTAAAAATGCCTTTTTAACTCTTAGATGGTGGCAGGAAGATCATACATTACATTAGGGAAGTCATAGTTCATTAACACATGATGTTCAAGCCGCCAAAAGCTAAGGCAGACATTTTGACTGGTCCTGGAAGGAAAAAGCACAGTCAGCAGTACAGTGATGGTGAACCCGCCTGCACAATGTCAGGACGCTGAAACTAAAGCAGCTCAGTGGAATTCAGCCATCGCTGGATTTATTGTTTACACCTGAGCTTTTTATTGGCGTCGAGTGAAAAAGGTCTGTATTGCTGCATATTTGGATGAAAGAGTGAAAGATGTGATATATTTGGTCACGCTTAATTGGCCAATTTCAGGGAAGACAGGTTGGCTCTATCAGGAAAAGCACAAACGTAATTAACGACAGCATCAGTGATGCCTTCAGGTGAGCCACGTCCATCTTATGGTACACAAAGATACTGAGACAGTTTAGGAATACATTACACCACATAGCACATGTAGCATGGTTCTGCAGGAACAAAGGCTTGTAATGGTTCTCATGGAAGTTCACATCTCTTGCTGTGTGAATTAACGACTCTGGGGGTGGCACTGCAGTTCAGTCGGCTGGTCAATCGAGCACTCTCGGTTCAGACTGAAATGTATCAATGAGTACTTGATGCATTGCCATGAAGCTTTTTTGACTTTAATGGCTCCCAGACATTGAATCCTACTGATTCTGGTTCTGACTGGTTGATTTTGGTTCTGATCTCAACAACAATTGGGTATTTTAAAATTTGGTACACACGCAATTGCATTAACTAAAGAGATCCAATATTACTTGTTAATGTTGCAAAACTCCTGTCCATCACTGATATGTTGCCCTCTGAATCTAACTAAAGAATCAGTTTTGGGACTTTCAATTACCTCTTGTCAGCGAAATAAAGATGAAACAGCATTTTCTGTTTGAAATAGTGTATCCCACATGTAGCCGAGTGTCACGTGAAACAATGGGAAGGCAGCTAGATGGAAAAATACTAGTTGAAAAGGAACCAGGAGCTCCAGAAGTTACCAGTTTGTTTACTGCCCAGAATTATTCATTTGCTGTCTAAATACAGTGGAAACTACAGCTCACCTGTACCTTTGCACACAGAAAACAGAGAGCTGTCTGTGCGTGTGTGTGGACAGGAGACCGGAGACTTGGGGTCCTGTGACTGGACAGTAGCCGCTGCTGATCAGACAAGTCTGCTGCTGAATGTTTCATGGGCGAGATGCTAAAAGGGTAACGCAGTGTTCCTGTGCGTCCGGGTATATGTGTCTCTTTCTATACGTGTGTGTGTTTGTGTGTGTTTGAGTGAACCTAAACGTGAGTGAGGAGTCAGGTTGTAGGACAGGAAGCCAGAGCTCTGGTTTCTATACAAGGAGGAATCTGATGCTTCACACACACACACACACAAGAACAACAACAACAATGACCTGTAAAAGACAACTATGTATCGCATTGTAATTAACCTTAACCTAAACAATATAGGCTCAACATTATGAAATAAGCCAAGAATATAAGGTTAAATGTATTATTGTGTCTTCAACAGTTGGAAATATCAGTATTTGATTCAATCCAGAGTAAATCAGTGTTCCCGATTGTTTTAATATTCACATAGAGTGTCAGTCTGAGATGTGTTAGACAAATTTGGATCGCTCATTGCATTTTTCTTCATTTTCACAGGAATGTCAATGCACCAACAAGGGAGAATTTCCAAAGTGCTTCCCCTCTAAACTAGTTATGTTAGCAGTAGGCTGGACTTATGTATCAGTCCCGTCCTGAGGTTTCTTCCTGAGTAGGCACTTAGCTGAGTCGATGGTGTCAAGATAGAAGCCATTGTATGCTGTCCTGATCGTGAACCCACTTGGGGGAAAAGTTTTGATTTGTGATTGGGGACATGAAAATAAAACTGATTTGACAGCTGTTTGACTCTCACAGTGAAATCAAAAGACTAAGTATTACATCTCTTTGTCTGTTCACTTTGACATTCTGCAAAAACATTTTTGCGGCCATTATGGAACACCATAACTCAGGAACAGAAGGGGAGAGCATGACCGGGTTTCATATTTGGTCAGATGTTCTCTGTCATGGAAACCAGCAGATGGTGTAAGGCGGCCCCTTGCTCCATCAGTAACTTCTCTCACATCCTGACGTTTCTCACTTGGCTGCAACAATAAATAATGTTCACACAGACAAAACTGCTTATTATAAATCATTGTATAATGCAGTAACTGAACTAGAGCATCCCTGGTTTGAGTCTGGCCTCCTTTGTTACATCATCATTATTGTTGAGTTTAATAGTTTGTGTAGCCCTGGTCTTCAGGAGAGTTCTTTGAAATGAAATATTGTTTGGAATCATGCAAATAAAGCTTGCATTTTCTGTTTTTGCTCACAAACTCAGTGACAGTCGCATCAGCCGCAAGCAGAGGTGTCAAAACTGCCTACAGCACTAAAGATACAGGCGGTGATTGATCCCCAAAATAATGAGTTGCTGTGGGAAATACCGTCATGCACAGTGTTTTCTCTGCCACAACAGTTCTCTACCTGGATGTCCTCAGGGTTGGGTGACTTTTATGATTCCATTTTGATTTCTCCTTGGGGCTCATCACAAACAGTAACATTGAATGTATTGTCTTGTCTCTGAGTTCATGGTTTATGCACTTGCAGTAAATAAACAAAAATGAGATAACAAGATAGCGGAGTATAGCATTTGGCAGCTTAAGAGCCATAAAGTTTAAAGCTGCATATATGTTTAAATAGACATTTCCTTTGGCCACATGGGGGCAGCAGAAACAAGCCACAAACACAAACTTGAAGAAGTAGTTGCCTGTTAACACATCCAGTAAATATGGAGCAGCATTAGAATATCATTTGAAGTCATGTTTGCATCAACCTGATGATTCCAAGAAGTCCAATGTTTCATTGCCTTGTACCTGTACATGTGTAATGCCAATAAAGTTGAATCTAATCTAAGTCCAATATTCACTCTTTTAGCTCCGTTTTGGTCTTCACCACCTCCTCAGTCAAACATGTGGCCCGCTAGCTGCTAAATTGCGCCGCCGCGTGCGCCAGCTAGTCGCTAACTTTTCACAAATGCCGTGTGGTGCACTTACGTGAAGTGTCTCATGAGTTCACAGAGCTAAAACCCAGAAAGAGCAACATCCATCATTTTAATTGACTGTGAACTTAGCGCAGCAGCATTGCACAACTCAAGCTCAGCTTTCATACTCAAACGCTCTCGCACACACTGAGAGACATACGAATCAGGGTGAAGGTTACAGTTTGGGTTTTAAAATAGAGCGAGTGGAAAGGTTTTCACTGATTACACGTTGTCTGCGTGGGAGTGGGAGCGATGCTGAACGAGGACGGCAATTCAAACTAAAAATAAAATGGCAAAATGCAAGTGAAACAAAACCCTTCCAACAGTCAATGTCGACTTGCACAGCAACCCATCTCAAGACCTATTTTTACAGAAAGCCTTGTCGTAACACATCCCAGCTCATTCTGCTTTTTTAATGGGCTCATTCCTGTGCAGTATACACTACTCACAATAAGTTAGGGATATTGTTATTTACATGAGTGCTTTTCCTATTTGGTCTGAATTTTAATGAAATAAGAAAAAGTTCCCTTTGATATTACTAATAATGAATGAGAAGAAACACCATTTTCATTAGTTTAATATTTATTACCCCAAAAATTTAGACAATAACAAGGATAGCCCCAAATAACAAAAACTGACAATGTCAGTAGCGGGTGTTTCCACCATTTGCCGCAATGACAGCTTGACAGCGAAGTCTCATGCTCCTCACTAGCCTCATGATGTTGTTCTGAGCAATGCGTTCCACTCTTCCACAAGTGCTACACGCAGTTCTGCCAGGTCACGTGGGGGTGGGGTACGATCATCCAGTCTCTGCTTCAGCTAGTCCCAGACGTGCTCTATGGGGTTCAGGTCAGGGGACATTGCTGGCCATACCATATGAGGCACTCCGACTTCCTGAAGTCGAGCTGTGACAATTCTGGCACAATGTGGTGGAGCATTATCATCCATGAACAGAAAGTTGGGGGTGTGCTGGCGGAATTGGGGATGATGGGTTCTATGATGTCTCTGAGGTAAGAACGTGCAGTGACTGAGCCATCTACAATAACCAAATCTGTTTTGCGCTGACTGGTGATGCCTGCCCAGACTGTTACACCTCCTCCACCATAGCGAACCCTGGGGACCATGTTGACCTCAGCGTATTGCTCACCTCGCCTTCTCCAGCAACGCTGACGACCATCATTTCTGTGCAAGGGGGTCTTGTGCCCACTGCAAACGTTCACGACGGTGTCTTGGTGTCAGTGGAGTCACCTGCAACGGTCGTCTGGCATTCAAGCCAAAGCGGTGGAGTCGGTTGCGAATGGTTTGTCTGGAAACCCTAGTACCCCTCACATCTCGTAAACGGACCTGCAGCTGTGTGGCAGTTGCATAACGATGTCTGAGTGCATAGGTCCTTAGGTACTGGTCATTGTTGCGGTCTGTCACTCGTGGGGCTCCACTCCTGGGTCTGTCACGAACTCTGCCAGTAGTTCTGTGTCTATCACCCCAATACAATTGCCTCCCTATCCCAAAAATCTCTGAAGTGAAACAAACACTGTATGTATGACATCCACTGAGTCTCTCACAATATCCCTAACTTATTGCGAGTAGTGTATATAACTCAACGCCAGTCCACCTCGCTTAAACTAAAGTGGCTTGATACATATGTCCTGCACTAGATCCTCCCTTCACGCAGGACCTCATGGTTTTGTTAAAACCGTTTGAAACTGTGTTGGATTCAACTTCAGGACCACGTTGGATGTTGTAGATTGTGGTGCTGCTGAACTTTGGTGTGTTTCTTTGGTGTGTTGGAGTGTTTCTATAATCTAGCCTTCCTTGTATCACATGTGAATGGAACCAGCACCCATCTGGACATTGGTTACCTGTGGCTGTGTAGTACATTATGAATAAACTGATGTCTCTAGTCTAAAATGACTGGAGCGTTACATATCCTCAACCTATTCCCCATGATGTGGATGTAAATCTAGTTTTCCTGTCACCTTCAAAAGTGTTTATCAAACCAGAAGCATGTCATACCACCCACAAGAAGTGAAATAATCCACTCTTTACACAGGAAGAGTTCATCTAAATAAAAATCATTTATTTTTCATTAATATTATTATTATTATTATCATCATCATCATTCTATCTAGAGAGAGTCCACCATGCCGCTTTCAGAACTGGAGTAGTGCTAAGACGCCTGTCTGTCTGTAGGGGTACAGGATGGGGAGGGAGGAAGGGGGACAGACAGACGGATGGATGGATGAACAGGTCGGGGGGGGTTTGGGACTTGTACAGGCTCACACTCCTGTTCATTCTCCATGCTGATGCAAACAAACAGGGGATGACATAAAGGTGGGGGACGGCGGAGAGACGAGGAGGGACTGAATTGTCTTTAAAAGTAGTTTGTCCTTGTTGACCTACATGAGACTGGGCTGGGAGGAAAAGGACGATACGGGGGGACGATGTGGGGGGAGCAGCTTCAAGCTCATTGGTCAGGCTGCTGGACAGGGAACCAGGACAAGCCAATCGCAGACTGACACAGAGGACGAGGGTGTACGTATACATGTCTGCATGTATGTTTGTATAGAGGGTGTGCTTGCATTGGTATAGGTGTGTGTTCGTGTCTATGTGTGTATCCGTATGCACATATCTGTGAGTGTGTAACTGGTCAGAGTTACTTTGATCCATTGTCACTGTACACTTGTCAAAGTTACTGTCACAACCGGGTACAAAGTTGAGGTAACAAACATCCTTCTTCTTCCACTTCTGTAGAGAGAGAGAGAGACAGAGAGAGAACATGAGTGGGTGAGAGGAGGTTAAAACACAGAGCCAATAGCTTTGTGTTGCTTTCAGCAGCCAGATCCATGGAGGTCTACAGCTGGGGGGGTGTTTAATGTCTAACGGAGATTATATAAATAAAATCTTCAAAACATACAGCAACTATGAAACTGACCTGCGTTTCATCGCGCTGTAGTGTTGCCACTGGAAACCATGTTGTTGTCGGAGTTTGACAGAGACTGCTCCTTTATTACTGGGTCTGCAGGAGGAGAAGGGGGATGCATTTTAAAGGTTGCTTCCAAACCTAATTAACGTCCTTTGGATTTAAAAACACTTTATTTGACGACTGCATTTTCGTCTCTTTAATCCGAGCGCTGTCTGTGCCGGTGTGTGCGCGTCCTGCTTACAGAAGTAGGGGTGCTCCATGGCCTCTGTGGCGGTCAGTCTCTGTTGGTGGTCGTAGCGTAGCAGCTTGTCCAGCAGGTCCAGAGCCTCGGGACTCACCAGGTGCTGGTTCTCTGTCTGCACGAACTGTTCCCAGCGCTTCCTGCTCTGCCTGCAGGGGGGAACACGCAACCACCACCACAGCTCAGGGACATCTACAGATCCTACATCTACAGATCCTACATCTACAGATCCTACATCTACTGCCACTAACACGACGTGACGTGATGCAGACTGAACAGGAACCCTGGAGGTGGTAGGCAATCATTTCTCATACACAGAATTTAACATTACCACTGTCACCAAAGTTAACTCTGATAGCTAACTAGCGCTGCTGCAGTGGCACGAACTTAAAGGTGCCGTGTGGAGATTCTGACCAAGGCAGCAGTGTTTTTATTTACATCCTGTGCACTACTAGTATAAATAGAGGAACCCACATGTGCAAAAGCATGCAAAAAAAAGGCTAACGTGTTAAATGTTTAGCTGATATAAACATCAAAATAACCAATGCACGTTCAAATAAATGACGCTGCAAATGTTGTATGAGAAGTTAACATTCAGAAGGTTTGTAGCCTTCAACAACCGACATCCTGTTGCGACTGAACGGTAAGCAGAAGCCTCGACGGGGCGCCCTTTAAGAGTGTGTGGACTGTGTGGCTCAAGCTGGTGCCAAGCATGGTTTCCCCACCAGCCAACGCTTCCTGCTCAGCACATTATATCACATAAGAGGCCCGAAAGCCGGGAGCCGCTGTGGAAAAGGTGAACTTATGTTTGGACCGACCAGAGGTGCGGCTTCAAACCAGCACATTTCATAATGTCAGCAACACGTCACAGTGAGTATTGAATGAGGCTTCCTTTTCCAGAAGTGAAACCCCAGCCTAATTTGGTTTTATATTAGGTTAAAAGACCAAATCACGAGTGTTCATTTTAGCAAAGGGGATGTTACAGACTTCCTGACTGCTACATGTTTGAATGTAAGTCAGAGGAGGAAATCCTCACATGCGGAACAGAAACTTTAAAAAGGTATATTGGCAGTTTCAGTGTGTTCCTCGGGGACTTTAACAGAGCAGATGCTCTTATAATATTCACCCTACGTCACTTTGCCTCCTCTCTGGATATTTTTAGCCTGTATTCTGATTTGACTTCTACGCTACATTTGACGCTAAGTGCAGCTACTGGATGGGACAGTAAGTGGAGTGCGACGTGTAACGGGAATCCCGGAGGCAAAGTCGGAGCGGACTTACTGTCCCAGCAGGTCCTTGAAGCGCGGGTCCAGTTCAATGTGGTATTTGCGCAGGTAGCCGAACAGCTCGTCTGTCCCCAGGACCTTGGCGATTCGCACCAGCTGGAAAACACGACACACGCCGGCAGTTCAAACTCTGTGTGCCGCACAACCCCGTGGTGTGTGTATGTGTGTGTGGAGAAACAAGCCAGACTTTGGGACCTTCTTCTGTGTTTTACTTCATTAATTCAGTCATTTTGATCTTTACTCTCCTGGCGTGTGGGTGCTGCAGGTGCGCGTCACACGTACCTGGTCGTAGTTGTCTTGTCCATGGAAGAAGGGCTCTTTCTGAAAAATCATACTGGCCAGCATACAGCCCAAGCTCCACATGTCTAGACTGTAATCATACATCTGAAACACAAGATCATCAAACAGCACTGCCGATGATGAGAACACAGACATCAGAATTACCTGCGCGTGGTGACAACACTGTCTTTTGAACTGGCAACATTTTAAAAACATATGTATGCGTCGTGTGTGGGTGTGGATGTGGATGTGTGTGTGTGTGTGTGTGTGTGTGTGTGTGTGTGTGTGTGTGTGTGTGTGTGTGAGTGTGTTACCTGGTAGTCCACCAGGAGTTCAGGCCCTTTGAAGTATCGTGACGCCACTCTGACGTTATACTCCTGGGATGGGTGGTAGAACTCTGCCAAACCCCAGTCTATAAGGCGTAGCTATGGAAACAACAAACAGCTTGGCTTCACAGTTCAGAGGCAGAGTGTAGAGAAAGTGAGGCTGAACACCACAACATAAGCTAACATCACCCATCAACCTGTCAACACTCTCGGTTTTAGTGTGTGTGATGTACTCTGTGGGGCATATTGGGTCAGTTCACATCTATGTTGACCTGCTGCCCCCTTCTGGCCAAGGATGGAAGTGCATTTGAATTTAATATAGTGCTGCTCAGCCTGATCACAGAGCAATAAACCAGCTACAGTTAAACATGGGATCCACTTTTAATTTATTTCTGTGTTCTGGACTTCAGTTCCCAGAAATCCCAGCAGGGCCGAGCTCCGCCTGTAGCCTCTGACACTGGCTGTGACCGCGGCGTGAGTGGATGTGCCAGGCTGTGGATCTGAGGTCAAAGATTTGTGACCAGTCCGTGGAGTAAATGTCTTCTATGTTAATTCTATGTTAAGCTCTGCGGTTAGCTCATTTTAGCAGTTAGCTTGTTGTTAGCCGTTAGCTTAGTTTATCTGTTTCCCTTGGCTTCAGATCTGTGTTTTTACAGCAAATGCCAAAACAGCTAGCGCCAGACTGGCAGCCGCTAAGGCTGCTCTTGTTATGGTTTGTAGTTGTAGTTGTACACTGTTGCCGTGACTACCGCTGTGGACATTGCTGTTGCTGTGGTCACGGCTACAGCTGTAGGTACTGGATTAGCTAGCCATGGTTTTAAAACCCTAACACAGCCACACAGTGATGAAGCCGCTGGACATAATGAGCAGCCAGCTGCCGGGTTCTGATTTCCTCCCGTGGTTGTGGCTGCGGTCCTAGATCGGCTCGCGCTCATTGGTCGCCAGAACATATTTCTTTGTCAGAGGTTCAGAGCAGGCACAATACATGCTTTCATGAACCGGGCACGGACCGAACTGTGTTGCAGTGCTCACCGACAGAGAGCAACGCAACGAATATTTATTAAGAGGGAAAATGCATCAGCTGATATTCTAAAAAGGATCTCACCGAGACATTACAGGGACAGCGTGTGTATGAAAGTCAATGCTAATGCATCACCCACCAACAGTAATTAAACTCCTTTATAAAGGGGAGGGAACAGAACAGGAATAATGAAAGGATGGAGAAAGCCAGAGAGAGAGGGAGAGACAGAGAGAGAGAGACAGAAATGGGCTGAAATAGCAGGTGAGAGATGATATTCAGAGTGTGTGTGGGTGTGTGGAGAGAAAAAAAAAAAAAGAACTATATAGGGCACCACCTACCTTTCTCAACTGGTGGTCGATCATCACATTGTGGGGTTTAACGTCACGGTGCATGATTCCCATACTGTGACAGTAGTCCAGAGCCTGGCAGACGCAGACAGAGACAGAAACACATGGACATTTGAATTCCCAGACACCTTGGAAACAACAGAGACTGAATGAGAAAATGGCTTATTCATTAAATTTAAGCGGGGCATGTGATGTATGTAGGCTCACCTTCAGTAGTTCATACATATAGAAACGGATATCATAATCTGTCAACTTCTGGTACAACTCCTGCAGGGAACAACAAATCAGCGTTTGAACCTTGATTTTGAATTTGAAATGAGTTCCAGGAAAGAGTCGCTGCCCCCCGGCACCGTTTGTCCCCCGCTGATCAAAACACCAAAATGTGCTGTGTTTCCCCTTTAACTGTCCGGGCCTGGAACCCAGGAACCCCCCGCCAGGCCACAACAATGGTTTTGGTTGAGGACAGAAATAAAGCCAACTCTGCACTGCACTGTTCAGATAGGTGAAACAGCCCGTGTGTCGTTGCCGTGGAAACTCCAAACGCGAGGCGAGCGCCACTGCTATCGCGGTCTCTTTTAATTACCGCGGGGAACGAGCGCGAGCGCAGGGGACCCGGGTTGGCTAACGGGTGCGTGGTTTCGCCTAAAAGGAATAAAATCTGTAATCAGGGAACAAACAAACAAATATATTGTTGTTTTTCTCTAAAATTCCCCAAAACGCAGAAGGGAAAGGAGACGGGCAGCTGAGATTTAAGCCTCAGCTATTAAGCAAAGAACGTATTTTATAAATGGTATAAGGAGAATGTGCTTTTGTCAGTATTAAAGTGAATATACTCAAATCCTCAATGCACAACGTGCACATAATTTTCCACCAGTTGATTAGTGTGATTAGTCTCAGCTGCCCTTATGTGTTTTTTTATATGTTTTGGTTAGAAAAGAGTCTTTATCTGTAAAGTAACTAGCAACTGAAGCTGTGGGATAAATGCAATTAAGTCAAATGTATACTCATTTTTCCCTCTGAACAGAGAAGTAGGAGTATAACGTCGCAAACGAAGTAAATACTCAAGTAAAGTACCTTAAATTTGTTCAGTACTTGAGCCGTTGACTGATCGCCTGTTCTGGGGTTCTTTGATGTGACGCAAACAGTTGGAGGGGAAACACCGGTGTGGGACATGATAAACGGGCAGAGGGAGAGGTGATGGCCGTACCTTGAAGTCTGTGTTGTTGATGCATTCAAAGACGAGCGCCGGGGTTCTGGACTGCACAGCCACCGCAGAGAGAGACAGAGAGGGTCGGGGGGGGTCACAGGGTCAGCATCGGTCAATGCAAATCATAAACAACAATGGAAACAGAGCAAGTGCGCAGCTCACTTCTGATTCAGTCACGTGATTAATCGATGATTTCACAACCCCACCGTGTGATCACGAGCATTAATCTGCTGGAAGTGGACTGGACCCAAAGCGGAAGCACCAGTGAAACCGCCTGAATCAAGCTTTGATAGACAAACGTATATTGTCTACAAATTATATATTTTTCCAACTTCTCTGGCTCTGCTTTGGATTATAACTGTGTGAATTCTCATACCGCCGTGGACCCCGATTTACATTTCTCACAGTCACAGTGTTTCTTTCTTCCGCACGGCAACGGTGACAGATTTCGCGCCCCCCCCGATCAACAGTCAGAGTCTCCAAAAAAAGTGATTGGATCATTCGCAAAACCCTGTAATCGCTCCCACCATCACTGCGCTGCTGACAGGTGCTTACTTTAAGCATCCGTATGAGACACACAGACGTGAGGGAGCTGTTTGATCACACGCTGCAAGAAAAGTGTTGGTTTGGGAGTGGTTAGGGTTAACGGCACAAAGTACAAATCAGCCACATAACAAAAAGAGCAGTGTTTTCTAGTTGATGCTCTTCTAAGAACGTCTTTGTTAACCTCTGCAAGTGTTCCATACATTACGTAGAAATATATTTTAATAGAAAAGACTATGAATGTTATTAATTAATCAATTAGGGATGCACAGAAGTGCTATGTTGCAGCGCTGGCACCAATATTACTCTTATTAAGATTCAGTTTACATTGCCATAACGCTGTTATGGCGACCGAATGGCACCACATGAATAGTACGACTCATAGCTTCAGTTACTTTACACGTGAATGAATGATCCCATGCAGTCTGTCTACAGAACAGCTTCAGGCTCCACTCATTTCCCTATGTCACACAGGACGGACATGCCGTTAGCATTAGCCTACCACGGGGTCCTTGACCGTGTCCACCAGTCGGATGATGTTGGTCCCTCCTCGCAGGTTCTCCAGGATCTTGATCTCCCGCTTGATCTTCTTCTTCTTGACCGGCTGATTCCCACAGGAAAACCAAGACAAACGCAGAGATTCAGGAGGCAGGCGAGTAAAACCAAAAACCCCCCCCCACACATCCCATCAAGACGCAGGAGCAGAGACCGCACTCGTGAACCTGCCGATCCTGCTTTACCAGCTGCTGCGTTCTCCAGCGTCAATCTCTGCACGAAGACGTTTAGTGCAGGACGGACGCCCGTGTTTACATTTAAATGTCGTATAACTATGACGCCGACTCAAGCTCTGACGCCAAGGGAAGGAGGAAATCTCTTAAATCGAATATTTGACATTTTGGCCAGAAAAACGACTTCAACGAGAACTCTGTGATCTAAAGTAGTTGACTTGATCTCATTCCCATGGACGTGTGCGCCACTTAATATCGAGGAGGACTTCCTGGTCTTTGTTTTCTGCACTAAACATCAAACGGTGTAAAACACAACATTAAGATCTGCAGGAAAACCCCTTGGCACCACTCATGCTGAGCCTCTACTGTCACAGCAGGTCGACAGAGCGTGTCATCATCCAAATTTTGAGTCTATTACAGCAGATAACGATTACTTATACATATTCATTTGCCAAGTGTTTTCTGAATCCATCGCCTATAAAAAGTGTGAAATTAGTAAAAAATCTCCACCCAACTGCCTGGAACCCTAGGGCGACATCTTGAAATTGCTCATTTTCGTCCGAACAACAATCCAAAATCCGACGGAGACGAAACCCTTCATGCAAACGGTGTCTGGGGGTCACTCGTCGCTCAACCAACCGCTCACCTTCAGGATCTTGACCACCACCTTCTCATTGTTGGTGATGTTGATTGCCTCGAACACTTCGCTGTACTTCCCTCTGCCCAGCTTCCGAACCAGCTGGTAGTCCTCCTGGTTGCTATAGGGACAGACGGGGGGGGGGGGGGAAGACAGTGCAGAGCTTGTGTGACTACATGAGACAGAAATGTTTTCGTTGTCAGCGTGCAATTAAATCAGCCAGTAGATAAATGTTCCTGTCGCGGAGATGAAGCTCTGCCTCTGGGAGTGAAGTGATTTGTGCCTCTGATCTCGAGGCAGATGTTATTTAAAGTCGACAGACGGGGTGAACGTGAGGACAGGGATGGAGGTAAGGGCGAGGAAAGTGTTAGACGGTGCCGAACAGCAGGGTAGTGGGCTGAGGAGACTGAGAGACTGCGCTACCATCGTGTCATCACACCCTCACAGCTAGATGTATAAGAATAGACGCCCATCTGCCACACTCTCCCTCCTCCACCAACACACATGCACACACAGACCCATTATCCGCTGTGGTCAGGCATCACATGCATGCAATTACAGCAACGTGCAGGAAACACAAATGTCCTCACTTCCAGTTGGGTACGTGGGCCTCGTAGTCCCAGTACTCCCGGCTCTTCAGCGTGTTGACGTCTGCGTACACACGGGACTTGCTACCGGCCACCGGACCCGGCATGGCGAGACCCGAGGCTCGGGCGCTGTGAGGCGTGTGTCACGGAGAGCTGATGGGGTGCTGGGGATCACGGACAAACTGGTGGTGGTGGTGGTGGGGTTGTAAGTGTAGATCGGTAACTGGGTTTGCCGTCTGAGTGGGTGTTAGGTGGAACAGAGCAGCCAGCTGGCTTCCCTCTGCAGCCGGACTGAGAGAAGAGGGAGAACCGGAGATGTCCGCCGAGGTTCGCTGCGGTCGGTGCGCGCCGAGCAGCGCTCCTTGATCGGGTTGGGAGAAGCAGCAGAGCTGGTTTCGGTGGGGTTCAAAGGCGGAGGGGGGGGGGGCTGATCTGATCTGGGTCGGGGTGATAGTGCAGCAGAGGTTACACACAGGGACAGGGAGGCATCGGGGTGCTGAGGTAGAGAGAAAACGGACCCCTAAAAGGCAAAACAGGAGGAAGAGGAGAGGGGGTCGGTGGTCTAAATATCACGGGTTAAAGCTCCGAGGCTACTCTCTTTACGGGCCCGAAATCCGAAATGTTGGGGGAGGAAACGGGTGGGCTTCCTGCGCTGGCCGATGGACGGTCGGGGAGGTGGGGTTGCCCTCGGTGGTCCAGTGTTAGCTATCAATCAGCTGTTGATGTGACGGATCGGCAGAGGGGGTCGACCGGAGGGAGAGGGGGGTGGAGCAGCAGAGAGAGATCGATGTTGTTAGCTAACGTTAGCCAGCGATGCTACTTCAGCGCGGAGATGTCGCACCGACGGGGAGCGCTCGGCGCCGTGCACCACCATCGGCGGAGACCGCGTCATGTGCGACCGGTTGTGCGGGGAAGCAGCGCCTCGGTGGCCCGGTACCAGACGCCGACGGAGGGGCCCGGGATTCGTGGGTTTCTTGTGCAGCCACGGACCTCCCCGGTTGAGAGCGCAGGGAAGGGAAGCGGATTGCGATTGAAGAGGAGCGAGAGAGCCGCCCGGATGTGAAAGCAGCTGGCTGCCGGGGTGAAGATGAGGAATGTGATGTTCCACTGGGAGGCGGGGACACAGCGCCCCCTAGTGCGGAGGATGAGATGGAGAGGCAAAAAGATGGCGAGCGAATACTTTGGCCAATTTTATTCGCGTTTCATAGGATTTTATCCCCAAATCTCTCAGAAAGATGAGTGAACACACGAGTGAAACACACACACACACTTCAAACTGACCAAACACATCGCACATCCAGGCTTGATAGAGACTTGAGTCAACTCGGCCTGTTCGGCGCAGTTACTCGCTGAATATTACAAGATAATACGTTTGTCTGTGATTTACTGATACACGCGTGACTGATGTCCACAAATGCAAGGCCCACTTTGTTGTTTTTTCTCCAGTGCTGCCTCCAGGTGACAGCAGTGGGCGGGTTCTCACTGGATTTTACGCACAGGTCGATTTGGTTTTTACGCACAAAGTTGCAAATGTAAAAGGGACTTAAGCCTAGTTTTTAAATTGCTGTTTGAATGAGAGAAAACAGTGTGCGTGTGTGTGTGTGTGTGTGTGTGTGTGTGTGTCTACGCCCAAAAACTAAAAATAAGGCGCCTGCAGAGCACAGACACTCAGATTTAAGTTTGTCCTCGCAGGTTTGATTGTGAGGACAGAGGGTGGACTTGTTGTATGTTACAGCTCACCTGTGTGATGTGACTGAAAGCACAGATGTTCACCAACAGATCATTGTATAGTATGGCGATCGAGATAATTAACTACTGTTAACTGTTATCAGTGAAGTTAAGCTGCTGTGCGTAAAAATGCCCATTCTGACCGTAAAAACCACGGATCGTTCCTGCTGTTGTGTGCAGGCATTTACTAATGAATATCAATACATGCTTCTCATGCAGTGATATGTGGACACAACCAATAACATGCATGAATCTACACTTTGAAGCAAACCTGCACACGTTACTGTACAACTCAGCATCTAAACAGCATGGAAACAGGAAAGAGAGGAGTACGCGCCTCAACACGTGTCTCCTCCTGTCGCCTCTGTCCTCAGCTGCTCCTCTAAAGCCAGTTAGCGGCAAACAGACTCTGGATCTGCGAGGCAACGACCCAGTAGAACTAAATTCAATTAGCAGAACTCAATTAAATCAGAGGTACTGTAATTAAAGACACATTCGAGGTGCTTAAGATACTTTGAGTATCCCAACTCCTGTATTCCACTACATTTATTAATAACAATAACAGTTTCTTCTTCTACTTCTTGGTAATTATAATCAAATATGATATATATTAAAAATGACAAGCTCACCTGCCCACTGTCAGTCAGGATGATGTATTTCAGTTCACTTCAATAATCTCTCAACTCGTGTCAGTTTATAAATGAAAAAAGTTTTATTTGTTAGTGCTGTGTGTAATTGAATGCTACATACATACAGATAATCTTAGCATGAATGTACATGTACTGTACGTCGCCACAAAGTTTTTTTCTTTTCACTTTTTTTCAACATCATTCACATGAAACTACAGTACAATTTGAAAAAGCTATAGGAGGGAACAGTGCTGTGAGGAGAGAGAGGAGGGGGTGGGGGTGGGGGGGGGGGCAGCACCAGTTCCTCGGGACAGAACACAGGAACTAACACAGCAAGCATGCAGAGAGCAAGAGACACCAGGGTCTGACGGCTTTATTTACTGGAACTGAGGAGGGTGGAGGATGGTGGGTGAACTGGTGCCTGAGCTGACTTCGGTCCACTGAAACCATCAGTTAAAAGACAGAGGGGTGGGTTCTTCTCATTTGTGCTTATATGGGAGGTTCTCCTCTCCCTTTCCTGACCGCATGTCGGATGTGGATTTTCCTTTTTTTTTTAATTTTTAACCCAGAAGTGACCAAGATGTGACAAGTGCAGTTCTCCTTTTGACCCTGCAGTATTCCCCACTGCGTTCTCAAATTGGCCCGATAATGTGTCACACACCTGAGCGGTGCCGCTGCACCCGGACTGACTCTTTTTATCGTTTCCATCTTGTGATGTTTCAGCACCGATTTTCCAGAAACTCAGAAGTCCCTCAGCACCTGTAGTTATATGAAACTACCCTCATTGATTCCTGATGTGTTTCTTGTTGGAGTTATTCAACCTTTACACCAGCACCCTGTGGGATTCTTTGAGGAGAGATTGTTTCTCGTGTTATTTGGCCTTAGAAACAATCCCATATCGTGAAAGATGATTTAAAAACACAGCCGGCTTCATTATACCTCAAGGCCCTGGTCTCTCCCTCGAGCAATATAGATATTCATATCAATTTAAAGAATATTCATTAAAAAAAGAATATAAAACAAATGTGAAACCATTAAAAAACATAAAGTACTTTGTTACTTTAAGTCCGAGCTGTTCTCAAAGTCTTCTAATGCCAGATTCGGAAAGTAAAAATACGACGGCTGATGGAAGCAACCATCTGCCCTCACGTGATGATGATGATGATGAAGCTGAAGAGGAGGAAGAAGCAGGGAGGCGCCGTGGCCTCGTTTTAAGGCTAAAACAAAAAGAAAAGAATCATGAGCCAGAAACAAAACAGAAGTTACTTCCGTCTCCGCGGCCTCCTCCGTTTGTATTCAATACTTTTCAATACTGCACTCAAACCATGAATCAACCATGAAGGAGATGGGGGGGAGAGAAAGGGGGGAGGGAGGGGGGAGATGAACAGAAAAAAGAACAATGGCGATCACAGCTGACATGTAAACCAACAGGCCTTTAAAAGCACGACTAGAATCTCATGGCATTCAAAGACGGGGGTGTCACTCACTCTGGTATAAACTCGCTCTGACAGACAAGAAGGTGGAAAACAGTTCACACAAAGTGCAGGTTGGCCCTGCACGAACAGCTCAGACAGACCAGTAAGGTTAGTAAACAAAAGAAAAAAAAAAAAAGGCACAGGTCTGTTGAGACACTCCTAATACAATTCTCTACAGTCTGAATTTCCCTGTTTGACAGAATACTGCTCGCACGCTCAGACTCTCTCATGCGCACGCACACACACACATGCGTCACAGGGTGCTCTTCGAGATGCCCTGTGACGCAGCGGCACAATCACCACATGGACTACAAAAAAACAACAAAAGAGCTCGTGTCAAAACATTTCACATGGTAAAAAGTAGCAAGGATACAAAAACAGTTCTTACATATTGTTTTTAAGAAAGACAAGTTCTGACAGTTTTTCCCGACTCACCCGGCGAAGCACGCTCACGCGTCCGAACTATGTACAGGCTGAGAGAGGAGGTGTAACGTGGAAACGCGGACACGGGGCCGGGACGTGTTTAGTCTGACAGCACGGCAGTCTGCGGGATTATGACCAGTAATTTAGATTTGGGTTTATGTCTATACTGAAGGGTGGGAGTGGCGTTGATCAGGGTTCTTATTGGTTAACTTCAGCTGGTTGATTCGTCTACACAGGTGTTGCTTTATACTGGCATTTTGGCTCAAACTCAGAGTCACCCGAACACACATTCACAGACATTTTACCATTGGAATTATTTCACTACAGGACAATAAATCCTCCGAACTCCCTCCACACTGCTTCCCTCTACAACCACTGAGGGGTTTACTGGCTACTCAGTGAATGATAAGTGAAAATACTGAAAACCTTTTGGGGGCAGAGTGCTTGTTCAGAAGCAAATGAGTCAATACAATGTTTCTGTGTTTCTGTGGGACATGAAAACCAAAAGCGTAAGATGTCGCCCTTCATCTGACAAAACGCAAACGAATCGGGGGTCATTTGTTAGTCAAACATTCCGGTCTTTTCATACGAAACGGTGGCGAAGAACAAAACAAAAAGCAGAGATGAGCGGAAGATTGAGGGAGAGAGAAAGTAAAAAGCGGAGAGGGGGGTGGGGGGAGGTGGTACTCTAGCCGTTACTCTAGCAGTAAAGACAGATTCTGGCCCGGGACGTTCAGTGGACACCTGACTCTGCCGCATCACTCAGTACGAGTTCCGCCATCGCTCTCATGAAACGATGAGGGGACCCTTCTTTTTTTCCTAATCCTTGCAGGACAGGTGGCTCACACGAGATCACGCGAGCTGGGGGCTGAACCACGGTGGCTTAGACCAATCAGCGTCTTGTGAGGAACTACTGGCAGCTACAGTCTGAGTTTAGGCGACAGCAAGAAGCAAATGTTCGGTCGAAACCAACAATGGCAGCTTCTCGAGCTAAGTTGCGGCTGAAGAGTGACGGATGACACCGAAGACTTTTCTCACTACTGGCTTAGATGTGACTGGTCCAAGTTAGCTTGTGACTGACAGCAGGTCTGTCCAATCACGAGCCAAATACTTTTTTTTGAAAGTGCCTGCCCTTTTCCAAACAGTCTCCAGTGACAACTTCCCAGCTGGTTCAGTGTAACAAACCATCTGGAGCGTCAGGTTAAAGGAAATTTGGAGGGATCAAATGATTTGCCAGATCAAATCATATTATGGTCTGCAGCTGTGTAAGTGTAACTGACGGCAGTTAAGTGCCTTCTGCGTGAAGGGGGGCGAGAGAGAGGACAGAGGACAGTTCAAAGAGGAAAAGGGGTGGAACAAGAGAGAGAGTGTGGGAACAGAAAAAGGCCTCCTCTGGATTTTATGGAATGACAGAGTGAGAGAACAGATGAGCTTTGGGAAGGTTAGCAAAGCAACAAAGACCTGATGTAGCACGGGTGGGAATGAATGCATTTATAAGAGCCTTGCAACTGTGGTGGTAGTTGGACTGAATAAATAGTCTAGAAGGGACAGACAAGAGGACAGGAGTTTAGGACACTGTCTGTTCATGGGACATGATTTATATGCACTGGGGCACCGGGTAACCCCCTCCATCGGCCGTGTGCTGCACCGTGTGATCCTGCAAAGAGCCCAAGTCACTGAAACGCTCACCGCACCAAACACACTTGAACTGTCCCTCTCTGGAGTGGGTGCTCTGGTGTTTGGTCAGGTGTTCGCGCTGTTTGAAGCCCTTGTTGCAGTGGCCGCATTTGTACGGTTTCTCCCCCGTGTGCACGCGCCGATGTCTGTTCAGGTCCGAGGAGTATTTGAAACGTTTCTCGCAGTCGGGGCACTTCAGCGGCTTTTCCCGCGACGGGTCGCAGCGGTGCTGGACAAATTCCGAGGAGGACAGGAAGCGGCGGTCGCAGAGCGAGCACTTAAGGGGCTTCTCTTGGCAGTGAGAGTTTTGATGACGCTGTAACGTGGAACTCTTCTTGTAGCCCTTGCCACAAACGTCACACTTGTACGGCTTGTCCGGTGAGGAGTTGGACGTCTCGCCACACTTGTGTCTGAGCAGCTCCCCTGACTGGCTGAACTCCTTCTGGCACGACGCGCACTTGAACAGGTTGTCCATGCCGTGGACATGCTGGTGGTAGAGGAGGTGAGAGGGCTGCATGAAACCCTTGTCGCAGAGGTTGCATTTAAACGGCCGGTCCGTGGGGTCTTTGTGTGTGCGTCGATGGCGCACCAGTGCATATTGCTGCTTGAAGCTCATCTGACACTCGTCACAGTGGAAGGGACGCTCCTCTGAGTGCGTGCGCTCATGTTGCCGGAGGTCAGACGGCCGCTTGAAACCCTTACCGCAGGTGGCACAGCGGAACGGGCGGGAACCCTGCGGGTGGCAGGGGTGGTGTAGGAGCTCCGACGACTCTTTGAAGTGAAGCTCGCATAAGTTGCATTTGAACAAGTGCTCACCAGAGTGCACGTACATGTGGCGCACGAGGTGGGAGCGGTGCTTAAAACTCTTTTCACAAACAGCACACTTGAATGGCCGCTCGCTGCTGTGTGTCCGCTGGTGGTGCTGTAGGTGTGAGGACTGGCTGAACGCCTTGTCACATGTGTCACATTTGAAGGGCTTCTCTCCTGTGTGCACCCTCTCGTGCCGCGTGAGTTCTGACAGGTGTTTGAAGCCCTTCTGGCACACAGAGCATTTGTACGGTCGGTCTCGGGCTGAAGGAAAAGGGAGAATGGATGAGCTGCTGCTGGCTGACGCCCCATCGCTGCCGGACTGCTGGGGATTATTTGAGTTGGGTGTGACGTTGCCAGAAGAACCGGGGCGGTAGGTCTTCTCGCATATTGAACACTTCATTGGGTTGGTGCTGTTATGGGATGTGTGGTGTTGGGCTAAAGAGGTGAGCAGGGAGAAGCCCATCTTACACACCCCACACACAAACGGCTTCTGCTCCACCTGAACACACTGGTGTTCTAGCAAGTCCGTCGCCTGGTGAAAAATCTTCATGCACTGCGTGCACTGGAATGATCTGTCCTGACTGACCATGCACTGGTGCTCATGTGGGTTGGCTAGGTGGGAGATATCGTGTCCACAGGCCCCACACTTGTGTCCCCCTTCTGTCCCAACCTGCAGGGAGGTCTGCTGGGCCTGGGCAGGATGCTGCTGCTGCTGCTGACTGTGCTGACCGCCACCATGCTGCTGACTCCCGCTGTGTTGTTGGCCGTGCTGGTTGTGCTGTCCATGCTGGCTCTGCTGCTGCTGCTGTAAAGACGTAGCATCTGGCTGCAGTACAATGCCATACACAGCACACCCCAACGCGTTCTCAGCTCCCGGAGGGATGGTGTGGACGACTTGAGGTGGAGCCACTGCATGCTGCTGCCAGGCCTCTGTCATGCGGGCTCGGGTGTAGGGATTCAGTTTGGCAGCTGGTGTGGCCCAACTGCAGTGAGAAACGAAGACAGGCACATGTTTAAATAATGGGCTGTAGGCTTTGTTTGGGCTAAAGAAGAAAACAGGACAACAGACTCACTCCATTTCAGCAAGTGGCACTAAAGATCTGGTGAGGGTCCTCTGACAGAGGCTTTAATGACAGGAACAGCGCTGCGCCGAGGAGGGCTGTGTGGACAGATGGAAGGAAAGCCCCTACTTTCACTTTAGGCTTGGCCTTCCAGCGTTATCTACATTTTTAAAAAAAGAGAATCAAGGTGAGTGATTATTATTAAGATCATCCTTAGATCCAACAGACAGAGCACCCCGGATAAAAACAAATATTTGTGTTTCAAAATGCTTTTCAAAAACAACAATCTTGCTCCATCAGGTCGAGCAACCAGCGATGATGTATGTAAACAGAGCATATAGACTTTATGAACTGGGGATTTTGCGATATTGTATGATGTGTTGCTATGTTTACAACAGCTGCGTGCCAGATGTAGCCCGCCACCAACGAAATATATTTCCTGTCTGTTCATTGAGCAACTCCGGGAGGAGATAAAAAGTGATCAGAGCTGAAGTGATGAAATCGTGTTTACATAGGTTCGTATTAATTATCCAATAGGCACAGAGTCGTCATGTACAGAACTGGGCATGATGAATGACAATATTTATACGTGACAATATATTTGCATTTCTATAAAACCCCAGGGCAATTTAATGTAATCCCCAAAAAACAAATAAAAAAAAAACGAAAATGTGCAACATCCGTGATGCTGAACGCACATATCAAGTGAGCACTCACAGATACAACAACTAACATACACACTTGAACGCAGACAATTAATGCTAAATCGTATTTGTATATCTTTATAATAGTGGTAATGTAATGTTAGTCCT
Organism: Datnioides undecimradiatus; assembly: GCA_008933995.1. Classification (NCBI taxonomy): domain Eukaryota; kingdom Metazoa; phylum Chordata; class Actinopteri; order Lobotiformes; family Datnioididae; genus Datnioides; species Datnioides undecimradiatus. Next base: position 675,611 of record WARS01000054.1, on the reverse strand, counting down.
CCTTATGTCTATGCAGAAATCCAAATGCTCAACGATTCGCGGGAAAACTGTGGAAGGCAGCGTCTGCGCATCATAACGTTTTTCGCCTCCGAGCAAAGATCACTGTAATCAGGACGGGCTGGCTAGCTAGCCACTTGCTAGCACAGCCCCAGAGGCGGAGGAAAGGGCTAGCGTTAGCAGGCTAGCCACGGGAAAATAATAGCATCGTAGTAACCGCTGTAGCCACACGTTTGTTAGTGAGTAGTTCCTGTAAACAGAGCTGTGATATTCAGCATTTACATACCTGGTGTGTCCATTCAAGCCTACGGCGTAACGTAACGTTATATCCCCGAAAAATGCCAGTATGTAGTAGGTTAGCTACTCCCCCAAATAACGTTAGGTCCCCTCTTCACATCCGCAAACGGTGCTCGGATGCTCTCTTGTTCGGGCGCTGTGGCTCCAGGGGCCGAGAAAAATGGGATTTGCGGGTCATTAAAATGGGGAAAAATACTCCCGCGGTTTCCTAAATCACCCCATAAACACCACCGGTCACGTTTATGTTTATCTGGCTCCTAGTGCATCCCCTGGGATACATATCATAGACATTTTGTTAGAAATTGCTATCTAGCTATCGGCTAGCTACTGAGCCGCTGCCCGCGCACGGGAACATGAATAAACCAAGAGTTAATTGGCATGCTCACAACACACACGCGCGCGCGCACACACATGCACGCACGCACACCCGGAACCTTGTAAATGGCTTTAATGAAACACTCCTGCAAAATTGTCATTCAACTCAATTAATCACCCTGTCCTCAAGATTCAAATGTATTGTGACAGATATTATTATTAATATTAAGAATAAAAACTATGTGTATAAACAATGACAGCTTTCTCCAGTTTCAGTGGAACCTCTCACCCCCTTTAAATGTTATCGTGACATAACTCAATTTTTGAGAAACGAATTCATTTCTTTTAACACGGCTATATTGTAATACACAAAAACATCTGTATACAGATTTCGCATGTATGCACTGTACACATAGCAGCAAACCCTTGAAAGTGGAACTGATGAGAGTTAAGGTGGTGTTTCAAGGGAGCCTAGATTATTGTGACAACAGGTTGTTTATTATGCTTTTTTCCGCCCATACTCTGCCTCTCATTGGCTATGCCTCTGGCATTTCTTTCTAACCCTAACCATCCAACCAACCATCTATACGCTAGGCTTAGCCAAGCAACGAATGTAAGCCAATCATACGCAGCCTAGGGCGGGACTTTTCAGGAAGCTGGTAGGCAGGGCTGTGCGGAAGATAGACCGGCTGTTTTGAGCTGGACAAACATGTTTCCTGCCCCTGTAGTTTGAATACATTTGTTTTGAACCCAGTCTTTTAGCTTATTTACACGTATAATTCATGTTTGATATGTCCTGACCCGACACGGATGTTGGTCGGCTACAGCAGCAGCTCGGAGGAGGAAAGTGAGGAGGCGACTTCTCAAAACAAAAGTTGCTCTGGAAAATGTGAAGAAGAAGATGATGGGAGCGGTGACGGCCCGGCGAGGAAGAAACCCAAAACTGAGGAACAGGTTCCCAGAACGAGGTGAGGGTGTAAGGTTGCGTGGTGGCTTTCTGAAGGCTGAGTAGGATAACATGATTTACCAGACAATTTCTCAAATTTTAAATGAAATTTGTGTGACTTAACCTTTAATTGTACCCCATTAGCTGTAAAACATAAACCTACTGAAACGGGTTTTTAAGGTATTAGACATGCGTTTTCCAACAATTCACCTATTGGTTACATTATAATATATGAAATTAAGCGTGCAGATGCTTTGGGCTGTGTTTCCAGCAGGTTGCCCCTCCCCGGTTGCCTCCTGGCGATGTTCCCAGAGGAAGTGGACCCACAAACCGAGGACAGAACTCTTCACGGTGGACGCATCCGCACCTTCAAACATGAGAGAGGAAACTGGGCCACATATGTTTATTTTCCATGTAAGACCAGCAGTCTACTTTGGACTGATCTTTACTAAAGCTTTGAGTGCAATCTCTGATCGTTTATCCATCCTGTTGGTTTCGTTTGTCCTCTCCACATTAGATCATCCCGAGGAGGAGTTCGTGGAGCTGTTGGAGGAGCTGCTGTCAGTGTCGCGAGCCCGCGGCGTGAATCTGAGCCGGCAGGAGGAATTCCACCTCACCCTGTCTCAGACTGTCGTGCTGAGACACCACTGGATCCAACCCTTCACGCAGAGCCTCAGAGCCGGCCTGGCGCACTGCAAGAGGTCAGCTAATACTGAAGCACTCAAGCACAGGATGATGTCATTAATTAATGTATGAACAGAAAGTGATTTATAGTCGCAGAGGTTGATGATTGTAGTGCCAAAGCTCATCCTTTTTGTGTGTTGGCAGGTTTGTGTGCACAGCAGGGAGACTGAGGGTCTACTCTAACGCTGAGAGAACGAGGTACAGTCGAGGCGTTTGATTGGCTCTCTGCCACAGCGTAGATATATGACTGGCTCGTCGGCCAAGGTGCCCCAAACTCAACGCTGTGCTCAGTTGTCGCCGTTTCCAAAAGGTTGACTTAGTCGTGGCAGCTACACTGTCATCAAGTAGAGTAAATACACAGAAGACTGATGTGTTTTAATTACCTGAGCATCACCTCCTCACGGCCCGGCTGCTTGTACATGTCCGTCTGTCTGTCCCCTGCAGGACGTTTCTGGGGATGGAGGTGTGTACTGGGCATGCTCAGCTGTTGGACCTGGTCCAAGCAGTGGACAGAACAATGACAGAGTTTCGCCTGGACACTTTCTATAAGGTCTGTGTCCACCGATGTTATCCTTTGCATGCACACGCCTTCCCTCCATAACGTTCCCTCTGATGTGTTTTATAGGAACCATCGTTCCATGTGAGTCTGGCCTGGTGTGTCGGAGACGTGACGGGACAGCTGGAAGTGTGTGTTCCGGAGCTGCAGGTGCTGAGACGTCTCGTTTCCGCCCGTCCTATCAGCTCTGACCTCGCTGTGTATCGTTCCTCATTTGACATCATTTCACCGTTCTAGACAGTCACGTCTAAATCTGGAGGCGTGATGTAGGTCCTCAGATGGTTTTAATGTAGGTTTAGAAACTATCCCCACATACTTCCTGTTTTCAATCATCTGAGAAGCATCTTAAAAATCAGGTCGTTTCTCTCGCCACCTGATCTCAAGACGGGTCACCGATGCTTTGATCCTGTCTTGGTTAGATTATGGTAACTCGGGGGTTAAGTTATGCAGATGACATAACGCCCACTCGGCCCACACACCTGAAGTACAACCTCAACGCAAAGAGGTCAGAGCGGCTACAGGCCCCGATGCCACTGTGAGCAACCGCGCTCTTTCAGACACGATCTGAGTCAGTAAAGCTGTAACTAGTCAATGATTCCCTCATCCACCAAAATGCATTTGAATTCAAACAATTTCAAATGCTTCTCATGTATAAAATATATTAATAAATGTGCTTAATTTAGATTTATTAATCACAAGGGATGTCATTGATTAAATTCATTGTTTAATTGTTTGAAAGCTCTCTATAGTTTAGCCGCCACTAACACTGCTGACTTGCTGCTCCACTCTTCCACAGCTTCAGATTAAGTCTTCATCACCATCAGGCTGCATCCTGGATTTAAGATTCACGCGTCTGCACTGTGATCATATTTGCACGTGTATTGTGCCGAACACTCCTGACACGCCTCTGATATGCCTACTCCTAGGCTCTGGTTGACGACCGCGAAGAGCGACCGTTTCAGCTGCGGTTGGACTGCGTGGAGCTGCGCTGCAGGACGGGAAACAAGACCTTTCGCTTCCCTCTTCAGCCTTAGCATAAATGTACACCCCTAACCGCCAGACCTTTAACAGCGGCGCCCCCCCCCCGAACGACAGATCAGATCACTGAGAAGGAGTCGGTTTCAAATCCGACAGAACAGATTCACTTCAGCTGCGTTTGAAGTGTCTGACTGTCAGCTCTCAGCCGCATCATCACATCCTCTTTCAGACAAGTGTTAAGAGATAAACCTGATGTTAAACATGAATGATGAAGTGTTGTATTAATGACTGCAGACGGGTACGTGGCTTGTCCCTGCAAAGACAACCAAGGCTCCGTGGCAGAAATAAGCAGAAACGTGTTGTTTTTGTATCTTCTACGTTATTTTAACACTGTATATAAATAAAGTTTCTGCTGGTTTTCTACTTTTTTAGAAAGTTATGACACGTGTGTGAGAAGCTGCGCGTTTAAAGGAAGTTGTGGATCATATTCAGACCTCATCTTGTGGTTCCAACACAGTCACATCTTTCCATTTACCCCACTTACGCGAACAAAGACGAGACATTAGTCATTAGAACGGTTAAATTCACTTATACTGACGTCACTTCACATAACGTTAGGCTTTATAGAGCTTTATAGAGTGTCTATGAAGTTCAGCAAGTCAACATTTAGCCGACAAATTGCTCTTATTTAAAAGAAATCTGCCTGATCAGAGCCACGTTGTGCTTTCAGCCCAGTGTGGACGAAGAGTTTGCACAGAAAAGTCGATGTCTGGATGTAATATTTGAAATATTTACTCTGTAGAAGGCAGCAAAATGTCTATGACACACATTTCTGATAGTTCACGGCAGATATGAGCATATCTTCTTAGTCTGGCCCAGAGTGGGCTCGATGGCACAGAGGCAGCCTGTAAACTCTGCTTGAACTTGTCAAATGTGTCTAAACGACAAGAAGAGACAACAGATAAACAGTTTGTACCCAAAAACCAAAGCCTCCCCCCGAATGTGTCTCTAAATGGAAAAGCAGCCTGTCTAAGCATCAGATTAAAACATTTAAAGGACAATCAAAATGCACTGTATAGCAGATGGAGCATGAAGAGACTTAAACATAGCACATAATTTAGTTTTTCTTCACACATGGATGCTAAAACACTGATTTCAGCAGGTAAAAAAACACCGTTTTGGCTGTTTTTTTTTAATGATTAAACAATAGAGAGCAGAATTTCAAAGAAAATCTGATTTGTTTAAAGACAAAATCAACAACCAGAAAGGTCCACTTACTGGAATACAGGGTTTTTACCTGTATCTCGTGATTATCAGCAGCAGATACGGCTGTCATCACGGGACCTGTGGTCTGAAGACGTCTCCATTCACTGATGGAGACAAGATGCTGCCGAAAGCCCTGGGAAAAACCAGTAAGTGGACCTTTGGACGACTTAAAAACTGTTTGTTGTTTGATCCGGCTTCAATGTGACTAAAAGGTGTTGCTCTAGTCCCTCAGCGCGTATCTCCTGAAGATCAGCGACACAATAAACAATCAAATGAGGCCGCGCCGTACGTGCATTTGCGACGTTCAGAAATCTCTTTCACAACGTTGATAAAAAGATCCGACTTTAGATCGACAACTCAGAAAGTGGCACAAAACAATAGATCCCTGGTTGTTTTTCACTTGTACGCGCACGAGCTCTGTCGTAATTACGTGAACTCCACAGGTAAAAATTTCCTTGAAAGCTGAGACTCATATAAAAACTCTCTGCTCAGGCTCAGAGGTAAACAGCCCGACGTTAACACGAGTAATAACAGCTATAAAATTCATTTTTAAACTTTGATTCTGCAGCTGGACTCCAACATTTCAATACTTCTTTAAAAGCAGGGTGCTGTGTACAGGGGAACATTTTGGCAGTTAATGTTTGGACAGTTCCCGTCTGTCCTTCATATGGCTGTGTGTGTGTGTGTGCGTGTGGATCACTGGAGAGTTTAAATATTACTGTGTTTATGTACGTGTGCGCGATTAAAGCCATCTCCCTGCTAGCCAGGCCTCCCCACTTCCTGCCAGCATCACGGAGAGAACAGCACAGTCTTGATGTAAGCCACGGTCGTGAAGTTCAGCAACATGTTCACGTGCTCGTTCCCCGGGAGCTCTTTCAACGTCACGGGCTGCTTTTGCTTTCCCGCCCACTGCCGGCACTGAACGGCGCTCCTCAGGTTCACCGTCCCGTCACCGTCGCCGTACACCACGTTGGGCTCCACGTCGGGGAACTTCTCGGAGTACTGGAAGCCCTCCTGCGTGGGGATGCCGCTGCCGTACAGGCAGTGGACGGCCACGCCGGGGGGCGTGAGGTCGGCGACCAGGGGCTCCGTGTCCTGTCGCATCATCCAGGCGTCCTCAAAGCCTATGTCTGAGAAGAGGCGCTTGTAGTCCAGCACGGTGTAGTTAGCAGCGGGAGTTTGGACCAAGACCTGGGCGTGGGTGGGTGGTAAAAACAGGTTTTTCAGTTTTCTGTTTCAGTCGATTCTAATAAACCCTTCACTGCAGTCACTGTTTATTCCAGTGCATCATGCAGAAATATGCTTATGGTGCTAGTTTGGTGTAACTAAAGAGCTATGTAAAGGTATTTAATAAATGTACTCTTCATTAAACAGGTATTTGTTTAAGGAAGCAGCCCTCTGAGTGCCTTTCTGTATTCATTCCAGCCTCATACTTCCCAGTCGGCTGCAGTATCAGTCCTCTATGTATCTTTCCCTCCGACACTGGCATGAGTCTCAACAATCCCAAATCAGCCAGGCTATAATCATGTGGAAGCCTTACTTAACAACCGTTTAACGGGTTTAATTCATCAGACCATATTAATTAGAATAGGAAAAAAACCACAGGAAACTCCCACTCAAGTGGACTCACACTAGTCAAGAGGACAAAGAGACGACTCAGACTGAATTCTGCTGTTGGTCTGTGTCTGCTGGATGTGCGCGAAGGCTAACAGGCATTTGTGAGCCTGTTAGCCAAAGCAACTTCAAAATAACCCCCATAGTGACCCAAACCCAGCTCGCTGCTGTTTTCTTCTTATTGTATGGTACAGACTCAAAACGTGCTCTACCATATGGCTGATCAGGCCGTTAAAGAGTTAACTGGGTTCAGGCCACTATGGGGGTTATTTTGAAGTTGCTTTGGCTAACAGGCTAACAAATGGTTGCCTTCGCGCACATCCAGCAGCCAAATTTACGTCTCTGGTGGGAAAATACACACACACACACACACACACACACACAGACCTGATCTTTGGGCCAGGAGTGGGCGTAGGGAAGCAGCCAGGAGGTGGAGACAGCGGAACGTTGCTGGGAGCGAATCTTGAGCGGGCTGATCACTGGGATGCGGTTATTATCACCTGCGGGTCGGGAGAAGAAAGCGAAAACAGAGAGAGAACTGAAACTGAGCGAACAGTTGCCAGACACGGACCCAAAACCAACGACAAGCCTCACATGCCGCCTCTTAAAAAGACAGCGTCCGATTCCTGAAAGATCCATATGTGCAATATACAGTATAGTATTGCTTAATCCGGAGTGTGCTATGGTTAAAGGTAGCAGGCAAACATGTACAAACACACAGGATGTGATGTAACTGTATTTTATGCAATGTGCTCGGAGCTAATATGAGGTAATCTAGCAGAGGGGCAGAGGTCGGAGGAGAGCAGCTGCTGTGCACTGATGCTTTATTCAAACTTCTGAGACTTCGCAACCCAGGCGAGGTATAACGTGAGTATCGTTTCCCCTGCATTGACCAAATCAGACAGCTTGTATTTATTTTGACAGATCTTACAAATGCATGTTTTAGGTGGGCTCCCAGTGTAAAGCTGTGACAGAAGAGCTAAACAACAACAAACTGTTTCCACAACGCCGGTTCCACCTCTCACCCGATGTGATCACGCGGAGGGTCTTGGCCACCCCTGCCCACGGCGGTCCCAGAGAGACGAAAGCCTTGATGTATCGGTCTTTCCAGGCCTGTGGCTGCTGGTTGAGGAAGTACAAGGTGTACATGTTGCCCATGCTGTGAGCGATGAGCACCACGGGCCCGCCGGCCTTCTCCGCCATCTCCTCAATCATCTGCTGCAGCGCCAGGAAGTAATGTTTATTCTCATCTGACAGACAGGTAAAGAACATAGAAGACGAGTAAGGAGAGTTGCTCCACTGGTCCTGATGGGGAATTCCCTGATTTTCCATTGTTAAGGAGAACTATTTCCGAACTATTTCTATTATTTATTTGATTCCTTCCTGGATTGGCCAGAAGAGTTCAAACGGGAGTGAACTCGTTGAAAAATGTGGCCTGATGGGCAAAATTCCCCACGCTCCCCCGGGGTGATTACCCCCATTTAGTCTGACTTGACTGCAAACAAAATCCCTTTCAAAATAAAAGCCCCCCAAAATTCCATGACTGGGAAGAACACGGCTGAAACGGTGCCCACGTTTTTCGTTTTCACGTATTAAACCAAGTCATAAACACACAAAACTGAAAGAGCCAAGTGTTGTTTGATCTTAGGGCAGCCAAACCTCTAACGTGCCCAATTATTCTGAAGTCATAAAAGGTGAATTTGAGCATTTTTCAGTCTGTCAGCCAGCCTGTCTGTTGTTTTAAAGTACAGAAGTCATAGCCAAGCGTTGACTTAAAGATCAGAGTGAGTGCCTTTGCTGGATAAGTTGCTGAAGCTGTGGCTAGTTGCTGCTGCTGATGGATGCTAACACTCCCTCATGTGCTACACGTACTTCCACTTCCTCCCTGTGAGGAGCAGCTTCACGAGCCACACAGGCCTTGCGCGACGCAGGGCGATCGGCTCGTGAAACTTGTGAAAACCACAAGAAAAACCTGTTTTTTGTGCGTGCATGCTCGCTTACTGGGGGCTTTCCTCCAATCGTAGGGAGCCCCTCTGACATCATCATCTCTGGTGTAGCCCCAGTCCACCAGCGCCTGCACTATGCTGAAGAAGTACATGCCTAGGAGAGAGGCAAACACACACAAACACAAGGTAAGAAGACAGTAAAGCATCACACGCTCTTTTCTATCTTTGTGAGGACACCTATAGTCTTTGAGTGTGGGAACATTTCGCCCTGTTCTCGCTTCTTTAAAGGAGCTTTACACCTTCAACTCACCCACGCTGCGTTTGCTGGGGTCCAGATACTCCAGTGAAAACGTCTGCCCGAACCCGGGGACGCGGATGTCCACACCTGGCGGGGACGAGGTGGTGTGTGTGGTCCTGTTGTAAATCAGTCTGCGCACACACACATACACACACGCACACACACAATGTGTTTCCATTATCTCAGGTGACATTACTTTGACTTATAGCCACACCTTGGAGACTTACCCTTAAGCATCAGTGATGACCCTTAAATTTAGTGATCTGCATGATGAGGAAGTCATGCGAGTCTGTGCAAACAGGTTTATGTTCCTGCATCATGAGTAATACATGCACCCACCCCCCCTCCACACAATTTGTCACAAGGCAAACTTGATCAGTGTCACTTCTGCATCTGTGGTGAACCACACATACTCACAAATACGTCTTACTACCAAGCAACCGGCGCATTTCCCATTTCAGCTCACCAGAGCTTTTACCACTTTGCTTCTTATTCCAAGCAGATGTGAGAGAAGATGTTCGCCAAGCAGACGCGTGAAGAGATCTGCCACAGTGACCTCTGGTGCAAAGGTGCAAATCTAAAGCTGCGAACTGAGCACTGGTTAGCGTGTAAGCGTGCGACGTGTGTAAGTTACTTCAATTAACGTGTTTTCAATCTGTGACTCAATGCGGTCACACCGTCACTGTGTCCATTCAAACAAGTACGAACACGACTCTCGTGTCACGCCCACACACCTCAGTCTTGACATTAAAGTAGTAGGTTCTGGGTAAACGTGTGGCTTTAAACAGGTTTTTGTTCCTATTACAAGCATAACTGACAAATGCTGGTCTGGCATTAGCAGCATATTAACATCAGGCGGCTCACGTTTGCACACTTTGAATAGATCTTGCTTAACCGACACCACTCTGTATACACCTGTACCGCGCTGTACAAACAGTGTTATCATTTACTGTTAAACGTTTCCCTTTATTCACAGTGAGTAGATCTCAACCAAGACCTGTCAAGATTAACCCCATAAACACCGAAATGCATCACAAGTGCTGTATAGACTTAGATTACAGCAATTTGGTTTTGTGTATAATGGAGATAACTAAGAGGTTGTTTATGTGAATTGCTGAACACTGGTTGCAGAGTCTTACGCTGCATTATGTTTCTCAGCTTTAAACCCACTGTTGTTCACCTGCACTGAAAACATGCCTGCTTGTCTCTACAGTGCCAGGCCAGCCACTCGTGTAATTCCAATCATGTGACCAGAGAGTTATACGAGCGTCGATCGCGGTTTCCACTCTCTGTTCGCGCTGCCTTAATTTCAAAATAAAGAGCCTGTAGTAGTCAAGGTAATTTTGTCCAAGATTAGCAAATCAGTCTTTTAACGACAGAGGAAGTCAGGAGGGTGGTTAGGCAAAGCCACGATGGGGAGAATAGAGACATTTGCAATCATTTAAGGTGATTGTAACGTTCTTATTATCACTGACACAGCAAATCCCCCCCCCCCCCCATTTCCTTCCATACCTTGTTGATCGACAGAGGGTACAAAGGCCAATTTATCCAGTGTAGGTTGATAACTGGTCACAGAGGAAGAGTCAGCCAGGTCATCGAACCCACCTACTTCCTCTATTAGCCTATGGACAGCTCTTCCAAGAATGTGCAGTTTGGGGGACGTGTGTGTTTTCATAAAAATCACTTAACCTACTTTCGTCACCTTTACCACACCGACGTTTCACAACACTCATCGTATGATGACCGTAAAAACTGGACATCTAAAAACTGTTTACAAGAGGAAATACATCTGGTGCGTTTGGTGAGGGAGATCATCACGTCGTACCTTATGTTGTCTATCCAACAGTCTATGGCTACGGGCACCAGCAGCTCCAGGTTGAGCCACAGAGTGAAGAAGGTGTCAGTCTTCTTATAGCAGATGTAATGGACCACGCTGGGTTTATCCAGCTTCGCCTCCAACTGGTTTCCCAGATCCCCCGGAACTGTAAGGACATAACCAGTGGGTTGCAGATTAAGTCAACTGGCAGTAAGATAGTGCTCTTTAATGATCATCTCATTCTTACCCTGCCACCACATTTCAATATATACTTGCATTGCGTTACAGCAAGTGGGGAATAAAGGGAAAACTGTTTTTCCGACTGTGACTAAACAGCCCATGTTATGACTCATTTGGTGGCGAGGTTCGTCTTCTACCCATCTCTAAAACATTTGCTTTGTTGAACAGGCCCCAAGCACAAGCACAGACAGACGGCAGGAGATAAGGTCGATCTAAACCCAGGCCCCTTTCAGCGATGGAGTGGAAGAAGAGGAATCTGTTGATATTGAAACTGACACAGTGTGTTATGTTATAGCTCTTTACCTGGACTGTGAATTGAAATTTACAGTAAAGTTACACAAGTTATTGCTGGACTAAACAGAGTCTGGAACAGTCTAGGATAACACGTCCTCAAGTGTCCTGAGAACTGAACTGGCTGCAGTCCTGGAGAGTCAGTAGTCTGTTCCAACTCAGTCATATGATCAGAGGGCTGCTGATTGTAAACGGTCTAATGACACAGTCTCTCTCAGACACACACACACACACAGCACACAGCAGTCATTGAAAACGACTTGCAGCATGTTCAAAATGTTTACAAACCCCACGTAAATACAAACTCCATTCACAAATATGGCAATATAACGACGCCTCCCTGTAAGAGTGATACAGCAAACATTGACCAGACTTTACTTCAGAATCGACTAAAGCAGGTTTTCGTCAAAGCACAATCGCCATACTCAAAATGACATTTCATTAAATATAGTTAGGCGTACAACCTGGAACAGACCACTATCTACGACTGGTTGGAAATGTAATAATAATGCACTAATGTACTGTATAAACAAATTAGGATGTGTGTGTGTGACGGCCGAATTAAAGACTGGTCAATAACTAATCAGAAAAAACGGCTGAATCTTCCTGGAAGTTTAATATAATTCTTGCAAAAGGCAAAGAGATTTTAAATTGGTTAAATTTTGAATGGAGTTCGCTCGAACTTGAACGTCGCTTGTCGTCGCTAATTGTTGTTGAGCTGAGGGGCTACAGAGAGTTTCGCAATTCTCTGGCAACAGATTGTCGGATGAGCACGAGCAGAAACAGTGAGGGAAACACTTACTGAGGACAACAGGGGGTCTCGGGGGCTGACAAGACTTGTCGCCGAGACATTTCTCCGTCGGTCTCCCGCTGCTCCGAACCGACAGCAACAACAACAAACCGACTCGGAGCAGCGAAAACAAGGCGGTTATCCGGTGCCGAGCCGCCATGGCTCCTGGTATCTCATAGCCAAACGACCATGATCACCTCCTCGGTGCCCGTGGGTCTGCAACAGAGACGTTTTTGGGTTTGCCTGATGGGATTTACCGCAATATAAACGTTGACGATGATCAGCGGACGTGAAGATGATGATCACGCGGTCCAGATCACAGAGCAATCCACCCGGCAAAGCGTCAAACAATCAAGCCGAAAGTCATCGAGCGCAGATGTAGTCGGACGAGGGGAGATAAAGTTTGACGCGACTTGTTCTGAATCTGAACTAATCATTTGATACAAGAAGGTGGCGTTTGTGACAGCAGATACTTTATTATTAGCGGAAACATTTATATACGTTTGTCACGTGACATGACAGTGCAAAAAAAAAAAAAAAAAAAGCCAAGTCATTTCACATCATTAGTTTACTGTGCGTGTATAGACTACTGTTGATGAGCCTGAGGGAGAAAAAGGCAATCACTCCATAATTTCTCATAGAGATTTTGTACAGATATTTAAAATATATAAACGCTTATAGACACATTGCAGTGACAGCAGACACAATAAAATAGGTTTCTATTCACTAGTCACACGTTTAATCACCCACAGAATGTGACAAATTGGCATCATCAGAAGTGTGTGTGCACCAAAAATGATGTGATGGTTAATACGTCATCCGTCAAAAATAAACAAACCAGAGTTGTGTATTTATGTAAAGATGTATGTAGAGGATTTATAAAAGGATCCCTGTTGCCTATGTGTCAAATAATTGTGATGATTGTGTTTACCGTGATTACCACCATTAATTTAATTATGATAAACATCAAATGCAAGGAAGGTACAACAAAGATGGCAGCATGGAAATAAAAATAAACAGATCAGACTCAAACCCATACTGCAAGTCATCAGCGTTTAGTTTTGATAAGGGGGTCATGGTTATTGGGTGGGTTGTAGGGTCAGGGTTAGATAACTTGCAAGTCCAGATTCGTTTGGAACTATTGCACTTACGTGGGCTAAGAAGGGGCGCTAATAAATGTCGGAGCCGTGTGGAATGTGTTTTTCTTCTTTTTCATAGTTGAACAGACTAAAAAGTCAACTATACAAACATCCAGCACTCCGTGTCTTTTTAAACCTTAAATGCTGATGTTTCCTATTTAATTCCAGCACGGACGTCGACCTCTTTGGGTGTGTCTGAATTCCCCTCCAGGACGTACTGGATCAGGTTGAGCACCTTTTCATGGAACACTATATCCAGGTGAGCCAGCCCCCTGTACTCTGTGACATGGACGGGCTTCTCCTGTTGTCCCACCCAACGTTTGCAAAGACTCATGCTGAAGCTGTCCACTGTGTCGTCCCCGTCGCCGTAAACAAAGTCCACTGGGTCCACGTTGGGAAACTCCTCGTCGTAAATGTATGTTACCGGAGTTGGGAGCCCCACGCCGTACATACACCACACTTCAACACCGGGTGGGTGGAGATCACCAGTGAGGTTCTTGGTGTCTTCCCACATATACCTGGAACCAAGAGTAGGAGACAGGGGGTGTGAAATAGAGTGGCTCAAGGACAAAAACATGAAAGTAGCCACGATAACAGAGGTTTTTGTTTTCAAACTTCAAACTTTAGCCCTAACTCACTGACTCCAGTGACATCACTCGAGGCAATTGTACAGCTCTCTCTGGGGATACAAAGGGTGTGTTACAATTCTTTTCTTAAAAAGAGCAGTACTCCCCAAGACTTGTAAACACACTTTGATGTGTGAGTGGATTCCTCCTTGAGGCTCACTGTTGTCCAGGCTGTGACTTTACTGTTTTGGTTCACTCTGGTTTTCTCTCATTGTTACATTTTTGCTGATTTGAATGAAAACAGCTCTAAAACCAGCTGCATCCCACCTGCCCAGAACCAAAAGGCATATGGACACAGTTAGCGTCTAGCTGGTTAACATAGTGCAGCATATAAGGGCCTGATATTTCCCTCAGGAGCTAAAGAGACCAAAATAACATATCCAAATAAATGCTAATATTTTCACCATCACCACTTCCAAAGAACAATAATAATAATAATATGTCGTGGTTGCATTCACAGCTGGTTTCTGCCCACTTTAACCACATATCACAGGTTAAAGGCCTCATTGTATGTGTATTTGAATATTTCTCACATTAGCTAATTCCCCACCAATGAAATACTGCAGCCACACTGACACACTGTTCTGTGGAGGGACACGTCACGTAGAGGCCGCACACTTATCTGCTCCCAAAGCAGTAATTTACATGATACAGCAGGTTGTGTCAATAGAGGTGAAACTGGTTAGAGATGTTAGCTACCATCCGTCCTCATAATTGATGTCTTTGAAGAGACGGTGGTAGTCCTGGTTAGTGTAGTTGAAGGTTGGGGTGGAGATAAACACGTGGTCTTTTGGCCAGGTTTGCTCAGACGGCAGCATCCAGGGATTGGTTGTTGTCATCCTCTGCTCCTCGCGGATCTTGATGTTGGAAATCATGGGGATGCCGTCGTTCTCGCCTGTAGTGAAGAACAAGTCAATAATAATGGCCAGGTTATGAATCTCAAGCTGGACTGAACCCTTTTTGCAGGATCAAATATGAAATACTCAATTAATTTAGGTGCAATGTGGAGTTTTTGATCCTCAATGACAGGGCCATTTAGTAGCCCTGTCTATTGTATAGGATTCTATTCTCAGTGTATTGCAATTACCCGATGCTAGGACTCTAAGTGGTTTCACAGCACCACCCCATGGAGCTCCAAGGGAAATAAAGCCCTTGATGTACTTGTCCTTCCAGGCCTGAGGCTGGTGGTTGAGGAAGTAGAGGACATAGTGGCAGCCCATGCTGTGTCCCAGCAGGTAAACAGGCTGCTGGTACTGGTCGTGCATCTCCTCAACCAGGTCCCGCAGCTTTGCGAAGTACTCTGCATTCTCATCTGTGGGAGGGGAGATCATACCAGGGTTGGAGGCTGATTGCAGCAACTTTGATAAGTTCATGTATCGGCCACATGTGGTTGGAGGAACTACACAGCTCACAACTTTACTGCAGCTGTTTTGGGTTGAGCCCGCTGTTCACTGCCCTTCTAACACTAAAAGACAGAGACACAACATTAGCTGGTGAATATAACAACAGAGATTTGTATTTTCCTCAGGGAGAACAGGGGGAGAAAGAGAGTGATTGTCAGGTGGCCGGAAACACTACTCATGCTGCATGCCATTGTTAATCAGCATTTGCTTGGTGTGTAAAGAAGCAACAGTTTGCCTGCATGTTCATTAGGCTATACTGCAGTATGCCAGCGTTGTGTTTACAACCTGCTCAGCTGCCCCCAAGTGGCAGCTATAAAGTCGAGATGAAATCACATCCCCAGTCATACTGTGCGTCTATTTAAATAAAAAAATATTGAATTTTCTTCCAGTAGGGGTCTCTCAATCAAAACCATAACAAAAGACACAGACTGGTGATGTCCTGAATGTCATGGGAGCCGTTGTCTTCACCACCACTGCAGTCAGCTTCTTCCAGTTAGGATTCCTTCAGTGTTCATTGTTCAGGAGGTTTTAACTGGGAGCTGAATTATGCACAAAACTGAAAACATTTCATAAAGTATAAAGTTGATTTCTGTTTTCTCATCTAATGTTTTTATTTTATTATATATTATCAAAATGATAACTGAGTTGGGTCTGCAGGTTTGCTTTTCCTCCAGCTGTGTCTTTTATACTTTCAAACCAGCACACGCAAAGTGCCAAACCTTACCATTTGCATATTCTCTTGTGATAAGATTTCCTCTTTCAGTCGTCCATTCACTACGTGAGTGTGTCTGTGAGGGCTGAGTGTGTACATTTGCCACTTACTAGGTGCTAATCTCCAGTCGTATGGTGCTCCTCGGACTGTCTCGTTTCGACTGTAGCCCATGTTAACTAAATGTTGCACCATAGTATGAAAATAACCTGCAACAAACAGCAGCAGACTAAATCAATACCAGATGTCAGAGTCTAAAGCAACAGTAGTTGGTACAAAGCAGCTGAGCTACAAAATGCATTTAAGTTATTTAATTAAGACTAGGGAATTAGGGATTAGGGTATTAAGCACGGGCCTATACATCATTGCTTTCAAGAAACCATTGACATTTCTGTACGGGAAAGAAATCCACGGAGGGATTACAAAATCCTCAGATCCAACAGTACCGATGTGTTTCTCTCACCGGCCAGTTTGTTATGGTCAAGAAACTCAATGGGATATGTCTGCCCAAATCCTGGCACCCGCACCTGCACCCCCGGTGAGTTGGATGACCGCCGAGTCGTCCTGTTGTAAACAAGTCTGGGGCACGGAGACATTCGTGTCAGTCTAGCTGGGCAAAACCTGCCTCTAATCAGACACTAATAATATCTATACATATAATGTAGATATAATATTATAGTTGTGGTTCCCCCAGCGTGATTGTTCTCTCTTGTAGTCGCTGGTTAAACCTGACTGAAAGTTTTAAAGCAGCAGCCAATCAACAAAGTCCTAGACCCTTTATAATTCACAGTAATACTGAAATCTGATCCGAACAAGAAAAGAAAATGTAACATGGCTGTAATCATAAAACATGGTATAACTATGTTTTCAACTTTTGACCCAGGATCAGAATATATTGTATTTTCCTAATGTGTTGCAACATCTGCTACTACCTGTGGTAAGGCAATGATGTAGGGCAAAGGTAGAGAGAAACTGTTGTCATACAGTGGCTTGAAGGTGGAACGTAACAGAGAAACAAGATAGAGGACATCAAAAGTCAGTCAGTGTTACCTAATGTTATCAATCCAGCAGTCTATACCTATGGGCATGAACATGTTGAGGTCAATCCACAGGGGGAACCAGTGCTCAGTTTTCTTGTAGCACATCCAGTGGACCAGCGTCGGCTTGTCTATCTTAGCTTCTAGACGGTTCCCCAAGTTCCCTGGCACTGGGAAAACAAGCACATTGAACATTTAACTGTAGTGCATGTCAGCTGCTCCCAACCTTGGAGTCAAAATGGATCTGAAGGGTCAAAAGACATTTAAAGAAACAGGGACAAGTAAAATACAAGTAAAATTCTACCTGAACAAATATTTATTTGAGGGCTTTTCTATGAAATGTGTTTCTTTTGTGGTAAATATTGGACTTTTTTGCCTCTGTGGGTTCGTGACAATGGGTCAAAGATTTATTTAGAGGGATCACCATCTGAAAAGGTTGGGAACTGTTGCTGCAGTTCACTAAACAGTAACCAGAGACTACCCAAGGCATAAGTTAGGCTCAGTAAGGGCGTACAACAAATAAAGCACACATATGAAACCCTTTGTTCCATTTTAATCCGCATCAATAGACTTTTTTGCCACAACACTGGTGTATTTTTACACATGGTCAATGTGTATCTTACATTCACAACTGGCAGCCACAGAGTAACGTTAGCATTCATTTGGAGTGATGTTTCCAAGGTTGAAACTAAACTCTTTTTCTCGTAGGTAAAAAAGCTGAATGTATAATCACATCTTAGGCCTTTTGTAAACCTGAATTTAAAAATTCTGGACAAAATTCATTGTGGGGTCTGCTGAAATAAGGCAGAAACGGTTTGTGGAAGTGTTTTTATTTGATAGTAAAATAACTGTTTTTCATGATATCTTTCAGCATGTATGACATTGCACTAGACCTAGAAATAAGGACAGACTGGGGTAAAATGTCTAATTTGAGCAAACAGCAGGTTTTCCATATGTTTCATCACATTTTCATCATATTTGAAAGTGACTATTCTATTTTTCTAAATGTGGAGGCTCATCTTTTACACTTTCAGCACGCACTGGCAAATACAGCCACACATCATTATGTCATGTTGTCATTAAAACCATGATAGACCAGAAACCCATGCACCTCTTTGGCTGGGCTCCACATGGAGCTCCCCTGCAGTACGCTGTTTGAATCCATGTTTGGACGATGGCTTTGACTGAAATGAGTAATAAGTGGCAGGAAGAGAAAATCTGCTTCCTAATTAGGGCCATGAAAACAAAACCAGCTGTATTGAATAACACTTTTAATCTCTGGCAAATATTACACTTTGCAAATAGAAGTCAATGTCAAACACACTGAGTAGCCTAATATGTGCAAAGAGGGACCCACAAATGTAGACAGCAGGTTTGCCCAAAACCCTTTATAAAACCTAAAATAGTACATAAACAAGATTAGGGGGTGAAAGAATATGTGCAGATATTAATACTGCGCTGTATCACAGTCAAGGAGCCTTTATAGATTCTATTACTATCTGTAATCGTATTTTGATGATTTTATATAATGTAATAATCTGAGGTTCATGAATAAATGCATAATACTATCACGGGCATGCCACTGCATATTAGACTTTGCTTACAGTCAACTATGGCAATCTCTCCCTATATGCCTGAAGCAGATTAATAACTATTATTTTCTAGTGTGGGATTTAAAGAAACACTCAGTTATCCATCTGATTACAACGCATGGGATTCAAATACAGACAGAAAACCTTAAGCTACTTCATCAAGAAGCAATTGGTCAAAGTCCAAGCCATTTTTAATATATTTTATTCTGGTCTGACGTCTTAAATTTGTTCTAATATTAGTCTAACGCTGGTCAAAAATAAAGACTGCCTAGTAGCGTGTCCATGGTAATGATCAGTGGCACCTGCTGACCTGCGGTACCAATTAAACAGAGAATAACATCCCTCGTAATTAGTGGTTCGGCACATAGTCTTTGCCTGACTGGATCGCCTGACTTTTGAGAGATCTCAGTCAGGAGTTTTACCATCACCACAGTCAAACTTTACACTGAGATCATCCTCTAGATTTTAATACCAAAGCTGTGGGGTGTCAGTCTTTGTCCTGCAAGCTACATTTAACAGCCAACTTGAAAAGACAAAGAAGAAATCGTGACATATGGGAGCAAGAAGAGGAAAACTGGTACAGGGACGGATGTGTGGTCTGCATAATGCCAGAGAGGATAAAACCTTTGCAGCTGAAGTGTGGAGGGTCGCGAGGAGCATGACAACCGGATCACGTTTTGGCCCTTTGAGCCTAAAATGCCTTAGTATGACCTAGATAAGCAGGAAACAAACAGTAGAAGATGGGGTCAAATGTACAGAGTACACTATACAAACTCACCTATGACTTAGACTGCTAGATAGATAGATAGCTAGATAGATAGATAGATAGAGATGCTGGGCTGTCATTAACTACTTACTTACCCCTTTATCTGTGCAATGTATACATTTTTACCCATCCACCTTGTGATATTAATTGGTCTTGCACTTCATGTTCCCACTCATGATGACACCTTCAGTAGTTGCACAGCCTTTCTAACAGTGATTCTTAAAAAAAGACAGAATGAACTAACCCTCCCCACACTTACCAATAATGAGTGGTGGAGTGCTGTTGCTTGGTGCTCTGGGTTTGGCGTTTGGCGGGAAGACAACGTTGACGATCCAAAACCCCGAGGAGTGTTGAAGCCCCAGCAGAAATACAACCAGCAGCACCGAGAAGAGGCGTCCGGCGGACCCCATGTTTCATCCAAGCCGCTGTGGCGATGGCCGCTCTGATGTCGGTCTGTGCGCTGCTGGAGGCGGAGGGAGAGGCGGGCAAAACCCGTCAGGTCAGACCAGTGGAAGCTTTTTAATATTACCTGACCGTCTGTAAAACTCTTCACTGGTGGCCAGCGGTGTGCTGGGAACAACTTCTTGGCATGTTTTGCCTATTGTAATATCTGAAACACCTGGTATACGGGATGATGAATCAAACGGTCATCTGCTCACGCGCGCACACTCACGCGAACACGGGGACTGAAGACACAGACAGGCACGGGGACAAATAAAACGTGTACAGGTGACCCATTGTCCTATTGATTCTTCCAAATGACACGTATTTATTCACACAGCAGAATGTAAATGATTGACAAAGAGCACTGACATGAACAACACTACACAGACTAATAAGAGCTTGATTCTAGAAAGCCAAATAAAATATTTTAGCAGAATAATGCGTCTTAAATTAGTATGCCCAAGCTACGTGTAGCCTAATGTTTTGGCTTTCTCTCGTATTTATTCGCTATGAATGAACAAGACCGAACACCGTAGCGTTTAAATTCATTAAAACTAATGTTAAACTTACATTGTGTAGTCAAATATTTTCATGATATAACTTACTGCAAAGGACAAAACTCCGCTTCACTTCACACTAAGCAGGGTCCAGCTGTGAGACTCCGGACGGCGAGAACTTTCCGGGACAACTGGTGAGGCATTCAGGTTCTACGTAAACTCCGGCGCTGTAAGACTTTTACGTAGAAGTAGAAATATTTTTCACATCAATATATAGTTAGTTATCATATAATATTGATTAAAAAAAATTATAAAATAAACGTGTTATGTGATCTATTAAACAGTTCATTTTATATACCAAAATGCAGACTTAATGCATATAAGCAATGAACTGAAAAATGCGTAAAATGAATGTGTCAAAACAATGAAATTATGGTAATGTTCTTATGCTCTTTAGCCCCTAAATGTGCCGTTCAAACCCACAGTATCCTTCTAATTGACATAAAATGCGCTTTGTTTTATTGGGGGCATTTTTAAAATATTGACGGTGCCGGAAGGCAGCATGTGAAAACGTCATCTTGTCTCAGTGTTACCATGGTTACTGAACTACTACTACTCTGAAGACTGCATTCGCACAGCGGGTGAACTGATTCTCCAATGATGGTCCGTTAAAACATTTCATTAATGGTTCATCTCATGGGGTCTAGTATATTTAATAACAACACCCTCATACACTCTGACCACATATCGTACTTCCGGTGTACCCGACCACATACACACGCAACAGTAAACATGAGAGGTTACCACAGTGCATCACACGTTTGACCACCCCGCTGTAAGTATGGTACGTGGTCAATGCCTTATACATCTTTCTACCTGGAATGAGACTATTTCCCTTTCCCTCAATCTCGTTTTTAATTATGGTGGATATGTGAGAAGAAGCTGAAACAGTGTTATAGGCTTTCTGAGTGCAGTAGTATTTTCAGTTATTCTGACTGATTAACAAGTTGGGGGTACAGAACTGTGCTGGACATTTGGTGAACTCCCAGTTGTCTCACAGTTTCTTACACAATCATTCACTCATTCTATGTATCTGCTGGAGATAGAGCAATAACTGTAACAAGATACAAAACATGCTTTTAGGGCAGTATAAATACCAAGAAGTAGAGTATATTTTCCGTGTTAATTGTGTATGTAGGCCAAAATAGGCCAAACAACAATAGGAATAATAATAACAATACTTGCAATGTGTTATCTGTCGCTAGCATCATTAAATATACAAATCATCATCATCATTATAACTATTATTATAAGTAGTAGTAGTATTGTCGTTGATGTTGTTATGCATTGATATTTTACAAATTCACGTGTTTCACAAAAAATAGTCTGAAAACAGGCAATGTAGCACCCAAACACACACACAAAAACAAGAAAAAACATCTTATATGAAAAACGAAGGAGGAATGGCTTTATTGCGGGAACGTAGTGGCTCCCAACGTGTGGAAACAGAAGAACTCAAATGCAGGTTGAGGCAGAATTACTAACCGTCATCAAGGGGGCGCTACGACAAGAAAACGATTAACTAACAACTCAAAACCTCACAGAAGATGAGTAACCCGGAAGTGGGCGGGACTTTTATTTTGTAGAAGAAGAAGCTAGCCGCTAGCCCCCCGGTGCTGCAGTGCAGGCTCTGGTTCTGTCTCTAGCCGATCAACATGGTCCAACTGGTGGGTTCCCTCCGAAAAGAGGTGGCTGACTCCCTTTCCACCTGCAAGGTGCTGGTGGTGGGAGCGGGAGGGATCGGCTGCGAGCTGCTGAAGAACCTCGTCCTCACCGGCTTCAAAAACATCGAAGTGGTCCGTCACACTTATGTTTGTTTGTGTGTGTATGTATGTCTGCTAGCTAGCTGGCTATCATGCTAGGTCTTTGTGCTGTCCAGGCTGCGCTTGAAGGTGTGCGGGCTCGGGCTAATTCCTGAGACGTGGCGTCCAAACAAGCGAACGTTGTGCATCGTTGATACCCACTCTGTCTTCGAGTGCATTGTCCAGGAGACAGCAACCATTAAAAACATGACCGCTGCAGAAGCGAAGTAGCTGGAGCATTTGGCGCCATTAACACCGCTAAGTTAGCCGCACAACTTCTTTGTAATGTGACGGCTAGCTAGCCGGTCGACTGGATAAATCCAATTCCAGAGACACCTTAACGCCTTTTGTTTAGTTGTATCCCGATATATCATGCTGCACATACTATCACGAAGTTTAATAACACCAGAGAGGTCTGAAATTTACGTATGTCTGCATAGCACGTCTACAGTAAGTTTGACTGGTTAGCTCGCCGGGGAGGTTTGTGTTTAGAGGGTCAACCGTCTGATGTTTGCTGCCGGACATGAGTTACTGTCTCTGGGTCCCTGAGAGAGCAGGTCAGGGACATCTACAGGTCAGTCAGTTATTTTGGCAGATTTAATAAAAAAAATAACACACATTAATGATAATTTCCTATTAAGATGAGAAACTATGCATTAAGGATAATGTCATGTGATTATCATATTACAACAGCCACATAAACAACACATTTAAACCCAGACAATCAAAGACAAATTAAAACAATAATAATAATAAAAATAGATTTCCATCATACGGTATTACTAGTCTCTTAAAGGGAAAGAAAGCCAGTATCTACTTTAGTGTTGCAGCGCCATACAAGTTTATGGTACACTGTGATATATATATATATATATAAACGGACAATTTGGATTTATCTGTTGCATTAGTGCTATTGAAACTTTTTAGACATAATAATCTCTGAAATATATATATAATAACATGTTTGCTCAGCCCCCCCAAAAATCTGCTTTCATTCATTTGAAGGTCAGAGTATTGTCACAAATGGAAAAAAACCAAAACAAATAACTGTGAAAATCCCACACCAGTGAAACCCTTTTGTAGTTCATATATTGTATTCACTATGTGAGTAATATGCAAAACTACCGTTGCTGGAAGCCTGAACAGCGGAGTTCTGTAGACGAAACCCCTGCGATGATTATTCCATCTCACCAGTCACTGCCGACCGCTTCAACTGAGCTTTTGACCTTCGCTTCATAAGGAGAGTTGATTTTACAGTTGTCAGTCATAACAAAAGCCGCGACGCAGAGTTGTGGAGTGAATCCCCTTGAGCTATTTGAACTATGTCTTTTACAGCCTATAAATATTGGTTAAGACAGCATCTGAACCCAGGAGCATTTCCAAGTAGGGCTGAGTGAGTGTGCCCTAAAATGGGAAAGGTATACCTGACGACTTGCTAAACTGACCTATTTTAAAATGTACTTTATATGTTATCGTCTGGTGAATTTGTTCCTGTTTGTTTTATTTTCTATCAGAAGTAAAACTGCCACACTAACGGGGGAGATGGCGCTTGTATTGAAGGTTGAGTGGAGTTATCTGTGGCTGATATTACAACCTTTCTGCTTTCGGCAGATTGACCTGGACACAATCGATGTCAGCAACCTGAACCGTCAGTTCCTCTTCCAGAAGAAGCACGTTGGCAAGTCTAAAGCCCAGGTATGCGTACGTCAGCAGACTGACCTCAGATTGTCACTGGTCTCTGTTGGGTTGTTTACCTTTCTTCAGCTGACACTGTGTTGTGCTGAACATCCTGCAGTGTGTGTGTGTGTGTGTGTGTGTGTGTGTGTAACTCACTGAGTCCCCTTTTGCTCCTGTTGTCCAGGTTGCCAAGGAGAGCGCTTTGCAGTTTTGTCCCTCCGCAAACATCACTGCCTACCATGACAGCATCATGAAGTGAGTGTCTTCTATAAATCACGTGGCGTAATCAGACTTTGTCATTAGATGTCAGTAAGAAAACGAGGACGTAATAACTGCTTTATGCTCATTTAATGGTCGTCCTTGTGCCGTTTCCCACCCCCCCAACAGCCCCGACTACAACGTGGAGTTCTTCCGAAAGTTTGTGCTGGTGATGAATGCTCTGGATAACAGAGGTATTTGCTGCTCAGACATTCTTGTCCTCCTTAAATACCAAAACATTCAACTGATGAGGAAGCTAAAACACATTCTGTCTCTGTAGCCGCCCGTAACCATGTGAACAGGATGTGCTTGGCAGCGGATATCCCTCTGATAGAGAGCGGCACAGCTGGCTACTTGGGCCAAGTCACAGTCATCAAGAAGGTACAACATGCACGTCTTCATGTCGCTCACTAATATAATAATAATAATAATAATCAGTTGCACTGATCTCCTGCCCAGTTGGGGGTTAAAGAGCAGTGTATATCTTGCCTCGCGGAGCCTCTCTGTATCTCTTTCTACCCTTTTTCCCTGCCTGTCCTTGATTCCAGGGAATGACAGAGTGCTACGAGTGCCAGCCTAAGCCCACCCAGAAGACTTTCCCAGGTTGCACCATAAGAAACACACCGTCTGAGCCCATTCACTGCATCGTCTGGGCCAAGTATCTTTTCAAGTAAGGCTCATGCCCATCATCACCCAAAAACAGAAGTAAACCTTCACCAGACTGGCTGTACACAATCAGTAGTGATACAGAACACCACCATGATATATCTGGAACAACATGTGCCGGCACGCTGTGTGAGTCTAATGGTCGTCCCGCTTTGTTTGTCTCCTGTCTCTGTAGTCAGCTGTTCGGGGAGGAGGACGCAGATCAGGAGGTGTCGCCGGATACGGCAGACCCAGAGGCTGCCTGTGAGTGAGAGCGAGTGGCATTACATTTGTTCCACAGTATCTCATGAGTATTCGCTGTTCCATGATATTTTTTACTTGCTTGTTCATGCAAGGCAGCAACGAGCGATGGAGGGAGAAATACTCAAACGCGGCACAGTGTGAAATGTGTCTCCGCTCTGTAAACAGGGAACCCCGAAGAGACGGCAGCTCGCGCCACGGCCTCAGAAAAGGACGGGGACATCAAACGAGTGTCCACCAAGGACTGGGCCCGCTCCACGGGATACGACCCCGTCAAGCTCTTCAACAAGGTACCGATCGGACTGTTCAGACTTGTAGTGCTGTTGCACAGGTGTACATCCAAATAGAAACGCTGCGTCTCTTGTTGATTCCTGGTTTGCTAATCACCCCAGATTTACAGTAACAGTCTTGCCTCTGATTGGCTCTCCTCCCCAGCTTTTTAAAGATGACATCATGTACCTGCTCACCATGGACAAGCTGTGGAAGAAGAGGAAAGCTCCTATACCTCTGGACTGGCAGCAGCTAGAGAGCACTGGTATGTCCGTCCTAAACGTCATATTAGATGAAGTTTGGAGGCTTGTCACTTGTTTGCTGTTTGCTTGTCCCATCTGGTCTCCTCACCACTCTGCCAACACTGACTCCAGCAAGTGCAATACAATACCACAGCAACAAGAGTAGTGGAGGGACAGCGCTGCGTGTGACAGTTTTAGCTAAAAATGCCAAACCACTCTTGTCATATGGATGCCGCAGGTGCCGTGCTGTGGGAGACGAGCCCCGACGGAAGCTCAAATCACCAAAGAGTCACGGTCCTCTGAATCAGCTCAGAGATGACTTTAATAACTTTGCAGATGGCAGAGAGATGACTAGAACACGAGTGTGATCACAACATAGAGTAACAGATTTTTTTTCAGTGAATGGGAGTGCTTCACCATATCCTGCTAGCGTAGCGTAGCTGCGTCCTCGGTCGCCAAACCTACGCGCCTGCGCTCAGAATGAGTTTCTGAAGGCTTCTCTTAATGTTTGTGACTTCTGCCTGAATCTCTGTGGCGTGAGGTTAAGTGCAAATACACCTAAAATTATAGCTTCATAAAGAATACAAGACATCAGAGTCATTTATTTATTTATTTATTTATTTTAAACTTGGAAGTATATTGAGGTAGCTGCCTCATTCGCAATATAGCCGAGCTAATACAACTACAGAAAAACCAAACAGAAGACACGATCATTCAAAATATGTGAAAATGGTGTTTCAAACGCTAAAAAAAAAGAAAATAAGTCAAATAATAAAACCATTAAAATAAGTTATTGTTAAATTATTAAGAACTGCTATAAAAATGAAAACTTGCATCTTAAATCGCGTTACATGAACATGAGACGTCTGTCTTGCCCTCGCGGCAGCACCTGACACTGTGCTCTCCTCTTGTGTCCGCCTCGTCATAAATGCCTCGTACTCTGTGTTGTGGTTTAACCTGAGGTGTTTCACGGGGTTTGCTGTGCTGCCACAAACATCACAAAGCGCGTCTTGGCTGTTTGTGGAGCTGAAATAGCTCCACACACACGACTCTGTTTACACTCTGCCATTGTGTCTACAGACTGAGACTGACTGAGCCGCTGCACTTATGCATTACGCACTTACCCAGGCGGAAGAAAAAGTAGATCCCACCAACCGCGTATCATTTAGACAAGATCTCAATAGTTTAGTTACTTTCCACTGTGTTCCTGTTAATGATAGACATTACCTCAAATGAATGAAGTATCAGAAGTATCGATATTTTGACTTGAGAATCGATTTTAGAGCATGAAGATCTGGTCTCGGAGGGATCGACATTTCAGTATCGATCCGCACATCACTACTAATTGCTTTGAGTTGTGTTGGAGCTGTGTGGACTTACTGCTGATGTGAACCGAATCTTTCCTGTCATTTGCAGCTTCAGTATTAGTTAGAAACGGCACTGTATTCGGTTAGCAGAGCTTCATTAGCTTCAGTAAAGACAGGATTAATTAGCCAGAGGTGGATATAATCTGCACTGTCTGATCTGCAGATCATTTTAAACTATCACAGGGAGGAACAGTACAAACAGAAACAGGCACAGTGATCTGTGAAGGGCTGCAGGACACAGGCTGTGTGTTTGTGACACCTCCAGCACCGTTAGGGTTAAAGGACTACCCCCTGTACCATGGGACAACCCTTAAACTGAAGCACTGTGTGCATGTGGCCACTGTGGGCCTGCACGTCTCATGGCTGTCTGAGGTGCTTGTCTGTCCTGATGTTCATCCATCACCTGCTTGCGTGTCCCAGCATGTCCTCAGGAGGATTCTCCAGCCAAGGGTCTGAAGGACCAGCAGGTTCTGGATGTTTGGGGTCACTGCCAGCTGTTCCAGCACAGCGTGGAGACGCTGCGCTCACAGCTGCAGGAGAAGGGAGAAGGAGCTGAGCTGGTGTGGGACAAGGTAACACACATACACACACATTTGTCTCTGATTGTAAGAAGGAAAAGATGGTTTCAGCTCTGAGTTTTAGGCCATTTCAGGTTTCGTGCTGGGCAGTACACAGTCATGCTGAAATGTTAGCGACACACAGGTGCTGTGTGTTTTCTGGCTCCTGGGAGCTTAAAGCCTTCCTCTCGTTGTCAGGACGACCCACCAGCCATGGACTTTGTCACCGCGGCAGCCAACTTACGTATGCACATCTTTAGCATGAACATGAAGAGCCGCTTCGATGTCAAGTGTAAGTTGCTTCTCTCCAACTATCACGGCTCCGTTATACAGTCTTAGTGCACACGCATATTCACATTCAGATAAATATCCCTTGTTTATTTTGTTGTTTTGTTTGTTACAGCCATGGCGGGGAACATCATTCCAGCTATTGCCACGACAAACGCCGTCATCGCTGGACTCATCGTGCTGGAAGGGTTGAAGATCCTGTCTGGGGAGCTGGAGTCCTGCCGCACGGTCAGTCCACCCACCAGCCGCCCACTGCTGATTAAACTGACCTGGAGGGGTGCACCTGATTATCACATCTTAACAAATGACTTTACCTTTACTATGGCATGGTAAACACAAAGTCTTCCGATCATGTATGAGAATTATATCAGTGTTGGCATATGTGCATATATTTACACATTTCTCTCCGGTATATGATGCAAAAGATGGTTTGGGTAAGATATTGGTGTCACTACAAAGCTGTACAAGGGATATTAAACTGAAATATCTATTTTACAAGGTCGACAGACTTTTGTATAGTCATACCTGTGCTATATCAGTGTACAGTCCACATAGGAAGAGGTTTATTTCCATTCTGGACTTAAAATTGTCCTTTTTTAGCCAGCATAGCTGTAACCATGGGTCAGCGTATCTAAAATTGATATCTACGAAAAGGCCAGCTCTAATTCTAACGCGTGTATTGGTCCTTTTCATTTCACGCGCAGATTAAAGCACATTTTAGAATACACTCTCCTCCTCCTCGTCTTTCCACAGACCCCGTTTCCATGTTGAGTTGTGGAGCGATGGCAGCACAGAGGCGATTTGGTCTTACAGTGTTGTAACTAAGCCTCACGCTGGTTTCAGATGAACACTTGAATATTTTCATTTTTCACACGGCAGCTGACTGTTGCTATTGTCCGGATTGTTAAAGGTTGTTGACCCGCCCTTTAAGTCGACTTAAAGGGCGTCTTGACACACCCAAACATTTAGATGAACTGTACTGTCTGTGTCTGTGCTGTCTGTCCCTCAAAGGGAACAAGCAATAGCAGTAGGCCCATATGGTTTCTGAGTTGGTTACAATCCAAGCATCATGTTTGTTTTTGGGTTGTTTTTTTGTTTTTTTTTTAAATTTCTTTCTCCAGATCTTCCTGAACAAGTGCCCGAACCTCAGGAAGAAGCTGCTGGTACCGTGTGTCCTGGACCCGCCCAGCGCCAACTGCTACGTCTGCGCCAGCAAACCCGAAGTCACGGTCAAACTCAACGTCCACAAAACCATGGTGCTCTCTCTGCAGGACAGGGTAACGCAGCTGGCCGGTTTCTGTTCGTACACCGAGCCGACACGATGAAAGCGACAATAAACTGTATTTCATGTTCTATTTAAACTACAATACAGTACATAAGTAGTGGGAGGGGGTTATTGCTGCCCAGTTATAATTGTTGATATGTACTCTGGTGTCTTGTGGGGGTTTGTTTACTATTATCTTATATGGATTGTTGATTTAATGTTTTTTTTATTATTAGATCCTAAAGGAGAGGTTTGGCATGGTGGCTCCAGACGTTCAGATAGAGGATGGAAAAGGGACCATCCTCATCTCCTCAGAGGAAGGAGAGACAGAAGGTAAGGAGGAGGCACATAGAAAAGATGGGGAAGAGGGAAGACGGGGGGGACAGAGGCTGTGAGACTGAGATGTTAGGAACAGGAGTGATCAAAAAAAAAAAAATTAGACGGTTCCCTGGTGAAGAACGTGAAGTGACTCTGTTTGAACAGAAGAGGACGCTGTGGTAGCATCTGTCAGTTAGTCCTAAGCTGAAACACACACGCGCGCGCGCCGGCCAGACAGGAGGAGATTAAAACAGCAGTTGAGTGAAGAAAACATCTCTGTTGACACAATTAACGCGCTGTTCCTCCTGTTTTGCCAGGGTTTGTAATTTTAGAGCTAGGAACGAGCGCAGAGATCAGAACATTTAGTCCCAGCACTTACAGGCTGGGTGGGACGGGTGCTAACACACAGCACAAAGAACAATGCGCAGAGTTTAAAGGGTATTAAGACTAGAGCTAACTTTAGTGAAACCTAAATGCATATAAATGTATAATATGAGAAAATGTTTTTGTTTATTTACAGTAAAAACTGTTTTGATTATGTATAAGGGGAATATGTTATAAATTAGATTAGCGATGTGTGTAACTCTCGTCCCGTCTGCCCCTCCACAGCCAACAACAACAAATTTCTCTCTGATTTTGGGATCCGTAATGGCAGCCGTCTCCAAGCCGACGACTTCCTCCAAGACTACACGCTCCTCATTAATGTCCTGCACACGTACGTACCTCCTGTGTGTGGGGAAACACACATTCGAGTGAGCCCGTGTTTCATTTTTGAACAAAGCTTTAATGTGCGGTTGCGTGTTGTCTTTGGCAGCGAGGAGCTAGAGCGGGATGTGGAGTTCGAGGTTGTAGGTGAGGCCCCGGACAAAGCTCCGCCCCCTCAGACTAACCAGGAAGATGTGAACAGCATTACCAACGGCAACAAGGACTCCGCCCAGCCATCCACCTCTTCGAAAGGTCAGCAGGAGAGAAAACTCTATTTTCTTAGTTCGTCACACTGATCTTTACCAAACTTACACTGCAGTCTGCTCTCTGACTTGGTCTGTAAAAACTGTTGTCCAGCAGCTCCAGCAGACGATGACGACGACATCATGATCGTCGACTCTGACGAGGAGGAAGGGGCGTCGTCCAGCTCCGTGGCTGCGGCGACCAGCGGCTCCAAGAGGAAGCACTCGGCCTCAGACGCCGGCGAGACCTCCACCAAGCGCCCACGGACGGACCAATCGAGTGCAGCGGCCGCCCCCGCCGACAATGACGACGACATCATCGCTCTGGACTAACCCGTCCTCCTTAGTCTCCTGAAGGACTGAGAACTCTTTGAACGCTTGTCATTTTGACCCAAGGCAGACAGTAGGCTTAAATAAAACACCTCTTTCATGAAGAACAGTTTACTGCCCTGGTTCATCTTTCACCACCCCCCGCCCGCCCTCCTCTTCCCCAACTCGGTGTTCGTGCTTTCATACTCCCTCTGCTCTCTGACATTATGCTGTAAATAGATTCTACATTTTAAAAAGTTTTGAAAAATCCGTACAACTGCCTTTTTGTTATTTTTATTTCCGGTCCCTATAAAATGCTTCTCTTGATGGTCTAAAAAAAAAAAGTGCTTTTTTTTGTATTTTTTATAAACGTACTGTATTTCTCATGCTACACAAGCCAGGGTGTTTTTGTGCTTTGTGGTCAGGTTACAAAAGATTTAAACACAAAAAAAAACCAAAAAAAACAAAAACATTTTCATGGGTTCGTAATATTGTTCTCGGTTGTTGTGAAGGGACTGAAACTAACCCGGGCGCCCGTCTGCAGGTGCTGTGGGGTGAGTGTGACCGGTTTGTAAAGCACAGACGTGTGACTGAGTTTCGGCCATGTTTTGCCACGGGGGTTTAGTTCGCTACCTCTTTTTTTTTTTTTTAAGAACTAACATATTTCGGCTCCTCCACAACAGCCCTTCAAGTGAGGCGTCCAGCTCTAAGAGAATCAAAAAAACCGACTCCCAAACAGCCACGGAGGAGGCACAGTGGCACAGTCTGATTCCCTATGAAACTGGGCTGTATCCTGAAGGCTCTGACTAGGCACAAGCTGCTCAGATCCAGGCTGGTAGCAGTTTAATGTTAACATGTTCCAGTTGCTTTTTATCGGTATGGCTTGGTTCTGTTTGAGCCAGGGAGTTTAAACGGTTAGAGACACAGCCACCGATGGAGCAGCGGTTTGAGCAGAACCTGTTCTGGTTCATTCTTTTTCATACTGCAGAGGTTAACCTGAAGGCGGTGGAGTCCAGCACTGAAATAACAGAAGAACAGCAGCAGCTGAGCTCTCGCTGCCGTCTCCAATCTAACCCCTGTGTCATTGTCCATAATTTCATATTTCATTGTGATCTGACTTGTTGAAAGCCTGTGAGAGCCCTTTGGACCAATTTTGGTGAAGACAATAAACTCAACCAATGCAGAGGCGCCTTGTCTTATCTTGCTTATTTGTTTTGTCTTATGTTTTAAAGTTTTTATAAAATACAATCATTTCTGTATGATGTAAATATATCACATGCACCCCAGTATTATAAAGACTGGATAGAGGAAATAACCCAAGTGTTTAGTGTTTTTAATGGCTTGTTGGTATTATTTAATAAAGTACTCTACAGGTGCATAGAAATACGTTAACAGTAATTTATTAGAAAGAAGAAATATTTAAATAGCTGGGGATTAAAAAGAAGCTATGTATCTGAGTTTGACTGATTCTTATAGTAAAACCAGGTGAGGACAACGTTAAAGTAGCGTGGCCTGCTGACAATAAACGCATAATGTTCTGTCTATTCAGACTGACGGCAAGATATAACACAGTAACGCTGAACTGAAGAAATGCTTTAAAGGTTCAGAGAATGATTTAAGTCAAAATGTAAAACTCCCCATGTCTGCTAGAGCCTGTTTGTCACAGCGTGCAGTCATCCACTCATGACTCTTCTTGGTTTTCTGGTAAATGTGTTTTGTGCCGTTCAGGGATTAAAGTCTGACAGTCATGTGATCAGCTCTGTACAGAGTGTGACATTCTTCAGGAGAGTAAGCGTGATGCAACACTTCCATCCCACCACACAAACGCACACACAGACGGCTTTTAAACTACAAACAAGCTTAGGGAAATGAAGTTTGGTGAGACGATGGAAACACGAGAGCTGAAGGTGCTGCGGCTTCGTGAACAGGCTGCAAAAGACCTTTTACATATCACTTTGACACTTTTAGTTTGGATTACTGTAACACAAGGGAAGGTTTGCTTGTTTTGCAAATAAACACAAAGTGGATTTAATGTTCTTTATATAAAATATTGCATGAAAGCATTAGAAAACATTAAAATGCATTGGAAAGTGAAATAATTTAACAGTAAATTAAAGATTAAAGACATGACAGGTAAAGATGTAAAGGCAGGATGACAGATGAAGAGAAAAAAGCGCGGGTGTTACTTGCAATAGTTCTGTTTAGGTGTCCCCGTAGGACATGGGTGGTGAACAGTAACCAAATGCATTTGCTCAGGTATTTTTAATAAGAGCAGTTTTGGGCTACTTGTACTTCATATGAGTATTTCATTTTTATGCAACTTTATGCTTCTGATCCATCACATTTGACAGAAACGTGTACTTTTTACTCAACTTATCTAACAACTACAGTTGGGTATAGCTATGGCTACCGTCTCACACAAATGGTATGATCAGCTGATAAAATATGATGCTTTGTTACAAATTTACAAATTTAAATGATGCTTTAATTAACATTGCTAATGCTAATCATGTGCGTGTACTTTTTATGGATGGATACAGTTGTATGGTACCACATTTTGAAGATGTTAGTAGGGAGATTGGTATTAGTACAGTGTGTGGGATATCAATGTACAGCGATCGAATGGTTACCTTGGTAACGGCTTTATATTACTATTATTATGTCTGTTGTTATACTAACTGTGTGCTATCAATATGATGACTACCATTGTGAAATGGTAGTCATCATATACAACTACAGTATATTAAATTAGTATTTGCTTATCAAAGCCCACTCGCCTGTCCTGAGGTATTGAGTGTCTATCCGTCATCCGTCATCATCATTAACGCCCCTCAGAGGAGGCCGCTGATTGGTCAGGACTGCAGCCCCCCGCCTCCGCCCGTCCTGCCGAGTAAACAGTTTCTAAACGGCGGCTCTATCTTATCCCTTATCGGGGGTCTGGAGCGGCGGGGACACTGTTTAACCGGGTTATTCTGACGCCATAGCGTAAGCAGAAACGGTTGTTGACTGGTTACATTTTAAATGTGGTTAAAGTGAAAGCCAGGTCTCCTCCCCCCGCCTCCGGGAAAAAGGTATGAGGGCAGAGCCAGAGAGCTAACTTCACCGGAGTTCAAACAGACTCGGCTAGCTGTTAGCCTCGTACCAAACCGCGCGACGAAAGACGTCGAGAGGGCGGCAAAGCTCCTCGTGCATCCGCCTGCTGTGCAGCTAGTAACGTTAGCTCGACCAATATGGTGACTTTGTCATCCGTAATAAGACCTCTGGCCTCCCAGCTTCACCGACAGCTCGTCAGACACGCCAGGAGTCACCGGATAACGCCTGTCAGGAGATGCAACCTCACGGCGTGCTCAAGCAAATATGTGCTGTCTCAGAGTGAGTATACAGTGTGAATAACGTGTTTTAGCGCTAACAGCTGTGCGGCGTGGTGATCGCGTTACCGAGCCGCTCGTTACCACCAGTCACAGCTTCTTAAAGGGAACAACCTCTACTGTTTTACCGCCAGCGTGTGAACCAGCGCGGCGGGGGTCAGGCCTCTCATTGCGGGTCACACCGCAGCAGTTAATGGTCACTTTTGTTGTCATCGTGGAAAAAACGTGCCCGGAGAGCGGAGGAAAGCTCGGCTCGGACTTTGCTCATCACTGGAGCTGGATCCAGCGCTGCTCTGTTGACTCAGCTGTGTTTCACGCTGGCTGCAGACTCCAGGTTTTCCCGACTGGTATTGAATATCCCTGATCGCTGCCGCAGAACTGGGCCATCTGAAGCCCTTTGACCCACATAGGGGCCACTATGTCAAACCACTACGTACGTGCAGTGTCAGGGATGTCTTTCAAAAGCACACGTTTATTATATTGTGCCTTTACTGTCTCCATAACATCTCCACTGTGTGCATCCGCATGGCTCTGGCACCTTAGCAGATCACGTGGTGGATGATCTCCTTCTGTTTTAACAGTAAACTTGCAGGTCACACACGTGGTCATTACAAACATGTCACCACTTGATGAGCGTTCCCTTTGCACGTTCAGACCTCTGTTATGGGCCATTTATTTTGGAATAGGGAATTATGGAGCATTCGAGTCGCTGAAACTTCCTCACCACACCCAATAACACAAGCCTTGTCTTGTTCACCATCTCATGCCAGCCCTCCACCACGGTCAGCATGCAAAAAAACAAATGTTTGGAGGTGGAGACGCAGTTCGGCGCTGCAGAGCTTTCATGTTCAACCATGATAATAAACAGAGTTCATATTTAACTTTAACAAGCTGTTGTGCTGGGCACTGTCTGTCCGGCGCTTTATGAAGGGTATTTGGCTTTGGCTTTGTTGTGGTCCACAAGAAATTAGGTTTCCTGTCAGTGCCCTGGATTGCCCTTTAATTTATCCTGATGCTATTTTTCTACAGAAAGAAACATTTCTGTTTTTCCTACTCCTCAGGTAGGATAAAAACATGTGACTCACCGGAAAGTGATGTGGTCTGTGCTTCCCTGAATGTGGGATCAATTCAACATGCAATCAGTAGATCGAAACAGAGCTCAGTCTCCTCAGCAGCTGAGCCTCTCAGACACAACTTCAGAGCAGTCATAACTCTGTTAACAGCGATACAGCTGAATATTGCAGTATAGTTTTCCTGGAATACTGCATTGATTTTCATTATCAGTATAATGTGATGTACATACTAGACGAGTCAGGTCAAGTTGTACTTTTAGCTATCATTTACATTTTTAAGTAGACCATTAAAATGTATTGTGATACAGCAGTAACCAACCCATGTACATGTTTAAGCCCCAAACCTTTACCCTGATTTGGTGTAAGAGATTTCAGCTTAAAATATGTACATTTAATATTTAATGCAAATTGCTACATGCAAGAATTTGGATGACTGTACGTGCACATATAAACATAACACTGACCACATGGTTCTAAAATGCATTTATCCAGTGGTTTAGAGAGTTATCAGCGCGGATTTTAACAGCCAAATATAAGTGATACGTGTTTTTGGTGATCCTGACAGGGACCGTGTGCAACAGCCTCATAATAAACAATAAATAAAATAAGTAAAGAAATCAATAAAGTAAAGCAAAGACAGAAAGATTCACTGAAATTAAACCATGTTACTGACCTCTCTGGCTTCATGGGGTCAAAGGCCAGCAGCTCTAATGCGGGTCGTTCCCTGCAGCGTTATAACTGATCGGTTTAGTGAAGTCTTACAGCTTTGTTCCATTAGGAAAAATGGGACGCAAGCAAACTTTGACGCTCGCACATTGATTGAATTGCTCTAACAGCACACAAAGAGGTATGATAACTCTTTTTTTGTTATAAGGTCCAAATATATCAGTGTCAGAGACCAACTGCTTTATGTCCAAGCCCTGTTTAAACACCGGGTCGGACGCCGGCTGTCTGCTGGGATTGATAGGGTCAAATGTGCACCGGCGCCGTAGCCAAGACCAAAACCACAACTCACCATTGTAAGTTGTCATGGCAACACAACATACTTTTAAGCACGCGAGTTTAAATGCGGTCTGAAATAACAGCTGACTGAGCAGTGATGGAACAGTACTCGCTGTAGAATGCTGATATATTTCAGCCCTCAGCACGTCGAGAGAGACGATCACAGGGCGAGAGTCAGACTGGAGGCAGCGGTAACTGTCCCACCCCATCTGCACTGAGACCTGTTAGCCCAAGGGTGCCAAGAGAGCTTTTTCATTTCAGTGACTGGAGGGCAAGATCTACAAACAGTCAGGTGACCAAACAGATTCTAAACAACCCTCTAAGATTTGTGATAAACACCCACCACAGGTTGCTCAACTTTGTTTTTTTGTACTTCCTGTTCAGCGATGAGTTATATATGTTTTAGGTTACTCACTTTGGGTTTCACCTACAGGTAAACTGGTTTGCATTATCAGACAACTGTTTATTCTGACAGCTTGTCAGTCTGGACATCATTTCAGGGAATGAAATAACAGCCCGCACGTAGAAACATGAAATCCAGATTGCTGTAAAGTCTGAATTAACCCATAATTCACCAACTCACATCCCCCCTCCTGCTCCACGTGTTTTCCACTCACGCAGATAGCTTGAGTCTTATCTTTCAAGCTTAGCAGCTATCCTTTCTTTGGATAACCTGCAGCGATACGTCAGCGTCAGCAGTTTCAAAAGGCTCTGTTTCTTCTTTCTAGACTATAGTCCCAGAGTGCCATATCGTTAACACTGTTTATGTATCTAGGTGTATTATGTCCTCATGGGGGATACTGTAAATCAATGTGCAGGACTACATGGAAATATTAAGTTAGAAGTAAGAATGTTTCCTGGATTTCTATGGACACTTTCTACTACTACTTTAATTTTGTATATTTACATGTTATATATCATTATAGTGAAGTAGAATCCATATCGTTCATCCTTACTATATATACAGTTGTATATAGAATAAGAATCAACTTTTATAGTCTTGCACATTGATTTAATTGTTATTATGAAGCAACACTGGGTGGTCCTTCGCCTGTTGACGAAAGGTTGGGTACTGGTTTAGAGAAAGCCGTGTCAGCATTTTAGGCAGGCTGTGTTTGTTCAGGGACGCCTCTGCAGGACAGATCCTTGTTGGTGGACCGAAGTCTGTGTCAGGTTGATGCTCCCCATTTTCCTAAAGTCTGGCTGCGTTCACCGTTTGTGGCTCTTGATGCAGGAGTCTCAGCTGCCGTCTCCTAAACACTTTTCATTCTCCGATCCAGACATCTGGCCGTCACGTGACGCGTTCAGGAGCGCGACACAGTGGCACTTACGCGCCACAAATCAACCTCACAGAGCAAACGCAAAGCTTACAATTATCCGGCGAATGAGCATGAACGCAAGCGGTTGTTGTGTGTCCGTGCGATAAACACAGTCAAGGCAGCCAACTCCCCCCAGGAGGAGCCGCTGAAATCCGATGAAGATGAAGGTCATCTCCCAGTCAGACCTGTTCAGCTCGGCTCTCAGCAGAAACCTTATGCCCCGTGCTGGATGAGCGGAGAGGAAAACAACAGACCGTACTGCTTTTGTGCCCTCTGACAGCTACACAAGACAGATTTTCTCCTCCTGGTCAGAAGAGGAAGGGAAATCTTTTAACCTGAGCCTTTTATTTTACTGGTAGAAGCCTTATAATTGTTTTAGGGGCATTCGAGGATAACGAGAACCAAGAAGGAGCGAGGTAGGGAAAGTGAGCTCTGGGTTTTTGGGTAATTAAAAGTCAAGTCCGTTGACAGATGTTGGCACGAGCTGGCGATTTGACCGGCCAGAGGTCCTGGTCTGATTCCCCCGCTGTGGAGGAGAGCTGGGGGCGTGCCAGGACATTCCGTGTGTCACTTTCTGTACAGCCAGCCCACTTCTCTTATTCTGTAATTTCCTTTTAGGAAAAAAAAAAAGACATAGGAGGAAGTACTATTGCTCACTTGCTCCTTCTTCATTCAGTTCCTCCAAACGGCTCAAGGAGGAAGAAGGACCGTGTGTGTCTGTCTTGTACTGACATTGCACTTTTTTAAATTTATTTTTATGCGGCAGGTTTGAACTTTTTTTCGTTTGAACATGGATTGTCTAAGAATGCAGGAAGCAGCAGAGCACAACATGAAAAGTAGGTGTCAGCACTTTTCTTTTCAGGTTAACTTTCGTGGGCGGCTGACTCTGTAAGTTCTGTCTAAGTTTACATCTCTCTGACTTTTTCCATTTGGATTTCCCTCATCTCCTCCTCCTCCTCCTTCTTCTTCTCCTCTTCACTCCTCTCCTCCAGTGCATCCCATGTGGCAGGGACCCCTCGCGGTACCAGGAGGGGATCGTCAGTCTCCCATCGACATTGTGGTGCGAAAGAGCGTCTACGACACGGAGCTGAAGCCGCTGGTCACCGATTACGACCCCCATACCTGCCAGCAAATCTGGAACAACGGTTACTCCTTTCTGGTCGAGTATGATGACACTACAGACAAGTCCAGTAAGTCTCTCTCTGCAGATGTATTTGAATCCACTCGGTGTTGCCATTGATTTACCATTAGACATCCAGAAAG
The DNA here is from genome assembly GCA_008933995.1 of Datnioides undecimradiatus. Classification (NCBI taxonomy): domain Eukaryota; kingdom Metazoa; phylum Chordata; class Actinopteri; order Lobotiformes; family Datnioididae; genus Datnioides; species Datnioides undecimradiatus. The sequence goes on along the minus strand of WARS01000054.1, from coordinate 637,074 downwards.
TAAATGAATGGTTTCTTTGTAAGTTCCTCTTTATGAGTGAGCGGGTTCGGTGCGAGTCAGTAGTTTCCCTTTAAATCTGAAAGGATTTACAAGAAATCTCAGCAAGAGCGTGCATGTTTTGATCTACACAATAGGATTATCCCCCCCTTCACCTCCGACCCCCTCCCCCCGCTTAAACAACCCGCTGTCTGTTGCAAAAATCCAGCAATCAATGCTACAGATAAAAACCACAACAATCACGCGGACCTGGTGACTGTCATGTGACTCATGTGTCTGTCCAGGCCTCAGCAGCGGCCATACAGCCACTGCATATAAAGCAGTGGTCATTTTTGGTGTAATTACAGGGCCGCGCCAAAACACTCCAAACTCTCCAAACCATCAAACAAACCTCATTTTGGTACAATTGCAAATGTTTCAAAGGAGCAAAATGAACCACTTTATAGGTGTCACATGCACTCGGTCTTTGTATTATGAGCTTAGCCTGGTACTGAGAGAACAAAAGCAGGTTCCTAATGTATTTTATTACCAGGAAAATAAACTGAGAAACAGCGACGGGACCAAGGCACGTCTGCACGCTCTGTACCTGAAAGTTTTACACAGCAGGATGTTATGGTGCATTATCTCCTCCTTATCGCTCACACTTTGCAGGTGTAATGAAATGTAATTGCTCGATAGGGGATTGTTGTCTCCTGCTGTAATATTGCCTGGAAGTTTCTAGGTCAGTGTCACTGCCGTTCCTCGGCAGACGTCCTGGGATCATTTCCTCCTTTTTCGAGGAGGAAGCACATACCAATATTTGTAAATGCAAGAGAATTAGAGAAGAAGTCATGAAAAGTATGATGCACTCATCTTCATGCCCTCTGACTCTCCGGTGCAGCGCTGAAAGGGGGCCCCCTGCAAGACAAATTCAGGCTGTGCCAGTTCCACTTCCACTGGGGTGAGAGCAATGCCTGGGGGTCAGAGCACACGTTGGACAGGAGGCTGTTCCCCGCAGAGGTACCGCGTCTGCTCTAACATACACCGCCACAGAACGGTAGACAACACGACACTGAAGTTAGTCCTGCAGGGACGTCAGGATGCTGCACATCTGATGTTATCAAGAACGCGACTGAGGTGGAAAATGAAATTTGCCATAAAGCCGGTTGATAAAGTAGACAGACAGGAAGAAGGAGATCTCTTTAGAATATTAGAATAACATCATAGCCTTTGGCAACGCTTTAGTCTGTCTCACAGTATTATGAGCATGTACAGGGAACACAATAACAACAATGTTTTCCAGAACCTGCTCACAATCCTGATTTCATGTTCGTGCCATGAGTGTTTCCTGGTTTTAAAGGCAGTTTTACAGTAAGGTGATGTGATATTATGAATGTTCTTTACTTTTCCTCATCATTATGTTATGATAAAAAGATTCTCAGACTGACTGACATGACATACAAAGCAGGGCAGCATCCTTATTCATTACTGAAGCGACTGCAGGTACAGGGCCGGCCTGATGATTAGCTGTAACGCCGGTATCTTTAGCTTTGCTGTACACGCCCTCTGTTGTCGCTTTGAAAGAATCCCTGACATGCCTGCTGCTGCGGTAATGGAGCATGTTAAGTACAGACGGAGATGTATAGCAGGTGTGTATGTTATCATGTGACCAGGCCACTGAATGGAAAAACGTCTGACGACAGAGGGGGAGAGAGAGAGAGAGGGATGTGAAGGGTTAAAAGAACAGAGAAATGGAAGAAAACAATGTAAACAACGTAAATACTGACTCACCCTGTAGACCCATTTCTTTTCCATTCACGTGTCCCTCTTGGAAAAACACTAAGTACTTGGATCAATGTTAGGTGCACATTCTTTGACCCGGCTGTGTTTATCCATTCAAACATACCTTCACAATTCAAACACGGCCACTAGCTGTCTGCCCTCACATCTGACCACAGAACATCTATTTTCATGTTGTTCCATTAAGTTCAGCACACTTATGTAACAGTTTCCACCGTGTGTGTGTGTGTGTGTGTGTGTGTATGCCAAGCCCTTGTTGGTGGTGTTGGGAATGCACCTGTCATTGTTCTCATCACTCAGCGGTCATGCATCATGTGATCAGGTTACAATCCTGAACGACAACCTACGCTTTGTTGGCATGTTGGCATGTAAACAGACGGCACTGTTAACCACTGCTTATTGTCTATAGCAGATCTTTAAAAAAACAACTTTCACTGGTAGTTTTACTCTGCACAACTTCAGCTTCAGTGTATGCACTGGCTGTGTTTGTCTTCTCTTAATTAACAGTACATGTTTTGTCAGATAGAAAAAACAAAATGCATCACAGTGAATTCAAAATGAATCAATGACAAGAATAACTCTTATTTTGAAAAGTCAAATCAAGACAAGAAGGAATTAGCGAGGACAGACTGAGTTTGCTGAGGGTCAGGGTATAGGGGTTTTAAAGAGATCAAGGGTTATGGTTTACAGTCACACACACTCATACTCATGATGTTTGTGTTGCATGTGTGTTCTCAGCTCCACTTGGTCCACTGGAACTCTGATAAATACAGTTTGTTTGAGGAGGCAGTGATGGAGGACAACGGACTGGCCGTCATCGGAGTCTTTCTGAAGGTACCCAACACACACACACACACACAGAGTGTGAGTGTCAGTGATGTCACGTGTCAGTATACACCGTTGCACAGTGATACTGCACACACGCAGGTAATGCTGTGTGTACATGTTGTGGTGCTGCAGCTTTACAGTCTACTGACTACAGGTCAGATTAATGCCTTAATAATCCTTGTGCAGGTGGGAAAGAGACACGAGGGGCTGCAGAAACTGGTAGATGCTCTGCCTGCTATCAGACACAAGGTTGGTCCTCTCTCTCCCTCTCTCTCTCTCTCTTTCTCACACACACTCTCTCACACACACACACACACACACACACACAACCCAATATAAAGAACCTCTGAAGTGCATTCAAAACCTGACTATAAATGGTATGGACCGCTTTGCCCTCTAGTGGTTCAGTAGAGACACTACACAGCCGGTCAGACAAGTCTCTCTCACAGGAATATCTGTTAGTCCTACTTTACCAAGAAGTCCCAGGAAAACGCTTTCTAGACGTTCCTGTTCCTGTCGACAAAAAAGACAAATGAAATTGATCATGGATTTAAAAAAATGTCCACGTGTGAGACGTTACTGTTGCATCCGATAAGACGACAAGACCGAATCAGCCCCTGGAGCTCTGGAAAGAGATGTATACAATATTTATTTATTATTATATTGATTATTATTAAGTTAGGGTAAATCAGTACATATCCAATTTCCTTTTACCAGTAAAACTTCTATGAAGGTAGTGCTTATTGAAAAGCTTTTCAGATATTAAATATGTCATTATATTCTGACATGTGGCCAGTTTCTCAGGCGGACTGGAGGTCATGGTTTGCCCTTCTTTCACAGCACTGTTCCTTCGCTGCTTATCATTAATAAAGTCTGATAAGGCTGGTGCTTGTCCCATCAGACAACATGTTACGATCGTCCAACACTGTATGTATTATGTAATGCTTAATTGACTTATCTTATATTCGGTAATGATTAGATAATGATGGTTGTAGTATTCAGAGCTTTGAGGTGACTTTACTGACCTTCTTCTGGAATTTTCCACGTTTTTAATTCATTCATTGATTTGATTTCATCACGTAAAAATAGTAGAAGTGCAGTGAAGTTCAGCTGTGACCTGTAACTGACCCTGCATCTGTGTCCTGCGCGGGCCTCTGCCGTCTGCAGGGCAGCGTGGTCGAGTTTACCAGGTTCGACCCCGCCTGTCTGTTACCCAGCAACACTGAAGACTATTGGACGTACCACGGCTCTCTGACCACGCCGCCTCTGACAGAGTCTGTCACCTGGATCGTTATGAAGCAGCACATAGAAGTCAGCCATGACCAGGTGCGTGTGTGTGTGTATGTGTGTGTAATATTATATCACATTCATAGCACTGTTTGTCGACACATTCACCGTAACACAGTTTTGAGGTCATGTCAGATGTTCTGCTGCGTCCACTGCGTGCAGCCCTAAACTGAGCTGCGTCGATCAGCCACCAGAGGGCTCCTGTTGTCCTTTACAGTAAAACTCAGTGGTGTCTTTACTGTTTCCAGCAGCAGCTGTACTGTTAATGTGACATTTGAAACAACGGGGAACATAAAGAGCTCAGAGTAGACTTTGTGAAAAGTACCCTGAGATAGCTTCTGTCATGATTTAGCACTGCACATGTAAAGTTAAATTGAATGGTCTTCACTGGCTCAGCCGCATTGCACCATTAATTGTTCTGGAGGCGTGTCTGAGTGTTTGCGCAGTGATCAAATCAGCTCTCAGAAAAACGTGCGCGACAGCATTTTTTTCACCTCAACACACGCAACCCTTCAAAGACCCGCCATCCCCTTTCCTGACGCTCGCTCTCGCCCCCTCCAGCTGGCGGTCTTCCGGAGCCTTCTTTTCACCTCAGCCGAGGAGGAAGTGCAGAAGAGCATGGTGAACAACTTCCGGGTGCAGCAGCCTCTCTGCGGTCGCACCGTCCGCTCCTCCTTCACTCCCTTCCTGCAGGAGGCGCCGTCAGCTGAAGGCGACAAGCAGCCCCACTGACGCCGCCGGATCCATTACACACTCCTCTCACACAGTAACACACACACACACACACCATGACCACCTGTTCATGCAGTGACCGTACCAAAAGTACCTTTACTCTGTGATCGACTGTCCAAACTCTCACAACCAAATGTTTGAAGCAGAAAACGTATTTTTAAATAGAAGAGTAGACATTTTAATATAATTTCAAGTAAACAGTAAACTACTTGACATGCAGGATGTAGGGATGCTGGTTAGATTTAATTTCTTTATATATTTCAGATTTTGGTTTGACCACCAATGATGAATAAGGGACAATTGCTGTGGGAAAAATACTTTAGTTTTATTGATTTTTTATTAACATGAATCATATTTATTGTATGTTTACCATTCGTTCAGTTACTGTACACAAGTGCTGTGCTGTAAAACTGAGCTGCAGGTTAAACAGCGCAGTCAGCACTACAGCAGCCTGCTGGAGCTGCTGCTAGTTCTCCAGCAGAGTTATCAGCTTGGGAACGTGTCTCTCGAGCAGAAACTCACCATGTTCTTAATATCATCAAAGGTTTTGTACCGCAGTGTTTTAAAAATCCTTTTGTGACTGTTAAGTTGTTGGGTTAATTGTTGATTTTTCTCATTTGACTTAAATAAGATGATCAGAATGTATGTTTTCTGACTCTGTTACGGAGAGATTATACCATCTGCAGTATGTCTGACATTCAGAAACCTCCGACCCGTGCAGCAGAGTTCGAGCTGAGCTCTGCTGAGCCTTGGTTTTATCTACGCAGAGCTGTCAAATACGTTACTGAGGTTACTGTAGCGCATACGTGCATTTGGGGACGATTTACATTGAAATTAGCAGCTTTTCTTTACACTAGTACCATAACCACAGTGCCTCCCAGTGTTCTCTGTTCACACACGCACATGCACTCAACAACACATCTATCAGCATGAAACGTATCTCTCTTCCTCAAGAAGCTGTGGTGCGGCTGCAGAGGTTAGTCCTCAACCCATTCCTCTCATTGTGGAGAACTGGAAAGTGAAATGAAATCAGCAGAGCTTCCACGACAAGCCGCTGCGCTTCTGCTGTTGAACACGGTCGAGGAATTTTGTAAACCTGGAAACGAGCCTCAGGTCGCCCGATCGAACCATATCTGGAGGGATCAGCTGTTTTCTTCAGTCTGTCTGGTTATGCTGGTTTTCTGACAGATCAGACGCGATTGGACAAATCGAGTTTTACTGTTTTGGTTTGGGAAGTGGCTTACAGAGCAACACCTGTTGTTGTTATAGTGAAATGTCGACTCTCTGGACTGGTCTAAACTAATACTCATCTTATCTTCTCTTAGTAAATAAGTCAGAAGCACACAGGATTGTACCATGAGAAGCTGTGGTAGACCTGTATAATACAGGTGAGACGTGTGACACAGTGGGACCAACTTGCTACTACCTTGTTCTTACAACTACCTTGTTCGTCGCCTCACCCATCACGTCTCGCAAATATGTCTATATCGACTTTTGCGATAGGGAGCCGAGGTCATGACATCACAGCCCGCGTCGCTCTGCTAGCTTCTGGAACTCTTTCATCACTGTTTGTGAGGAAAGGAGAAGCTCGCTGCTGAGATTTACTTCAAACACAGAAAACGCTACAAACACGGTCTCTGCCCTTTAAACGGTCGCTCCGCTCGTTGGTTATTACAGGCAAGGGCTGGATAACACGGACAGTCACAGTACGTTTGACCGAATACCTAACTGTAGTGATGACAGTTAGTGCGTTCCATAGGTGAGTAAAAAGAAATACTACAGTCGGTCTGAGTAGCACAGAAGGTCACATGACTATACTGTAATGTAGCCTCTAAAACTAAAAGCAAAGTACAGATGCTATATTAGAATATTCCAATAACCAGAATCTAGGAGGATGTCTAGTCCCATATCCTGATATGGATATAATATATTACCCAGCTATATTAGTTATCAGAAACAGTGTTCAGTAAAGGCTGCTAAAAACCAGAGATATTACATAAACAATAAAATGCGAGCCACATGACAAACTGTCGAGCAAGGCTCCTGATCCAGTTTTGGATTGTTATTCCCTGTGTTGTTACAAATGCCACCGGAACAGAGTCCCGAAGATCCGGTGTCACTTCGGTTCTTCATTTGAGTTATTTACACTCGTGATGTACCCGACTAGGAGTGTTTTGTAACTAAGGGTAGACTTATGCAACCTTGCGTCACATAAAGAAGCCTGGCAGCCTGGCTCGCGTCCAACGTGAAGTGCACGGTGAATCTTGCTATGCAGCATTACCAGAAAGAGAAAAGGGAGGTTTGAGTAAGAGATTGTGAAAGTGAGACGGGGAGTGAAGCGTTTGACATGATGTGTTGAGTTTATCAGATGTCTGATTTCACAAGTTTGGCTGCAGCAAGGGAAAGTTGCACTTCAAACCACAAAACCGCATTAAGGGAAGTGTATTCGCGCCACTTCTATGATCCACATGTGAGTGTATCCTCCACTGACCTACAGTTGAGTTAAAGCAGGGGTGAGAGGTCACGGCTGTCGATTTTAATCCATGAGTAACAATGCAACTGTCCAAACCGGCCTTCCACCTCTTTTGAAATAGCCGTGCCTCCCCCCTCTGCACCGACGCTAACGTCAGACATCCCACACCCTGCTCCGTCGCCCCAGTAGGTCCTCCGCCGGCTCCCCAGTCGAGGCCTAGCATGAGGCCGCGTGCTAAACAGACCAACTGGAATATATTGAAAAGATCTGACGCTATGTGAGGTTAACTTGAAGCGAAGGCTGCTCTTTTGCTAGATAAACGCCGAAGGGGCCGCGCAGGGAAGGTGGGACGTTTGAGGGTATTCTGGTTTTTTTTCTTTTTTTTTAAAGCAGAAAAGCGTTCCAAGTGTACTTGGCGTGGACTTCGATGATGTGCATCACTAACACTTTGAGGAATGTTGAATGGTTGCTCTTCCTTTCTTTTCAAGCGATGCAATACTGACATGGAAACAAGGGACCCGGTACTGCCTTCATCTTGTACAGCTGTGTTTTACTGATCTATGTGAACTGTGCACCGTGACCTGCCTTCATGTTTCATGACATTTTAGTCATGTTAAGTTACTTTTTTATGCCTTTTTTTTAAACATTAAATGCATTCAATATCAATATATTCCAATACAAATGTTCAGTGTGTGGAAAACGTTTGCTTGAATGGCCTTCCCTTTCAAAGTTGGAGTCAATGATACAGCATCAGACGTGAATTTAAGATGATTTTCATCATAGATGGTTAGAACTCAGATATGTTGCATCTTCAGGAGTTAAAATTGTTGTTTTTGCGTCTTCTCACTGTCTGCCTTTGTAAACAAAAGCAATATGTATAAGGTCACATCATGCTGTGTTATCTTTGGGATGTTTTCGCCTCTGGCTACGTCTTTGGTTGCCTCCCGTAGCTCAGTGTGATGTTTTAGCAGGTGTATGTTGTGCATGCTGTACACTGTATGCAGTTAGTGCATATTTTAGCTGTTTATTTGTCCAGTGGGCAGCTAACATTCCTGCCCTGTGGGGCTTCGCTAGGCCCCTCTCCCCTCCACCTGGATGGCTCTTTATGGGCCCCTGCTCAGCTGTGCAACCAGGAAGGGTTTTGCTTCCAGAGACCCAAGCTCCTCGGGTGGTGGTTGTGACGGGGGTTTGAGGTGGGATGGGGTGTTGTAAACCACTTAACGATGTCACGTGATAAAGCTGTAAAGATGATTTTAAAGAAACTTACCCATTAATAAAGGATGTTCAACAATAAAGTAATGTGTGTGTGTGTGTGTGTGTGAGATCTGTTTACATTTAAACCCGAAAAGGTAAAAAACACCAAACCGAAGTCTGGAACCTGCACAGGTGCTGCTCTACGAACTGTCTTTCTAAGAAGTGTGTACATCACCAGGGTTCCTGCTGCAGACCAGCCTGACCTAATTCCCTCTCCCCACTGATATCTTTGAAGCCCCCTGACACAGAAAGAGGATGTTTGATGGCCCCCACCCAGACGCCTGGGGTCCTTAGGGCGGGTTGTTTACACACTTTTATACACTGTTACCGCAACCGGTGTGATTCGGGTCTCCACCTGATCCGAACCAAAGAAATGGCGATTAAAGCCGACCCCTCGGGGTGTTTATTGTGCTTGGCTGCGGGGGAGAGGTGCCTGAGTCGACAGGGACACACCAGCTAGTCTCTGCTGGGCTTCCCCCGATTGTATGAATGGACAGACTGACTGGAGACCCCGTAGCTTTGAACTGTAACTGTGTGATTCTAATGTGAAAATCGGCTTTGTAGTAGGCGGGTGAGAAAACGTTTTATAACTGCTGGATGAAGTGCGTCCAACATCGGGACTTCACAAGCTCGTGCTCTGCTTTTTCTGTATTGTAATAAGTGACTGAACGCGATGCTGTAATACCAGAAAACTGTGTTTCTCCAGCATGTGCAAACATTTGACTTCAGTCCTGTTTGAAGTGACAGCCTCGTTTTACAACAGCTAGGAAGGCAGGTTTCAATCACTCCCAACTCTTCATGGAAAGCTCTTTGCGTAGGAATTATAGATTGCTGCTTGTTGTTGGTTCCTGCTCAATATAAAAATCTTAATGAAACACAAACAAATTGTTTTGTCTTAACTCTTTCTGTAAACGTCTGTGCACTGCAGTTTTTGGTAAACTGTGTTTTCTGGGGACTCTTCAGCTCTGGGTTACCACAGATTCAATGCTGTAGTGATTACTTACAGCCACAGTGCGATGGCTGTGGGATCGAGTTTGAGAAGATGAAAAGAAGAAGAAGGCAGGTTCTAATTAGAGAACCCGTCTTCCTGCTGTCCTTCTCTGTTTGAGGGGAATCACTTTAGATCAACATACCTCGAACCCCTCCAGTTCTCCATAGAGGCAGGGATATAAACAGGAACACACAATGTGAGGCCCCTTTCCCTCAGAACTCCGAGCCAGCTGCTCTTCCTCCTCACCTTCCTCCTGTTTTACTCATCTTTGTGCTCTTCAGCTTCTTCTCTGATCTGATTGTTTGGTGTTTCAGATATTTCAGACAAAAGACTTCCACCTATGTGATCAATGTTTTTGACTTTACTGCCAAAGCCGCCTTGTTTGGATGGATCTGTGAGGTCGCCCAATTTTACAATACCGCATTCACACAGGCTGCACTAGATTTCACAGTAGCTAAAATAAATAGTTTCTCTTTATGAAATTGGAACAATGCTTCCCGTTACAGGAGTTTTTCCTACAGGACAATCTGCCTTGGTATGCATGAAAATAAACAAAACTTTGCACAAAGGTCCAGGCCTATAGGTCAGGATTGCCAACATAGGCTGATAGTCTGGTGCTGTTGCAGCAGCTGTCTAAGGTTTAAAACTTTAGACAATCATTGGTGCTGCCGCTTCGCAACTTTCCCCAAAGTGTCGGCTCAAACTCTCTATCACCTCTCCACAGCATGGAGCCTTATGCGCATCCTTTAACTCTCCCAAATTGTATAAAGTTCTTAAAGTTTACTTATTTTATTTTAGATTCCTTATATAAAATAAAATAAATATAACATATACTTATATAAAGCAAAATTCCTTATTTGCTTAATTCTACATTTTTTTTCTCTTTTATATATGTATAAAAAGACACTATACGGCAGAGGAAATGTGTAACTATTGTTATCTCAGTGTAAGTACTGATATAAGCTGGTGTATTAATATTTTTAAAAAAAATAAAAAAAATTTTTAAAAAAATGTTGGCTCAGATGCTTCAAGCATGAAGGCATCTTAAATCCTCTAAATAAAATCTAATCTAATGAAATCTTCTCATAGACGACATACGGTAAGGACTGATCTTAGAGTGTATTAAGATGTTTCACAGTAAAGCGGTCGGTACTGTAGACATCTCCTTTTGGTGATTTGTCTTCTTCATCTTACTCCCTTTGAAAGATGCCAGCAGCAGGGCAATAAGCTGACATCATCACTTTGATATACAACAGTTTGTATGTACATTACTGAGATAAAAAGGCGGAGTGGGTCATATTTAATGAATATGATATACTCTTTACATGTGGTCATTAGATATAAGAGTATATTTAATGAGTATATTTAATGGATATACTGAGATTTTTTATTTTAATTATGTTTTTGGTGCGCTTTTATTTTCCGAAAAGCAACCTGATAGGAAGCTGTTGAATGTTTCTTGTGGACTGCAGGTGCTGTAGGTCTTCCCCTGGCCGTAAGACTCTTACTACCAGCTTCTCCAGTGAACATACACTTAGTTTACTTACCTACCTGGATGCTTCACATGTGATTCCAGCCCACTGAACCTGGGAAAAAAGCTTACTCTAGTAATTATCTCACTCGTTGATTCCATTCAATCCATGTGAGTGGTAAAACCCCAGGACAAGATGTCAAGAGTCAAACAAACTTAACACCGATCAGTTTTACTTTTTCGAAACCAGGTACGAACCCACTTAAGTGAGAGTTCTATTGGCCAATTTTGGTTTTAAACACAGATGTAACAATTTTAGCTTAGATTCTTGCCTGGCCATAGAATGTCTCTATATGCAGACAACATTACGTTGATTATATCAGATTCAGTGTCATACGTCCCTAACACTGTAGAAGGTGCTACGAGAAGTTAGCTTTTCTCTGGCTACAAATGAAACCTGTCTCAATGGGAGTTTTTTTTCCAATCAGTTGTTTCGCTCTTCAGTTTTGATGACCATACTTATCTCCTTCAGGTAGAGTTAATTGTATAAAGATGACTTTTCACTCTTGTTTACTAGATGCAATGACTTTTACATAACTTTTACTTTTTGACAGCTTTACTAATCTGCAGTGAATCTAAATATTACAACGGTCAGACTTATTTAGATACATACATCATCCTCTTCCATTAAGTCAGAGTCAGAGAATTCTAACTAATCAAAAGTCGACGAAGTTTTGCTCTCTTTTGTGCTCCAGATTGCAAGTCTGACACTGTGGACTGTCTTTGCAGCTGTTTAAAGTTTAAAACTGCCCTTCAAAGATGAGCAGAACTGTTCAGAAGCTTGGAACGTGTGTATTTATATATACTCATTAATTATATGGGTATATTTAATGAGTATATATAATGCAAATAATTTTTTTGTTTGTTTTATTTTGGGGTTTTTTTGTATAGTGGCAAATCACAATAATTGTTAATTACGAGAGGACACAAGTAGGTCTTTACCACGGCTATGAAACTCCTACTCCTGTTTCTCATAAAACAGCAGGTAGGCTGTTTGCCGCCGCTGGTAATGCACAAATTTGCCGTTTGTCTCGCTGACGTCCTTGTCATTGTAGGTGAGTTGATTCTTCAAACCCTAAGACACATGTCGTTGGTGGCTGCCAAATGCAACCTAAGACTTATCAGAATGAGCTGAGGAGCCCAGGTGGCTGATGATGCTCACGAGAGAGTAGCGAGTATAGATTAAAACACAGTTACAGAAAGTTGAGAGTAGAGAAGAATTCACAAAACAAAGCTGGAAAGACAGTAAAAGTACCTCTTTCTTCACAGAATATCATCTTTACCTGTGCAGCAATGCTGCGTTCAGGAGTCACAACCAGTTCCCTGGATAAAACAACAGACTCACCATCTTCTCCAGCTTGAAGGAAGGGGTGAACCAAAGGGGTGGAGGAGAATGAGATAGAGGGAACAGGGTCAGATCACAATTGGACAGAAAAGCCAAAAAAAGGCAACTGTTTATGTCAACACCTCACTTTGGCAGAGTCAGTGGGCTCGCCTACAGTGGGAAACAGGAGCGTGAAGGTTTTAGTTTAAATGTTTTCATAGATGATATGAAAATCACTTTGACCATCATTCATAGAAATTGACGTGTGAAGTGTAAAGATGGGGCTTGGGATTGTGGTTGAAATCAGACTGATCTAACCCCAAATTGATCTAATACTACCCTGACCCCAATACAGTCTGTGGACCTTCTGTGAAAGCCCATGAAGCAATGGGTTTTATCATTTCCATTGGAGGGAAAACTTAGTCCCGTCCAAGCTGGGGCAGGCAAAACATTTGAGTGAACGTACTTTACCTATCTATATCTATATCACGTATGATTCCAGCCCACAGAACCCAGAGAAAGGCATAATGCAGGAATCATCTCTCACAGTGATACACAACTGAGAACTGAGAACATACAACATTACCAACTATGAGCTGACAGGAGACAGGTGCTAAGCATATTGCAGGTAACACAATAACCCAGAAAATACCGACCTACATTCAAGAATGTCATAAAAACATATATTAATATTTTGTTGGCACACGTTAAAAAATATAATCCCAATTAAAGAAGAAACTGTTTTTACCAGACTTACAGTGGGTTTAGTGGAGTGTTTTGATTTTGTTTACTGCCGTTTTAAATCATTTGCTGCTAGAAAACAAAGCTTCATCATTAACCTTAAAGACAACGCCATATTAAATGGATTAAATGCTGCCTGTGCATCTCCCAGGCCTCCCCCAAAAACACTCGAAATAGCCCACGCACACGTGCGCACTCAAGTTATTGAATTGTGGGTTGTGGACAATGTTGGGTGGGGGAATTGTTTATATGTTTGTGTGTTTGTGATTTTAAGGTCAGCCTACAAGACAAATTCCCTGGGAGAGAAGCTGGAAACTAGATGTTAATACAGCTGCCAGGGCGGGACCTCTCCCACGCCCACAACACGGAGTCGCGTCTTTGTTTATGAGCATTTTCCCATCGGCGCCGCGTTCCCTCGCATATGGCCAACTTGCTTTGTTAAAAAAACATAATCCTATCCATTCATCAGAGTGGGAGGTCAGATTACCAGCTGGAATAATGTGAGGAACTGTTTTACATTCATGTTTTGTGTGGTCAGCACTAAGCTAATTCAATATGACAAGAGGCAGTACTGTAAAAGGTGCCATGTGAGGAATTCTTGCATTCATTATGAGACACTAGAGGACAGGACTGAGAACTGAGGGTCAGCCCCCAGACTCTACGCTGGATTACAGTGGGCCAATGGACCTTGTGGGGAGACCTGTTGGATTTTTCATGACACACAGACAGCCACAGCCTGCAGCTCCGTTGAAAATGGAGCCTGTAACACACGCAAACAGGAGGGACAAACCTGCAGAGAAACAAAAAGCAAAGACTGAAGAAGAAACATCAAGTGGATCTCCCATCAAAAAGCATACATGGTATGGTATGAATACAAAATACATACCATGGAAGCCCGTTTACCACCACTGTTATGAAAAAATAATCACATAAGTCATTATTATTGGATTGAAGTGTATTGAAAGTGTATTGAAATAATGAGTTATGTCTCAAATTACTGAGTTAATATGTGAAAATAATGACTTGCTTGTTTTTATATTCGTTTAAGTACGTTTCTCATCATCATGACTTACTGTGTGAGTTCCTGTGTGATGAAAATGGTCTTTCATATCATAAAATATCATCTGTGTTTCTGCATTTATAGTTTCAGGTTTGGATTTATTCAGTGCGTGACACATTTTACATGTGCAACACCATTTCACATGTGACATATCCACATATAGGTACATTACGTTTTACATTTCGTCAGCCTAATGGCATATCTGCCTAACTCAAATTCAATCCAAATGAGTTAGGCAGATATGCTATTAGGCTGACGATTTAAAGACCAAAAACAACAGCGTGGTGATCCGCTTTCCCCGCCCTGTCTGTGGCAGTCAGCACTGACTCCATTGGTTACATTGATACTGAAGAGCTAAAGCTTAATATGTAATATATAGACGTAAGATTAATGGTTTCATTTTTGTGAATGGCTCAGCATTCTCTATTCCAAAACAGTTCCCAAACAAGCAGCGTGAAACTGGGACTATTTTCAGCTGTGGATTAACACATGTCCGGTGAGTCCTTACAGCTACAGGACGGCACGTGTGGAATTGGCTCTATATAAATGAAGGTGCTGATGTTCATTCTGAGGAACATGACACCCAGCGCAACCGTGTTGGTGTATTTCTATTAGATTTTGGAGCATCTCAGGTATGAAATACTCCAGAACCCCATACAGACTGCAAGAACATCCATGCTTGCTGTTATTCTATTATAGCAATTATTTTGTTATCTCGAGAAATGCACTTATCTTAAGATAATGAGACAAACATCCTATAATTATGAAAAAATGAATGGTCATTTCATTTTTTTATATATATATATATATATATATATATATATATAATATTTATCATCTATGATATCATTTATCATAGATCCCGAGCATCATGCCAGTATGCACAGATGGCATCCCAACACCTAGAGGAGTAACGGTGCTGATCAATGCACCAGAAGTTAATTTGCTGATGCCCTAACTTCAGATCATCACTCTTAAGTATCTCTCAATGAAAAGGAAATAAATCTTCCATCTCCTCAGTGGGTGTGGGTGTGACCATTTTTTATTTGACTTCACATGGCATCCACTACATTAGCTTAGCCATACCTATAGGTTAAGTGGACACCTATTGGGGTCATTAGGTACAGTGGGACAACTCGACATCAAACTTCTGAAAAAAGCAGTAAACAACCAGTTGTGTGAACTCTAGATGTGAGTAGAGCGTTTATTTCGGTGCTATGTTGGCTTTAACAATATTGATTCAAAGTCAGCCTCCCACAGTGTCCTTCATTTGTTCCCATGTCTCCTGGGGGCCTGTGGGAGCTGCTGCGTTACGAAGACAGACAGACATGGATTAAGGTATATTTGATCTGTGGCTCGACCTGAGATGAAGGTCCTGCATTCTTCAGGCTTTCTTTAGATAATATGAGAATGCACCTTTAGGCTGGATTTGGCCAATAATATGGACCGTGTCCACATAGAGGACAAAGGAAATTGTCTGCTTGTGGCTTGTGTGTGTGTGTGTCGATGTGTTTCGGAACTATTAAGGGATGGACCAGACTTTCTGAATGGGGGGGGGGGGGGGGGGGCTTTCATAATATAATACACCTCTTCAGACCTACTGGGACTATTATGGTTATTTTATTTGTATACATTGTATGCGTGCGTCTCATTGTGATTAGTCAGCAGCAGGACACGGCAGCGCTTCCAGTTTCAGCTGTGAAGTGGTTCATGGTGGACAGCTGATGTTTTAATGTGCTTGTTTGTCTGTTGACGAGCCTGAGGGACTGGCACGGGGGAAGGTTCGACAGTCTGCTGTCAGAGTCAGATTGCAGTGAGTCTGGTGTGTGTCTGTCCTGGATGGAGTCCCGGCGCATGCTTTTAAACTCAACCAGAACATTGACTTCGGTCTCCAGATGCTCCCACATGACCACTCTTGACCGCAACACTGTCTAGTTCCCCTTTCAGATTTGCCACTCTCCTGAATCTTTGCAACACGATTTGCCACTACTTCCCGTGGAGCGTCCTTTATTGTCTAATAAAAAGTGTAACGGGTGCAGATGGTTAAGCAGCACTTATGTGTGTTGCTGTGTTTGGATGTACCCTGGCAACGCAAACTCTTCCATTAACTGCTTCCATGCTTGTCTCACCTCATTTCTTTTATTTACTGCTCTTCACCACATGACCGCCTGAAATTCTAGACTGGTGGCTTCAACGTGCACGTCCGTATTTGGTAGAGAAGCACTTTATAAAGTACAGTTTTAACGGGAAGCCTTTCCACTGCACCCGTCTTGCAGTTAATCTCTGAAAAGACTAATTAAAGCAATCAAATAACAGGTGTTATGTGAAAACGAGTGGGTTTTTTAACATGCCGTGGGGGTGACAGAAAGAATGTTATGCAATTGGGTGGGTAGCGTGGTTTCAGGGGGCCTCGAAACACGACACTGGAAGCACGAATGATGAAAAGGCATGCGGACAAGAATAATAGCTGGACCGTACCCCGCGTTTCATCTCTTGCTGCATATTTCTGTTATTTCTCATTCGTGTTTTCAATATTTGCAGATTTCCTGGATTTAGCATAGACTTCTCTTCACAGGACGGGCTTTTAATCTATATTGTGCTTTTGTATATTTGCAGCATTTTAGACTTGGTGCAAGTCTCCTTAATGCGGGTGATGCGATCAGCTCACGTTAGGACGTTTGGGGGAACATTTCAACACGTTCGGTTTGTCTGTCACGACATATGGTGCTTTAGTACTATCAGACTGGGTGATGACTGATCTCAAAACTGTTAGGAACCAGTTTTCCAGCTAAAAATCGATGCTCAATAAGCACCGGCGCGACTGTAGCAACGTTCTGATGGTTAACTTTCGATTCACTTCCATATTCAAATGTTGAGTTTTCAGACTGCAGGCTATGCACATTGGGCTATAAAATAACGAGAAGGATGGACCAAGTCCATAAATGACACAAGATGTTTTGAATCCTCATTCCTGTAGGGGCTTCTCCTTGGGCTATTTAAAGAGTCTCTGTCTGAGATTTCAACACCGTAAAACCAGTCCAGCTGGTTTGGGGTGCTTGCCTGGAAATGTTAATAGATTCCTTATCACTGAGTGGCTCTTGCTCCTGTGCTGTATTGCTGACATTTCCTTCCTCGTTTTATGCTTACACGATACCATGTAAGACCCGGTTGTGGTTCGTCACGTGAAGCCATGTGGTCCCACAAACTCGGAACAGAAGAGGTGGGTGGGGGGGATTGTGGGATGAGGAAGTGTACGCTTGAGGGGACACTACCATCGTCCGCCGCTGGAGGGCGGAAGAGACAAACCTGATGCGGGCATTAGTGAGGAGACGCCGATCTGAAGCAGGGGCTGGCCTTGATGGAGGAGGGCCATCATGCCAGTTTCCACGGTTTCTTTGTACGCGGATAGAGTAGAGGGACGAGAAAGCACGCTGCTCTGACTTAAACCCACACACACACTCCGCGTGGCTGAGTCCGACTGGCATCAGACCACACATCGGACCTAACGTACATAGGAAGGGCAGACCGGCCACAGAGGGAGAAAGGCGGTAAAGTGGGAAGCTTTGTGAGGAAGAAGCAAGAGGAAACTTAGACAACGATGTCGGGGTTGAAGAAGAGGAACTCCAACTCTTCGGCAGACAGGGAGGAGGACAAGCAGGTCACAGAAAGGATGCTGTCCCCGGGCAGCGGTGGGGATAAGGGGGACTCTAACCAGGGTGGAGCACCGGTTAGCGACACCGAGAGCCCCAACAACGCCGTCGGAGGAGAGGTCGCCCTGAAGAGGACCATCACCCTGGTGAACGGGGTGGCCATCATCGTGGGCACAATCATCGGCTCGGGCATCTTCGTTACACCGACCGGAGTGGTGAAGGAGGCCGGCTCGGCCGGTCTGTCCCTGATCGTGTGGGCGGTGTGCGGGGTGTTCTCCACGGTGGGAGCCCTCTGCTACGCAGAGCTGGGGACCACCATCACCAAGTCCGGCGGAGACTACGCGTACATCCTGGAGGTGTACGGCTCCCTGGTGGCCTTCCTCAAACTCTGGATCGAGTTGCTCATCATCCGGCCGTCCTCACAGTACATCGTCGCCTACGTCTTCGCCACCTACCTCCTCAAGCCCCTGTTCCCCGTGTGCCCGGTGCCCGAGGAGGGGGCCAAGCTCGTGGCCTGCCTCTGCATCCGTGAGTATCCGAGCCGAGGCGAGCCACGCTGCCCAGGATGATGCAACTTTAGGCGTTGCTGTGTTAGTCGCTCCGGCGGTAGCAACTAGACTGTATTAAGTTACTTCCTGTGTGTTTGTGTGCGTGTTTGTTTGTGTTGGTCTGTGAAAACGAGCAGACACCTGTGTGACTATGGGGACCCTTCGCAGGCGGGATAACCCACTGACTCATCTCTCTCTCATACACACACACACACACACACACACACAATTTAGATAAGCAGCCACTGTTGCGGTGTATGACGGACCACGTGTGATTTATGCGAAAGGCTCATACTCATCCTGTAGACAGAGCAGAGAAAGACTGCCGCGTTATTACATCAGGGCGTGATGATGGAAGGCGCGCACCTGACACCCATCAGAACAATCTAACCTCATTTAATCATCCATATCCTTATTTACCAAGTTAGATTTATCGGATGCGCTTAATTTAAACGTCTTTTCATAAAAAAATCGATTTAATCCATTTTTCGGCGTGACTCAAATCTGATTATGAAAAACTTTTGGGTCTGACAGATTAAAAAGACCGCGTGGTTCAACAACATTTATAAGTGCAGGGTATTAATAATCTGTCCAGTTTAAGAGGGCGAATGTTCAGATTCACCCCAACATTCCTATATGCTATTAATATATTTTATTATCAGCAGGGGGCGGCTGCAGCTCCTGTTATCTGAGACCACACTGCAGGCTCTGATCGCACAGGTGATCGTACTGCGTGTTTAGATATTATTTCAGACATTCTCAATAAATGATCGTTCGGCACCGATGGTGTGGTATTTGTCAGATGTTAAACTGTGAAGCCAAAGCCTGAGAGTTGGATTGAAAGTATTAGGTTTAAACCAAAAACATTAAAGTGAATTTAAGATCCTCGAGTGCTGTTTGGCTGTTGGCTGAAAATACCGGTGGAACTGATTGTGCTTCACAAACACATTGTTTGTTCTTTGTTTGCTATGGAGCCTTAACAAGATTAACTCTGGATTATTAAGTGCTTTAGTCTGTTGGCTCCAGTATCTGGTCCTACTTGTTTTCTTCGACCTCCATAGGAGAGTGTCCTCCCTTTCACCTCACGCACTCCAACTCTGTCCGTATACATGATTCCACGTGGCGCTGTTAATGTGTATGCATGTATATTTATGTGTGTGCGTGTATGCGGTGCCAGCTAGTAACCCTAGTACCTAATCTTCAGATTGACTGAAGGCTAAATCCTGACTGGGACCACATGACGAAGCCGTGGACTGGCTCAGTTATCTGTGCGTGTATGTGTGTGTGAATGCCTTTGGTGTAGGCAGTGGGGTGGTCAGGGTCACTGTGGGGCTGAGAGCCAAATCGTCACATGCATACACACCAACACACACACGCATAGCTCCATGGGTCTATTTTGGTCATTGTTCCATTTGACCTGTTTCTGTGGGAATTCGTGTAATTCAGGTTCATGTGTCTGTGTGTGTGTGTGTGTGTGTGTGTGTGTGTGTGTGTGTGTGTGTGCAGGAGTCCGCCCGCGCACACACACATCTGTATGCATGTGCACACATCATACAGAGTATGTGGCCGAGCTTTAGCCAGTTGTGTGTGTGTGTGTGCGCGCGCATGCTCGTGTGAATTCGGGCACCAGCCTCTGCGTGTGTGCGTGTGTGTGTGTGTAAAAGGAGGTGTGTATCCAACCCTCTACTGTAGTCAGGCTTCCCTCCCTCTTTGTCTTGGTCTCTTTAACACAGAGCCTCATTGTTGCTCAGTCTCGTCTTTCTGTTGTGGCCCCGACCTAATTTAGGAGTTCTGAAGGGACCTGCTGCTTTAGTTAATCGCTTCTAATGGGGTCCAGAGTTAGGGGGCCGCTTCAGCAACCCTATTAGTGTGTGCCCGTGTGCGTGCCCATGTGCGTGTGTTAACGTGCAGGAGGAAGTGGTTCCTAACACTGTACATGTGTAGAGAGAGAGAAGGAGGAGGGGGCGGGAGGATTTTATACGCTTAAGAATTTGTTTACCATCTCTGTGAATTCCTGTCCCGCTCCCAGAATGCTTTGGGAGCTACAAATACACACACACACGCGCGCGCTCCTCGCACACTACATTTTCACAAGTGTTGCAGGAAAACATTGTTCAAAGTTATTTCGACCTTGGAAACAGATGCAGAGAAGAAAGGCGAGTTGGGTCCTCATGTGCGCAGTTTGCTAAACGGCATCAAGCAGAGCGAGTGACATGTTGCGGTGGAGTAGGCGCAAGCGTCATTCAGCGTGTGCAGTGTTGAGTCGAAGCCGTGCAAAGGGCCCTTTCATGTGGTTGACAGAATCCAGGCACAGCGAAGATCACTTTTACAGTCTCTCTCTCTCGCTAACTCTCTGTCTTTGTCTCTCTCTCTCTCTCTCTCTCTCTGCAGTCTTGTTGACGTTCGTGAACTGCTACAGCGTGAAGGCGGCCACCAGAGTGCAGGACTTCTTTGCCGCGGCGAAGCTCCTGGCGCTCGGGCTCATCATCATCATTGGCTTCGTCAAGATCGGCCAAGGTACCGCACGGGCTGCCTGAAAGAACACACACACACACACACACACACACACACACACACACATACACACACCATCCATGGGCTTCCTGTTAGAGGAACCAAAGAATGTCCAGTCCACAATGTCCGAGGCTCCTGGTGAAAGAAGGTGAGTTTCGATGAGGATGTAGGCAGACACGATTTGTCCTTTGTTCGTGCAGATGCCAGTAAAATAGCTGCTGGCGCACAATCGATAGGTGTGGTCATATATGCAGCAGGTGAGCAGGTCAGTTCCTGTTCAGCCTCCCGCACTGGGGCCGAAGCCTGGTTAAGGCCGTGACGTGTCTGTAGCAGCGCGCAGTCTACTCGTTAGCTCCGAGGCGCCTGAGTCACGGGGACAGTATGTTAAAACAAGCGAGAGCTCGCGTCCCAATCGCTAGAAGCCATTGGAGCATTAATAGTTTACTGAAGAAGGTGTTTCTCGTTGTGACTAATACATACAGGAACTGGGCTCAGGGAATGAAACCCTGCCCCCTGGAGGATGACAGTGGAATCCCATCCGAGACTTCGGGGATCACCGGGTTCATGTCACAGAAATTAGACTGCAGCCGTTCGCGGTTCTAAATATTGAAGGTGGCATAATACCCTTTCCGCTTCATTTGCTAACACACAGGCTAACAGAGCCCCCCCCCAAACAACCGCTTCCTGCCTCTGTGTGTGTGTGTGTGTGTGTGCGTGCGTCTGCTGCCTCTCTTCCTGTCTGCAGCGAGGCTGCCGGCTGCTGAGGGGAAACTCACTAGAAGTGGAATCGGCGCGCATGTGCCGAATGTAAATGAGCCGGCGCGAGACACAGACTGGATGTAATCACTAACAGAGCAGTGTTTCCGGATCAGCAGCTTTGTCAGGGTAATGAGTTTGAAGGAGGGAGGAAAAGGTGAAATGTCAGAGTTTAAACCGAACCGGAGCTCGTGCAGACAGAGGGGCTGGCTGTGGAGAGCGGCTGACCACACCAGCAGCCTGTATCCAGCTGTGTGACACCTCCGTCTGGAGCACAGAGCTCACCTGCGACCTTCACGGCCTTTCACCTCACACCTGACCAAGGTGAGCTGGGGTGTAAGGCTCGGCTTTGAAAAGCTGCTCAGTCTCAGTTTAACTCGAACTGCAACACCAAACCTCCAGAACAACAATCGACAACACTGCGCGCATTCAAAAGAGCCGAGGAGCATGTTGTGACTCTGATTTATGCAGCCCAGTCGTTCTCGGCCTAATCCGGTCTGCTGAGAGCTACAGATCAATCCCTCTTCATCGCACCCACACATACGTCACATACGTGCATAGTGGGCAGACAGATAGACTGCCTGTTTGTTAGGAGGTCGTAGATCACCGGCCTCAGATCAGCTGACTTGTGGGCAAACAGGATCTCAACAGTGACCGGGATTCAGAGATTCTCCAGAAAGAGATGAAGGGAAGGAGAAGGAGGAGGTCAGGAGGGAGGGAAGATGGGAATGAAAGAGAGCGAGAGAGATTTGCATTATACACTGAGAAAAAGAGAGAGAGAGCGTAAAGCAGAGAGATGCAGGAAAATGGTTCGTCGCTGGCAGAAATCAGTAGCAGAGGTCATCGACCTCAGGTAGAGGTGTGGTTTCAGCCGAACCTGCCCGAGCAGCTGACGTCGAAACAGCATGGCCGCTACGGTAAAGATCCATGTTCTTAGTGTCCTGAAACATCTCAGCGTACGTGGTTTTGTCCCGGACTTGTTCCTACAGCAGGAGATTCCCCAAAAGCACTAAAGTATTAGTCACCCTGCACCAAATTCAGTCAGGACTTGTTGCTAAAGTCAGGACTTGTTGTCCTTCCCATTCACGTGAATTCTCCCTATTGGGAACTGATTTTTCTGATTATCCCGACGCCACATGTGCAGGGTTAGTTGCAGTTCTTAGTCTGGTTATCAGTGAACTTTCCCCTTTAAAATCAGCAGCAGTCTCAAACCAGGCTCCGTTGTGGACATTGTTCCCTGACTTTGGTAGTCATGTAAGAAGCTAAGACCTTTCTCAACCCATTAAATTGACTTCAGGAATACGTTTTTGAATCTTATTTAATTGAATTACTATTTTTTTTCCCCTTTATTTTATTTGTTTTTCTGAAATGGGTGCTGTCTGTCCTCAAGTTTCCCACGATGAATTGCAGGTAATGTTATTTTCTTCCAGCAGTTCCAGTTGAAGCTCGAGCTGATCTCGCTTGTCTCTTCGGTAGAAACTGTCTGTATCCGCCCTCATTCTTTGGGTGATCTTAATCCCATTTTTTCAAACCCAGCCTGTCTGATACCTGCTTGGGTGTTTATCCAGAGTAATTCTCCTCATTTGTCGTTTTAGCCCCGCGCTAAGTGCTGTTTGAAGAGCGAGCTTTTCTGACGCCGTGCGGCCTCGTGCAGCGCCCTTACATCTCAAACACCAGTCGTTTCCCTCGTAGCGCCTGTAATAACTGTTTGACTGCGGCGTCTCAGATTATCTGGATTTAGACAAAGACTGGCTGCGTGGCTGTGATTACATCAACAAGCTCACCTGACGGGCTGCCTTCACTGAACCCCACCGCAGCTGCAGCGCGGGTTAGTCCGTGTATTTTAGCAGATAGGGCACTGTTATTGTTTAACCAGCCATCTGACCAAAGGAGAAATGTTACTGCATTCCTGAAGTTTATTAATCATATGAACATGGAAACGTTTTTAAAAAGACTGCAGTTTCACGCCAATGACTTGTGTGAAACTTTAATTTTGTTTATTTAGATTTTTAATGAACTGATTTCATATGATCGTGCAGAGATACAGCTGTTTCTGGCTAGTCGCCATGGTGATAAATGCTAAAAGATAAACCGAACTGACACCCCACACACTCTGCTCGGCCTTCCCATTCGTGCGTGCGCTCATGCAGCTCCGTGGCTCATGAGGTCAGAGTCTGCCGGCGTCTCAGATTAGAGGACACTGTAATCTGATTAGCCGCGGTAATCCGCTGCTTTCTCAATCTGACACCTGCCCGCAACGGTGCGCTCACAGAGACGGGTGTCTCGTTGGCCGACCACACAAACGCACCTGTGATTTACTTTGGTTTCACCTTGTCACAATTCGTCTGCGATGCCGGGGATTTCCCTCAGCCTTCGTTATCAATCCAGAACTAACACTGTTTAATTAATGAAACGCACACAGTTGGCGCAGTTACACTTACAGGCTGCTATTTCCTCCTTTCTACACGCTGAAGTGGTTTTCAGCTGCTGGTGTGCGCCAGATCCGCTCTGCCTGAGGTCTTCATGAATGAAAGGTGTGTGTTTGTGCAGTGGGAGGGTTCCTAAGCAGACTTCTGATGAGCAAACAGTCGAAAACGTGGAGGACTCCATTCATTCCAGCCTGAAGAGCACGACTAATCCATGGAACAGCCTCGGCTTCACCTGATCCACCACCTCTGCAGGCTGAGTCACTGCTTAATCCACTAAAGGCCGGTTTCTTATCTTATCCAAATTCACTGTGCGCGCCCAGTACCTGCACCGATCAGGAGGGCCGCGGAGGCTTCATTGTCACAGAGAGCGTGAATCAGAGCAGCGTGCGATCCTTTCAACCGCTCTGTTTCGCTGCAGCCGTAGTCTGTGCAAATAACAGAGGGGGCAGCTGAAAGGCTGACAAAACTGGAAACGAGAGATCGGCTGAAAGAACATTTCCGTTGGAGCGCTTGAGCCGCGATTAGCCTATCTTAGTATGAAGGCTTGAAGCAGAGGGAAACAGCTAGCCTGACTAACTCAAAGGTTCAAAACTACACCAGTAGCAGATCGTCCAGGTTATTAAAAAGTATTTTTTTAGTTTAACTGCATATTGTCTTTTCTTCATTTGGCTGTTTCTGCTGCGATGAAACACGATGCTCAGCTCATCAGCTTGTAGCTCCGCACGTTACAGCATTAAGCATCAACAACGCTGACGCAGAGTGTGTAGAACAGGACGATAGATCAGTGAGTCATTGTTATCTTAAAAGCAGCTTAAATCCATTTAGTGCCTTGTTAAACTTACGAGGCCAGAAGCAGGAACTCAGGTTGTCCTGTATTCAGACTGTGCTATGTGGGTGCACCTTTGCAGCGACTGAGTGTGTGTGTGTGTGTGTGTGTGTGTGTGTGTGTGTGTTGCATGCATATTTCATTGTGTGAGCGTCTCTCTTTCACCGCCTGGCACTGGTATCATGTGACCAGCTCGGGAGTGTTTCCTGACCAGCATCGTGGAAAGTGATGGAGGAGTAACAGAGGCAGGAATAAAGCAGTAAAATTTCAGATTATACCAATGAAGTCGCCTTCAGGGTTCACACATCTGTCTGTTTGCCAGGAGTGCAGTAACTGGGCGTTTCCCACGCTGCACTGTGGCTTAGGGCTAACCCTCCCAGTACCAACACGGCCCCGGGTCGTTGGTTTAGCAACCGTCGCCGTGTCTGAGAATGTGTGTTCCGTGTTGTGGGGCGCAGGACCGTCAGGAATGTGGCACGGATCCCCCCTCAAACCGGCCTCAACCCGGAGGTCAGAGAAGAGATGCTGTGATCAAAATGTCATAACTCCTCCACCCACCCCACCCCCCCCGGACTCTCCCATCACTTAAACCACAGCTGCCCTGCCCTTGAGCAAGACAGTAAACTGCCAGCTTTCCTCCGTCTGTCCAACCCTGCTGTTTGTCTGTCGTGCGATCCTGTCCCCGCCTCGGGTCGCTACACAAAGCCTCGGTCGGCTTCGCTTATTGACCGCCTCAGCCCGTCTTAACTCCGTTACAATCAGTCCTTCACTGATCCGCATGCTGAGACAGATTTAAGCCCCCCCCCCTCGGGTCCAAAGGCTTTTCGGTGTGTCTTGGTCTGCGCTGGCCAAACACAGATCATTGTTTCATTTATTATCCCATATTTCAGGTTCCCCAGACTGGCTGGCACTTGCCCGCAGAGCAACAATGCAGACAGACGGATTTGGGCTGGTTTTTTTTGTCTTCAAGGGGCGTTTAACTGCTGGAGAGATGGGCTTGTCATAAAACTGACCAGAGAGAAGGTGCAAAGAGCAAGAAACGACAGCGAGCGCCTGGCCTCAAACTTTCCTATATCACTGCTAAACAGGGCAGAAGAAGAACTGATTCATATTCGATCCGTACTGCACGGTCTGACGTTGGGCCCCTAATCTCAATCCAACTGTCCACGGGGGGTGGCGTCCGAGGGAGGGAAAGAGATCATCATCATTTGACACCCACACTGTAATGATCTAACGTCAATCACGTGCAGAGTTCCCATATAACTCCGCTCTCTCTGTCCGTTCTCCAGGCGACACAGAATACCTTCTTCCCGAAAATTCCTTCGAGGGGACCAAATCGGAGTTCGGTAACATCGGCCTGGCGCTCTACAGCGGCCTGTTCGCCTACGGTGGCTGGTGAGTTTGGCGCGTCGGCCTTCCTGCACGATCAGGTCGGAAAACCAATTTCGGATCTGACAAACCAAAACTGTGTAATTTGGTGGAAGTTTGGGACGTATCAAACCGAAGATCGTCGCTTTAGGTGACAAATTCAGTTACGAGTCCGATTAGACTCCAGTGAATATCCAGCATTCCCCTTTGTTGTAGTCTTTTTCTAAATAAAGGCATATTTATAAGTTAGTGGGGATTTAACTCGTCTGACATTTAGAGTTTAATACAGAACAGCTTTATTTTGCAACATCCGTTATATCTGCTGCTTCATCTGCTTCCAGGAACTACTTGAATTTCGTCACTGAAGAGATGATCGAGCCTTACAAGTGAGTGTCGGCGTGTGCCTTGCACGTCTCTGTGGGAAAACGCAGAGGAGGGATCGATGGTGGGGGTTTTGTAACCAAGAATGTTTGTGCCTCTCCCTCAGGAACCTTCCTCGTGCCATCATCATCTCCCTGCCCATAGTGACAGCGGTGTACGTTCTGACCAACCTGGCTTATTTCACCACCCTCTCTCCTGAGCAGATGCTCGTCTCCGAGGCCGTTGCCGTGGTGAGTGTTCACACTGGGCTTGTTTGGCTCTGGACGTGCTCTGCTCATAGCAGACGAAGGCTCCAGAACACTTGAAACTCATTACACCGTCCACTTTTATGCAGTGCAAACTGCTCCACGTTAGAAACTTAGACTTAGACTGGACTTTTTATTACATCTGTGCTCTGTGTGTGTGTGTGTGTGTGTGTGCGTGCGTGTGTGTGTGCGTCCTGCAGGATTTTGGCAACAAACACCTGGGTCCGATGGCGTGGATCATCCCGGTGTTTGTGGGTCTGTCCTGCTTCGGATCAGTCAACGGCTCTCTGTTCACATCATCCAGGTAACATTTAAGCGCGCGTGGGAGCTCAGCGACCCCAGCATCCGGACTTGTTGCCATGGGAACAAAGCGCATGCGTTGTAACAGTTTATTTGCTCGTATTCAGGGTCCGCGTCTTTCCTTCCCCCCGTCAGGTTGTTCTTCGTGGGTTCCCGGGAGGGTCACCTGCCCAGTCTGCTGTCAATGATCCACCCCACCCTGCTGACCCCGCTGCCCTCTCTTATATTCACTGTATGTTGATGTAAAGCAGCAGTTTGCATTACTTTACTGGAAACAAATGACTGTTGTGCAGCTTTTATGTCAGAAACATTGTTTTTCACGCCTTACTGCCTCTCTCTCACGCCCTCCAGTGCTTGATGACGCTGCTCTACGCCTTCTCCAACGACATCTTCTCCGTCATAAACTTCTTCAGCTTCTTCAACTGGCTCTGCATCGCCATGGCGATCGTCGGGATGATGTGGCTCCGATATAAGAAGCCAGAGCTGGAGCGACCGATCAAAGTAAGCCACGCTCGTTGGAGTCGGCCTGTCAGAGCACAGGACAAAGGGGTTTACTGACACATGGATGACACACTCGCGTGACTTTTCCTACGACGATCGTGAAGACGCACACGCAGAACGTTGGCGGCGAGTGGACATGAAAGTCTCACTGGGTCTTTGTCACCATCGAGTCCCACTCGAGTTAGCTTCGGCAGCGGGAATGTTTCCTCTTTGTCTCATGCAGCCAACAAAGATCCATTCAGCACATGAATAGAGACTGATCACAGATTAACAGGCAGAAGGGAAGCTGGATGCTTGTCAGCTGGTGTTGAGGCCTCCAGGGTAGTGTGTGTGTGTGTGTGTGTGTGTGTGTGTGTGCCTACTTACAGAGGAAGAGCACTATGCCTCCTGACTAAACCAGTTGCTGCAGGACTCCCCGACACACACAGAAGACCATTGTGCCACTGTTGCACTTTGTTTGCACGTGAGTGTGTGTGCTTTCACGTGTGATACTGTGTGTGTGTGTGTCTGTGTGCGTATCCCTTATTAGAGTCTGATGGCTCTCCTGACCGTACTCATCTGGCACGCCGTTGTGTGTCAGCGAGAGGCGGGGTCTGATGGTGCAGTGAAGTGAACGGTGGGGCCGATAGATCTGTTGGTGTGCGTGTGTGTGTGTGTGTGTGTGTGAGTGACTGAGTGGTGGGACAGTGACGCCACTGTCTGTCTGCTGACCTCCATCTCTCTTTCACTCTCCCACTCTATTTCTTTCTTCTTTCTTTGTCTGTCACATTCCTGCTGCTCAACACGTTTGCTGCAGAGCCGCTGCAGAACGACGCCACGTACTAATTGATGCCTCTGGTGCAGAGATCGTGTGCATCAGCAAATATATGTTCAGTCTACATGATCAAGGGATCATGCCACTTGTTACTGATTAGGCCGACAGCAGCACTCTTCTCAGAGCGCTCTCCACCAGGGTTTGGATCCGGCTCCTCCAACTCAGGCACGAGACGAAATGATAGATTGAATGGGACTGACATTAAGTTCTTCCACAGCAAACTCAGAACACAGATGTCTCAATGTACCTGGCTTTGTGCACAGAGATGTTGTTATGGTTACACAGCAGTGGGACTCTCCAAACTGTTGCCACAGCGCTGTAGGCAAAGGATTTAACTCAAACGTCACCGTGCACTGTATCGAGCATCGAGATTCCCCTTTTACTGTGACTACGGTCGTCTTAACTATGACAAACACAGCCTTAGATCAGAAGCACACGGACAAAGTCTTTCAAATGGCTATAATCAATATTAATATTGAAAAGACCAAAGTGTAATCGCCAACTCTGCAGAGAAAGTCAGCTGTACACTGTATCTACACTCAGCTCAGTCACATTCCGCACGGGGGCGGATGAGCTGGCAGACACGAGTAATTCAATTCATTTTCATAATGAAACTAAAAAAAAACCCCAAAACAGCAGAGCAAGTTAGCTAAATCTGAGCGAGGCAACAACATCAGCGCAGGCAAAACGCTCCACCTCAGGGGTGGGTGGGTGGGGTCTTAAGTAGCCGTTATGTGGTGGTCTCACTATCTTCATAACTGATCTCACTGCAGTGCTCTGAGGCACAGATAAAACCGTGCTGGGGGAGAACAGGAGGACAGGACATCATAAGGTCCTGCCTCAGTAACGAGACCAATCAACTCAGAGTGAAGTAAATGTGCAGTGAAGTCACTTTCTTACTGATGGTCTGAAGACTGAATATGGCGCTTTAGCTAAGATAGTGTCGGTGATGCGGCAGGGAAAATGTTGCACTGTTCCTTTAAGAGTTGGAACTCTTCTCTCTCGCAGGTGAACATCCTTCTGCCGGTGAGCTTCGTAATGGCCTGCCTCTTCCTCATCGTCGTCTCCATCTGGAAGACGCCGATCGAGTGCGCGATCGGCTTCGGCATCATCGCCACCGGTGTTCCTGTCTACTTTATCGGCGTGTATTGGAAGAACAAGCCCGAGTGGCTGCAGTGGGGAATCTGTGAGTACAACACCTGCGTGATCACCTGTGTGTGTGTGTGTGTGTGTGTGGCTATTTCACCCGACATCGTGGGTAATCATCGCTCTGTGTGTGTGTGTGTTTTGCAGTCTCCACCACCGCCTTGTGTCAGAAGATGATGGAGGTGGTGCCTCAGGAGTCCTAAAAGCCAGCGGCCAATCGGGTTGCACCAACAGTGACCAATGGGCTCTGACATCGCAGCTGATGAAGCTTGACCCTCCTCATCCCTCTCTCTTTCTCTCTCATACGCACGCACACACACACACACACACACACACACACACACACACTGTCTGCTGGGTGTTGATAAGGACCTGATGAAGACAGAAACTAGGCAGGCGTTTGAGGCTACTGTGTCATCATCTTCAACAGTTTTTCTTTTCTTGTTTATGTCGCTGACATATTTGGGTTGTTGTTTCGGAAAAAGACTATGTTTAGTCACTAACTATAATCTGTAGGCTGTACTTCCTTGTTGTTGTTGTTTTTTACAATTCATTTCAATTCATTGTTTT
Source organism: Datnioides undecimradiatus (assembly GCA_008933995.1). Taxonomy (NCBI): domain Eukaryota; kingdom Metazoa; phylum Chordata; class Actinopteri; order Lobotiformes; family Datnioididae; genus Datnioides; species Datnioides undecimradiatus. The sequence goes on along the minus strand of WARS01000054.1, from coordinate 607,029 downwards.
TATTTTATTGGTGTTGCTTTGTGAATGAGTTCATCCCTCATCGGATCCCTGCTGTATTCATCAAGCTGTGCCTTAAGCGTGCAAAGTCAATGTACCCAGTAGCTGCGGAGGCGAGCGTCCACGGTGTCCGAGGCGGCGTTCAGTCCTGAAACGGACCTGCAAACGGCTGTAAACAGAACAATCTGAAGTGGAAGACCTCTGTGACCCAGAGCTTTTTGTTTTTAAACCCTGCAGCCATCCGAGTTGAGCTGTCGCTAAACGGGACACCTTTTGTGAGCTGTACATGAAGGTTTGCAGTTCTTTAGCGCTGTCGGCTCAAAGTCTTGTGCCGACACTCGTCGTCCGACGACGCGGCCGGTCGGTCGGTCGCCGTAACGCTCGGTGTTTGTTTGTCCGATCCCTTTTAGCCCCGCCCTCTGTTGTCTTTGTGACCCGGTGTGGTTTTAAAGTCGTCCGTGCTGCTGCAGGGGGAGTGAGTGAAGTTGAATGAAGATCTTGGCGTGTTGCAGATGTTTCTGTTCTGTTTGTTTTTTTTACATTTTGACAGTAATCAGACTGTTTACAAATGCGTCCCGTCTCCTGTGGGCTGCGGCGTGCAGATGGGCGGTCAGTAAACGAAGCTTACTTAATATTTGTCTGTCCATACTCCTCAGCGGTGGAGGAACCTGAGCTGAAATGATCTGTTGAGTTGTGTTGTTCAAAGCCGACTTGCATTACATATTTATGTCTAAAGCATTACATTGTGGTAAACAGGAGCACACTGTGTACAGTCTACTGATGTCACCTCACGGGGCCTCTGGCTATCGGAGATGAATTGCTACGGTCAGACAGGCAGAGGTGCACATTCCGGGTTCGGAAGTTTGACAGTCACTGAGAAAGTGGGTCAAAATTCAAATCGTATCTATTTTTCCTGCTGCTGATTTTTTTTTTTTTTTTTTTTTTAATTCAGCGATTTCAGTTTCACAGAGGATCAATATCTGGACGTGCTGAGCCTGGCTCGCGCCCCAACCTCCGTCACACCAAGAGGGTCCAAGAGACAGAGATTCAGACTGTGTGCTGAAATAAAGGGGTTAGAGCAGAGAGACTGACTGTGTGTGTGTGTGTGTGTGTGTGTGTGTTTCCCTCATGTGATCCCCTTAACACAGACAGTTCTGGACTAACGGGCACCTGTTACATTTGCCTGCAAACGCTTCACTGTTTAACAGTTTTGTCACTTTCTGTTTATATTTCGGTGAAAGAGTGTGTGTGTGTGTGTGCGCGTGCGTGCGTGCATGCCTGGGCATCCTTACTGTGGGTGGAGGGGGGTGGGGGTGAGGTCAGACAGGATGATGTGAGCAGAGAGGCGGCGGTGGTGAGCTTCAGTCTGCGGAGAGATGCTACAGAGCAGATGGAGAAATAGGAGATTTGTCTTTGTCTTTGTTGTTGTTTTGTTTTTAGTTTTTTTTGGGGGGGGTTATTGTTGAAGGACAGAACGAGCACAGTTTCATATCACAGTATGAACTTAGCTTTCATTTCCCATCCTCATGTTTTGTTCTTACGTGTCCACACGCAGCGACAGTTAGTGCTGCATCATTAACGTCGGCCCTCCTCCCAACAACGGACCAAAACCACGTGCGAGTCGTTGCCGTGGAGACCGCGCCGGTGGATGCAGGAGGGGCCAATGTGTATGTTTTAGAGCTAGGACCTTTCTAACACTCCAGCCGTCGCACACAGCCGATGGCGAAACTAACCTGAATAGGACTGTAGAAAGTTTATTTATTTATTTTTAGGACACACTCTTTGTTGTTTGTTGTTATTAGTCCTTCTAATTTGTTTACAGGGCATTTTGTGGAAAGTGCTTTACGAATAAATCTTGAGGTTTTTTTCCCCTCTTGTGTTCTGTTGTGTTTGGTTTTGGTTCTTTTCTCCTTTATTTCTTTCATTTTCATTTGTTTGACTTTTTTTAAAAAATACGTCTAAACACCAAATATAGTCACAGCAAAGTGGGGCTGTTTCGTTTTAGTTAAAGTTGCTCTAATTAATATTTTGTAATATGAGATATGTCACTTTTGACAAACCCACAGTGAAGCATCAAGTCAGCTGCGGAGGTGCCCTCAGCTTTAAAGCGTCTTTTAGCTCGTTGTTTTGGTTTTTTACGGCCCGTGATTGTCTTGTTTTGGTTGAGTCTCGTGGCTCTCATCGTCCTTGTTTACACTGAAAACCTCTGATAGACACACTGTACGTGACCTGACCGGCAGCACGCGGCGGTTGTAGCTTCCTCCAGGGCGAACATCAGGCTTACAGTGCACATCCGCTGCGCAAATCCAAACGTACGCCGCCGTTGTGTCTGCTTGGTGCATAAACAGACGGTTGTTGCCGGCACTTTAGCCATAACAGCTTCGCAAAAACCGCTAAAAACCTGGCCGTGTTTTGTTTGAGGCTTGTTGTGCTGCCCCCACCTGGCCTGAATGATTCATGCATGTTTGAGGAAGACGTGGGCGACTGATCGTTTCCAGCGCGTTCAGCATTTCCCAGCATCTACCTCTGTTCCTAAAATCTGCACGTGACTTGTTTTAAATCAAATCGGCTTCAGAGTTACGTCACTGAGCGGATGCAACGACCGACAGAGGCAGGCACCCTGCACCATACAGCCGCAGGTACAATCGCAACCGTCTCATTAAGTCTAAGTGTAGCTGAAGCCAGGAGCAGCGCAGGAACGAGCCGCTGTAACCGCAGATTAAATCTTTTTAATCATATTTTCTCTGACTCGCTGCCAAAAATAACACTCCTTAAATATTAACTAGAACAATGTCGCTTGCTAGTCACCTTGCCACGCAACCTGTGTCCTTCAGCACGGGACATCTGGCAAGCAGGCGTCAGCTATTTACATCACTGTTTATCTTTTCTGTTTCAGTCTGGATCAGGGCTGCCCAAAGGTAGGCTCACGGGCCAAAGCGGGCCTCGTGTGGGGTTTGTTTCAGCCCATGAGATGTTTCGCTCTTCAGGCATCTACCCAGGCGGCCGGTGATGATCGCTGATGAGCCAAGTCACCTGACAGGCTGCAGCCAATGGGTTTGTTAAAGCGGCTCACATAACAAAATGACAGCAACGTGCCGGTTTCCATTTACAGACAGTGCCGATGTCCTTGTACACTTTGAAGTACATTCCCGATCGGTGACTCTAAAGCATGATTGGAACTCCCTGATCGTGCATTCATAGCGAGAATGTTTTGCGGCCAATCAGCTGCTGCGTCTCTGGCATGAGTGCCGTTTACCGTTCATTTCATTCTTTTTCATAATCTGAGCCTTAATAACAACGAGCCGCTCAGTCTGACACAGTTGCTCTTCTGTTTACCGTCCCTGTGTCTTATTCAGTCCAGAGCTGCTTCAGACTCAAGTGTTGCACTTCCTGTCTGCTCCCTCCCGCGCTCCCTCCTGCGCAACATTCATTCATTCACATCACAGAAACCCTGGAGGAAGGGAAGAAATAACCAGCCTTTAAAGCTTTGTCTCACACACACACACACACACACACACACACACACACCTCCCTCCTTCACCTGCTTCCTCTAACATCTTATCTAATTGTTCTTAGAAGCCTCACTTCTTTCTTGAAGTGCTCTTAATGTTCTTTCTAACTTGTCTTGTTTACAGAGTAGCACATTTTGGCGGATTTAGATTATTGAGTTTATTTTTAAAAAGCTAAAGTAGGTTTTGTTGTTTATTTATAGTTTCCAGACATGAATTCCTTTTGGCACTTTACTGTGACCATCACTGTGCTCTGTGCCTACCTGTGCAGGTGTACTTATGATATTTGCTGTGTTGCAGTTTGTGCCTGTGTTGAACGGCCTCCGGTCGACCTCTGTAGCCTCCGCAGCGCAGACAGGAATTGTATTTTTTTAAACAGGAAGTGAAGCGTAAAGTGCTTTTCTGATCTTCCTCGGGCCTTACTCTGCTTTCCCATGCTCTCCTCACACTCCTCCTCGGCACTCTGGTATTGCAGTTCCCATCAAAGACTCGCTGGCCGTCCGACATTCCCGCATCCCACTCCCATTTCCACTCATAGGCCACATCTGAATGGACGTGGAATGTCAAAGCCTCTTCATTTCCGCAGAACTGCACAGATGTAGCCACTGTAACAACTGACATTTCCCCGTAACAATAAAACACAAAGGAAACAGGAAGTTGCCTTGTTTCTGCTGAGGAAAGATCAGTGCAATCACAGTCCGAGGGCGCACGCATGACTTGTGCAACTTATGCTTATTTGTCTAAGAGGCTAAAAAGAGCTGCACAGGTTTATTTTTTCAGATATTCTCAAAAAACTCAAGTTGACTTAGAGTTTGAGTTGATGCTGTGAAGTCAGTTGTTCTATGAGTACAGGCGGCACTGAGCTGGACTGAAGATGTGACGAGAGCATGAGAACAGAGAGAACATTCAACCGCTGCGCTGCTGCTCTTCTCTTTCTTTCCTCTTTATATTTGTATGACTTTGTATTTCCCGTTTCTATTCTGGAGAATAAAAATACATTCAGAGCGAGATAAAGAGCAAACTGCGCATCTTTCGTATTATCTATCAAAGGTACGCAGATTCCTGAATACCTGCTCCACAGTTACACGGAATGTTGATGCAATAATGAGGCAGCGTTAGATTGAGGTTTAATATTTCGGTTGCTGTTGATGAGGATCATCCTCTGAGTCCGTGTGGCCAGTAAACAGTTGTGTAGGATTAAAGCAGGACTCTGTGAAGTTGGTTGCCGAGGTAAACATGGCACACAGATGATGAATGTTCATAGAACCAAACAAGCTAATCCCCTCGAGTATTCGAGGCATTTGGTGCAGCCTGGGGTGGAAGCGGGTGACTGATCCAAGGTCAGTTTTACAGCCTCGTGGTAAAGGTAAAGTGTGAAGACAGGAAAGCTGAACGCTGAAGTGAAAATAATTCAATGTTGCGTTTAGACCTTGTTTCTGTGGCCTTCACAAGTTCTCAGAAAGACATCTGACTGCATCTGCTGGAGCTGATCAGCGCCTTTGAAATAGACACCAGTTTAACTTTGAGGTGGTGAGATGGTTTCCTCAGCTACTGCTTCACAACAATGAAATATGAACTTCAACCGTTAAGATGATGTAATCCGAACTCATGCATTACAGTAGTTCATGTGCATTCAATTTGTTTTACAACTGTGTAAACATTAGCTTTGTCTTATTAAGTTGCAGGAAGTGTGCATAACCGGCATGACCACCAGTTAGACCAAAGCTAGAAATTAGAATTTTCTAATCCTAGATCCTGAGTTCCAGAGACATGACACATATATGATCAGCCTAGGACAGGTGAACAACTGTTGCACATATAGAAACACAGAAGGTACAAATACTGCATTCATCAAGTGCAATAACTCAGAGGAAACATCCAGCACTGAGGCCAAAAGGCTCCACTGTGACACACCACCATGCCTCTGCCTCCTCCAACTCGAGGAGAGGGTGAACTGTGGTCCTCTGTTCCCCAGACATGTAACAAGCCTGCCGAGCCAGTCAAAGCATAATGCAGAGCTGCAGCATAAAGGTGTTCTTTGTACTTTTTGCAGTTTTTTATGTCCAAGTATTATTTACCCGTGCATAGATTTGAGTGTGAACCAATACATCTCTCAGATTCCGACCCTGACAAGCACCTGACTCCGCTGCAGATGTGCAGCTAAACACCGTTTCTATCGTTAAATTCCTGCCGCGCACGCCTGCGGAGCCTAATGAGCACCTGGAGCTGCACAGCAGTCGCAAACCGTGTTACGCTGAAAGAGCGTTTGAGGAAATTGCAGTACAGAGGAGGCTGCTGCAGGTTGCCGCAATATTTCACAGTAGGGTCACAGCTGACCCTACGTGTCCCTGCCTGTCTCTTCAGGCCAGAGACCCTGCTGACATGGTTTTCCTCACACAGCCTGAAAGATGCACGTGTGAGAGGTGATCATGGGTCTGCTGTTGGACGAATTCCTCCGTCTATGTGTTATCTGCGTGGATAAGGGGGTTTTCAGTCCCTAATGGCACTCAAAAATATTTGAAATTTAGATTTTTGTGTGGAGTGATCTGATGCGATCAATCCAGCATGTACATTGCACGCTTCCTCTGTGTCTGCCAAACTTGTTGGGTGCATTTCTTTCCACTGTAAAACATTTGCGAAGCAGATCTTTAACCCTGCATGGTTTAAATCTCTGCCCGCACTTTTCTTCTTCGCTGCCTTAGATCAGCAGCAAATTTGTATCCTGTCACCGACGTGTGCCCAGACAAAACAGGAACCCTGACCCTGGTTTTCTTCTATTGAGCAGCAGGTGTTTGGCTTTTAGTGTTTGTTCCCCAGTTTGGGTTTTTGCAGCGTGGGCGGATGTGGGACCTCAGCGAAATTCGTCTTCAGTTGAACGTTGAGCGTTGTCATCTGTAGATGTGGGCCTGCTGTTTTACTGCTGGGCCTCCTGCTGGGTACATTTACAGAGACACCTGTAAATGTGCCTGACGGTGATCTGACGGAAGAGGAATGCCTCAGTAATTGGAAAGACTGAATCCTAGAGAACAAGTCGGGGAACTTGAGCAAAACATGCGGCGCAGATGTTTCTGTGACATTCTCACTGCTTGCAAACGATCCTGTGATCATGTTTGACTGTTAGTTCACAGAATGAAACCACGCTCTGTTGCCTGTTCCCCTTTTACTCCTGTTCATTGGTAAAACATGGTGACCTGAAATACACAGAGCACGTGTTTGACAGATGGTCTGTGTTGGTTTGATTGGTGTGTGTGGTGGAAACAGAGCAACTGAGCGGCATAAGAAACCACGACACAGTAACAGGAACTCGTTAGATCCATTTACTGGGTCTGTCACATGATCACTGTACTGCCTCTACTACCCCTGTAATTACCCGCTCTGTTTGTCCTGATGCTGCATAGTTAACTTCAGGGTGTGGTTGTCGCTCTCACTGGGAGGTGAAAGCGAGTGAGCGTGAGCCAACAAACAGCAATGCACAAACACTGATGGAACCACATTCCTCACTGAGTCAAAGCACATGGGCTCTCCTTAGTAGGTCATCTTGTACACATCAGAGTAGGTTAGTTGATCAGCTTAACTCCAAAGTATTGAGGAGGCGCATCCCTGATGAAATGATCGACGCAAGAGTGGACTCTTCTGCCGTTTAGAGTCTCTAAAATCAAAATCAGTAATATAAAGTGTAATCTCGTGACTTTGTGAAGTAGTGTGGGACCATATGAGTGGTTGTCTTTGCTACCACTGCTTCACTGCAGTCAGTTTCTCCCACATCTTACCCGCAACTGAACTTTCCAAAGGTACAGGGGAAATTTTCAAAATCAGTGTTTCTCGAATGCTGATTGGCTGACACAGGATGTCCAGGAGGAGCTGCTCCTAACTTTTGCACAGCTTGTTTCTCTGATAACTTGAGATCTGAGCAACTGATGACTAAAATCAACCAAGATCTACAAGGAATATTGCAAAAATGCTGCTTTGAATGAGATAAAAAGTACATTTCTGGCAGCTTTTGGAGGACAACCACAGTTCTGCCACTCACCCAAGTGTATAAGGTGACAGGCGGCACATATAGCCAGTGACCAACTGTTATCTAGTTTATAATTTAATACATTTCTCTGGGTTTTAAAAGAAACATTTGAGATCAAGCAAGGACACAACTCAACTACATACACAACATAGGTGCTGTTATTTTCATTCATTTAAAGGCAGAAATGTTATGGATTATAAGTTGAACTGTGTGTACGTTGAGTCTGTCACATGTTTAGAGGCTGAGGTAATCAGACTTGTTTAACGTGTTTGAACAAACCCTCACACTCTGTGCACTGGTGAAGTTAATGCAGAACATATCAGAGCATTCTTAATTGATATCCCATACAGTGCGCACATAATCAAAAACAGTTGCTCAGTAAGTTGCTCATTAATGAAACGTAAGACAAAAAAACCCCAACAAAAATCAGATCAGAGATCAGAAGTAAAAACCCAAGGTGAGACAGCGAGGCCTTATGGGGGGTAAAACAGTTTCAGATGCATGTGAACATCATGCGCCCGCAAAACTACAAAAACACAGAAATGTCGCCAGCAGACTCACTTACACTCCAAAGAATGATCTCCTCAGGGTATCTTCCTCTAAAGCCCAGCAGTCTGCCGCCAAGTTTTCCATTCACCGAAGGCAAGAAGCATACGCTCTGAGTCTGCTGACCTCACTCACAACTGCATCAGATATTGTTAACTTTATTAAGACACACACACAGATGCCATTCATCCATTCATTACACCAATAATGGCCTGCTAATGAAAGTGTGGTGTTGTTCGTGCTGGTGCGCTGGTTTCTAGCCGGCTAATTCAGACATTGCTCATGTTGTCTGTGCTCAAAAGTCAAAATTGATTTCAGAACCATCTTCTGGTTGTGACACTAATAACAAATGTATCTTCAATCAGTCATGTGACAGATAATAAAACGTGTTCTGAGTGGTTGATTACAGCAGGAGTGGGTGAAAAAGACAAAACAACATCCAATCTCTGGTAAAAATGGATCTGTGTCAGACGGAGTTCCCTGATAACTGTCTTATCAGACTCAAACAAGCAACGGCAAACACGTGGAGCTGCTTGGCCTAAACAAGCTGCAGCCGTTGAACCAGATGAGATAAACCAGACTGTGTAAATGTCAGGAGCCTCTGTGCGAAATGTATTGTGTCATTCCTCCGAGCCCAGGCAGGGAACACACATTTATCTGACTTTTCCCCTGGCAGAGTGAACGCTCAGGTCTGCGAGCATTCCTCAGGAGAAGAGCTGGGGTTGACGGCAGTAATGCGACGGCACCAGGAAACTGCTCTACTTCAGCAGATGACTGGATGTGATGCTGTTGCGGCTGTAAATAAGACCTGCACGCATCAGTGATTTTCAGATAGACATGGAATCACTGGCTGGGATCGTCTCAGCCTCTTTAAGCTTCTGGTTGTGACTAAAAAAAAGGGGGGGGGGTCATAAATATTTCAGAAGTTACCAGGGAAGAAAGGTGGAATGAGAGAGGAACTGAGCGCCAGTTAACCATCAGTTAATGAGCAACTGAACAGAGCAGCTACTGATTAGTTTGTGATTAGTTAATTAAGAAACAAACTATGAACTAATCGGAACAACAGCAGTTGTTAAAGAAGACTTAAGAAACAATGAGTAAGTAGTGAAGCCTTTGGTCTGCCACACTATAGCATGTCATTCAGTGGATGTCAGGCAGTGGCAGAACAAGTACTCAGATATTAATAAGCAAAAGTGCTGCTTTCATTGCTTTAAGTTCTTAAAAGTACATAAAGTGCCAAAAGTAAAAGTATCCATTGTGCAGACTGGCAGCATAAAATCATATATATTACTGGATGCATAATCATTACTTTAATGTTGCAGCTGTTGAATATACAATGCAGCTTAATCTATAAAATTATAGAGTCCGTAATTATAATTTGTAAGTTATTTATATTTAGTATGAATAATTCAAATCTGCAAAGCAACTACTCTAAATAAATACGAATGTAAATGTGGTGTTTCCTCGTCTCTCCCCACTCTCATGCTGCAGCTGATAACGGCTGAATGAGAGGAAGAACCAGAAAGAACAGCGGACAACAAACAGTCTGTATCCACACGACAGGGAACTCTGACAGGTGTGCGCTCTGATTTTCACTTCCCCCGCGTAAACGCGCACGCAAGACGGTGATATTTGCACGCTCCCCGGGACACCCTGAGCACACACGTGCGTGGAGGATCGCACAGACACACACGCGCGGGGTGGCGCACCGGGATCAAACGGTTAACTTGTGTTTGTCTTTCTCTATTGTCTGCGAGGTTTAAAGGAGCGCGGGGGAAGAAGACGTGACACACACACACACACACACACACGCAGAGTATCTCTGCATTTCCCTGCAGCTGATTTGATTTTTTTCCAGAAAATCTAATTTCATACTTGATTTTTTATTATTATTATATCTTTACAAACGCTAATTTATCTGAATTCACACAAAATCAATGTTTTAATGGTGCTTTAACTTGTTCACTGAAAGACAACCATCACCAGTTACACCCTCGCATACTCTCTTACACTCTTGCGCTCGCATTTACATGCATGTAAATCAGACCGCAGTTTGCCAGGTGCTTTTGTATCCAACGTGCATCTGCCAACCCATCACTAAATAAAACACAGATTATCTGTTTCCACTCCTTGATATCCTCTGTGAAGAACCTGTGCCGGGTGATGAAAGCACTTCCGGTCACAGGGTGGTTAACAGCCAGGAGGGTGTCCCTACAATCAGAGTTGGATCTCATAGTAAAGTGTTAAAACTTCTGTTTGGAATGAACCGGGACCAGAATAAATCCTGCACTGTGGACTCAACATATTGCTTTATTGCTTTATTGCTATGCACTTGTTCTGGGAGACATTTGTTTATCCTATATAAACCTATGGCTGACGTCACACTGGCTCTGTCCATTAGCCCATTCCAGTCTCATAAAACTGATGCCGGGTTAACTTCTTTTCACGAAACAACAACACAAACGCGCTGCTTTGTGTCTGAACTGCAGAGGATTGATATCAGGTGTCCATTGTGTGCGTATCCCTCCTCCCATGTTCGTGTCACCGCAGCAGCAGCGGATATTTCGGAAACCTTCATAATCACAGGCTGCTTAATGGCCCGTCTTTCCAGGTGTCAACGGCCCTACTCATCTCATCACCTCCCTCCTTTATTCTCTCCCTCCAGCGTCAGTCATGACCAGGCGTTCGGGCTAACAGGCAGACAGCGCGGTGCTGAGGGCAGTATTGACGCAAGGATGCTGAGTCACAAATGCATTTGTACGTGCGTGTGTGTGTGTGTGTGTGTATCCATGCAGAGGGGCACAGGTGCAAGCCAGCCATCTGTTCTTCTGTTTTCATTACAGTAAACAACATTTGTTCAGAGAAGATGTCCACGTTCCCTTTTGGCTCACTGGCTCTGGGCTTGAAAAGTACCTGTGCTGTCACGTCCAGTGAAACGATCTTCATTAACCTCAGTCAGATCAAGTCAAGTCGAAATTAAACAAAACTAAGTCGAGCAAGTCAGGGAGGATCAACTGAAGCCGAGTCGAGTAACAGTCAGTCGTCTCCTGCTTCTCCGGTGGAGAAAAAGACAGGCGCAGCTAGTTCATGTGATGTGTCGCAAAGGAATTTAATCAGACACCATTCATATTAGTGCTTAAAGCCAGCGTGGACGACTTGACATTGGTAGAACACTGCTGTTGCAAGTTTCTTTTGGATCCCGTGGGCTGTCGCTTTGTCTAAATGCCACTGAAATGCTCTGCACTGCAACTGTGTCCATGGTGTGTGCCCAGATTTGTATTCATTCAGGTTTATATGATGGCACACCTGCTGTAGTAAGTGCTTACACTGCAAAATATCAACCATGATACGATTCCACACATCCGAGGTTTGATCTCATGTGCCCCCCATGTCTGCTGACCTCCTGACTGCGCCAGTAGATGTTACATCTTAAGGGCTTACGTGTCACATCTTTGCCTGCAGGGGATGGAAGTTCATCCCGCTGTAAGTCAAGAACAATGTTCTGGGAAGCAGTACTGCTTACGGGCGACCACATGACTCCTGTGGAATTGTGTAGTGGATCTGGCCCTCAGGAAGTGTAGAAGTGGGTGTGTTTCTTATTTAAATGCGGTGTGAGTTTTGTAGTAGATCCTGATATTGAATTGCTTTGTGGGATCGGAAACAGCACAAGGGGAGAACTTGTGATAGAACGTGTGACCAGTGGAGAAGACGAAGACGTGGCCCCCTCAGGCTTCGCAGCCAACCTTTCCCTCTGAACAGACCGCTGCGGCTGCTCAATGTCTTTGCCATGCAGAGATGTACAATGGCACTTGCGCAAAACAGGAACGATCATATCAAATACGCCTGTGAAAGAAAGTGAAGAAGCCTTTCAAACACACACACACGCACAAACACACACACAAGCACCTCAGAAAAGCACCAGAGGTTAGCAGTCAGGAGGACAGAGCAGTCATGTGCTGCATGTGTGCGAGTGTGTGGTAGTCAGCTTGCGCGCACACAGCTTGTGTCTGTGTGTGTGTGTGTCTGTGTGTGTGAGCTTTTGTGAGTGTTTGTAGATGCTGGGAAGGAAAATGAATATCACAATATGCTGACAGATGGCTGGAAAGAGCTGATACCCACGGCAGAAAATGTCCTTGATGAATTCACAGGTCAGCTCTAAACACTGCGTCCTCCAGCTTTAATCACTGCGAACAGATACGAGGTAATTACAATTGATGGAGGCGAGGGATAGAGATTTCCATTTAACTGGAGCAGGGTGGATCCATTGAAAGGAGCGGAAGGCAAAGATGAGACATCCTCGCAGACATTGTCAAGGCAATTTATGGCAGTATATTGCTGTTACATTGCTGTGTTGTACAATCACTGGACTGCCACGTTTCATTCTGCAGTGGGCAATGTTTCTCTGTCCACATCCCACCGTTACTCAGTATCCACATGTTGCTTTAGTCGAGGCACAGATATATCTCTCTCCCTCTGCATCACAGCATCTCAACTTGAAGATGCCCTGATGTTCTCGTGTTCTCATTCAAGTTCTCATCCATAAAGGTTTTGAACAATCAGGGCCCAAAGAAACACACGTCTGCCCTCTTCTGGTTATAGAGTGTACTGACCGTTTACTGAAGTTCTCATTCAGCATCTTGTCATCAGTTTGTCGTATTTCACCTGAAAACGAAGAAGCGTTACAGCTGAAACCTCGGCGAGCAGAATGTGCGACAGCAGCTGTGTGCACACGGGGTATGTCAAGAGGGGCTTTTAGTGATAAACAAATGCCGTATCAGGGTGTCAAGCTCATTAGTACCTGTCGTTTCTCTCTGTGACATTCCACACGCACTGAAGATAAATGAGCACGTGTATTCAAACACACAAACAGAGGGCCCCCCCCCAAAAAAGCTTGAGGTTGTTAGTTTTTTAATTAATAAATTGCAAATTTGTTTGGTTACAAACACAACAAAACAAAAATAAGTACCTGACCTGAAGGCTGGGACTCTTAACCAAGATCCATATTTCAAAAATCTAGTTTGATCATTTACATTGAGATTATGCTTTCATGATACTATTCGGTCAAACACAGCAAAACTATCCAAAACTCTTAACACACGTTTCAGGATGAGCCTTGCGTAACCATGGCAACGCCAACCACATTTATCTGACAGTGGTAACCCTTTGCAACTCATGTTTACATGATAAACATAAAGCCAGATAACTAGAAGCAATTACAATACGTGTCTGTGAGAAAATATCTCCTATAACTATTTATTTGCCTGTTTTGCAAATATTAAGATTCCATTTCATCGGAAAAAAGTCGACTTTTAATTGCATGAACTGTGTCTCACAGTATACGTCACAGAAATGAATCAGATTTGTCGCTTTAATAGTTTTATTTTATGAATTTTTGCAGAGAGTGATTCCAAATGCAAAGTAATTCCAGTGTTACAATCCAAAACTATACATACTGAGCCTATTTGCATTGGATGACTTGGATGACTCATTTGGATCACACCTCCCATGCCTGATACCATCCTGGCTTCAGTTATTTTAGGCTCTGAATTCAATGTAATGCAACAATTTTGACAACAGTTAGGTTCACGTGTAAAACAAAAACCAGATGGTTGGGTTTGACTGAGGAAACCGTTCGTGAAATGTAAACGATGTGGTCACCGAGTGCTTTTTATGTAAAAGCAAGATGAAGCGATCAAGTCCACCTTTCGGCCCACACTGAGCGCTGATGTGCCGACTGCGTGAAGAGTACTGAAGAAGTGGAGTCGTACAGAGAAAGTGATTTCAACATTCTCTGCATGTTTTCTGTTTGCTTTTTGCTCAGAAGACACCACACCTGACCTCCAAAGTAACTGTAGTCACTGTGGAAGCTGTTGCGCGTGGAACTGATTTGCTGCTGTCTGACGTTTTGCAGGATGAACCTGGTTTTATATCATTTTCGGGGTTTATAATGGGCTGAACTCGACGCTGGCTGTTTATGAGGGTGAATTTATATTAAATCTGTTGTTTGGGAGGTCAAAGTTCAGAGTTTGGACCCACAGCATGCTGAACTTCTCTGCGTCCTCCTACACGCCAGGGGGCGCTGCTACGCTTCCACACTGCGCTCGCGCCTCGTTTGTTGCCGGAAGTGAGTCGCGCTTGCTTTCCGTATCCTGCACGAGAGTTTGTTTGGATGTCCATGTGACACCGACTTTATTTCTAACAGCGGCAGATTAAAACCCCCCGGAGCCGTAACGCTGCCTGTCAGCGCCTCAGCGCAGTCATGGGCAAGAAAGGCAAGAAGGAGAAAAAGGTGAAGGGGGCGGAGAAGACCGCCGCCAAGATGGAGAAGAAGGTTTCAAAGAGGTCCAAACGAGAAGAGGTAACCTTAATCTAGACTAAATGATAAGGGCTGGATTTGGATATTTGTTCTGGATCTACACCCGTCCTTCCCTCTCTGTCTCCAGGAGGATCTGGAAGCTCTGATTGCCGAGTTCCAGCATCTGGACGCAAAGAAGACCCAAGTTGTAGAGACAACGTGTCCTCCTCCATCACCGAGGTGAAAGGCTGCATCACGCCCTACTGATTCATCAACGTTCACACACACACACACACGGATCTGCTCATAACGAAACACAATGAATGTAAAAACAAGCCAGCAATCTCCAGCTCGGGACCAACGGTGTACACAAGTGACCGCTCATAATCATCATCCCGCCCAAATTAAAACAGCTCACAACACGTGTAAGATGATCAGCTGAGCAATCGAGATAGTATAACGGTTTAATGATGTGACGGACAAGCTGATTTCCTACCCTGGACATGTCTCTGGTGATCGCAAATCAAACAAACAAGGGGACAAGAGGTTGTCAAACCAGTCAAAAGAGAAAACATGATGACCGACTCGTTCATAAAGTTGCAGAAGATTATTATAATTTTCATGCACAATCCAAAGGAGTTCAGCTTCCGATGAAATTGCTGCTGCCTTGCTCGTGTGTTATGTTGCTGCTGTTGTGAATAAGCGCTGATGTTCAGCTTGTGTAACGTATAAAACTGTAGATCCTGACTGACCGACGGCGCTGGGCCCGATCTGTTTGGGTGTTTTTCAGATTGAGTGCGTCTCTCTGTGCCCATCCAGAGAAAGATGAGCTCATCCTGTTTGGAGGAGAGTACTTCAATGGAAAAAAGGTAAAAAACCAATACACCAATAAATGCTCCTCTGTTTTAGGAAAGGATGAAAATGTCCTTATGTGTCTTTGGAAGATGCTGGACTGTTTGAAAGGCAGTCAGTTGGTCCAACATGGTGACGTTTGGTCTGTTCCCACCAGCTCACAGCCGCAGCGGCAGATCTTTGTGCAGATTAGTTCTTCATGTTCCTCTTTTCCAGACGTTCCTGTACAACGATTTGTTTTTCTACAACATCAAGAAGAACTGCTGGGTCAAGTCGGAGATCCCCAACCCCCCTCCCCCGCGCTGCTCTCACCAGGTGCGCCCAAACCGATGACGCTTACGCCTCTATCGCTGCACGCTCTGCTGTTATTTCTACTCTCACCGAAACATCGCGTCACATTCGCATCACAGCCGTCAATCACCACGATTCCACCGCGTGTCCCTCTGCATGTGTAAGTTCTCAGCTTTCCATGAGAGTCTTTCCAAGTAAGCAAAGATCAGGTGGTGTTAATGGTAAGTTTTGCTTGGAAGCCCCTGAATAATTATGTATTTCTACATTTAAACCACAAGGGGGCAGAGTGTTGCAGCTCATATCGGCAGGAACTTTGAAACTTATCAGCAATGTCATCGTGGCTGATGGCCGGTCACAAGAAAACCAATTAAATCTGAGGACATCAGACCTCTTTATCTCGCTCTGTTCGTGCAGCCTGCTCCCTCCTCCCCCCTGTGTTCCTCACCCCCGTCTCACTCCTTCCTCCCTCCCCCCTTAGGCTGTGGTAGTCCCCCAGGGCGGCGGGCAGCTCTGGGTGTTTGGGGGAGAGTTTGCATCTCCAAACGGGGAACAGTTCTACCACTACAAGGACCTTTGGGTGCTGCACCTGGCTACACACACGTGGGAGAACATCAAGTACGTGCATGTAACGTGCATGTGATGTATGAACGCTGTTTTGTGTTTAATGACTTCATCTGAATTAGTCTGTACTCCCCTGTAATGTAAACCTAATCAGGAGATGAGCTGATCGCTTAGTTCATAACAAAACAATCCCACTGGTGCAATGATGTAGCAGGTTTTTGCTTTGTGCTCCTAATCCTTCTGCAGGCATCAGTGATCAGACGTCATCTCATGTTTTTTGCGTTTTCCCAGGGCACCTGGTGGCCCGTCGGGTCGCAGCGGCCACCGGATGGTCCTCAGCAAGAAGCAGCTGCTGGTCTTTGGGGGTTTCCACGAGAGCACCAGGTAGGCAGAAGGTTTCTGAATAATAAACATGGATAATCTGTCTGGCGCGGAGCTGAGGGCAACACGTTTGGTTATATCATCGCCTCCTCGATACGTGTCGCGGGTGAAAGGAGAGCGCCTTTCCTGAATCCTGTTCATTTTGTTGCTGCAGGAAACCAAAGTTACACCTTTCATAGGTTTATTATGCGCCAGACCCTGAATTTAATATGTCGGACTGAGTCATGGGGACTTAGGTTAGTGTCTAATTTAAAATATTGGTCTCTTTCTGCTGTTTCTCTCAGCTCTACAAAGCGTTTTCGTGGCCCACAGCCTCGCTGTTTGGTTCAGTTTCTAAGCTCGCATCAACTCTGTTCCCAGCACAGTGGCCCTGATAGACCCACTGCACGCTACCGGCTCAACACCAAACAGCAGACTGACATTAGCAATGCAAGTCTACTGGATGTGTAAACGTGTTTGCTAGCACATGGCATATTTTTATAGCCAAGATATGTGAAACGTGTTTGTGATTTGCAGCTTGTAATGGAGTTCTGCCCCCTAGTGGCCAAAAACTGATACGTTCAGCTTTAAGAATGAAATCTAGACTGTCCCTCAAAGAGCGGTGTTCAGCTCAGTTTCAGTCCCGTCCTCGCTCACTTCTCCTCCTCCCCCTCCACCCGCAGGGATTTTATCTACTACAATGATGTCTACTCCTTCTCCCTGGACACTTTCGCCTGGTCACGCCTCACGCCATCAGGCACCGCCCCCTCTCCGCGCTCTGCCTGTCAGATGACCTCCACGCCCGACGGCACGGGGGTGATCATTTACGGGGGATACTCGAAAGTGGTGAGCGTGCGTGTGTGTGTGTGTGTGTGTGTGTCGTATACATAGTGTATTTTTCCATCTTAAGTTTGCCTGAATATCGTGTGCGCATGTGTTTTATTTATCTAGAGAGTCAAAAAGGATGTGGAGAAGGGGACCATCCACTCTGACATGTTTCTTCTGAAGCGTGAGGGTAAAGATGGACAAGGTACGGAGAGCTTCATCACTGGAGACAGTATTATGCTGTGTTGATGCTAAACGTTATTAGAAAGCATCTGGATAATTTACTCGTTGGTATCCTTTTGAAACTTATCTCTGTTCCTCCGTCCTCCAGAGAAGTGGTCCTGGTCCAGGCTGAGCCCCTCTGGTAACAAGCCTCCGCCTCGCTCTGGTTTCTCGATGGCGGTGGGTCCGGCGGGGCGGGCCGTGCTGTTTGGTGGGGTGTGTGATGAGGAAGAGGAGGAGTCGCTGGAGGGCGACTTCTACAACGACCTCTATCTGTACGATACGGTGAAGAACCGCTGGTTCCCCGGCCTGCTCAGGGTGAGCTGCGAGACCCCGGACCTGCCGCGTGAATGTTTGCCAAGTCGTGAAAAACACAAATGCCGCTTACGTTAGCTTCAGACTGTCCTACGTGTATAAGCGATGCTAAACAAGTCACGCGCCCTCCACTGTGTGACCAACTCACGACTTGATGAGCGTGCACAGGTTTTCCTCGTTTGAGCCCTTGTCAGTCTAAATCCTTGTGCTCCTCCAGCTGCCTGTCAGCCACACGCACATTATAGTCACGCCCACAAGTGCTTTTATAAAATAGACGGAAGACAGCACATCATGCAAATTGGCACCCTGTTTCCAACGGCCTCACAGCTCCTAAAAATAGATTTTTGATGTTTAGAAACCGAATATTCCAACAACAACAATAATGTTTTTAATATGACAATTAAGTTTTTTTAAAAAATAACCATCAGTTGTATGGATTTAAGGACCAGAAAATCACATGACCTCGAGACCAGGAAGAGAAATCACTTATTTCATGTCATGATATTGGTACACAGCCTCTCTCTTCCTCTCTGCGTAACATTAACATACTGCTTAGCTGTGCCTCCACTGGTTTAACTTGTCACCCGGCCGCAGTGATGGGTGTGGCAGTCGCTGACGGGTGTGGTTACGGATGCGACACAGCGCACCTCTGACCCCACCCATCGGTGATGCTCTGTCACGCAGACTGTGAGAACACTACCGGAGAAAGTTCTCGGACTGATTTTCCACACAGCCTGACTCGACCCATTAGCGGAGACAGTAGGGGAGAGCCTGACTGTCATTACCAAGTGTTAAACGAGCTGCGTCTGACATTGTTTTACGGAGGCCGATGATGTTTGGCGTTTGATTTTAATGATGATTCATCCGTTTGGATCGTAAAACAAAGTCCTGACGTGAACCTGTGGCCCGTATTAACTGGACTGTTGTCTGCTTCTGTGCACATTTCATCTTTTCAGGGAAACAAGTCGGAGAAGAAGAAACGACGCAGGGGGAAGAAGGCTGGAGCGGAGGGGGAGGGAGCAGAGAAGGAGGAGGCGGAGGCGGCGGCCGCGGCGGCACCTCAAGCCCCCACTGAGGTCATAAAGGAGATTGTCACAGAGGACGGCACAGTGATGACCATCAAGGAAGTGATCCCTGGAGCTCAGGAAGAAGAGGAGGAGGAGGAGGAGGAAGAGGAAGAGGAGGAGGAGGAGGAGGACAATGGCAAGATACACAAACACTGAGCTAATTTAGAAAAAAAACAAAAACATACAGACGGGCGGGACAATGACATGTTTTATCTCCTCACATTCAGCCTCCGCCTCCCTGGTGGAGCCCTGCCAGAGGTCCAGCGCCATGGCAACCGTGCGTCAGGGCAAGCTCTTCTTATACGGCGGGATGTTCGAGGTCGGCGACCGCCAGTTCACCCTGAATGACTTCTACTGCCTGGACCTCCACAAGATGGACCAGTGGGAGGTTCTGGTCGAAATGGACCCAAGTGAGTGAAGGCGACTCGCCGAGAGCGCGCAAGCAAAGTCACGATTGGCCAAAAAAAGCCGTGAAATATATTCAGTGTCGACTCAGCAGGGAGCCCTGAAGCCGCCCGCCGCGCTGATTTGTCTTGTCTGGATATCGTGTGACGCAGGGGAGCAGTCGGAGGATGGTAAGATGGGAGAGAAGGGCGTGAGCTTTCATTTGGATTTATGATTCTTTCTTTACAGAGACGCAGGAGTGGCTGGAAGAGTCTGAGTCAGAGGGGGAGGAGGATGATGAGGAGGAGGCGAAAGGAGCAGAAGGGGAGGAAGAAGAGGACGAGTCTGAAGAGGAGAGCGAGGATGAGGAAGGCAAGGGATCGTTCTTCACCGACATACTGACATCTGTACAGTGGTACACCAACCTTCCACAACACCTCCTGTGTGAGATCTGATATCTGACACCTCAGGACTGTGGGTGACTGTAAATATCTAGGTTTAAGAAGAAAACCCCTTTTCTCTATGTGGCTTCATGTAACTGGCCTCGTCAATATTGATTGGGCTGACATCAGCTTAACGCAAAGATATGGATGTTGGCAAATGTGTCAGGGACGAGAAAGGTTTGTGTCTGGCAGATCTTTGTGGCTTTGCTAAGCTAAATGCTCTTAGCGCCAAATTGCAAAATAGAGCTGAGGCCGACGAGGATGCCCACCAAGGTTTACAGATATTTGGTTACAGCCCGAGCCAGATGCACGGGATCTCCAAAGTGACTAACCTCTAGGGACGCCGAACCTCACGGTAGCCGGTCAGGGATCAACAAAGTCGGTTGAGTAGAGTCTGAATAGAACGACTGACCCCAACCTACGACACTGTTCACATGAGTCTGCCGGATTGGTTTCCTTTCAGGGTGATGTCTGATTTGGCAGGAAACCAGACAGAAGCTGCTCCGCGTGTAACGTTGTTTGAGATGTTCGAGCCGCTGTAACATCTCCTCCTGTCCGTGTGTGTCTCCAGAGGAGGAAGATCACCCCGCCGTGCAGGAGGGAGAGACAGTCACGGACTACCAGGCCCGTACAGAGCAGTACTGGGTAGGAGTGGCACGTGCCAACATGGGCCCCGACGCCAAGGACAAAAAGGTCGCCAAGGTCGCCCTCGCCATGGCTAAAGTCTTCTATGAAGACCAGTAGAGGGATACGCCAAACTGTCTGAGTGACTGTGAGTGTGTGTGTGTGTGTGTGTGTGTGTGTGTGTAAAATACTTTGGATGAAACATTTTATAAAAAAACATTTGAACTGGAAATAACTCAGTAAAGCTGAATCACGTTCGGTTTTAAAAACAGAAAACACTTTATTTCCTTTCAACTGAAACGCCGTTTGAATATTCAAACCGTAACCAATTCACGGTTTTCCCTTTGTAGGTTTGCTGTTGCACACAGCGGTTTACATCCATCTTTAATAAAATCACTCTTTTGTGTGATTTCACCAAATGGTTTACAGCGTTTCTTACCGAGGTTGCTTCTGTCAGTATCGGGATTATCGATGCATTGAACGTGGTTTCGGTTTTGGGCGGGCTGATATGTCAGAGGTTGGACAGGTAGTCTACAGTGTCTACAGTGAAACCTCACGGTGGACGGTGACATCAGTATTCCATTTAGCTGAAACGCCTTCTTTCACCTCAGAGACTGGTGTTTCTTCCACTGCAAAGACTGAACGTGCTGTACCTGGTGGTGATCTTCCACAACAAGCCTGAGTCAGCGGTGAGGATCTGAAATACACTCCACGGCAGTGCTTGTAAAGCTGATCCCAAACACTCTCCCCATAGAACCATGGGTGATAGCGCTCTCTGGGTTTGTTATCATGAATTCCACCTTTCGCATTAACACAGTCATTTCATTTCCAAACCCTGGAAAGAAAAATGCATATAAACGTCTGATCATGCATCAGAGTGATGGAAGATTTTAACAAGTAAGAGTAAACTAAATGTTGGATTAACCTAGAACGTTCCTGCTTTACAAATGTCATTTAATTGGTTTATTACCAAATAATCTAACATCTGCTCTTTGTTTTGAGGCCCGGTTTGTCCCCATCTGCTGGCCAACTTTGTCAGTGCAGTGAGTCACACAGGCGACAAGCTGCTGCTGACGCTTTGACCGATTTAACAACTTTCAGATATGAAGGGGATACGGAAACAGAACCGACACTGTAGTCCTGTAAAGGTACTTAATTTGAACTTGTGGTGGAAAACTGCGCATTGTGCTGTTAAAGGCTGGTGAAAACTGAACTCGTCCACTTGAAATCTGTTGTGACAAAGCCCGACCTGACAGCCGCAGACCATAAAACCGCAGCTTTATCGGAGATCTGAGCAGAAAGTAGAGAAGTTCTCCGGGAAGCACGGCTGAAATAAAAACACGATCTGCTACGTCTTCTGCCTCTTCCTCCTTCCTGTTTCATCATTCCGGCTAAGTTCTGGTCCTGCCTCTGATTACTGGCCCCTCCTTTTCTGGTCGTTGCCCGTGATGGTTTGGTGTGCCCCCTTCAGATAGCAAGCAGCAACACATGTCCTTTGTCTGAGCTTCACTCCAACAAGCAAGAAGGAGATTGGGAAGAGTAAAAGGGAGGCAGGTGAGCCGAGCAGACCGTATTCAGGAATCATTGAAACAGGAGGAGGATGTGAGGGGACGGAAAGCCAGGTGAGAGGGGAAGGTGGAGAGGTAGAGAAGTGAGAAAGACGGGATGATGAGGGAGCGGCGACGGCAGCGGAGGAGAAAAGGGAGAGGAGGATCGAGGGATGCGGGGAAGGAGGAGGGGGGAAGGAGCGCACGATGTGTGAGGGAAGACATCAGTCACTGCGAGCACCAGCCTATCCCTCGGTGACCTATTTTATCCTCCATCAGCGTGCCGAGCGAAGGATGAGAAGAGGCTGATGAATAATAGAGGAGAAGGAGAGATGGATGAGAACGAGGCTGCCTTCCTCTCCTTCACAGCCCCTCTTCTCCCTTTTCCCCGCGACCCCCCCCCCCCCCTTTTTTTTTTATTTTAACTCCGGGACAAAAAAAGATTTTATAAATAACTAAAGAGATTTTTTTGGGCGCAGTGCTGACGTGGGGGCACGTAGTGTGTAATCGTCAGAGATATGTCTGGTGTGTGTGTGTGTGTGTGTGTGTGTGTGTGTGAGACAGAAACTTGTAGAATACGGGTGCTTCGCTGTCAGGCAGGAGGATATTTCTAGATTTTTCTTAACTTTCTCAACCTGATGTTAAAACCTGTTTCCCCCTTTGACCAGCGGCTGGAAACCACAGTCTGTTACTGAAGCAGAAGCTTCTTTCATTATTCCTGCACAAAGTCTGGGTTACAAGCCTTTAATCTCACACAATTCCAAGACACACTTAGGTAATTACTGCCCATCCAGAAGAGCCTTATTGATCCTGTATTGATTACTACACACTGTACAGACAGATGAGATGGTGAGTAAACACAGTGAGATGCTGTGTAACAGAGAAAGAAAGAGACTCTTAGCAGTTTCTCTGCATTTACTTCACCTTCGCTGTCATAGTCTGATCTGATGGCACTTCAGGTGTCCGAGGTGCCACGTTGGCCATAGTTGACGCTCATCTTCAGATGCAGCAAAACCATAAACGTGAACTTTATAAATGATAAACATGTCAAATTTAGTTCAAGCTGCAATAATAAAGCAGTTTCATTCGGGGAGTAATGTGAACAGAGCAGCTCGTGGTGACGAATCCACGGACAGTTATCACCTGACTGGGCACTATGCTTTGTTCTGCTTCATGGCCCGCTATTTTACTGTTTTGAGTCGCTCTCGTGACCCATGAGCGTTCATCCCAGACACTGCGGACCTGCTGTGCAGCTACTGGCTGAAAACAGGTGAAAACTGTTTTAGCTTTTAGCAGCTAAAGAGCCGCACGTTTCCCTTACAAGCTGGTGGAGACCAAAAACTCCCAGGGACTACTGACCTGTTTTGCCAGGTGACAATGTCTATGATGAATGATGAACGGTATATGAAATGCACTATTTAATGTATAGTTTCAGTATATTGATATTATTAAAAGAGGACAATATCCAACTATTAGAAATATTCTAAGTATTATTGTTGACAGCTTGTTTCTGCTGCTTTAAAGCTGCCCCCCCCACCCCACCCAAACAATCTGTTGCAGTTTTAAAGCTGCAAATGTAACCTTTAATATTCTACCATGATGCTCCAACAACTCCCCTCCTCCCACACACACACCCCTTCCCACTCCTTCACCACACCTGAGCCCTAAACTAAACAAGTTTTGCAACTTCCAAGCTGACGTGATGCTGGTTAGTTTTAATTTAACTATCGACTCCATTGTTAGTGAATTAAAATAACCACGATAAAAGTTTAACATGAGTTATGTAATCTTGTTTCATCCTCCTGAACACATTCTGATTCACGGAGTTAATGGACACACATGCAGCGGCAAACTTCTGCGTGAGTTAAACGCTTTTTTTTGACAGTATTTAAGGTAATGACCCAGTAACCATTATCCATGATTGTGTCAGCGCCTTCTCGGCTCTAAGTTGCTCCGTTCAGACGATGTCATGCGTTTGTGAGCGCGGACTCTTGTGTTACTAACTTCTCTAAGCCGTAATCCCCTTGTTGTGGTCAGGAAATCACACTAACTCTACCTCCCCTTCCCTCTCATTCACCTGTTCACCTTCCCTCTCTCCTCCTCCTCCTCTTCTCTCTCTCCCTCTCTCTCGCTCACTCTCTCTGTACTACCAGTGTGTTTAGAGGCCTAAGCCTTAATCCCCAGCCTCACAGTGATTTTATTACTGTAATCTGGGCTGGAATTGGCTTAGCTCTCCCAGACACTGGCAGACAGAAGGACAAGGACAACAACCGCAACAGGACAGCTGTAGGGAGGAGCTGAACAGGAAAAGGAGGACATGGGAAGAAATGCAAGAGAAGAGGAGGGATGAGAGGACAGTCAAGAGTCAAAGGGGAGTTAATGTGACATTAAATTTTTAGTAATCCAGTGTGTGTTTTCATCAGTCAAGTGATCCACATCCCAAGTGTAGGTTTAAGGTGGAGCTCTTACTTCACTTCTCTTCCCTCAAACATCTCTGAGATGCCCTTGAGCATCAAAACTGTGAATCACACTGCCCCAGACTCTGTCAGAGCTTCAGACTTCCGAAACAATGAAATCAAAGTTTATCAGACACAGAAAATATGACTGGGCTTTGTGGGTGATATTTCAACGCCAAACTTAAAAACGCACAGCCCCGTACGCTGTTGTAACTCAGGACCGTTGTCAGTCGAAATCCTTGCTAAGTCAATTTTGGTGTCGCAGGTCACAGTGAATACAATTATCTGAGGTTTGACCTTAAACTACATTAAACTTTTCTCAAAATATGGTCCCATAAAGTTAAAGAGTCTTTCAACTGTGCAGGCAGCAGGGAGGACGCTATGGCTCATGTCCTATTGGCCCAAACGTTTCCAGCGTCCACACACAGTTAGAAACTTGAATGGAATGACCCCTGCACCAACATGGTATCCACTTTTCTTCATGCGTCCATTGTTGCCCCGCTGCCCAGACATTTATGTCTTAAATACAGCACAAACCACAAGTATTAACTGTGAATGACTTTCAGTTGAAATGAAAGAGCTGTATTTCAGCAATGTCATTTAACTGTAAATGTCTCCGTTTTGGGTGAGCGTTTCAGTAGGGAGCAGTATAGCAACTGTTTTCTGCCTGGTGTGATGATTTGCCCTTCAACTCCGAACTGTAAAGGCAAAACACCTCAACGGGCACCGATGATAGACCGTGTCCCGGCAGACTAGAATGGTGTGAATGTAAAAATCTGAATCCGTGATGCAAACACTCACTCATTCTAAAGGGCTCATAACATAACAAACAAAGTCCCATAAAACATAACTTTAGCATGGAGTAATATTTACGTAAGCATAAAGTATATTTTTGTAAATGACACCAATCGTAATAATCATAGATAATAATAATTATTCTCAGACTTTGTTAAAAGATACAGAATATGTATTGCCAGCTAAAAATATCCAATGATAGAATGTCAAATTGTATGAAAGTGATGTCTGAAAACTGGAAAAATGAACTGTTTGAATGCTTTCTTGTAGCTTTAAGTGGAACTATTGAGTACAAAATGAAAGAAAGTTCAAATAAACACAATGATCTCTGTAGACTGTGCTCTGGGATGGGCGCACACTTTAAAAACATCTTTTTCAGTGCTTTGAATATAACAAACCCCGGCAAATTAAAGCAAAGCTCACTCTGCGCTGGCTATGTTTCACCTGTGTTTTTCAGTCATACATCAAACAGAGCTAAGCGTCTTTTTTTATCTTACAATGGAAAACAAGGGCAGTAAATCCACACCCTCAATCACTCGCAATTAAACTATTTTCTTTTGTACAGTTGTGGCTGTTTAACGCGCTACCTATTGTCATTAGAGATGTGGCAGCAGACTCCCACTGAGTGTCAAGATATGAGGTGTTTGCAGGTGTTAGAGAGGATCTAGCACCACACACGTAAAATATGTCAAACTGAATGCAAAGCGAATTTTAGAGGTGATGCAGCTGTAAACAAAATCACTGGACTTTGGAAACGTTAGCAGGCTTGCTACTGACGTGGATTCGCCTTGGGGGGGGGGGCGCAAAGATGCGTCAACCCAGGCTGAAAATGCTTTAGCTTTAGCAAATAGTTTGTGCTTTTCCATGAGATCAGCAGATCTAACTGCATCATGACTGAGGAGAGACGAGGCTGGAAGCAGAGAGGTTGCGCGCTAACTCACTCACAGCTAATGTCTTTAAAGTTGGTACATTGGCTTTTTAGGACAGTCAAACACCGACTGCGTCAATTCAGTAGTAAATTTGCATTTTTTGTCAATATTATTTTGCAAAAAAATAATTTGAATCCAAATCTATACATGTCCACTATTCTCAGAGTCACACTATCAATTTCACTTCTTTCTTCTTTCTTTCAATTTGCATGTGTCTTGATGGGTGGCCATGGCAAACATCAGAGTAACTGCAGTGTTGTCTTGTACATGTAGGATGTGGAACAATGTAATGTCACAGATCTTTCACAAGATCTGTTTGGTCTTGAGTGCAGAAACATGCTGTTGCAGTGACCTCTATAGACTGTGACCAAAGGAAGCTGATGCTATTTTTTAAAAATGACTACATACGCAATTTACCAACACAAGAGAAAAAATAACAAAAAAAGATTCAGTGATTTGAAGAAATATTTTTGGAAATGCACTTATTTGCTCTCTGGCCAACACTAAAATCACATTTGTATGCTAATTATAAAGCTTGAGCCAGGAGTTGATTAGCTTAGCTTAGCATAAAGACTTGAAACAGGGGGAAACAGCTAGCCCGTCTCTGTCTAAAAGCAAAACTTTTAAAACGTTAAACATGGGTTTAATGGGTTAAAGGTTCACCCCTCTGCTTCCTGGAAACATGTAACACTACCATTGCAGTGTTCTTTAGTTTCTTAGATGATGCCAGCCGACAGAAACAAAGGATGAGTAAATGATAAAAAGCTACAAGTGAGGGAGGAAGAGAGGCTCATCTCTGCAGAGTGTGTGTCTCTTTAAGAGCTGGAGTGTGCTATTAAGCAGGAGGAGGGGGGTTGGTTGGCAGCATTGGAACAGTCCTCTCTAATGAACAGATTTTCTGAGACACACACACACACACACACACACACACAGATCAGGAGAGAGAGAGATACTGAGATCCAGCCGGAGGAGGAGAAGAGATTGTAAGACCAAGACAGCAGGCAGGAAGGCAGGCTGTGCGTCAGCCGGCGCTCCATAGGGAAACATGGAGATGAGCAGGAGATGCTGAAGAGGAGACAACACACCATAACAGGATCATATAGATGGATGTTATTTCATCAAGCAGGCAACCTGAAGGCAACCCACGCAGAAGATAAACCACTTATGGACGCAGTGGATTAAAGACCTACAGACAGACTGAGAGAGAGAGGGAGAGGGGGAATAGAGGAGGAGAAATTAATCAATTCAGTTGTTTATTTTCATTGTCTCTGTGTGCGCACTTGCTGTCAGAGAGAGAGAGAGAGAGAGAGAGTGTGTGTGTGTGGCTGCATACAGTGTGTGCCTGCATAAGGCAGGAGACTGCATTGCTGCTCTCCAGCAAGACAGGACAGACAAAAAAGAAGGCAGCCGAGCAGATTACCTTATGTGTTTCCCCATTTTTCTGTCTCTCCCTCTCTCTATGATGTGTCTGTTGCCTCGCTGTGCAACCAGGCACAGTCTGTGCGTGTGTGTAAAGGCTGAGAATAAGAAGGAGCTGGCGAAGCCTGAAGTCAGCCACAGATTCTAAGTCTGACTTTAAATGGTCTTTTTTTTTTTGTCTGATCATCAGGAGTGGGCTCGAAGAAAAAAAAGAAATAGTTTCATCAGAGGAGGGTCTTTTTTTATTTTTTCGTCTTCACACATCATGTCTCAGCTCCAGTTTGGGCCGCGGTGCTGATCAGGGAGTCGAACGGTGGCTTCTATGCTGGAGGCTCGGAGGTTTGAAGGGCTGCCACCGGGGAGACTTCTCGGCTCTACACCCCAGAGAGGTGGAGGCATCATCAGGTAGGAGGCGACTGAATGCGGGGGCCTGAGCGGAAAGCAGGAGAGGAGTAGGAGGAAGAGTTCTGTGTGTGTGTTGTAGACTGTGTAGGCAGGCTGATGGCAGGACCGGTGGAACTGCCTGATGGTTTAAACTCCTGCTGAGAGAGGATAATGGCAGCTCTGGGCCCGCTCTCCTCCTCTCTCACCTGCACCTGCTACGGAGAAGCTGGAAAGTGCTAGCCGATGCTACAAAGAGCCCACCAAGAGGATGGTGTGAACAGCGTCACCCTTTCCCACCACGCCGGGAGACCCCTGACAGACACCCCCCCGAGGGGCAAAGTTTTGTTGTTCACCTTGTTTCTCCTTTCTCTTCTCCAAACCAGCTGAAGACAAGGGGTGGCGTTGCTCGATCTGTGTGAGGGTTCTCCCCTTCTCCCTCCTACTCTCTCCTCCTCCTCACCCCTGACCTCGCCGACCTCCACGTTCAGCTCCATGGATTGGTTCTAGCACCAACCTGTCCTTATTTTTCCTCCCTTTGTTTTCTTTTTCTTTTCTTTTTCTTTTTGTCGAGGCTTCAGGGGAATTGCCAAGACCTGTTTCATGCATGTCCACTGGCGGCAGGTTCAACTTTGACGATGGGGGGTCATACTGCGGAGGGTGGGAGGAGGGCAAGGCGCACGGCTACGGGATCTGTACAGGACCCAAGGGCCAGGGCGAGTACTGCGGGTCCTGGGCCCATGGCTTCGAGCTGCTGGGTGTCTACACTTGGCCCAGCGGGAACACCTACCAGGGCACCTGGGCTCAGGGCAAGAGACACGGTGTGGGCGTCGAGAATAAAGGCCGCTGGGTGTACAAGGGCGAGTGGACGCATGGCTTTAAGGGACGCTATGGCCTACGGGAGAGCACAGGGACAAGTGGGAAGTACGAGGGGACGTGGAACAACGGGCTGCAGGACGGATACGGAACAGAAACGTACTCAGATGGAGGTAAGACGGGGAGAAGGGGAGGAGAGACACAGGGGCAGATGCAGTGTGGGTGTTTTGGGGATCTGTTTGTGTGTGTGTGTGTGTGTGTGTGTGTGTGTGTGTAGGTGTGAACGTGTGAACCAAACATTGCCTGTCATGAAGCGATATTTAAGAGTGACTGACAACTGTCCAGTGTGAAAAGGACTTATTACTGGAGAATGATTGAGAGACCAATGACAGCTACTGACAATACAGACGTACTATAGGAGGAGTTCGTCTAGAGGTCTTCTCGGGTCATCCCCTCTGCTTCCGTGCTTCGTCCACGCACACACTTGTGCAGAGGCAGGGGGTTGCATCAGGATAAGCTTTGAGAAGGATTCTTGATCAGTACTCTGATTTCCTACACTGGACTCATCTTTTCCTCCTCATCTTCGCTTTCTTCCCAGCCCTCACCCCTCACTTCAGCTACACGAGGACACGCGGTGTATTTAGAGGCCTTCAATTCAGGCCATGCAGTCTTAAGGGATGAGTTAAAGGTTAGAGGGACAGAGGAGGACAGCAGCTCCCAAGTAACAAGTCCCAACAAAATACAGTGTTTTAGCAAACAGATGACAGTGTTTTAATGATTGATCAGGAAAGTTGAAGCATAAAGTCCATGTCTTCACCTCCTGTTTCCTCACTGACAGACAGTATGCCATACCAGTTTAATTACTCCTGCTATTAATATATGTATACCACAGAACAAAAGATTCACACCTCAGTGGCAGTGTAGGAGGCTAATGTTCAAATTACCCCTCACCCCAGGTGAGATGGAAGTAGTCGTCGTTTTACTTATTCCTTGTTTCGAAAAACCAAGAGTCTCCAGCCATCAGTGGCTCCGTGAGGCTAGAACCAAAATTCAGCATGCTAGCATATTTGCTGTGACAATGCTAACATGCGGATGCTAGCTGGGATAAAGTATAAAGTGTTTTAACTTGTTACCCATCCTAGTTAGGCGTGTTAGCATGCTAACATTCGCTAATTAGCACTGCACACAAAGTGCAGCTAATGTTAGTTTGCAGATATTTGATCAAAAGTATTATACACCATTTGAGTTTTGCCCTGATCAAAGTGAATATAACCAATACTGCATCTTCTGGGAAAAATCAATGTCTGTAAAAAAAAAAAAAAAGTGAAATATGATAGAAGAATAACTTCAAAATGCTGCTTAAAACAAGTACAGTATGTTCTGGTGTAAATGGTCCTAGAAATCAGGTTGCAGTATCCCTGAACATGAAATATTAGGTGTTGGCTACTTTAATACATTAATATATGATTAATGATTCACAAGATAGTCAAGCCTCTTTGCACGTGTCAGCATTTTGAACAGGACTGTTAATATTGTAGAATATCTTCTGAATCAGCATCAGATTTACCCTGGAATTACAATCAATGCCATCAATGCACTTTGAGTCGCCGGGCCTCAGTTCACTGTTAATGAGACACACACCATATGGATTCTGGCTCAAAAATAGACACACGCGCACACACAGGCACACACCCGAGCATACACATTGTGCGTGCAAAAATGCACACACGAAACCCGGTGGTGTGAGCTGAGCAGCAGAGCTGACGGTAGCACACATCCAGTTACAGCAAAGCTTTGTTACAACTAGCAGACCGATTTACTGTGGTTTGGGCCAAATGAACACAAGCGAGTGTGCGCGCACACACACAGTCACTAGCAGGCAGATAAAATCCTTAGAGCAGACTGGTTTGAGGGGTTGAATCAGGACAGAGGAGAAGAAGTCAGCTTGATAGATAACCAGGCAGATGGGACGGACGGACGGAGGGAGGGAGGAATAGATGGATGGATAGATACACAGATTGATGGATGAATGGATCAGTTAAATTATTAATATATAATGGAAATATGGCTGGCTGGATGGATGAATGATTATCACGATTACTATGAGAGATACGTTCTAATCAGCAGATGAGTGATTTCATTACAGAAAGAAAGGGAAAGACAAAAAAGGGAAAGTGATCAGAAAACCTCCCGGAGAGGGTCGTGATCCAAACACTGGAGCTCTGTGAAGTATTTTGAACCCACATACTGTAAACGCAGCAGAGATTGGCCTAGTTATGAGTGTTTATCTTGCTCCGACAGTACACAGTGTCCTTCTTATAACAGCGTGCATGTGTTCGTATACAAATCTATGAGGTAGCAAAGGTGTATGTAGAACTAAAATGTAAAAAGAAGGAGTGACATAGAGTTGGGCCATTGGCTGACAGTCCACATTGACCACTGAGCCCCCTACAATTGTAACACCATGAACTAAAAGGCCCTCGCACAAACCACTACACACAGACAGGGTCAGAATTGCCACATGCCAAGCACCAAATACTTTTAGCCACCGCTTGGAGAAAGCATGTTTTAATTTAAATGCAAATATCATGAGAACTGAGATTTAAAACTTACAAATGCGGCTAACCCCGTTTTTAAGTTCGAAAAGTCTGGCGTTGCATTGTATTTTGGACTTTTTTGAAATGACAATGATGTGGACCCAAATCGGCCTCCTGATTGGATCTAATGAGTCAACATGTTCCATGTGATGCCCCATCCCATGACTCTCTTCCAACAAAGTATGTAAGCCTGTGTGTGTAAGTGTGTACTTGTTGTCAAGGCTCCTCTGTGTTGTGCAGTTAAATTTGCCATTTTATTATGCCGCTAATGCGGTCATGCAATATGTGTTTTCAGCTGCTCTTGTACGGAGAGGTATGATATCAGAAATGGTGCTAAAACCCTTGTCTGGAGGGAAATTGCTTTAGTTTCAAGAAGGAAGAACATTAGTGGGTTGTTTACTCTTTGCAGTGGCCCTGACAAGGCACATTTCCCTCCCCGGGTTGTCTTAAGCTCAGTGTTAATTCTCTGTTTAATAGTTTCATTCTTTGTTTTGCATTCAAAGTTCCCAAATCTGCATTCAGTCTTGGTAATGGCAACATAAAAATAGCTGTTATCGCTCAGGTAAAGACAAAGATCTTCAAAGCTTACATTTAAAATACCCACCAATACTAACCACATCAGATTCAGCAGTTTGGACCTGTTGTGGCTTGGAGTCATGTTTTTCACCATCTGACAAATTTAAGTTTTTGTTCTCCACCAACAACTGAGAAAAATCTGTCACTCTCTGCAGCTGAATGTTTGAATTGCCTCCCCAGCGAGTTGTAGGACTAACTTTATGTGTCTGAGTTGCCGCTGGACAGAAAGCATATAGTGTTTGTTCTGCTCCTGGTGGAAATTAGAATAGTGTAGCATTTTGTCTGCTGCCTTCCCGTGTCGCTGAGGCTGCACGTTTGTCCTGTGTAGGTGTAATGGGGATGGCGGCCAAATTATTAATACAGATTTCTAGTTACACTCAACTCAGTCATCATATATAAGGAATACATTACCTTTGCTTTAAACTACAGAATTTACCACGAACCATGATTTGCTCAATTTGTCATTAAGAGACATTAGTTCCACTTAGAAATGCCATGATATTCACTTGTTCTAAATAAGACATCCAGACATTCTGCATTCTCATCATCACAATATGATCTTAATTTGTCCAAATGCTTTTGGCACACTGACACACGCTCCACCATAGGAAGTGGTCGTCTGATACAGTCAAACAGGTTAATCTGCGAGTAAAGAGGACAGTATATCTTTACCACCTCAGGGCTCTATCACGTCCAAAGCAATAAGAGCCAAAACACTGAAAGATGCTCTGCTGCCTACATACTTTTTGGAACACGCAGTGCAGCTACATTTCCCACAGTCAGGTCTAAACTGACTGCCAGTCCCACTCTCCTCTCCAACTACACCTGATGCCACATTTCTAGGAAACACTCCTCCTCTATCTTATCGTTGCTGTTTGGCTTTTGGTTCATCTCCTACGTTTGCCAACATTCCTCTCTCCTCTCCTCCCACCTCTCTCTTTCCTCCCTCGCTCCACTGCATTTCCTCGGAGCTGCTCTGTACAGTAGGGTTTCCATAGCAACGCTCACCGACATGCAGCAGGTCAGCGTGTCACGAGGGACTCAGTGTTCCTCGCTGCCATTGGCCACCCAGCCGGCTCTACAGGGCTCTGATTGGCTGGCTCGGCCTTCCGGGCTAATGGTGTTTACTGAGATGAAGAGCTAAGCTGACTGATTACCAACCACACACACACACACACACAGCAAGAGAGAGGGAGTGAAGTAGAAAAATGAAAAGACAGCTTCAGTAATCATTTTAGTGAGAACTGAAGTGACTCACAAAGGGAAGAGGCAGAGATTACAACTGTCACTGTGTACGACACTGGTAACAGCTAAAGATTACAGCAGCAGTGGTTGTTGTGTCTGACAAGCTAATACGCCACACACAGTGACAAACACACAGAAACTCTCTAAACCATCTCTTGTTGAAGACTTCACCAAACACCGTGAAGAAAAGAGCGTCAGCGTTTGTATCAGGGCGCATCGAATCATGGATGCCTCATTAGACGAGACTCAGTACAGCTCAGCAGCGTCCTGGATCCTCTCTCCTTGTCCCCCAGCTGTTGGCAAATACACTACAACAACATGATAATTGTCCTACATTAACATATCTTGCCAGCCAGCTGAAGGCTGCTCTCAGTGCCGTGATTATTCCAGCTCTTACCATGTTACGTAATGGCGACATAATAAATTCACCTCTCATGTTTAAATACACCCAGCAACAAGCCTACATCAGTTATTATCTACACTGCGATATGATAGGTTGGCCAAATTAAGTCAGAAACCCTGCTTTTCTTTGGATCGTGCCCTGTAATGTTAAGTCCTGAGCTCTGGGATCTTGATGACTTTATTTGAGAGACTATCTTTGCAGCCTGTTTGAGCGTGTGGGAGGAAGCTCTTCAGCTAACAGCGCTACTCTGTTAACTATCATCCTGTAACTAAGACGTGTTTCTCTGGACCACTCAGCCATACACGCGGATGGGTTGTGTTCACACTGGAGATATTGAGGACCATTTTTAAAGCAGTTTTCCAAGACATTCAATGCTGCGTATCTCCGATGGGTCACAGTTGCATGTTAGATACAACCAAGATATGGGTTGGAGACTCAGACAGCACCGGCAGGATATGGTTCAGTTCCCTCTGTCAGCAAACATGACAACAGGTACCTATGGTCCTGGGATGTAGGTCACTAATTCGGTAGCTAGCTCCAGCTAGTCTCAGGAGTGTCCCATCTCTCTCTGGTCTGCATTTACATCCCATTACCAACAGTTTTATGTCTATCATACTGAGCTGACCTACCTATCTCTGTTGTCTTTCAATCCTTGTGTCTTCCACATCTCTGCTCCATACAGTACGACTGACTGCCTTGACGCTGATGTTAAATGTGATCCAATGCTGGTCACCTGCAGGGATGCTGCTTTTGCTTTGCTAGACTTTATGGTAGCAACTAAGGCATTCACTTGTCAGTGTCTCTGCAAAGGTATAAACGGTTTTCCACCCACACCTGCCACTGTGGCATTAGTGTCCTCTGTGGTTGTTGGGACCAGGTTATCATATAGGGGAGGATTGTCCCATTACAGCATGGGACCAAAAGGCCAAGTCTTTATGATCATGTTTCCAAACTTTATTGAGATACTTCGAAGACTCTTCCTATCCATGCAGTCAAATTAATGAATTAATTGGACATACAGTGGAAAGCTGTATTCCATTTGATCGGCCAGGTACAACTCTGTGAAACCTCTGTGTGCTGCTCCTGTCTGAATGCTGACTAATTCCTTTATACTGTTCAAGATGATCCTGTTAAGCACTTTGCCTTGTGTGGGCACGGCAGGAGTGTGATCCCTCTGTAGTTTTTCTGAGGTTGCCCTGTTTTACAATCTTGTTCTGAAAGCGAAGGTAGTGGGTCTCCGCCATGATGTTAAAGTGAGGATACTGGACAGGAAGTTGCTGCCTTGACAGATTCCCTTCATTTGTTTCTTTACCTTTTTTGTTGATCCCCTTTAATTCATCCCGTTGCTCATCATTCACTAGTCTTTTTAACTTCTTTTATTCACCTGACTGTGCTTGTCTTTTCTGATGCTCCCTTTTACTGACCTATAGACGTTAGCATTTTAAGTTTAAAGGTACCATGTGGTCATTGCGCTATGGGGCAGTATTTTTGTTTACATCTTTTGCACAATGCAGAGTACCTTTAAAACCATCCACTGTCTTTCCTGTATCTTGATGAGCATGTACTGCAGAGAAACCCATTTCTTTTCAACTACAATGCTGTCTCTGTGACCACAGTATCTAAAACAACCCATTTGTTATTGGGTGCGCCGTATTTGTTCTTCTTCACATATAACTGACTTGACAAGACAAAGTGGCACAAGTGAAGACTACCTTTTTGTATTTTTACAAAGTTATTTGTGTTTACACGTAATACTAAACTATAAAATACACTACAACATTTCACCAACCAAATTAAACATTGGTTGCAAAATGCAGATTAAGTTTGGACACTTTCAGATTTTTCAGAGCAACTGCACAGCAGCACATCACGATGGGGTCTTTTTCATGAAATTTTTCAGCAGATAAATAATCCTCAAATGAAAATCTGAAAGACTCAGACAGAAAAGGGGCCTAAGCAAAATCTCTTAAACGGATAACGGTCCCACACAGTGATTTACACAGGCAGGGGTTTAGCTTTGAAATGACTTCCCCTGCTTTTGGCGTTCAGCGGTTTGACCATAGTCTAGCTTGTCTGCGTGCATGCCTGTCCAACATATCTACTATGTGTCTGTCTAGCTGTTTATCTCGCCTGTCTGTATGGCTTGTTGTCTGTCAGTTGTCTTGTCTATGTGTCTTTACTTTACTATCTGCCTCGGTGGTTGTTGCCTCTCTCCCCAGCAGGGCTACCTGATCTCAGGAATTACTCTGCCAAAGTGGTTTCTTCCTTTCATCTCTCTGTCTTCAGTATTTTTTTACGCTACAGTATGCATCACTCAGTCTGCAGACAGTCAAGGACATAAACATAAATACACGTGTAGTGGGATGGATTTACTTGTTTCTTCTAAACTAGTACACTGCCTGTTGGAATGGGCCGATTGCTTAGTTTTAGTATCCCAGACCTCAGGGTCATGGCAGTTCTACACACTCGTTTTGACTCAAAGTGTGCCAAAGACGCACAGCAAACATGAAAATCAAAATGTTTTATGTGTTAAAAGCAACAAAACACATACATACTTTGCTTTTTTTAGTTTAAAGTATGGCACAATATACCCACATATCAAATCAGAGAAAAAGAGTGACATCGCCCATAAATGGTGAGTCAAGGAAAATCCACCCTCTCAGCATATGTGGTTTTTTTTGTTTTTTTTATGGATTCCTCACAGATTCTCCGGTTGTGCAGTGAGGACAGTGTTCAGCAGTGCCACGCCATTCTGCTTTTGTGTTTTGTTCTTTATTTTCAGGGCCGCTGCTAATACCCACCTCCCCTACCACCAACAGCAACCCCACCGTGGGCTTCAGCTTATGTAATGGGAGTGGTTTGATGTTTGTACTGAGGATTAGCAGTGCCGTCTGAAACATGAAAACTTTGAGCATTCATTTTCAAAGTCTGCCCTGCACCACTGTTAATATTACACTGACTGGATCAGGGATGTCCCCATAATGTTTTTTGGTTACAGATCGTTGATGAGCCAAATCGGCCGACACGCTGCAGTGCTGGTCATTTTTATTCTCCTAGAGCAAGCAAGAGCGTAACAATATCATAGGTCTAATGCTTTGCTTCACACACTGTGGTAGTTTTACACCTCCGACATGTATAAGGTTAGTTATTATGCAGCGATGATGCAAAATCCAATGAAAATCGACTCACGTGTTGCATCACTGAGAGACTTTTAAGCATTATTGTCATTCCCCCGATCGCATATTTACACTACTGGCTTAGTTTTTTCAATTGCTGGCTGACTGACGGCAGCATCAAATTATTAGGGACCATATGAAAATTCTTCTAAGTGAGAGTAGAGTACTTCTGAACCCAGTGTTATTTTATTTTTCCTCTCACACCTTGTTCATAAAGTAATCAAACTATTATTAATGGTCATATTATGGTTAAATGCCGGTCACACAGTGGGCTTCATGTTCTGCTTCTTTGGTTGTGTTAGCACTGCATAGTGTGGCTCGGCTTGACTCGCCTAAATGTCGTTCTACCACTGCTGTTGAATTGTACTGACTTATTCAGGTTATAGCATTGTTTTTCTTTTAAATGATAATAATTTTGATATTTTAAGGTAATTTTTAAAGTAAAACAAGAGCTTCTTCCCAACACTGATTTATATACAGTCTACTCCTCTTCTTCTTCTTCTTATTGTTCTCTGACATCTCTCTAAGCTGTCATAATGGTGCGTTTGATGAGGAACCTCTACTGGCACAAACAGTGTGAGAAAACTGTGAGAAACCTGACCTTGTGTCGTCTAATCCCACTCTCACTCCTCATTTCTCTCACACACACACACACAAACGCAGACGCCCCTCAGACATGCAAGTGCTGACATGGTGAAACAACACATTAATAATTCATAAAATAACCAATTTCAACTCCTTCTCAGGTCCTCTTTGCCCCGTGCATTTCTCTTTCTTACTGCCGCGCTTCACAGATCGATATTTTGAGGTGTGAAATAGTAGCCGAGGTCACTATGCAATAATATGGACTAGTGACCGAAGGACTCAACAGTGGTGTAATTTATGACAGATAGAAAAAACAAACAAACAAACAAATTTGCAGCTTTTGACAAGTGTCTCCTACCGCTGTGTCCTTAGAATGATATACAGACCCTAAGAGACAGATGGTTTTTTTAACCTAGAAATAGAGAACAGACGTGCGCATTTGTTAAAGAGACAATTATGAATTCAGCCCGGGGGTTGGCGCGTGATCAAATCGCTGTCCCTCTGTGATGTTTCCGCAGCTTTGATCTCGCCGCGTTAACTCTTTCCGTGCGGCTGCCCCAGTGCCCGTGGTCGCCCCAGCTCGGGGTTATGGACCCATATGATTTGAGAGTGTGGCGCTTCCTGTTGGCCTCCGGGCAGAATCAGTGAAATCGTTTTTGGCGTTGCGAGTTTGCGAGGCGGATTCTCCTCACAACTGTAGGCCCGTGGTTGAGGGCTTTACGTATCCACAAATCCACAACTTTTTTTTTCCCCCCCTAACGTAGCTGTGACAGGTTCATGCTGAAAACACTGAGTGGAAGATGACCTCATCTGCTGCTCCATGTCCATCATGTCACACAGCAGGTTAAGTGTTTAGCCTCAGTTTTCTTGCCGTATAAAGTGTGTGCATCACTTTCTATGTAATGCACTGATTGCACAGAAACACTGTAAATGGGTTTGATTTTAAGGGAATGCGACCACCGACAGCCTGCCTCTCAGACTGTACTCTTCAGCACCACGGAGAGCGACAGCCAGCGTTGGAGAAGTCAGCCTCGTGCCCCACTGAATATTTTATTTACTCAGGAATTACTGATCCGGGGTGGTATATGCTTCCAAGAAGTCATGCAAAAGCAAAAACCCACACACTACGTCTCATATCCAGTATTTATTTGCTCACAGTTGCCAGTTTTTCTTAGAACACATAGCTGAAACTAATGCGGTCTAATAGAACAGCCCTGCAATCGTTTCTGCTGCAGTTGCTGCAGTTTGTGCTGCTGCTGGACCATATTGTGTTATGAGGTTCTGTGTGTTATGAAGAGTCCAGCATTTCTCATTTTTCCTTGAGATATAAACAAAAATATTATATTTACCTTTAAGTAGCTATAAAACAAGCATACAGCCAAAATAGAGACATTTGTCATGTTTCAGTTCCATGCTGTGCATCATAGGCACATACTCAATACCTATGCTACATGCTGATCTTTACATGATACTGTGCTTGCAGTTGGTAGACAATAAACCTACAAACTTGCTGGAAATAAACAGCTGCATTCTCAGATGTCAATCAACTTGACCTTTTTTTTTTAAAAAAAAAAAATGGAAATGTGATTATTAGCCAGCAACTGGTTAGCTTAGCACAGCATGGCATAGCATAAAGACTGGTTTAGTTTCACTTTCAGTTCAGCTGAATTTCATGGGGCATCATTTTGTTTTTATTTTAGTATGCATACTGGCTGGAGTATACTTTGTCACCGTCCAGTGAGAACACACTACGTACTCAAAACCTGCTCAGAAGTAGCATGAAGTATCAAGGATCTGCACATCTATTGTTTTGTTTGGATTGCTATCGCTTAGTGTTTTCTCGACCTAAACACCAACTTCAATTCACTCTATTAAACTGAAATATGATCCGTAGCAGACAGGCGGGTTTTTCTTCTCTGTCTGACTCTATCCTCCTTCTGCACGGTCAGCAGAAACACTGTCACCCGGGTAGCACAGGTGATGCCCCGTCTGTCTCTGGATACTCTCCTCTTAGTTGCCCTCTTGTCTCACTTCCCTGCTCAAGCATGCTGGCGGCCATTTAATGAAATGGTAATCCTGTCACGCTGTTGCATGGGTGTTTGTGTGTGTGTGTGTGTGTGTGTGTGTGTTCTTTGATCTGTCTGTCATATGGTCGTACAGCTGTGTACTGACATGATTACAAAGGCTCAGCCAGATGTGCTGGCCAGCTGTCTATGACACAGACTCTTTTTGTTTTTGTTTGTGTGTGCGTGTGTGTGTGCGTGAGGGATAAGAGGCAGCATATCGCCCTAATAATGAGGGCAGGTTTAGAAACAACACCACCTCTCACTCAAGTTTGGATGTGCCCGTTGTGCCTGTGTGAGTGTCTTTGAGTGTGTCTTAGAACGTAGGCAAGAACACAATTAGCTTATAACATCAGCTTCATTCAGCACTTCCCACTTCACTGACACTTGAGCCCACAAGGGAAATGTTTGTGTGTGTTTGCGATAGCGACTGAGAACGTGGTTGCTGTCCTTATATGGTCATGTAGTTTGGTTAGAGCGAGTGCGTTTGCTACAGAATGAATCAGAGTGCTGTTACATCAGAGGTACGGGCAGGCGGGATGGATCACTTGCACTCCTACTGGAACACACACTTCCGTTTGAGTGTGTGTGCGTGTGTGTGTTAGAGGGAAAGAGAAGAATGATGGAAACACACACACGGATGCCCTACTTTTCAGCAACATGGGGATGTAAGGACTATTATGCAGCAGTATGTGCTGGTATTGCAGAGACATGGCGTGAATGAATGGGAGTGGATGCATAGACAAGAGGAGGCCACTCCCATGTACAGCACTAGTCCTCAACTTATAACTTTGACAAACGATTTCATATTGCACCTTTCTCCAGCAGTGTTCGGGCACAAAACATTTCCTGTTGAGTGTGTACTGATGCCTTGATACACACATTTATTTAAGAATATCGATCAATCAAAGTTCTCAAGCTAGCACTGCCCCTGACAAGAGGACTGACAAGACCCCTGATTCGCTGCTTATCTTGGATTTCATACACGTTTCAAGCTGTCAGCGGTGTGCCCACTGACAACCGTTTTCAAGAGTTAGAGAAAAGAATTGCCAAATCACTGTTTAGTAGGCGAGATTGGAAAACAGCCATCCTCCTAACTTCAGCTAGCTATAGCAGCCGCCTATCTGGCCCTATCCTGGACAGATTCATCCAATGGGTAGGAGACAGTCCTGGAAGGTCCTGTAGAGAAACTCTGTGAACTGCACTGTAATGAATGCCAAAGCAATCAGTAGTCGCCCTTAGGGTTCTTTGTCTTGTAAAAAATAACTTTTTATATTTACAGGATTGTCTTTTTCTCTCTAGGAACATTTCAGGGCCAGTGGGTTGGTGGAATGCGACATGGCTATGGAGTTCGTCAGAGTGTCCCTTACGGCATGGCGGCCGTCATTCGCTCCCCACTCCGTACCTCCATAAACTCTCTCCGCTCCGGTTCGGAGCACAGCAATGGTACAGCTCTGCTGGACCGGACTGGGACGGTGGTTCCTGGTCCTCCTCCAGTTCCTGGCACGCTGACCACCAGCGTGTCCATGTGCAGCACCGGCAGCAGCGGCAGCAGCCCCGCCGTGTCTCGCGGAGGTTTTGTGCTGACGGCACACAGCGAGGCTGAGCTGCTGAAGGGGAAGAGGAAAGGGTTGTTCCGGAGATCCATCCTGTCCGGGCTCAAGCTGAGGAAGTCCGAGTCCAGGAGCTCCCTGGCCTCCCAGCGGTCGAAACAGAGCTCGTTCAGGAGCGAGGCTGGCATGAGTACTGTGTCCTCTGCTGCATCTGATATCAACTCTACTATCAGGTAATAACAGGAGAAGATGATGGAGGGGGTGGTGGGCAGGTCAGTTAGCTGTATGGTCTACTAGTTAGTGATGTTGCCTTCAAACCAAAGGTCTAAAAAAAACCCAAAGGACCCAAAAAAGGATCCTTGGCTATGCTGTAACCTGGTACCCTAGGAACTGCACCACACAAATTATATCGAGTCCCAACATTCAGTACCCATTCAGGACGTGTATCCAGTCTGATTCTGAGTTTGGTCACAAACCTACAACTGATTGTTTGCTTCTATACTAACACTAACTATGAACATTACCAAACCTCACAGTGTTTCACGGACCTACTCTGTCTTTACATCAACTGTATTTTATTTCCTGTGGTTACAATCTTTTGTCATGGTTTGTCATGGTTACAATGCTCGCATGTCATTTACATGCAAGAATAATAAAGTTACACATAACCCAGGTTCCCTGCCTTCTGCCCAGTGACTGCTAGGACAGGCTCCACCACCCCTGTGACCCCAAAAGAGATAAAGCAGTTACAGAAAATGGATGGATGGATGGATAATCCAGGTTTCTGCAGAATTGTCCAATGTTTTTTTTTTTTACATTTCATGTCAGAATTACACCCTTTTCTCTATTTTTCTTTCATTCCACATCATATCTAAAAAAGTTCCATCCAATTTTGGGGCAACCCACCCAAACCTCCCTCTTCTTCAATTCAAACCCCAGTACCCTGTTTCATTTAAAAAAAAAACAAGAAAGTAGTTTGAAGGCCATTTCATAGCACCATTATTTCCTACATACTGTCCTGGCTGACACTGAGAAGAGTGTGTCATATCAACTCCGTCATGAGGTAATGAAATAAATGAAAGTGGGGAACAAGGTGGACTGAGAGGACAAGGAGGGATGACGTACAAAGAAAGGGAGCTGTCCTTCATCTGGAGGACATCAAAGCAACAACAAGCACCTGTCCTGCTTTAGTGTCTTTAAAACGGATTGGCATGTAGTCAGAGGTCTACAGGTCAGTTTGCTGGTCAGCTGGCACAGGGCCTGATGAAAAGCTTCCGGTATTACACTGGGTGACTCTGTGGTAATCCTGATAATCTTTGTCCACTCTCATTTTCTTCAGCATCAATCAATTTGCACCAGCTCAGTCATTCACAAGCTTGACATGCTGGTGGGCGCTCTGAATTACAAATGAAAATTAAAGGCATGTTTAATTCATAGTGTAAACAGCAGCCCCTCAGTCTTAGATGTGTTGAATCAATCGTGTGTTGCTGGACTGAGGCGACTTATTTTTAAAGGCAACAATTACTTGACGACAAGAGTCAGAGGCTCCTAAACTGTTTGCTGGCAAAGTGGCTGACAGCAGCTTATCAGGTCTGATTAATTATTGGCAAGGCTGATGAGGAGAGAAACTTCCAGGCTTTCTTTTTCCATTCCACTACTGTAAACATGTACCCACTCTTTAAGAGCTGAATGTTTATAATTCATTTGTATGTAATGTGTTGCAATTGATCCATTATTCATTGATGTGTTATTTTTATCATTTGAAGGTATATATTATGAACAAAGTCTCATGTTGGGCCAGTGAAACCCCATTAAATGGAAGTAGAGATCTTAATAATATGTCTGAGGAGACAAGATAAGAACAAGTCTGGCTCTGGCAAGACGCCTATTATTCCCTACTAACTTCAGATGAAGTGTACAGTGGCTGACCACGAGGGAGCGTTAAACCAATTTTTGCACTCTAAAAACTTTAATTCTAACTTTTGGGTTAGTTATGATGACTTTAGTCAGGATATGGTTAGCCTAGCTTAGCTTAAGAACTGCAAACAGGAGGAAACAGCAAGCCTGCTGGGACTCTTGCTGTTTGGTTAGGAGTGAGGTTGCCAGGTTTGATACCGTCATGCTTGCAAAGGAAAACATGTACTCACTGTGTAACCTGCTAGCGTGTGCTACAGCTGCTGATGCTGCGCTGACGTCTTGAGCGGATGGATAAAGTAGTTTATCAAGAAATAGCTTCAATGCTTAACAAATCTGATCTCATATTTTACCTTTCTGTTCTTGTACAGATTCAACACATAAGATTTAATATATTAGATCGCTGAACTTAAGACACGTTGGCAGGTGTATTTTCCCCTTGCTTCTAGTTTTTCTGCCATGCTAAGCTAAGCATCCATCCATTTTCGGGGTTGCATGCCAAGCCAACCACTTCCTGATATCAAATCAAATCATCACTTCATCTTCCCAGTCTCAAATTACTTTTTTGTCCTGGCTTTACCACTTTTTTGCAAATCAAAGAAAATCAGGTCTTTGGACCACACTGAGTGCTGGTCTTGACATAAATGGGTAGTTCCTAACTTTACAGTGAAAGTCCTTCAGTGAGTTTCAGAGCATTAGGATGTTCATTTCACGAGAGGCTGCTTGATGAAATATCAGTTACGGAGAGAGGCAGGGAAGATGATGAGATGTGGTGAAAAGGATATTGGAAGGCTGAGATGGTAGTACTCATCAGCAGCCTCTATCACAGAAGGTACTATCTGCCATCAGTGTGCAGCACTCTTTCTGTCACATCATGAAAGAGCTCTTCTAGCTTTTACCTGGCACCAACCCTTTGGTTTTACAGACAAGTTACATGTAAGACAAAGAGTTATTGACTGAACACAGCAGCCAAGCTAATATCACTTTTCACCTTTACAGTCTTGGAGATGCAGACGCAGAGCTGGCTGTCGCCGATGACGATGTGGACGCCACAGCAACTGAGACCTACTGCGGGGAGTGGAAGAACGACAAGCGGACAGGGTACGGAGTGAGTCGGCGGTCCGACGGGCTGCAGTATGAGGGCGAGTGGCTCAGCAACAAACGTCACGGCTATGGCTGCACCACCTTTCCTGACGGCACGAAAGAGGAAGGGAAGTACAAACAGAACATCCTGGTGAGCGGCAAAAGGAAGAACCTGATCCCCCTCCGGGCCAGTAAGATCAGAGAGAAGGTGGACCGAGCTGTGGAGGGAGCGCAGAAAGCAGCAGACATTGCCCGGCAGAAGGCTGAGATCGCTCTGTCCAGGTACGGACTTTATGCTGATTTATGTTCTTTCTTTTGTTTCACTTGGGTTGAAGTAAAAGGCCACCCACTATAGAGGTGCTTTGTGTGTGTATACTGGCATTAATTAACTGAATTGACAAAGTTTGATTGACCTTAAACTCCCTGAAAACCTTTTTCCTTAATCAGCAACATAGTTCTTTATTTTTTTTTTGTTTGTTTCACATGAGACATTTCTGCATCTTGTTTTTCTTACTGGTTTGTGGGCGGGTGGTGGCTCATCTGAGCACCAATCAGGCAGATACAGTATTTATTCCCCCAACAAATAATAACTATGGGGGCTTTTTCTGACCTTTAACTTTGTTTGTCCCTCTTAAGTTGTGAGTTTCTAACACGATGGACAAAAATGGCCATTGAATTTTTATAGAATATAGTGTTATTTGTCTGTAGCTAGCATGGGTATGGCAATGTTCTAGCTATATGTTGCTACCTGGC
Organism: Datnioides undecimradiatus; assembly: GCA_008933995.1. Classification (NCBI taxonomy): domain Eukaryota; kingdom Metazoa; phylum Chordata; class Actinopteri; order Lobotiformes; family Datnioididae; genus Datnioides; species Datnioides undecimradiatus. The sequence goes on along the minus strand of WARS01000054.1, from coordinate 562,429 downwards.
TATACCCATGATTTGACTTTGGTTTTAAGGTAAAAACCTCATTCTTAATTCCACTTAGCATTTTCCGCTAGCATTTTGGTTATACTGCATTGTGGAATACTGAACAGCACTGCCTCGCGCAACAGGTGCTGCTGCTGATTCCTCCAAAGCACTGAAAAAGTCAGGTGAGTCTTTATCGTAACGCTCCATCTAAATGCATCTGTACCGCAGATGTAACACTCCTCTGCAGCAATGAGTGCTTATGGTTGATCAAACTTTAGCTAACTTTTACAGCTTGATTGCTAGTAAGCACACAATATTGCACCTTTCCCAGTACTGACAGCTTCACGTGCCTCTACAGACTCCGGGTCAGACTCATCTCATTCATCGTGTTTCCTCTACAGGTGTTCATCACATGTACAAGGAAGTCTTTGTCCCCTTCACATTGAACTGACCATACTGAATCAGCAGTGTCACTGACCGAATCAGTAGCTTTTAGCAGGGGTGCTCCTCACAGGTGACTGAGAGCAGTGTCTTTGTAAAAGACACTAAGAGCCATCATGTAATAAATATGTTGCATATAGATAAATGTGGGATCATTCCACCTCTCTTATTTCTCTGTATTGTATTCTACCAGTGTCCACATGTCTCCATATATGTGAATCAGCGGTGGAGTTGTCCCTGCCTGTAAACAGTCGTGGATGGCTCCACTCCACGTTATAATTGAGATCAATGACAGATTAAGAACAGGATTAAGGTTAAGGTGAAAGTAGGGTTAAGGAGGTTGTGGTAACAGTGAAACAGCAAGCGAAGCGAGACCGTCAGGAGCTGTTAAGACCTTGATGAACCTGCTCTGCTGAATGGAAATGAGAGCCTGCTCTCATTATAACTCTGCTCATTGAACTAAAACAATGAGCACAGTTGGGGTTATGATGTTAATGGGCGTGCCCTGACCTTCTTTGCTGCAGCTTGAAACTTTTGGACAGGAATATAAAGCAACAATTTTTGTTTTTCAGCTCAGGACCCAGAGCAGAAATTAATTAGCTGTCCTGGGACCTGTAGTCATGGATACACATTGATACTCTTGTCATGTGGGGATCCATCAGAAGTAGGCCTATGACCCATTTTGGTCCCAGACCTTGTTGTTTTGAGGAAACAGGTTATAGGGGCATAGATACAGTCGTTCTGTGGCAGTACTTCTTGTCAGAGCTTCTTTTTTGAAACATCACATGTAAATTAACCTTTTGCAGAAGACGATTTAGAAAAGAAAATGTTAAAATCTGCCAGTGTGCATATTATGGATAACGATACACCACACAGATCAAACCAGGGATACAAACTGAGCAAGCAATTCGGCTGCTAGCTTTACAAGAAACCTGTTTCACATTTTAGATTTATCCACTAAAAGATGGTTTGTCAGAGCCAGATTTAGTTCCCCAGTGGCTGCACGGGGATTTAAATGGGATTTCCCTGCTTCCGTACCAGCAGCCTTGAGAATTTAAAATCTGAGAAACGTCACTTGATACGTTGCTTTGTAACACTAGTTCCGGCTGATAGAAGGTCGATAGTTTTGTGCTTTGGCAGGATAAATTTGGGTGGGGAAGACAGCTCCAAGACAAACTCACCAAATTTTGGATGTTGGCCGTCATGGACCGTAAAAAAGAGAGAAAGTGACCTGTAGTCTCCTCAGACTCACCTTTTTTAAAACAAATGGTTTGATTATGATACCCAATAGAGCAAAAATAACTATATTGTAAAAGCGTGCCTTTTTAGCCTGGAAATACGGTCTGAGAAGATTATTTTAACGTCAGCTTAAGATCTAACTTTATGTCAGCCATGCGTATGTATGCTAAGTTACTCCCTGCAGCTAAAAGTGTGCTAACCTGGCATACATTTCAAGCTTGATCTGAACTTTGTGGACATGTGCCTCAAAATCAGCACTTCCTGCGTGCAACCTACTGCACGTATGACTTGTATGTGAGCTTTCAACAGTGGAAAGAAGCAGGAAAACACCTACACTCCCATTTCAAACCCACACCAGTCAAGGCAGATGGCCGTCCACCTAGAGCCAGGATCTGCCTAAGGTTTCTGCCTGTTAAAAGGAAGTTTTTCCTTGCCACTGTTGCCAAGTGCTTGCTCATGGTGGAACTGTTGGGTGTAATTAATAGTAATGAGTGTGGTCTAGACCCGCTCTGTTTGTAAAGTGCCCTGAGATGACTTTTGTTGTGAATTGGCGCTATATAAATAAAAATGAATGAACAGAATGAACATATCTTCCTCTTTTTGGATTCATTGAATTTAACGGTTTAGTCCTGCGAAGGAAAGCTCTGCGTAACAGTTGGGATAATGTCGACAGAGGACGCAGCCTCAGACAGTGGGTTAGTGACACTAAACCAGTTAGGGTTACCATCTGACTAGCAGTTGACCTTGGGACAGATCAATAATGTAATAACGTGTTGCAAACTGACATCATGGTCAATAACTGCAACTTATGTACAGCGTATGCACTATATGTATCGGCCTGTTCGCATGCGTTCCAGAGTAGGTCACCTGTTTCCTGCAACAGTCAAGCTTAGACGGACAAGCTTGTTAAGAAGGGGATGGAGATAACACAAGAGCGTGACAGGGTAATGAGAGAGAAAGAATGAAAAGACAGGGGTGAGGAGAGTGTAAAAGTGGGAGCTGGAGAGAAAAAGACACTAAGAAAGTGAGACAGAAAAAGTAGGAAAATGTGAGAGAGAGTTCCGCATTATGCCAACAGTGTTGGCAGGCAGCCTGATAGAGAGCAGAGAGGCTGAAGTAGAGGCACACATACACACACACACAAACCTGCTCTTCCTTATATGCTTATAAGCTTACTTGTGTTCTAATGTATGTGAATACAGCTGCTGAGCACGCCCCGTGTTGAGGGTGCATGCAAGAGGACACATGAGCTGAATGACTAAAGATCCAATCCTATTAGTTCTGATAACAGTGTTGTGCCGAGGGCAGTCGGACCGCGGCTCGTACAGCCGCTCACCTCACTCATCTCACGCTGGTGAGAAGTCACGCAGAAAACGCGAAGGAAGACAAATCACAGTTTGAGAACACATCAGTCACTCGGTTGTCATATATAACTGTGATTAGGTCCCTCCGCTCACGTATAATCTAATAGTTCAAAGTTGCACTTGTAGCGATTTGAATGTTTTACAGCTTTTGCTAGACCTGCACCGAACAGATTGTCACATACCACTCAGACCCCAAGCATAGCCAGAAATACCCTGGTGGATGGACCAAAGCGTTGTCACGTGTAGCCTAATTTGAACAGAAGAGGTCTGTGCTCATACAGTATGCATGACTAAGAGGAGCAGCAACCCCTCAGCTTTGGTTTTGCTGCTTATTTTACATAAAATACAGCAGACTGGCATTGCCACTGTGTAAAAGACCTGAAAGCGTTCGTGTAGGCTATAACTTGCTATGTCTGAATTAGGCTTTGATCCACCGTAGTAAATTCATTTTTGTAAACAAGTGCATCAACAAAGACAATAAGCATATATTAATAAATGAATACTGAATATCACAACAACTGAGTGAGATCCACTCTGTCTTTCAAACATCACTCTGTCATAGGGGCAGCTGTACTCATCACAGACAGCTGAGGCGGTCAGTCAGCTCATTTTTTTAATACTGTAATGTTCCTCAGAGGCTTCAGCAGAGCATCAGCTAAGCAAAGTCAACTACCCTGCCGTGTGTCCTAATGTCCTCTGGTATGTAATCATGATGTTTGTGCCTATACAGCAACAGTTGAACTCACCATATCCTCACCATACTACTAGAGCTGCAGTGATATAGATGTGTGCAAACTGGGTAAACTAAGACCTGCAGTTACCAACAACATAAAAATGTTTCAGGTCATAGGTGTTTAAATTGTCATAAAAACTGTCCTATTTACACATTATATGAAGATAGACAAGAGGTGATATTAACAGTATTTTAATTTGATCAGTGTTTAATTCTCAACTTAATTGTAAAACTTTTCTATTATTGTTGAAAACCAGTGGTCAAGATATTTATTATAGCAGGTATTTAACAGCAGCTGGTGGCCATGTGTCTACTGTACAACCATATTTCCCATAAACTCTCAATAGGTGGTCTGACTTGTTTACAGTAATCGTACATGTGCCGCAGTTTATTGATGCGAAGCCTCAAACTGTACTGTCCATTAGTTTCACCTGGTTGTGTATTGTCTGCGACATCTGTCTATCTGCCTCTCGATGTATTTCTAAGAACCAGCTGCTGCAGTTTACCTTTATCATTCTGTCAAGTATGTTCTTGAAAATCAGTTCAGAAATGTAAAGATTTGATTTGAACCCTGCTGACTGAATGACATTAGTTGTAATTGTGGACCTGAAGGGGGATCTGGCAGGGTTAAGCCTTTAAAATAAGAAATACTGGCAGGTGTGAAGACACACAGTCAGGTCATACAAACTTCAGCTAATGTATGCTGAGGAGGATTGTGCTCGGATATTTGGAGGGCAGAAGCTCATGCACAAGGGGGGGCTTAAATTATTTTTGGGGAGGGACAGAGTGTCCTTGTTTAAAGTAGGGTGCCACTTTATGCATGCTTAAAGTAGATAAACCCAGATCTCGATATACAAAAAGTACTTGAATGAACCTATTTCATGAGGCCAGTCAGAGTAGCACAGGAAAAACATGACCAAGACCATGATTAAACTCCAGACTGGATGCGTGCAATCTGCTTTCGCATCCTCCACAGATGCGCAGTAGTCTTGTTTACCGATCCTCACATAGCCTCTCTTTAAAAAAGCAGTACGCATTTTGGTTTCCCAGCACATGCACATTCCTTTTAGCATGGAAAAGTCTGCATGGACGCCAAAAATGGGATGTATGTGGCTATTGGCTCAGGGCCTATGCATACACTCTTCTAGCAGAGACTGTACTGAGAGATGCAGAAAGTATAAGAGTCTACAACAATGCTAGCGACTCAGTAAGACAAAGCTCCTCTGAGAGGCAGAGCTAAACGCTAACCCATTGTGGCTTAGCATATTAGCATGCTAGCATGTCAGCATATTAATGTTAGCTTCACAGAAATTTATGCTAGGTTTGAAAACTGTAGCTTGCTCAGCGACGAGATCTTCGAAACAGTGGCAGCATAAAGTGCTCATCACACACACCCATGCGCGCACACACAGAAATGTCTAACCCAGATTCAGACATCAGCAAAGCCCGGGACAGGACAGCCTTCCTCTCTCTGTGTCCCAGAACAGAACAGCAGGGTATTTCCTAGTGGAACACCAGGAGAAACCCTGAGAGGTGAAACACAGTCACAGGATAGTTGCTGCAGATAGTCCTCGTGCTAATGAAAGCGTAACGGCGATCTGGTTCAAGGATGATTTGGCTATTCATCCGACTTTACCGGAGCGTGTGTGTTTCTAAAATTGTTCATAGGCTACTTTTGTGTGGTAATCCAACTTCTTAATGTTAATGTGTGTGATCCAAGTTAGGAGGCAGAGAGGTCAAAGGTCAGGTTCGGCTGCTGCATCTGGTAAAAATTTTGTGTCAGCTGTCCGTGTCCCTGATGTCACTCTAAATCCTGGATTTGTATTTGTTTGTGTGTGTCTGTGTGTGTGCGCATGCATGTGTGTGTGTGTGTGTATGATACAAAGCTGATGTGCCCTGATCGCTGTTGTCACATGTGCTGATGTAACTGATGTGGCAGCAGACTACCTGCGATTAGTTAGTACCAGATAAACACACCAGTGACTCACTGCACTTTGTGGATGGAGCCATTCACTGCAATACTGTGACCTCGTTTCATCAGAAAGCCTAAAGCCCAAGACGCACGCACATGCACGCACATATACACTATTAGCAGTGATGCAAACCGGAAAGCTCTGTTAGATATTCAGGTATGAGTCATCCTCATCATCATCAGCTGGTTCGGAGTAATGACAGAGATGATGGAAGAGCTTAGGATGAGTCCTGGATTAAACTCTCTCTCCCCGTCTCTCTCTTCACCTCACCTCAGTGTTTGTCTTCCCCTGTGTGTATCTCCTCCATCTCGTGTTTGTTTTGGCTTTCCTCTTCTTTGCTGCCCTCCTTTAGCGCTCTCATTCTTTAGCAGTTGGTATCTCTGTCATCTTGAAGGTGCCACATCATCAGTATTGCCTTGTCAAGTTGTATATGTATGTAAATCTTATCGAAGAGGTCTATCACCACGAACATATAAAACTAGAGTTGGATTATTGGTAATTATTCCGGTCAATCATTGATCTGTCCAATGTTTTTTTGATTATTTGCAATTGTTTTGTCTATAAAAAGGATAAAGTAAAGACAGTTAACAGAGCAAAACATGCCAAAAAAAAGAACACCTGTCACAAATTTTTAGTTTCCTCTTTAAGTTCAAGGTCTCAAGGTGCTCTGATCCAACTTGAAAACCTTGAATCATCATATTGTCACCAGGTAAAATTTGCAGTATTTCTGTTACTTTGTTTTAAACCAAACTCCTGCACAACACGACATTGCCATCACCTGGATTTGTATTTAGTGCTAATTAGGAAATGTTAGCGTGCTAACAGCCTACACTACACTAGCGTACTTGATAGACATTATACATTCTAATCTGCGTGGTAACACAGCATGTTAGCATGCTGCACGACAGGTGACAGCAGACAGCATAGGCAGCTCAGCTCTGACTGATAGAGAACACGCTGTATTTTGATTCAGTATCATTGCCGACAGAGATTTTACAAAGTCACCAATTTATTTAAATACACCTTATGTGTCTAGTTATCTAACAGTTGCTGATCCTGATGCAGCTTTAACAGAGATCACAGACTACAGTGGGGCAAAAAAGTATTTAGTCAGCCACCAATTGTGCAAGTTCTCCCACTTTAAAAGATGAGAGAGGCCTGAAATTTTCATCATAGGTACACTTCAACTATGAGAGACAGAATGAGGGGAAAGAATACAGGAAATCACATTGTAGGATTTTTAATGAATTAATTGGTTAATTCCTCGGTAAAATAAGTATTTGGTCACTTACAAACAAGCAAGATTTGTGACTCTCACAGATCTGTAACTACTTCTTTAAGAGGCTCCTCTGTCCTCCACTCGTTACCTGTATTAATGGCATCTGTTTGAACTCGTTCTCAGTATAAAAGACACCTGTCCACAACCTCAAACAGTCACAATCCAAACTCCACTATGGCCAAGACCAAAGAGCTGTCAAAGGACACCAGAAACAAAATTGTAGACCTGCACCAGGCTGGGAAGACTGAATCTGCAATAGGTAAACAGCTTGGTGTGAAGAAATCAACTGTGGGAGCAATTATTAGAAAATGGAAGACATACAAGACCACTGATAATCTCCCTTGATCTGGGGCTCCACGCAAGATCTCACCCCGTGGGGTCAAAATGATCACAAGAACGGTGAGCAAAAATCCCAGAACCACACGGGGGGACCTAGTGAATGACCTGCAGAGAGCTGGGACCAAAGTAACAAAGGCTACCATCAGTAACACACTATGCCGCCAGGGACTCAAATCCTGCAGTGCCAGACGTGTCCCCCTGCTTAAGCCAGTACATGTCCAGGCCTGTCTCAAGTTTGCTAGAGAGCATTTGGATGATCCTGAAGAGTATTGGGAGAATGTCATATGGTCAGATGAAACCAAAATAGAACTTTTTGGTAAAAACTCAACTTGTCGTGTTTGGAGGAGAAAGAATGCTGAGTTGCATCCAAAGAACACCATACCTACTGTGAAGCATGGGGGTGGAAACATCATGCTTTGGGGCTGTTTTTCTGCAAAGGGACCAGGACGACTGATCCATGTAAAGGAAAGAATGAATGGGGCCATGTATCGTGAGATTTTGAGTGAAAACCTCCTTCCATCAGCAAGGGCATTGAAGATGAAACGTGGCTGGGTCTTTCAGCATGACAATGATCCCAAACACACCGCCCGGGCAACGAAGGAGTGGCTTCGTAAGAAGCATTTCAAGGTCCTGGAGTGGCCTAGCCAGTCTCCAGATCTCAACCCCATAGGAAATCTTTGGAGGGAGTTGAAAGTCCATGTTGCCCAGCGACAGCCCCAAAACATCACTGCTCTAGAGGAGATCTGCATGGAGGAATGGGCCAAAATACCAGCAACAGTGTGTGAAAACCTTGTGAAGACTTACAGAAAATGTTTGACCTCTGTCATTGCCAACAAAGGGTATATAACAAAGTATTGAGATGAACTTTTATTATTGACCAAATACTTATTTTCCACCATAATTTGCAAATAAATTCTTTAAAAATCAGACAATGTGATTTTCTGGATTTTTTTTCTCATTCTGTCTCTCATAGTTGAAGTGTACCTATGATGAAAATTACAGGCCTCTCTCATCTTTTTAAGTGGGAGAACTTGCACAATTGGTGGCTGACTAAATACTTTTTTGCCCCACTGTAGTTGATCTGATATTGAGTGTGAGTGAAGCAGGAGTCAAACCATATATAATCTTGTAGATAAGACAAACATCTACACATGTAATCATGTTTTTCCTACTCAGCAAGTTATATATATATTAATAATGGTCTATGATGATGATAATGTGCTGATTTCTTGTATAAAACGCTGTGATGATTTGAAAGTAGTGGTAGTTGCCTACGAAGAGATTCTGCATTAACATAGGAAAAAGAAACTCTCCCCCATACAATTAGTTTGGAATTGTTAAATCAATATTGTTATAGCATCAAAAGTACCACTAAAAGTTGATACGCAGTTACTTTAAATAATGCAGCTGGAGCTGCCCATTGCTACTGACAATGGGCAGCCATTGCCACTGACAATGGGCAGCTCTGTCTAATGTCAGTGGTCTTTTCAGTGCCAGCAGCTCTAAAAATTACAGTAAAACCATATTTCTCATAAAGCCTGTTCCTCCCTGCCATAAAGAAGACATCACTGCTTGCCCCCTCTCCTCTTCCTCCTCTTTTACGTAGAGGTTGTCAATCTTTCAGGCGCTGCTGTAATTACGCTGTCGCACAATTAATCTGGTAATGATTCATTGATGTTGAACACGTAACACCTTTAACACCATCTTCATTCTTCCTTTTCAGCCTCTCCCCTACACCCCTCTGTACTTCCTCTCTGTCACGCACTCTCCTCCTCCCTCCTTCCCCTCATCGCCTCGCTCCATCTCTCTTTCCTTCCTCTGTTCTTGCCCTCCATCTGCAACCCCTATTTTTTTTTCCACTTTTGGACAGGATGCTGTGTTGTATAATCAAGCTGCCATTGAACAGGCAGCATTTTTTCACTGCAGGCAGTTGATTCATCCAGAAACAGGTTGTTCCCATGGAAGACAGGAGTGGGACAGGAAGTTGTGGAGGAAAGGATGAGGGGAGAGGGGGAGAGAGAGAGATTCTTTTGTGTTGTGGCGTGAGCACCAAGGTGAGAGCAGGTTGTGCCAGACTAGCACAACCACAGTATTTGCATGGAAAGCAGCTTTTTCATGACATTTAAACTTGTGAATATGTGAATTTTGTAAAAATAAATAAATAAATAAATAAATAAATAAAAATATATATATATCTACATGTGATTATGCCATGTGAAACAGTAAGACAGACTTCTTCTCTCACCTCCCCCACAGCCAACGAGCTCTAACTCACACACATGGTGGTGTCGAGTATACTGTGGGCCTAGCATAGCAGTGCTGGCAGAGAGCGCAGAGAGGGGCAAAGAGAAACAGAGAGGCGAAGAGCAAAAAATCAATAGCCATCGACATGCAACACTGCATCAAGACTGTTATTGCCCAGAGAGAGAAGAGGGAGGGATGGAGGGAAGGATGGAGAGGTTATTTTACACAAGTCGAGAGCCCTTCGAAAGACAGAAAGATGGGCGAGAGACCAAGGTGAGGGGAGGGCTGCGATCGGGAGAAAAGATCTATTTCATATAACGAGAGAAAGAAAGAGAGGGTGGGACAAGAGGCAGATGAAAAGGCGTTGTGATAAAGAAGGAAGGAGCAATTAGGGACAGACATGGGCAGAAATAAAAGAAAGAGCGAGGGAGATATGAAAAGAGGGCTGTAAAGGAGCAGTTAGAGACATGAAGGATGTGTGGAACAAAACCCGACAAACAGACGCGAGGGGATGAATTCTTTTATGAAAATAAACACATTTTCAGGGAGGGAGATTACAGTGCCTGTAAACAGATACATGCTACCCAGTCAGAGTGAAGCTCTGTAATAACTATCCTCCCATATAGTGTGTGAGGTATCATGTAATACGCCTACACGTCCACGGTCTTGTGATTCTCACCCTCTGGCTCAGGTGCCTTTTACAATGAGATCCCTCAGCCATAACAAGACACAATAGAGAACAGATAACTCAGATATGACTGAGCCGCTGTGTGTGCTGCATGTTCTTTTAATATTGATGTCTGACAATAAATGCTTTGCACGGGCTCGACTGTGATGTGATTGAATGTAGATGTTTTATTGGAGCTTCCGTAATCTCAGTTTAATGTGTGCTGGGTGTAACTAAGGCTTGCAAACAGTAGTTAACATACATTATCTCTAAAGTTAAAGACACTGAAACCTTAGTAGAGTTTCCCATTAAGAATAGTCATTATCTTGTTAAGTTAGCTAGATACCTCTGATCAGTTTGAGGTTGTTAGATAAACTGCTCCCAGCTTACTGCTGCGTCTGTGTCAACTAGAAATTACATTGGTGGGACGGATCCATCACTCGTTGCTCTAGCCAACGAGAGCTAAAACCAACGCAAATTAACCCCGCCTCCAAACATGAGACCAGGAGAAACCAAATGGTCATCCGGTCTGATTTTTAAGCTACATTCACACTGAGCAGACTGTTTCTGTTTCTACGTGCAACTGATGCGTGTCCACACAACCCTTCATGAAAAACAACCTTGTTGGTCCGAGCTGTTTATTTATATTTTAACAGTTTTCAGGTTGTTGTCATAAACTTTCCCATCATTCTGCTTGCTGTGAATATGAGTACATGTATAGAAGTTTCAGTACATGAAAATGCGTGATTAACAGCAAATGTTCTCATGTACCTCCAGCTCTGTCAGGCGACTGCAGGTCACCGAGGCAGTAAAGGTTTGGAGGCTCTTTGGAATAATTGTGAGATTACAAACATCAAAGGACTGGGAGCACAGGTTTCCCATCACCGCCTTGGCAACAAAAACCAGAATCCAATAAAAAGTTAATGGAGAATGGTGAACTGGTTGCGTTCTGAGGGTCTTGTGTGTATTGAATAAACTGAATAAACCAGGGTTTGACTGCAAATATTCCTATATCATCGAAAAACTGGTATGCTGAGGTGCACTGTTGGCACTTTCATTATTACAAAAGGTCAGCTGCTGTGTTTTTACCTGCACTGATTTCCTATTCTACTCCTTATCTCCTTCCAACCTGCAGGAAGTAGCTTTGGGCGCGGCTGCCAATGATTCTGTTTCTGTTCTCGCCAGAAATATGTTCAAAGATGGAGGTTTGGTGTATTTATTGTTCTCCATACGTTCTCTTCCCTGTCTTCCGTGCGTCAGGACGGCTCATGCACAGGGTAAAGCGGAGGCAGCGGTGGGAGCAGCTCAGAAAGCCCAGGAGGAGAGTCGCATGGCGAGGATCACTGCAAAGCAGTTCTCCCCTTCCTTCCAGCACCCAGGAAATGGTAGGCACACACACACAAAAGACTTATACCTCAGCATGTCCATATTCTGCAAACCCAGCCAAGCAGACATATATGCGCAAACAACACATGCGGAAACGCCTAATGCGCGTACACGTGTGCGTATGTGTGTGTGTGGGTTGGTACTAAAGGTCAGTGTAAACCACCCTCCAGCTTCACGTTTCTGCCTCTGTCACTCACACCTGTACAGCACTGCAGGTCGCCAGCCCACAAGAACATGCACTACAAAGCGCTGTGACACACACACGCACGCTGACTCTGTGACACATACTGTACGCTCCCATGCACGGATACCTGAGATGACAGTGATTGTTCTTTTGCCATCTATTCTGCTCTCAGTGGCCGTCTCCGTGCCACGGTACTGTGAGGACATCGTATGTCAAACAGTATCAGTGCTGACGTTAAGTAGTGTGTTTGTGTTGGTGCACACATCGTCGTGTACCCTGCTGTTTCCTACGCATTGGTTCACCAGTGAAAACTTAAGGGACTGTACAGAAATGATCAGGGGGTCAGAGAAGGGAGGGTCACTCCCAACTTTCACTCATCCCAGATACATTCACTCACACCTTTTATGTAATGTAGGATAGTTTTCAGGAACACTTAGTTGCTGGTACTTAATTAAGCATGTTCAAAGTAGCAGGAAGTGTTGACCACGTAATGCCAACAAGCTTAGAGACGACGTCCTTTGAATGTCATTCGTCTTTTGCAGGCATGGAGGTGCAGCGTCCAAAACGTCAGGTGTCCAGTGAGGTGGAGGGCGAGGGGCTGTCGAGTAGCGCTGGCACCGCCGACAGCCCCGACCTCTACATGAAGTGCGCAGGCTCTGATGACCCCTCTAATGATGCTGCGACCCCAGACCTTAGTCCCCCTTCTTCCTCACCGCCTCACACGCCGCCTCCCCCAGCCCGGCCATCCCAGCGCAGCAAGAGTGCCCGTTTCCACCGGCAGAGTGCCGTGGACCACGGTGACCGGGGGAAGGATGGAGTAGAAAGGCCTGAGAAAAGTGGGGGAGGAGGGCAGACGGAGATACAGGTGTTGATGGAGGGGGGAAGCGGGGGAGGAGAAGGCGGAGGAGGAGGAGGGAAGGGGGAGCACCCACGGGCCAACAGCTGGAGCGAGGACAAGAGGAGAGGGATGTTGACGAAAGGGGGAGGAGGACGAGGTGCGAGCCGGACCAACGGACACAAACACAGCTCCTCCAATCACAAGTCCCGGGAGCACGGATCATCTAATCACAGACAGGCCAGAGGGGACAGGTGGACAGAGTCATCCTCGTCCGCCTCGTGGACATCCGGGCACAGGGGCGTGCACAGCAGGGGAGGCCGGCTGCTGGAGCAGGATGAGGAGAAAATTAGCAATTATGAGATGGAGATGAAGCCTTTACAGCCCAGAGACTCCACTACCCACAAGCCCCATGGGCACGGGGAGGAGAGGCACGGGCACAGTCACGGAGAGGGGCGCTCGCACACCGTGCAACGGCAGAGGCATAAGAATCGTGAAGGGAGGGAGGGGAGGGAAGCAAGAGAAGGGAAGGAGGCGAGGGAGGGGGGTAAAGACTCACACAAGCTGGACAGACCGGGGGAAAAGATGGATTCACGGCCTCTACGCCGGGACCTCACCCTCTCCCCCCCTCTGAAGTCCTCCCCCATCACACCGGAGCAGCAGGACCACAGCCTCACACAGAGCAAAGGCAACTCGGTAAGACTCACGCTGTGCACACCGCACACTGTCACACACAAATACAACACATAACCATGTCTGAGGCCAGAGTAAAGCGGTGTTATCAAAGAGCCACTGCACAAATTACCAGCAAGTACAGTCGCTGGCTGAAAGTCCGTCCGGTGTGCAGGCGGTGGGAGTTTAAGCTTAGGAGAAAAAGTACAAAACTGGCCCTTAAGCGACGGTGAGCGAGCACGCTTCTCAGCACTCAGTGAAGGTTTAACATCATCATGATTGTCTTCAACTCATCACACCCCCAACATTAGATTTCTAATCTACAAACAGACCTGAATGAAGCAGCCCTATAAAACTCTGTAGGCGCAGGTGCCACACCTCGAACATCTCAAACTGTGTGAGTAATATCTGGTTTCATAAATTGAGTGTTCTCCAGTCAACAAATCCACTTTGAGCAATTGTTTGAGCAAAATTGATTTGTTTTAAATCAATTTTACATCCACACCTTAATCATAAGAACTTGGGCAGAGTACTTTTACAGATATTAGTCATTTTCACACAGAATCTCAAGGTCAAGGTCGGTAATACCATCAACAACATCGTCGCGTGGCGACCCCAGACCTTAGTCCCCCTTCTTCCTCGCCGCCTCACACGCCGCCTCCCCCAGCCCGGCCATCCCAGCGCAGCAAGAGTGCCCGTTTCCACCGGCAGAGTGCCGTGGACCACGGTGACCGGGGGAAGGATGGAGTAGAAAGGCCTGAGAAAAGTGGGGGAGGAGGGCAGACGGAGATACAGGTGTTGATGGAGGGGCGTGGCTACTTGTGCGCAACAGATGTTGCTTGTAGTGACGCAATTATCACACAACTCTCCAGTTCCCCTCTGCTCTCCGGAGCATTTTCACCTTACACCGCACTCTCTGGGGTTCATTCACACAAATCCAGCGCGCCCTACCAGCTCGGCACCAAACAGAGGCCGGACGGAGTTAGCGAACAGCCGATGAGCGCAGCGGAGCATTTACGAGACAAACAACATCATATTTCTCATAGGGGGGCTGGAAGGAGAGTTACATTCATCAGGTGTCCGCACACACAAATGAATGTTAACGTTATTGTGTGTATGATGAAGGTGTTTGCTAATAAGTCAGCTATATTCAATTAGAAGGTGATCATATTTCAGTTCTGCGTTTACAGCTTCCGCTCCCCCAGAGTGTTCAATATATCGATTGCAGTAGTAGCAGCAGCAGTATTCAGATTCTGGTCAATTCAGAAGAATCAAATCCTTAAAGAGGTCATTTCTTTGCTTTTATAGAATCCACGTTGTAAAATGAAACATTTCATTTTGATAATTATGTTTAATGTAAACTCTTTATGAGAAGAAAGTATTGCTCCAATAAGAATCAGCGTCAGTGTGTGTCGTCATGCGTCGGACATACAGTACGAGCTGCGCTTTGGTCAGGGACCTTTCAGCGGTGGTGATGAACTCTCTCTTCGTCACGGCGAGCGCCACACTGACAAATATGTGCTCAGAGCGTTTTTTTTAAATACACACAGGGACCAACAGCTGCAAACCAGACTGGCACAGTCAGGATGGTTTTTTTTTCTTTTTTCTGTTGGTTGTGTTATGGTTCAGCAAAACATTTAATAAGATAATTGCTCGCTGTCTATCCAAACACTGCCACTGTGTTATTTTGTAGATTTTGCCACCATGGAAATAATTTACACATCTGTGTCGCTGTGGATATCTGGGGATGTGGTGCCACCGCCAGACCCCCATTAGAGTCCATTAGGCCAAAGAACATGTTAATGTTCAGCCTTTTCAGTTAAATGAAGTACAGTTCACTAGGCGTTGCTTTGCTTTGCTGTATCTCCGCAAATGAGCCCGATGGGTTAATTGTTATGATAACTGATAAAAGATGGAGTGCAAAGTTAGCTCTAGAAGAAGTCTTCATAAATGACCTGCAAGAGCCATAAAAGATGTCCTTTTAAAGTCGCCATGCTACACTATATTGCCAAAAGTAAGCGGACACATAAACGTTACTAACACTGCACAAGACCACTGGAAATGATCTGCTGATGTAACAGCCTCCACTCCTCTGGTCAGGCTCTCCACTAGAGTTTGATACCTGGCTGCAGGGATTTGCAGCCATTTGGCCACAGGAGCATTAGTGAGGCTCAACACTGATGGTGGGCACTTAAAACCTGGTTTGGCACCCAACGCTGTTGGATGAGGATGAGATCACTGCTCTGTAAGAAGTCAGTCCAGCTCTTCCACACTAAACTGGGAAAACCTATCTTGGAATAATTTCCCCTAAACTTACATGAAATGATTTCTGTGGCAACTTTGAAGCAAACCATTGCAATTTACACAGTGAGCCGACACACAGCAACATTAGCATTAATTTGTGTCCCTGAGCTTGGGAAAGATCAGGCCCTCAAGCAGCTAAATGCTGTGCAATGTTCACCAGCTAGCCGCTAACTTTTTCTGCCATTTGGTGCTGAGCTTCAAGTGGGGTTTTATACTGTGGCTGCTGGAAACAGCGCCGATGAAAGGAAACATTAAAGTTGCGGGCTATAAAACTTTGTGTAAACGCTCTGTAGACCTGACACACGCTGCAGAGCCAGTTGGTAATTTTCTGCGGGTTCATAAAATGATCAACCAATTTCGCTTCAAATGTTCTTATTTTAATCCTTTTTTTATATATAAAAATATATATTTTTTTGCAGCAGCAGCTTTAATTTGGACTCATTTCTGCGTGGCTCTGTTTGGCCTTAATATCACCCTGGACAGCAGCTGTATGGTGCATTTGTCATATCTGTTGTGTCGCCGCCACACATTGATTTGACTAAAAGGATTTGTTGCCCACTGTCATGAGGATACATTCCATCCCCGGTGACATAACACAATGTTATCCCACATATTAAGATAATCCTGGGGGGAGAGGCACGAGGTTTAACCTTGTGAAATAAAGAAAGATTTTTTTTTTTTTTGTACTATGAGCAAGCAGGGAGGATTACTCCATTATAATATAATTTTTTGGCTACGTCTTGACTCAGGCTGGTGGACGGCCCCGACCATGCTAATCCTGGATGATAATACGGTTGCAGCATTAGCTAATGAAAACCAAGAGGGAAACCGGCAGCAAGTGAAAACCACACGTCGTACGCTACACACATGCAGTTTTGAACGCAAGCTCTCTCTCAGACACACACACACACACACACACTCTACTTGTGTGTAAACTGTTAAATACAGTCCCACACTCTTCACAACAACTTGCTCACTTTAATACAGATTTGTCTGCAGCAGTGTGATGATGACTCCGACACAGTGAACCAAGTCGGTTATTTTGTAGTTTAGTGGCTGCTGCTGCTGCTACCTGCTACTTGAAACCATGCAGCCTGAAACACACACACACACACACACACACACACACACACACACACACACACACACAGTCACACACACACATATAGATATACAGGCGGAGAGAGAGAACCCCAGCGGTCCTCTCTGCACCTTAGTAACAGCAGACTGGCAAACTAGCCCCTTCCTCACAGAAGGCCCCCTATTGGTTAACCAGCGCTCTGTTGCTAGGGAACAGCTTATGCCTTGCTTCAACGGTGGCCAATCGGTGGGCGTGTGTCAGTGACAAGGGGGCGGGGGGTGGGTGGAGGTGGTGTGCGTGTGTGTGTGTGTGTGTGTGTGTGCGCGCGTGTGTGTGTATTTTTTTTTGCAGCCGCAGAGAAGCAAGTGAGATTTGTGTAAGGCAGGTTCACAGCATACACAGATACTATCACACTCCGATAAATACACACAAGGAATGCTGCGAACACCATGGGGGTGCTGACACACACACACACGCTCACACAATCTCTTTTTATCAATCAGTTAATCAAACTTTTATGACTCGGTGCTTTTTGTGCATGATAAATAAAACGAAATAAAACGACCCTTACTCTCCCACTGTATCCAGCATAGCATGTACCAAAATAGCAATGCACCTCTGTGTCCACTCCAAGACATCAACCGGTCCTCATCATGGAACACAGAAATGAACCCCAGAGGCTCACATTCACGGGAACAACACCTTAGTAAGGTGTGTCCCCAGACGACCGAGCCCTTCATGGTCTACAATAACAAAAACTAACATGACGGAAGAGATCTTAAAATAAAGAGGTAAAAGAACGTTAAAATGAAAAGCCGTGTAGGCAGAAAAACCACGAACCGTGTGCTTAAAGTTATATTGCAAGATCTTGATTAAAAACATTACATTGTCATGCAGGCAGACACTAAAACCTGCCTCCGTATCTTAGTCTTATAACATGGAACAGCTGATCATGCTAGATAAGTGGACAAATTTAGCAAGCGCACGTCTTTGAGGGATGCTTCACATGCAGTCATTGTCTTCTACAATGAGCGATTTGAAAATCAAGAGCAGAATCTTAAAAGGCACCGAGATGGATCCACAACCAAGCGGTCAGCTCACACGCTGCCGCATTTTGGCTGGCCTGCAGTCGGTCTACAGCTTTCTCGGGTTGGCCACGGAAGAAGGCGCCGCAGCGCTGTGGCGAAGCCTGCTAGTGATAAAAAGCGAGCGTGGGTCCTTTTGGTGTCTGCGTGGGAGAGATGTGGCCGGACTTTCGCAGTGTTTCCTGAGATGATAAAAAGCAGCCCGGGTGATATTTTTGAATGTGAGCTTCAAAATTTCAGTTGAGGATCAAAAAGCAGGCCGAGGTTACCAGCTGGAGGGTTTGGTGTCAAGGATTTGAAGTCACTGCGCTCCAATTATTAGAACTTCTGTCTTTGATCCACTGTGGGCAAGTTTGAGACATAAAGATTCATAAATAAGTTAAAGCAGAGGGGTTTACATATCGGAGCCATATAGAATTTATTGCCACCAGGATTGTGTCCATGCAGGCCAGTGATTTCATTCAATCCCAGCATTCAATGCATGCAGTGCGCCTTTATGTTGTAATGTACTTAAGACCTAAAGTTAAAATTCACATTGAAATTCTCTAACGGTAGCTAAATGTTTGCACTGCAGATATGTCCAGTAGCTTTATGAGGTCCACATGTCTTCATGATTGCGTTTAAACAACGCCTCTTCAGGAATAGAGCGTTGGGGTCATGCAGGGAGCAGACGGCAAAGTCTCTTCCAGACGCAAGACTTAAGCCAATTTAAAACTGTGCCGTGGCACCTCAAACTGATCTGCACTTTTACAGTGTACCAGCCACTACCTACAGTATGTTTAAGTGCATCAAAAGTAGCAGAGTTCTCTCTCTCTCTCTGCTCCGTGAAGCCTGGACAAAATCACTTTGGGTCACACACAGTAAGGTAAAACACTCAAAGGCCGACTGAATCATGTGACAGACAGTTATGCGCACTCTCAGCTGACACAGAGCAACATTAGCATTAATTCCAGCTTGTTCCTGGTCACTTAAAGTCCAATAGCCACTAAAGGTTTATCTTGCTACACGCGTGAGCTGCTCATTGGTATACGGTATGGGTATACGGTCACTGCACCTTGTGAATGCCGACGTCCCAATGATTTTACTGAATAATTGTTTGAATTTTTGGCCTAAATTTGGCCTGAAGAATCTAAGTCACTTTCCCCCAAGAGATGTTTCACAATGGCAGTTCTCTGTGCCAAGTGAGGGTGGCAGAGAGCAGGCAAATGATATGTTCTTTGCCAGCACTTCGTCTCAATAAGTATTCTGTTATAAAAGATGCTTCGTAGGGTCAAAAGGAGCTGGTGGAGGGATTAAACTGCATTTCTCTATTAGTGACAGCAAAGTGCTTCACAGGGGTTTAAAGTGCGGGGAGAAGAACTCACAAATAGGGGCTCACGCTGTTTGTGCCGTAATAACACTTAACTTGATCTTTGTTATCTCTGAGGAGCGCTGCTCGGCGCTCGGTGCATTTTTAGGATTTCACACTCGGAGGATTAAAAACCAGCCACGTTTATGTGTTTTTTGAAAAGTAAATGGTGGTTGAAAAAGGTTGCAGATTCAGCGTGTTCTTGCACCAGATCCGCGCATTCACTTAGTCGCGCTCAGGGACCGGCGATGGTATTAGAAAACCCCGAATTCAGAGATAAATCACTCTGAATTATCAATAGTTTTCAAACATTTGTAAAAAGCAGTGGGAGATTTGCTCGAAACCTATTAACGTTAAGTGATACACCCCCACACACGTTTTTAAAAAGGAAGTAACGCAGGATAAGTTTGAACGCTCAGAGCCTGATTAGCTATGATTACTCAACGAAACATTTTTATGTTTTTTATTTACTCTTTCTTTACAATTTACACATCCGAGCTTTAATTTCACTTCATTTGCGATCACCTGAAATCTGGTAATAGCTCAGCTAATGGGCTGCTTTGTTTATAAGGTACGGATGTTGCAGTTGCAGCCGGTAAATAAGTGTATTTCCCAACATGTCCCTCAATCCATTTAAGAGACGCATCCGCTCACTAAGATCTGAGAGTTTCCGTTGGGTTACCTCATTGAATATACTAATTGTGAATGAGTACACACCATCAGCACAAACGAAGTAATTAGACAGAGAAATAATCAAGTTGTTCAGAAGAAGTTATAAATAACTAACCATTTGTAAAAAGTAGTATCTCAAGCGCAAGCGTGTATGGATGTCTACAAGTCAGGGGTTTTCCTACAGTGCATCAGAACACGAGAAGCACATGTTTTCCGGGTAAATCGAGGTAGAAACAGCTGATTATCAGAGGATTTCCCAGTCCTTCTGGTCTGGTAATCATCTATGACACAGATCTGCGATAAGCCCATCACTGGATTGATCAGCAGAAACCTTGTTAGCAGCCACTCTGGACAGATTCATTTACAGCAATGTTGCACTAATGCTGCGTAATATCAGAGCGTAGTGTTGCTCCGAGTCCCATTTTCCGTCTCCCACTGCAGCTATTGTTAAAATTATTTTAGAGGTAGACTTAATTAAAACCACAGGTCCTCTTTGCACCTCCTCTTTTGATAAATTCTTAAATAAGACCAAAGTGCACTCGATGTAAATACTAGTGAAACACGTCCTTTTGAAGCACGCAGGGCTATTGGATGGGATTCTGTGTGGGCTAAAACCAAAAAAATGCTGCATCAATGATACTGTCAGTGAATATACTAGACTCACTTTCATGTATGTACCCAGAGTGGACAGGTGGTCAGAAAGACTGGCCTTCACCCACATGACCCAGGTTGTCACCAAGCATCTGCTGAAGTGTCATCGAGCAAGACGCCGACTCCCCACCGGCTCCAGGCTCGCCCCCTGACCTCACTCTGTCAGAGACGGTGGGCTTCCCTGTGGGATCGGCGCAGGATTGCGTCATTTGTCTTAAGCCACCATTATGTGTCATTTTATACCAACACTATGCAAACCAAAAAATAACAAAAAAGTGATTCAGCAGAAAAATGAATGTATTTAGTAATAATACCTTGGATCATCAGAGAAAGTGGGTTTTCTGTAAAGCTCTGGAAGCATTTCCTCCCCGTTTATCTGATCGACGCTGTTTTTGTGTCTAATCGCGTTCCTCTGACGTTTCTTCAGGCTCTACTGTGGGATTCTCTGCCCAGATGCTCCTTTTGGGGTATGGTTTACGTCACTTTGTCATAGCACTGCTACGCCAGCTTATGGTATATGTAAAAGCAGGGAAATCTTTACATTTTTGTGCAGAATTGTCCAACTGACCTGCACAGTAACCATTAGACTGACATTCTTGACATTGTTCACTTAAAGTCTTGAACCAGCACAGAGGTTCACTGGATTCTAAATGAAAGGTGGTTTTCAGAAACATGTAAAGGTCACTTTTTATTATTAGTTGAACATCTGAAGCAAGTTATCCAGTTAGTTTTTTTTTTTTTATTAAGACATCCATTAAGGTTTAATAATGCCCCATACTGGTGATGGATGCACATCTATTCAGTCTTTTTCAGTTGGTTTTAAAATCAATCTCCTACTTGAAAAACTTTAAACTTTCAAATCTCAGCTTGACAAAGACCAGAAAATGGAGATGCTACTCAAATCATTAAACTTGGCAAAAGGATAAAGGGTTAGAGTTATTTCTAGATTTATGTGGGAAACACAATAAGACTGTGTCCTAAGCAAATAAGACTGCGTACTCGTGGTCCAGTGGAAGCACAGTTGCAGACCACTTTCACATTTACTGGTATTGTCCTTCTGTGTCCACCCCGGAGGCACTTTTTAATATGAAAATCTATTTCCATTTTAAAACCATGCACCTTGGTGATGGAGAAGCACTAATGGCGCTGTTAGTGGCATACAAAACGGCTTTGACCTGAAAATGGCTTAAAAAGACAAACCACCCATAAATGAATGGCGCGACCAATTTATAAATAATACTTTCTTTCTTCCAAGTGCAGAGTCATTATGGGCTGACATGAGTGTGTGCACACGGTTGCATGTAGAAAAGTATGGGTAGGTTTAAAAAGGAAGAAACACTGCAGAGCTCTGACCCTTTGGGCTTTAGGTCATTCATTTGTCTTGCTTAAGCCGAGAAGCATCTACAGCTAGTTCAAAAGTCTGCTGTGTGATTACAGACCGAAGACTCCCAAGTGTTCTCATGTGAACCTGGTGCTGACTTCAGTGTCTGTTTGAATCAGGATGGATTTCAAATTACTTGTAATTACTTAAAAGGTAGAAATAAACCTTTTGGCTGCATTAGCTCCTAACTCCTATTAACAGTGAGCCACTGATCCCGTGCAGGGTCTCTAAGCTTTTCAGGTGATGGCTGCTTTGTTCCCATTGTTTAACAACTCTTGCTTGTCTTTCACCTAAATCTTTATTTACATACTTTTTGTTGATTTATGAATATAACATATACTGAGTAAAAGAGATGGGCTTTCTCCACCAGCCCCAAGGTGAACACCATCCACTGGGGCTGTAATTAACTCATAAAAAGCTCAAAATGCATTGGCCCTATCATCGCGCGGCAGCACTGAAGCCGGCATCAACGTTTATTCAACACAGGAGAATATTGCCGCTGTCAGGTGAAAACCGTGCAGATCTGAAATGCCGGCGCATTGTATTTAACTTGACACCCGTGTGTTTGAGTTCATTTGTGATTTTTTGAAAAGGTTTTCTGAAACCCCAGGGCTGTGGGATTTTCTGACCCAGTAAAAGAGCCCCGCTCCAGCTGAAGTGACAGTTACCAGAATTTGCCTGACAGCGGCGGGGATGATTGATGTGCGTGCAGTTACGCAAGGTCCGACGAACGGGGATGTTAATGCCGTGAGATGATCTCAGCTCCAACAGAAGCCCCTACGCCAACAGTTTCATATGAATGCATGGAGAAAATAGAGGAGAAGCATGTACCTTTTCATTAAAAAGGAGGAATTGGTCCTTTAAGTTGTGTTAAAGCAGAGCAACCCTCCGCCTACACTTAACCGCCGGTTGGTTTGGAGGATTATAGCCCACTCTACTTTCTTTTCAATTATTCCCCATGTACTGACATATTATTAACCAACTGAGGTGATAAGAGGTGTCTCATCTCTTTTGCATTGATTTGGTAAGAAAGATAAGGGATGACTGTGCGTGCATTTGTATGCATTCACAGGTTTGTGTGTGCGTGTGTGTCATTATTGACACTCTCCCCTCTCTCTCTCTCTCTCTCTCTCTCTCTCCCACGCAGGCCTACAGCTCTATCCTCGTTGTCATGGTGATTCTGCTCAACATTGGAGTGGCTATTTTGTTTATCCACTTTTTTATTTAAAGACAGCACCGCTTTCAGAGTCAGCCTATCTATGCTACAACAACTATAAATTCATATGAGTATTACAATGAATCTGCTGCTCCTTCGTGATCCGGGCGGGAGGACTGCAACCTGCTGGAGGAAGACTCGGTCCAAGAAGGGCTCCGCCATCTTTTGGGCTAAAGGTGGCAAACCCCGGCGGACCTCAGCTAAGCTTGGTCGAGTCTTCGCGAAAGAGATGCTGAAGTGCACAGCCCGACAAAGTGGACGAGAGAGGGGTAAAGCAGTCCAGGTAACTGGACTACGGGGAGATAAAATAGTCCAGGAACTGGACTTAAGTGAACTTCGGTAGTTCACATATAGACTCAAATGGGCTGAACTTGTCTGTCAGGCCATGAGAGCTGCAGCTGCATTACAGCAAGATGTCTGCTTCCACTGTCTGCAGACAGGACTGACAAGACAGACTTTTTCATTTTCAAATCATAGTTTTCAACAGATTTGTAACTTATAATTTATTTATTAACATTTTCTCTCATGTACAATATGTTGATGGATATATTCTTTATTTTATAACCCTCCACACCTCTTTCTATAACTCCTGCCTTTTGGTTCCGCCGCCTGCCCAGGTGTTGTTACTGAGGGTTCAAAGTGTGTGCTTGTGCGTGTGTGTGTGTGTGTGTGTGTTTGCGCATATGTAGACTCAGGAGCTGATGATTGTGTGCTGCGTGGAAACATGGCTGATGGCTCCCTGTCCACACACACACACACACACACACACACACACACACTCATTGCTTTTACCCCATCCCTCATTCATCCACCCCCAGTCTGATGTCTGTCTTCTTTCATTCTTCATCTCATGTTGGGAGTGAGAATGGCTGCATGTATGTGCGTGTGCGTGTTTGTGCGCATGAGTTCATGCATGTACTGTATATACAGTGTGATTGCAGCGTGCATGTGTGTAGATCTGTTTTGCGAGTGCGTTGGTGTCTGTGTTGAGCTGCTGCATCTTATTCAGCAATGCGTGCAGATGTATGTACGTATGTGTGCATGTGTGTGTGTGTGTGTGTGTGTGTGTGTGTGCGCGCTTTCCAAGTAGCTCAGTGGCCTTTCACGCTGTTCATGAACTTTACCAGAGCATCTCATGAGGACACAGTCACTGCTCATCCACATCTAGCCTACTAGCATCAGCTGACAGCTGTGCTCCCTCCATCTCTCCCTCCTACTCTCTCCCACCTCCACACACACCAGTCAGAGGATGGAGCTTCCTCTGAGTCGGTGGTAGTTCAAGACGGATCATCCTTGGCAAAGCCCTGCGCCCACTGTACAACTAGCAGAGGTATTCAGAGGCGATGCTGCATTCACTAAAGCAAAGCCTGTACGTGCAGCACCAGGAATATGACATTAAAGACAATATCATATTAATGAAATCACTCCCACTGCTTCTCTCAAAACTTAACCTGAAGACAATGACTACATCTTTTATACTATACTTGCAAGATGTCTGAAAAAATATTAGTCGCCATTTGCCTTGCTTTTGTAGCGCAAATTGATAAAAGTACAACAATGCATGCATATGTACTGTAATATCTTAGTTGTACGTCAAATCAGAAAGTGAGAAAAGCTTCAGAAGCACACGCGACATGTTAAGTTTTGATAGGAGCAGTGCCTGGAAAGAAGCCTATGTGACACCGTGGCTGGGTGAAAAACAGCCCGGATGTCTTTCGTGTGTTGCTATTGATCTTTCCTGGGTTAAATGAAGCCAATTGAAGCCTCTACGTGGAGCCAAGTGAAACTCAAAACAGCCTGATATGAACAAACTGTTTGGATTTTAGTGAAACGGTGTAGAAGCAAGCAGTGGCTGGGATCAAGGTCAGGATCTACCGCCTCCATTCCTCTCTTTATACCAGTCACAATGCATCTAATTTTATAGTCCAGTGAAGACACTGGGTGTGTGTGCACGTGGGTGTGTGTGTGGGTGTATGTGTGTCTCAAACCCATCTGGCAGACCAGCCTCTCTGTTTGTTTGCATGTGTGCACATGAACGCTCACTGGAGTATCTGAACATGTGTGTGCATCCTCCTTCCACGTGATGGGATGGGATGGCTCAGCCTGTTGCCATCAGTAACAACTTCCAGAGGGCAGGGAGGCTCACTGTTGTTTTTCTGTCCAATGGCGTTTCTAACCTATGGATTGGAACTCAAACTCGGCCGTAGGCTCATTTCTGGTGTTTCCCCGGCATTATTACAAGAGTACAGTCTGATGTGCCTACACCTGAGAGGCAGAACAATATAGTTTCATTTAATTTGGGTCCCAGACTGAAGCTCTGCTGTATGCCATCAGCCTGGTGACAATGCCCTGCGCCACCCTGTTAGTCCGCAGCATGCTACAGCATGCCAAGCTCTCTCTCTATAGTTTGACTCTTCTTTCTTTCTTTCTTTCTTTCTTTCTTTCTTTCTTTCTTTCTTTCTTTCTTTCTTTCTTTCTGTTTCTGGGAATTACTCTGTTTTGTTTTTGAGTTATGTGGAGAACATAATGAAAGTGTTTGAAAGAAAATGACTCTCGGCTGGTGTGTTTTTAATCTGTCTCTTTCTCTTGTGTTTTTCATACTTTTGTGTGTGTGATCATGCTATAAGCAGCATCCCTGATGCAGAGAGGGAGTGGTACAGGCCTCGTTGAGAGGGAGGGGTATGGTTACTATAGCAACCTTAACTCAATTTTCCTCCGTCAGCGGATGGGCGGGGTCTGTGTTCGGGGGCGGGGTTTACCTCCAGAGACCAATGTTCTCAATGAGAGGGAGGATGGAGGGAGGGAGACTGCACTGATGGAAGAGGAGAAAATAGAAAGGAGCAACACGGGAGGGCAGGGTGGGAGTAAACAAGAACTAATATTTTATGTAACGTAACCTTGCGTTTAATCGACATTCTACAATGTTTTTTAGTGTGTGATGTTTCTTGTTATCTGTGACGAGGCATGGTCCAGTGTCATGATGGATGCAACACCAGATCCATCAGCAAGTGTGGGGCTGCATCGGGTTTCAGCGTGGGCAGCTGATGCCATCTTCTGGTCATAGATGCGAACTACAAAACAACAGCATCAAGGGGCTTCATGGGACACTGATGAGTTAACAGCAAAGATACTTCACAGCCATCGGTATAATACAAAATACTGCTGCCATGTAAGTCAACTATGTTAATCTATACAAAGACTTTAATGAATCACCGGCCGGGCTTACATGAACGTACACAACCCCACCTTCACCCCTGGCTATGAAACTGTATCTCTAAAGTTTACTGCTCTTTGATATTCACCACTTTTTAAGTGACTTTTCTTATATATGGCATCTGAAAAAGGGGTAATATCACCAGATGATAACGATATTTCATTATCTTTTTGTGTTTGTGATAGTCAGCTCTGACCGTCATGGTACTTTCTCACAAGAAATTCTTTTGTTCAGTATCTGTCATGTCTGAGGTCATGTCTTACTTCTAAAACTCAAAAAGTGACGGCACTAAACGTAAGAGCTAAACAAGTAGCGCATAAAGGCCGTGACCTTCTCAATAATGACATTACCATACAAAATAGATTATATAGCAACAGTATAACGTGTATCTGGCACTTTAAAACTCTAGTAACTAAGCTGAGATATGTATGAGCGCATGAGAAAAAGATGTGGAATAGCAGGGCAGCGGATATCTCTCTGAGCCAATCATGAGTGAAGCCTTGAATACGAACGGGGCTCGCAGCCAATCAGAGGAGACATTTCTGTATGGTGGGATTGTCTCGCTGAAAGAGATGGGATAATGTTATACACAGCTGTTTTTTTTCTGGATTTCAGGACTCATGGCAGAATGCGGGGAGCGTACAACTATACTTTGCGCGGAATTCATTCATGGACACCGAGCAAAACCTGCCGTATCTGTGAGTTTATTTCTTTCCACAGCGGCGTTTGAGAAGGTAAAGTCTCGGCAATGTTATAATGTTATTTCCAGTGGCAGCAGCAGCAGCTTCAGGCCACACTAGTTTAGTTTTAAAACTTTAACGCCAGCACATTGCTGCTAGCGGTCTGGGCTTGAGCTGACGGCTCCTCTCACCAGTCGTGGAAAACCATGAGGACGGAGGAAGAGCTGCACAGGAAGGGTTTGTTGTGCTGTGCGGGACAGCAGAGCCGGGCGGCTCAGATCAAAAAGTCTCTGTATGGTTGAGCGTCTCCTTGAATGGGGCGGCGTGTTTTGATCCTCTCTGCCTTTCTGCACGAGCTTCTGTACAGTCAGGAGGGGGCAGCGGTCCGACCGGCGGGGAGGGACACGGCGGTGGGACTCCTGGCTGCCGCGCTGAAGACAAACCAGACCACTTTGGATTCTTATGAGGGAACTTGGTGAGACTATGGTTCCGAAGGGCCTGTTGCCGTGCACTCCAACAAAGGAAACCACTCTTGTTGCGTTCATTTCACTGCTGCTGCCGCAAACACAACGAGCGTGAAGCGCGAGACAGCCTCTGACACTGACTTGAGTTGAAGTTGACTAATTAGTTCTGACTTTACGGCCACTGGAGAGCATAGCTGCCAGCGCGCGCCTGCGCAATTACGCACGCACGCACGCACGCGGGCACACGCGCTCCCTTTGTTGTGAAGTTTACTGTCAGTTAAAAAGTCTGACATTTTAATTCCAGTTGTTGTCCTAACAAAACAGTTCGAGTTCAGTTTGAGTGGATGTGTCAGGATGGTGGAGAGCCGGAGCTGTGTCCAGAGGGAGGGGGTGTACCGCTGGTTCTCCTCCCTGAGCTCAGCCCTGAGAGCCGAGTTCCTGTGCGGCCTTCTGGACCTCTGCGTCCCCATAGAGCTCCGCTTCCTCGGCTCCTGCCTGGAGGACTTGGCACGCAAGGACTACCACTCCCTGCGCGATGCCGAAATCAAAGCCAACAACCCCGCCGACCTATCGGGCCTCACTAACATCACGGACGAGGTGGTGCGCAGCAAGCTGCTGGTGTCCCTCGCCCTGCTCGGCTCGGACAACAGGGAGGCGGCGGGGGTCCTGTACCGGATCCTGACTCACATAGACACGGTGATCAATAACTACGGCCTGGCGCTGAACGACGGGAGGACCGAGGAGCAGTTTCTCCTACTGTTCACCATGGCCTCTCACCACCCGGCCTTCAGCTTCCACCAGAAACAGGTGCTGAGGCAACAGCTCGGCCAGATCCAGGACATCCTGCAGGTGAGAGGGATGCTGGAAGTGGATATCCCCTGAAGGTTCACACGTGACCTTCACAGGGGTATTAGGATCAGTATCATTTAAAAGAAGTACTTCTTAAA
Source organism: Datnioides undecimradiatus (assembly GCA_008933995.1). NCBI lineage: Eukaryota > Metazoa > Chordata > Actinopteri > Lobotiformes > Datnioididae > Datnioides > Datnioides undecimradiatus. The sequence continues at coordinate 534,048 of WARS01000054.1, read as the reverse complement.
AGCAATTAGCCCCTATTAACGACACCACGTTTCCCCAGGTGAATATATATATATAGTAAAATTTTCCCAAAATTCCATTTCACTTCTCTAAATATTTAATTTAGTTTAATTTAATTAAATTAATCGGCACAGGGTGCATTAGGTTGTAAAAGTGCAACATACTAAAATGTGTTCTGATGTGGGATCTCCATTAGAGGAAGTGAAACCATCTCCAAAAACAGCTCTGTATCTCTGAATGGTATAAACAAATCAATGACTAGTGAAAGTTGTAGTGAGTGGCTGACTGAGAATGCGTGGCAACCCGCCGCCTGAACACAATCCTACACGGTAGAGCTCATATACGCAGGCGAGATGACTGCATGGTGAACATGCTGCAGGCTGTTGCTGTGGATCCACATCTTCTTGACAAGGTGCCTCCTCCAGGTTAAATCCAGAGCAGTGGGCGTTGTTAAAGAACTCTTGAGTTAGCGCCACGTCTGGCCCAGAGCCACAGGTGAGCTTTTCACCTGTTCAGAGGAAAGCAGATGCCGCTGTAGCAGGTGAAATGCCAGCTAATTTCAGCCTTTTTTCCGCGACCTGGCAGAGGAAATATGTTACAGATGAGCGCAGCACACTGACATGTTCCCTATACACCCAAATTACAGGCGAGGCACGGTCAATGACAGGCTGCCACAGTCACGCTATTCAGTAGTGAACAAAGTAAATTAGGTGCTTGCAGGTGAGAAATGACAGCGAGTGGGGGGGGTATTTTACCACGGCGACCACAGCTGAGGTCAGATTATAAACATATTTTTGTTTATTGACTTAACTAAAAGAATGATTAATGTCATTTTAAAACAATAAATGACATTTAGCCATGGATCTGTCACTATAATTTCATGTCTGGCACAGCTGCAAGTTTTGATTTGTTATAAGTAATGAGAACTGCTTAGACATGACAGAATGTTTCAGAAGTCCCCTACGGAAACATCTGTCCGGGATCTCAGAGACCCCAGCTGTAAAATACTGAATTCAAGGAATCTATAATCTGTGACTGATGTTAACATCACTTTTTACAAAGGCACTGCTCCTCCAAAATAAGTCGCCTTGAATTCTCGTTTCTCTTCATTTCTGCATTTTGCTTGTTTCATCATATCTCCAGGTTTTGTTTGTGGCAAAGGGACGGCTTATCTACTCGAATGCTCGTCTGCATTTTGGGGATTTAGTAAGGTCATAATGAGAAAGTAAAGCGCGATGGGAACATTTGATGTTGGTGTTTCCTGGTGCTGATCTCTGCACAGGCTGCGACATCAAGTGTGGACTCTTAAAATTCAGTGAAAATCTGGAAACTCTGCTGTTATCAGCGACGAAACCACACACATCAGCAGAAGACCTCTTTGTGTCTTGTGCTGAAAAAGACTGAAGAGATAAGTAAAGTAAGCGATGACGCAGCTGTCACATGATCGTGTTGGTCGCTGCAGGTGAGCAGCGGAGGAGGAGGAGGAGAGGCTCAAGCGGCGGGCCAGGCTGGGGATCGAGCCGCCGTCTGCTACGCTCAGCCACATCACCACTTTCACCATCAGGCTTTGTCCCTCCCTCTGGCCTCGCTGTCCCCCGCTGCCTGCTCCCTGCCCGATGCCAGCGCTGCCTACCTGCCTCTGCCTGCCTGCCAACCCTGCCACACACACTGCACCTGCTGGCATAAGGTAGGGAGCAACACAGACCGTGTTTAGTGGGCTGTTAGTGTTCAGGTACCTTTACCAAAAGAGCGAGATTCATCATCTTTCATTAGAGTGCATGGACCCGCTCCTTAGCTATTGTTTAATACATCCATTAGATGTCCCTGCAAACTGAAAGCTTTCATACTCTCATTTCTGTTTCTGTATGATCATCATTTTGGGATTGACGCTGCATTACACAGCATTAAACGCAAAGGTGAGGAGACGACTGCTCCTGAGCGTCAGCAAAGGTTTGGTCCACTGAGGAAGAAAATGTATTTCACAGGTTTGGCAGACCTCACGTATACACACCAGGGGCTGTCTGACAGTCAGGACGTTGAAACTGGCTCTGTCCGTCTGTGTGGCATCTTGGTCCGGATTAACCAGCTGTCGTGGCGTATCAATTAGAAAGACTAAACAGGAAATGCAAAGTAAACGCACGACTCGTGATAAACACGTTAGCTCTGTCATCATGAGGAAAATTAGGACAAAGGCTCAGAAAGAGTTAAATGTTAGCCCTTCGCCTGTGCTAATGACAGGGTCAAACAGTTCACTTCAGCTTATCCCAGATCAGTCCGCTCAGTATGTCCTACACACATTGCATACAGTAACACTCATAAACTGGGAGCTGTGTTTGTGTGCGTGTGTGTATGCGCAGGTGCACAAACAAAAAGGGGCACAAAAAAAGTGTGAAGTGTGTGAAAGGAAACATACAAACAAACCAGTGACAGGTAATGTTGGTTTTCCACTCTTTGAGGTTCATAATTTCCGTGTTTGGACTGGATTTCTTGACTTTTCAGCTTTTTATGACCGGTCTAATAACGAGTCTCGCATGTGGAGTTTGAACCATCAGCCCTGTTTCTGGCGATTTCAGTCATGCAGTTAATGTTTTGAAATGCGAGGAAGCACTCCTCGCGTAAAACAAATCTGAATCTCTAACAAGAAAATCGGCGGCCGACCATAAAACGCCCAAATATTGATGATAAAAAGAGGACAGGGAGGAAGAGGTTGTTGTTGTTTACGAACAAATGTGCTCCCTCTGTCGTAATGAAAGGTGGAGATCAGAGAGGGAGGGAGAGGAGGGGATTTCCCATTGAACCGAGCGGTTCATTAACCCTCCGTTACAGTAACATGTGGGATCATCTTGAGCCGAAAACAGATTGTCCGGACATGAATCACGACTCGGAGGAAATCGGAACGAGAAAAACACCGACGCTCGGCGGAGGCAGGGAAGACAGGCGGAGGTGTGCAAAGAAAGTTAAGGAAGCAAGAAGTCTGGATTTTTGTTGTTCCCTTTCACACAGATGTAAACACACGCTTATGTGCTCACACAGAAGCGGGCAGGCACACACTGTTTAAACATGTGTGAGCAGTGAAGGGAAAGTACCCAGCTCAGAGAGGAGCGTTTGTATTTAGTGTTTTGTTGCCCTTGGCTCCTGCTTAGCGCAGGTCAGCACATTTCTCTATGCTGAAATCAACCCTCTGTGGTGTGTGTGTGCGCGCGTGTGTGTGTGTGTGTGTCTCCAGTGAATCCCCAGGAAGTTATAAATGCTCTCTCTCTCTCTCTGCCTCTCTGGCTGTCTTTCCTCCGCTCAGCGCTCTGAAAGGAATGACAGGGTTTCAGTGTAAACCACAGCAGTCGTCTACGCTATCTACAGCAGGGAAGGGTTTAGCCAGGCCCGCTGTCACCTACTGTACACAGAGCCTATGTCTGACACAATAACTTTCACTCAAGGCTGCAACGGTGTGCATGTCTGCTGCACCAGGGTTAACATTAGCCACATTAGCTAGGAAACTGGAGGGACTTTAACAGTATTACGTAGCTTGGTAGTAGCTAGCGTTGAATTCCTGTTTTATTTAAGCAGCACCAATCAGCGTTTTCATTTTTTAGTCAGACAACTGTGTAATGAGAAAATGCTCACTGGTGTTGATAAACCCAACCCAAGCATTTTAGTGCCTTTTAGCTCATTGTTTTGGTTGCGGGTCTCACAACTTTGCTGTTTTGGCTCACTGTCTCAGTCTTTAGCAGGACTTTGCTAATAAGTAGTAACATTACGTCACCAGGTGAAAGGCGTGCATGAGAGATTTGGCTGCAGAAGTGTTTTGTTTTTTTTAAACATTTTGCATTAAATCAAACTGTGTAAAGCTCAGAAACAGCTGATACAGTGTTTACAAGTGGAACTCACAGGAGATTAGCTCACTGGATTTCCCTTCATTTCCCAAGATTCTCCAGAATCATTTTGCTGAAATGTATAATCATCAGGTGACCTCACCGAGTTAGCCCGCAAACAGGAAAGAACAATTTAGTTCTTGTTTCTGCTAGACGCAGAGTGCAACCGCAGAATGAGATCAGACGAGGAAGTCGGTGAAACAGCTGAGGAAGGTCGGAACAGCTCGACTGCACTGAATTCAGAAAGGATGCGTTTTATTGCTCGTTCCTTTTCCTTTAACTGCAAGAGGAGCTCAGTGTGGAGCCACTTCTGAACTACTCTATATACAGCTGGGTTGTTGTATTATATTTTACACTTATCATATGTTTTGTATGCAAGACTTTTAAAGACAGTCACTGCATAATACAGTTTAATAACAGTAAATGCACAATAGCACCGCACATAAACAAGTCAAGTCCAAGTACGTCATCATCGTATTTACTTTGTTACTTTCCATCACTGCGCGCAGGGCAGAGGCCGCTACAATCTGTCCGTCCTCCAGGATTTTAAGTCAACTCGCATGAGCCCATTTTAACGCAAAGCAGCTGGATGCAGAGTCACTCCCGAGGAAAAATAGTTGAATAAGATTTTCTCCGGCGGGATCCAGCAGCAGAAGTGCGGTGACACAAACGGAGAATACACTGGAGACTCTACAGTCCTGTATAATCACCACAGTACACATGAGCTTATACGAATCTATAAAAGCAAGACACAGGATGAACAGCAGAGTTAAGCTGACTTGTGAGAGAGGGAGGTGGACTTGCTGTCAGCGCACAGCGTGTGTTTTATAGTTTTTCTTTTACTGCACAGTTGCTACTAGCGGCGTTGCCGTCCAGATATCTGGAGCGCATCTCGGGTTCATTTCAACACACTTTGTAGTTCTGTTTCTAGACCTTCCTGCTGGTTCGCGTTGCTTTCACGAGCGCCGCTTCTTACTTCAGGAACCTACGCCGTAACCCAGTCAGGCTCTTTCCCTTCACTAAGAAAAGGGCAGACAGAGCGGAGGGCTGGCAGGTCGGGCAAGTAACATGCGGATGTGGCAGTAGCGCGCTTAATTGTTTTCAGATCTGCTGCCTCATGCTGTGCGTGTGTGTGATTGCAGGCAACAGCACACGCTGGGTTTTCCTTTATGAAAAACAGAACCGCACGCTTTTGACACAAATGTAATCCTTTTTGGTTTAATTACAAATTAGCAGTTTTAGGGGCTTCCTGTTGAACTGTAACACGCACAAACAGCCCAGCGTTTTATTTAAACAGCAGGAGAAACAAACACACTCCATAGTAGTTTTACTCTAAGCAATGAATTACTTAAATTATAGCAACTTAAAATGACTGTTGAGACCATGTTTCATATATTATACAGACACTGTGCACTCCATTTTGGCATACACTATATGATTAATTAAAAAGCGGATACTTTATGTGTACTGTGTGCATACGTCTGTGTGCATGTGTGTGTACATACAAAAGTGTGTGTGATTGAAATACTTCTCACAGACGACACGTCATTAAAGTTAGCACTTATTATGTAACATATAAGCCAATATATATATTTGGAATATATATATTTCCAAGAATCAAGGCACTTTCACTCCCAACCTGTTTGCGTACATGAATGAATTGTGCGTTTGCTCTGTTAGTGCGTCCACTGAAGGTCTCAGACTACTTGTCCACTATTGCATAATTTGTAAATCCAAGCTGCAAATACATTTATCGCTGAAGGTGAACTGTTCAGGACAGGATTCTGTTATTGGTTTTCAGTCTTATCGATCCAGAGCAGTTGAAAGTGTGGTTTATTGTGTTTGTTCCCTGCTCAGTGTACCAGATTTTATGGTGTTGCATGACCTGATGTCATTCATTCAAGTTGGTTTCAGACTGATTTTGAAGCAGTGTGACAATCACCAAAACCCTCCAGTCAATCAGATACGAAACTCTGAAGCTGCACATCTGAAAGCACTGATGGAAGCGACTTGTTAAAGGAGAAACTACAGGAGAGTACGCCCAACACAAACCGAACTTACATAATTAACCACAGAAAGATGTTTTTTTTAACAGCAGGATCATCTTCAATTTGAGTTTTGCAAAATGTAACTGTTCAGAAATGGCAATAGGCCGGAGGAGCTCGGCTGGAAGATGTGGAGTCAAAGTCTCCAAAGTGTTCTGGACCAAAAGCACGTCAGTCCCTCTTTCAGTTGCAGCAGCAGTTCATCCAACTGTAAAAAGGTGGCTCCAGGTTTAAATATGTGTTCGGAAGTCAACTCCCGCTCCCTAAAACTGCTCCTCGAGGGCGTTTCTATAAATACGAGCGCCCTCTCCGTGGACGAGCCTGGTTAAATATTGGTTTGCTCTGCGCTGCCAGATCTTTCTCCTCACTTTGCTTTAGCACCGTGCCAGCCTTGGAGAGAGCGTCGCTTTGTGTTCGAGTTTGTTCGAGCAGCGACAGCACAGAGCTTTCATGTTGTTGGTTGTTGCCTGTTGCCTCGTGTGGGTTTTTGTGTGCTTGTGGGGCTGTGAAGGCAACTGGTTCGGACGAGGGGGAAACTGTGTGTGGCTGTTTCCATGTGCTCGCATGGGAGCAGATTCACAAGTCACTGTTTGCCTTTTTGCAGTCGACCCATCCGTAAGCACAGACACACTGCCTCACGGTCACTGTTACACTGGTACCGCATGTGCTCCAGTGTGCCAACATGCTGCAGAGTCAATGCTGCCCTGTACCTAGTTATCACCGACCCGTGCACTGTAGCTCTAACCCGAATGATCTCTCACCCCTGCGCTCCAGACCCAGACCAGAGAGGCCGGCACAATCCCAGGGCCAGGTTCAGGGGTCGCCGTGGGACGACGAGACCAAGCAGTCAACAAGGAGCTCGGTTCGCCTCACCCAGACCTCCCTCCTCCCCCTCCTCCTCCTCCACCACCACCTCCTCCTCACCTGCCTCCCTCTTTGCCTCCTGCACAAGGCCAGGACGCAGCGGCAGCGGCCAAGACCCACCAGGGGAAAGCAGGGAAAGGTGAGCCGCCGGAGTAGTTGTCGCACAAGTTTTTATTTTTATATCCACACTACATTTCTAAATAGATGCTTCACTCCCACATGAATACTTGCTTTGATTCTCCACTATTTAAAGTACATACTGGCTTCTGTAATGGAAATATTCCCTACTGCACCGTGCTCTTTCTCAGTGTCTCTCTGGCTGACTTACTATATGTGTGTGTGTACGTACAGTAATACAATGAGGACAAACACACATACACACAAATGCACAGGGTATATGGTTGTACGTGTATATAGCATCCGAGGCCTCACCCCCACCCTCCGTCTGCGCGTATCTCCATGAAATGTGTGTGTCATGCTATACACTCAGTTAAGCCGGGCTGGACAAGATGTGGCATGCTGGCACATCTGAACACTAAAACTAAGCACAAAGAATGCTGCCCTAAGGCTGACGTGTGTGTGTGTGTGTGTGTAGAATGCAGTGTAGTATATCACTTAAGGATGCACATGGTTTCAGGTTTAGGGTGACCCGTCAAAGCAGTCTTTCCTTCAGGTATAATAACTGAACCCGCAAAGACCAAAACAATGAGCTGAAAGACACCTGAAAGGCCTGCATGCTGTTTTGGTACTAAACAGCCATCGTGTGGTCGGTTCATCAAAGCCGTTTGCTTAAAGCAGCTGTCATTGCTGCTGGACACGGCGCTGACTCAGCGTTGTGGACGTGGTTCAACGAGCATGCATTAAGAAGCAAAAAGACAACATGAGTCGGATCGCCAATTCTCCATGAGCAAACCACATTACACGCGGCCGTATGACTCAGCGTCAGGATTAACTGATGAGTGGAGCACCGTTGTATCTTAGTCATAATTAACTTGTAAAGTTATACAACGCAGATGTATCATGTGCTGAGTAACACCTCCCCTAAAATAGCACAGAGAACTTTTTGTCTATGGCAGGAAAAACTAAGTTGTATTTGACGGCGTTAAAGAACGGCTGCATTCCATTTCTGTGAGCTAGCCCCAGTCTCCTGGTGAATCACAGCCAGGCAAACACCTCGTTGTTTAAGTACCCATAACGGGGCAAAAGAGCAAAACTCTAAACTTAGCATATGTATTTGATCACGTAGGATATCTTCTATTATCATTCATCTGAAATCAATCACCCAGTGACCGGCCGGTGTACAGAATGTGTTTTTTAGGTGGGGCGAGCCTCTGCAACCCCCGTCTGTTATTGTCTTGGCCCCCTGCCTCTGTCTGTAACACAATACCCAACTATCTCACTACCTCATGGTCACACCACATAGCTGTCACCAGCGTACGACGCGCACGCAACTTGCATTCAGCACGCAGGTACACATAAAACAGAAATGCGGAGAAGCGCAAGCGATTAAGTTTATACGCCGTGCCCTACCATTTTCCCTGTGTGTGTTTACAGCGTTTGCTACCTCAGGCCAGGCAGAGCGAGCCACGCCTCACGTGCTGGTTTTACGATGTGCTTTTTACAAAGGCTTAAACTGCGGTTGTTGGGTAATAAAGACGCAGCGGCAGCACCGGGGCTAATTATCAATACACAGTACTATCTCTTTAGCAGATAAGTGAAGCTGGTCTTTTGATCTTTTCATCAGCGTGTCATGCACACACACAGTCCTGGACTTCATAAAGCACACGTCTATGTATGTGAGTGTGTGTGTGTGTGTGTGTGTGTGTGTGTGTGTGTGTGTGTGTGTGTATGTTTGGCAGCCCAGATTAGTGTGAATGGCAGGCGGCATTTAGAGCCTTCCACAGCTGCTGCCCAACAGGCACACAGCAAGGTGGTGAAGGATGTGTGTGTGTGTGTGTGCGTGTGTGTGTGTGTGTGTGTGTGGTGGAGCAACTCCTCTCTCTTTACTTCTTTATCCCCTCTTTATTCGTCTCCTCCCTCGCTCATGTCTTTCCCTCCCCTGCTGCTTGTTCCTGCACGCCTCGTGTGGTTTCAGATGGAGGGTTTCGGAGTCTAATGTGTCTGAATCGATACCTCGGAGGTCCTCTGCGCGCGCACACACACACACACACACACATACACACACACACCTATTTGGCTTTTCCACCACTTCAACTCACCATGTATCTGAAGGCATGGATCCAATGGCGGTGGAGCAGCCCTAACCTGCCTCTGCACCTGAGGCGTGCATTCATACAAAGAAAAAGACGTATACCCAAATAACCCAAGGTGCCTATGCACATGTGAATGAATACAGTCCTCACATGTGTGAGTAAAGACAGATTTGCCTTTATATATTTATTGTAGTGTAAGTGCTTCGTACAAATCAAAGTCTGGTTTTGTATTTTTACAGAAGGAGATCGAGTTTAACCTAAAAAAAATCATAACTCCTTATATAAATACTATGTGTTTTCAAGTTATACTGGATAAGTAAGAGTAAGGGGAGCATCCCAGGTGGGGAGCATTATCCTGAATGAGCTGTGCAGTAGCAGCTGCGGGCGGCCTTTGGCAACACAGTCGGTGCATATGCACGTTGTAGAGTTAAGCTGAATGGTCCAGTCAGGTTACAGCTGGACAAAGAGTGTGTGAGCCCAGTGATCTCCAAGTCACCAATTAGTATCAAATGGGTTACAGTACTACAGCTGGGTAACCAATCTTCAAGGACCAATGGAAAAGCAAGACGAAGAGCTCTCACACCTAAGTTCACCAGTGGGTGGAGTAGCCACAAAGTGCATTCCAGTGAAAGTCTGAAGTGCAGTCAGAAGGTTCAGGAGAACCCCTGTAACAAAGAATTAATTTAAATTAGGCTTTTGTTTCCATCTAAGTAGTCACCTTGTGCAGCCTTCCCTCTCTCCCGCCATGCTTTCTGTAAGCACATAACGCACCGCCTGGGACACACTGCACCCGTTCTGCTCTGACGAAACTGCAAACCTTCAGCTTGAATTTCACTTTGGAGGCGAGGAAGAAGCCACGGTGAATCAAATCTGTCAAGTAGGGTGGGTGGGGAGTTACAGCTGAGTTTGTGCAGCCAAAAGCTGTCGCATTTCCACGCCAGAGCGCCCGCGTGACATTGCATCACAGTTCAGATCGTTCAGACGCTGATGGCGGACGGTGACAATAGTGCCGACTGCGTGTGCCCTTGGTATTAGCTGATAGCTGTTTTTGAATGCAGAACTCCTGCTTTGGCCTCAGCCATAAAGCTGAAGTTTACTGACCTGCTGGAGAGCAATGACCTGCAACAGCTTTATAAAACGGACAGTAAATGACAAACATTTACATCTCAGGAGTACTGAGTGGGACAGCCAATGAGATCGAGACCTGTTGACCAGGCAGCAGAACAGATTCTGTAATAATGTGTCTGTGTTCTTACACCCAATGACATGATTAAACCACTTCACTTTGAAGCGTCTGGATTTGTCTCTGTATGATTTATTACTTTGTGACCAAGCCAAGTTTAAATTCCCCCAGGCCCCAAATGACTGATGTGTTAAAGTAACTGTCTCTAACGTGATAAGTGTGGTTCATCATCTGTGAAACGATCTGTTCTTCCTTCAGCGGTTATTGAGAGGGTGGTGCTGAGAGGAGTGACGCAGAAGTCCGAAGACACCAGTGAATTCGTGTTCGAGGTGGGTCCAGTGTACACACAGCAACGTGCGTGCTCACTTATCCGAATGTCTCCTGCTCATTCTCTTTCTCTACCCTCTCTTTCACATGGTTTTCCCCTCCGATCACCTCCACCCTCCTCTTCTCCACTTCCTTCCACCTTTCCACCGCCCCCCCTCCAGGCGAGCTGGTCAGATGGATTTGTGTCATCCGTTGTCAGAACTCAGCAGGAGGTGACGGAGCTACTGTCGAAGGTCGGGATCACCACTGAAACTAATTAGAACACCAGATTTTCACCTCTGTGTATGATTTAATGATGGTTGACAGATGTCAGGCTTTAGGGGAAGGTATCACCATTTTCACTGAGTCTGTTTCTTTTATTGATTTTGTGAAATTAAATGAAGTGTAAAGTAATCAGATTGTGACTGGAACTGATTTGTCTTTTAGGTCATTGACCTTAGTCCACACCAGTTGTTAACAAGCATTTGTTCCTAATCACATGAAGTACCAAACTGTATGAACAGTTAGGTTCTATCTGAATGTAAAGCTTGGTATCATCTGCATAGAGGTGTAACAACACAGTTTGGTTAATGAGATGTGTTCTGGTCATAATTATGGAACTTTTCTTCCCAAGCTGTCACAAGCGTTTCCCGATGAAGGAGTGGAGAAATTCCTCCCACAGTCCGTAGAGATGGACCCCAGGTTAGTCCCGTAACCTCTGCTGTTTATGTTTGCCCCTGAAATGTTGTGCCTGTCTTATCGTGATGCGCTCCAGCTGAGGAACGTTAATAGAACTGAACTCTTTGAGGAAATAATGGCTCATCAGACATAGATAGAATACTTTCATACCCTTCCTCTAAATGCATTTGCAAAGTGGATTTTAAAGTAACTTAACCCTGCACTGTTTACATCTGGGTTTGCTTACAGTCTGCTTCCCGACTGAGTTTTGCTGATTTCACCATTTCTTAATGCGTTACTGCCCTCACCCAGCACAGTGCTGAGCATGAAATCTGGTGTAATGAATGTCTGTTGCATGGCCTCATACTTGAGTCTGTTCATGTGAAGCCCTGCTCACATGCACGCGAGGGAACCAGCAGTGACCACCTCCTAAAAACAATCCTCCATACTGCCCCTGTTGGTCCGAAACTCCCCAGTATCTGTAATCCTGCTCTCTTCCTGCTGTAAACACATCATATTTTCAGAATACCAAACATATCCAGTAGATTGCGTCACTTGGCAACGCGGAGATGCTTACAAACAACGCATTGCTTGCTGCATAGTTGTCTGGCTTGCACAGCAGTCCTTTTAATCCGACCTCTGAGCATCTCTTCTTGTAGTCTTTCAGTCCAGTTGACATGATTTGTCCCACCTGTGTCCGTCTGACTCCCTGTCTGCCCCCCCCCCTCCTGTCTCTCTGCCTGCACCCAGGTGTCTGACGGCCCTGCCCTGCCATGTCCTCCAGCACCACAGCGTCCAGCTGTTCTTCACCTCCACCAGGCCTCTCTCACCCAACTGTCCTGCTCCTGCCTCCCTCCCTCCATTACCCTCCTCCCTGCCAACCGCTCCTGTAGCCCCGACCTGCCCGTTCACCTCCAGCTCCAGTAAGTCTTTCCTTTGTTTCATTGTCAGCAATGTTCTGAATTTAATTTCGATTTCATTTTATTTCTGCTTTTCTAAAAATGTTGAGAATGGAGGATGGCATGTCGCAGGGCTTGTCAGACGGAATTAAACTGCAGATGTCATGAGCGTGTCGCAGCAGTCTATAAAACCAGCTTTTACAGAGGGCAGCAGAGATATAAAACAGGAGATCCCTATTCTTAGACGCAGGGAATGAGGGTGCCAAGGAGGGAAGGAGCAAGATAACATGGTTCATATAGGGCGCTGGAGGTGAGAGAAGGAGGGGAGTGAAAAAAAGAGGCAGCGGAAAGGACGAGGCCGTACGCGCAGGTCTTGGTTGGTGGTAGTGAAGAGGTGGCAGAGGTGAGACTGCAGGCTGGATTTTCAGTTTGTGTTTTGGAGGTGTTGGAGGGAGCGGACGGGGTCTATTTTAGTCTGGTGTGGGAATTCAGTGTGGCATGTTTGTGTTGGGAAGCCTAGAGTGTGATGACTTCATGCTGCGTGTGTGTGTGTGTGCTTCTTGTGTCTTTAATTCGGTGAGTGTGACTTCATCCCGGAGAGTATTTTTAACCTGTCGGTGAAGTGTATATCTGTGCGCGTTTGTACTTTTCGCGTGTGTTTCTGTCCGAGAGTCTCCACAAACACTCAGAGCTGCGCCCCCCACCGCAGTATATCACAGTCCACCCTTCATAAGCCAAACGTAGGGCTGTAATGTCACATTGGTTGCCCTGAACTCGTGGATCACTGCTCGTCTGCTCTGAGATAATGGCTTTATTTCAAGTTCTATGATCCTCAAAGAGGTAGACGGTAATTAACAGAAGATCAAATGATTTCTAAAACAGAAAAATGCATTTCCAGGTGTCGTCGGCTGTTTTGTTGTCGGCATACTTGTGGCAAAAACGTGAAATCTCGAATCCTTGACGCCCGCATATCATATTCTTAACTAAAGCATGGACGCAGTAGATGAACCCAGCGTTGCTGTCTTCAGTTTGTGCTGCAGGATCTCGGGACGGAAGCGTTCCTGTAGCGCCGTCTTTGCTCCATTCTGAATTATAAATGATAGAAACAGTGTATACTATGGTTTTGACCTGACAGACTCTGTCAGTGTGGAAATAATAAATAAAATATGAAACGCAACATTTTACATAGCCTTACCTGCAACAGAATTGAACATTAGCCCATCACATAGTGAAATAATTAACAGAGTAATGCAACTAATATCAAAATATTAAATGCGCTTTATGCAGGTTTCTTATGAACAAACTGTTTACATTAATTGTTTCACACCAAACATCAAATGCAATATACTGTTCACCCTCACTTGAGTCGATCATTCATCGTTACTTCTCCTCTGCGCTATATTTAGTTATTAATCATGCGCATTTCATAAATAGGCGGGATGGTCAGCTGATTCCAGGTCTGCAGGAGCTGTCAAATAGCACCAGCGGTTAATATTTACAGAAGAATGAACAGTTCACAGTGCAGCCGGCTCACATTAACACGCAGTGGGGTGATGCTCCAGTTAACTGTATATTAAAGTGTGTGATGCAGATGTTTGGCACATTGACAGTTGTCTTCACTGTGTCTTTCAGATCTCGGCTGCATGGTTCAGTACAGAGGAACCAACAGGTATGAGCGCTTCTCTCTTTGTCTTTCTGTCGTACCTCGTCGTCGTCGTCATTCGTGTCCCTTCAGACTCTCTGTCTTTCCTCAGGGCGGTGTACAGAGTGGCCAGCGTCCAGCCCGTGGTCAGCACCCAAAGCGCTGTGTTGGCTCGCCCTTCTCCTCACCTGTCTTCCCTCCCTCCTTCTCTTCCTCCCTCCATTCCTCCTCCCCAGCACTCCCCCCAGCTGTCCACCCTCCCACCCCCCGTGCCCGCCCTGCCCGCCCAGTGCTCCATGGCTGTCGGAGGCGATCCCTCGTACTCTCAGCCCCAGCAGCACTCCCAGCACCACCTTCATCCACAAACCAGCAGCCAGTCCGGTGCACAGCCTCAGTCCCTGCACCTTTCCCATTCCCAGCCAACATCCCACTCACATTCCCAGTCCCTTTCGCACCCCCAGTCCCATTCCCAGTCCCGATCCCAGTCCCATACCCAGGCACCATGCCAGTCCCAGCCAAACACTCCAGAGCAGAACGGCATCCTGGACTGGCTCCGCAGGCTTCGGCTCCATAAGTATTACCCTGTCTTCAAACAGCTCACCATGGAGGAGGTGGGTCAGCTTTAGATTCTGTCCTGTAACCCGTTCATTTTAGATATCTCACAGGAAACACATATCACTCGCTACAACCAGCACTGAAATATCCGGTTCAGCTCTTTACACATAAATAAAACGCTCTGTTTCTCTGTGTTATCTACAGTTTTTAGCTCTGACAGAAGAGGACCTGAACAAGTACGACCTGACCCAAGGAGCAAAGAAGAAACTGAAGACTCAACTGGAGCTACAAAAGTGAGTAGAGTAAGCAGCAGGTATCACTAATGGAGTGATTTGCACTCTTTGTCTCTCATGAACAATGAGGTCAAGAGAGGTGTTTGCTCAATGAACCCACGACACTGCCACTGTTAGTTAGTTGGATAAATTCAGGAGGAGGTGAAGTTGATATTTGTCTCCTGTTAAGTGTCCTGGGAAGATTCCTTGCAGGAGATAGTTGATTTTACTTACTTACTGTTACTACAGTGTCAAAGTTGCTTAAATATATGTTTGCTTAGGGCGTTAGATGGATAGCACATGTTAGAAGTGTGAAGCTTATCCAGGCAGCCACTAGCTTAGCCTAGCATCGAGACAAGTGCAAGGGAAACCAGGCATGTAGAGGTGGTGGTAGGTGTGAGGTTGAACCCTAGCACCAGCTTTGTACCAAAACAAGGTATTTCCCAAAATGTCGACGTATTCCTGTCGCTCCTCCAAAAAGTAGAAGCCACAGCCCAACAGCAGGAGGAGTGCGTAGCCTTCGAGCTAAAGTGTCCGTGAGGCAGCTACGTCAGAGCTGTGCAGGCAAAGCAAGGCAAGGGGAACTTTATTTGTGTAGCACATTTCATACACAAAGGCTAATCACACTGCTTTGCACAAAGCATACACACCAGGAAAAAGAAAGAGGACTGAAAAGAATGTTTTAAATCGAACATTAGCTTTTATCTGCCACGTGAACCGAGAGACCGAACGGTCAGAGATGCCTTCTGCTCCTAAGCCATGGAGAGATTTATCGAGAAGACGAGGTACTTGAAACTGTATTCTCTGACACACTGGGAGCCAATGAAGAGACCGGAGAACTGGTGTGATGTGTTTTGTTTTCTCGCTCTTTGTTCGGACTCTGGCAGCAGCATTCTCGATGAGCTGAAGGTGTCTGAGAGTTTGTTTGGAAAGACCTGAGAAAAGACCATCGCAGTAGTCTAACCAGCTGCAGACAGTAGCGCGGATTAGTTTCTTTGACTCCTGTCTGGAGACACGCTCTGTGTTTTGCTGTATTCTGTATTCTGTATTGAATGACTCTGAGGTTATGGTTACAGCAGGGTTTCTAACTTTCGGCTTCAGAGACAACGAGCCGAGATGAAGCCAACTTTCAGCCGTCTTTTGCGCCAAACACAGTTTTCAGAGTTTTGTCTGCATTTACCTATAGAAGGTTCAGACACATCAAGTCATTTATATGTTCAGCTCCTTTGCGGGGAGAATGTATGGGGCTGTATTTGCTTGGTGACAGGCATGTTTTTGTTTGATGTGGCCCAAAGAAACCTGTAGATGTTTAATTAATAGAAGAGGACCAAGGATTGAGCCCTGGGGAACCCCAAACATCATGCTGGTGCTGAGGCCTAATCAGGTGATGGTGTGGTTGTCTGAAAATAAGGTGCTGCCCCTGGCCATGCAGAATAAAGTGTATTCTGATTGGTGGTGTAATATAAATGTAAACGAGAGCCAACTCATCATGGATTAATTTAATGTTCTGAAAGCCACTGAAAACCAAATCATCATGAGATGTTGGTTTTGGTGGTTTGGGCTGTTTGTTTGTTTGTATGCAAGCAGCAAAACAATTTTGGATTCAACCTGAAAGCAAAGAGTGATCCTGTTTGATCCTCGTCTATAAATGACATCTCAGAATCTGCTAAAGCATCTGGGGAAAATCATGAGAGCATGTTTTGAACTGAGGAAAGAGACTGCCGAATAAAAATCCGTCGACTGTACCTGAGAAGAAAACTTGAGTTTGATTTCTGTTTGCATTGTATTGTTGTCAAAATGACATTTCCTAATGTTGGAGGTGCTGAATTCAGTCTGCATACATGTACCAGGATGTCATGTTGTCGCCATTCCCAGGCAGGCTGCGGTGAAAAAAACCCACTACCTAGAATACTTTTATCATCTTATCTGTAAAGTGACTTTAAAATGAGGCTCAATGTCAGTCATTTCAGTGACATTTGCAAAACTTCGTTAGTTAGACGCTTTGTCCTATTAAAGATTAACAGACTGACTGATCAGTTGGTGATTTTGACAGCAGATATTCAGCAGTAATGGCCGCAGAGCGTCAATGGTTAACCAGCTGAGATAAGATGTACTTGCAAGGAGATAACCAACACGCGCAAAAGCGCAAAAACACTGGACTTGCAAGCAAATGCGTCGACATGCTCCGACTCTTGCACAAACACATCCACCCACACAGCTGCATGCACACGCGCGCACACACACATACACACGTACATGGGCGTGAACCTGCTCTCATTATCTCTTGAGCTCGGTGTTTCCATCCCCAGTATCAACAGGTTTCCATTAGGCAGGTGGCGACACGTGTGTTTGTGTATGAGCATTTAAACAAGATGTGGAAAATGGAAAGTTGCTGCTGTGGTTTTCCATGCGATGGGTTTGCAGATGTTTGCAGGAGAGCAATTGGGATGCTGAGGAAACATGATGAGTGGACAATGTCTCCCCCTGGTGGTGATCAGTGTGCATGAGCTTTTAACTTGAGGAGACTTTGACGCTGATGTTCACAAAGTAGGATGAACCGTAACGTGCTGTGTGTGTGTGTGTGTGTGTGTGTCCAGCAGGGAGATGAAGATGGAGAAGCGGTCCTGCGGCGGCATCGCCAGGGTGACACCTTCCAGTCACATGGGACCCTCAACGCATCCCACCTCCACTGCAGGTAACAGAGTTTGCATCAGGCTGTCCTGCTCATTTGGCTTCATCCAGTTACGTTCACAGTGATTAGCTGATGAGCTTCCTTGACTTTAATGCGACAGTCAAACTGTTTATTACAGCAGAGCTGCGAGTGGAGGTGGACGCTGTGCCGCACCATCACCCCGTCTCAACAGACAGCAGCTCCTCCTCAGGCTACTCCAGCTCTTCCTGCTCCCCCCGAACACCACTCTGCTCCGACTCCGCCTTCGACAGGACCAGGGACCTTCACAGGCGTAAGCGCTCTTACAGGACTGTTGAATCAGCATGAAGAAGATGTCTGATCTTATTACGTATGACTGACGGCTTGTGTCTGTGCTACAGGTGTGCAGGGTCCAGACGCAGCAGGAGGGGGTCCCGAGAAGGACCGGCCCTGCCTCTTCATCCTGAACTCCAGCTGCCCCGCAGGCTCCAGTCGGCCCACAGCCCAGGTCCTACCTGTGCAAACCGATCAGGCCCCTCCTCTCCCTCCCACCTGCTCCTTTGGCCTCCTGCAGTCTCCCTACCACCCGCAGGCCAGTTACCCTCAGACCCTGCTCTCCCCCGTCTCGAACCCGGCACGCATCCTGACGTCACCGCGCAAGCCCAGGCCCCCTCCGCTGTGCACAGAGGACAGGACTAAGCCTCTGGGCTCCGCAGCAGGCACAGGCTTCGGTGCGGGGCTCAGCGTGGGGATGGGGGTGAGGCTGGAGACCCTGTTCCCTGGGCTGAACATGGACGGCCCCTCCACACTGCAGGACGCGGTGGTTTGCCGCGGCCTGGCGGGAGGTGCTGTCGGTCTGATGGTGGAAACCAGTTCTGCTATGACCTCCACCTCCAACAGCCTCCACCACGTCTCCCACCCCCCTCTGCACTTCCACCTCTCGTCCTCTTCATCCCCATCTCCATCTGGATACTACTCCTGCCCACCCACTTCCTCTTCCTCCTCCTCCTTCTCTTCTTTCTCCTCTTCCACCTCCTGTCCCTCCACAGAGTCCGGTTCACAGTCTGGCAGCTCCAGCAGTAGTGGTGGCTTTGTTCCCATGGCAACTGCAAGCAGCGTTCCTGTGGCTGCAGTACCCGGCAACACTTTCTACCCGCCCCAGCCTACCTCTAGCCCCTCCCCTTCCCCCTCGTCTTCCTCTTCATTGGATCAAAGTTCAGGTCACACCCCCTCCATGTGTGTTTGCAGCTCCTGCGGTTGTCGGGGGAACTGCGGCGCCTACGGGGCATTGCCTGGATACGCAGCAGCCGGCTACCTGCAGCCGTTCTCGGCTGGCCCCTCCCTCTTCACCCTGGGTCCTCTGCTCCATCTCAGCCCCCTGATAGCCTCATCCAGCGCTGCCGGCACCGGGGCTTCGCCCTTCTCCTACTCGATGATGATGCCTCCGCCCCTCTACCGCCACAACCCCGTGTCACATGACCAGCAGCAGAGCTTTGCCTTCTACCAGCCTCATGGCATCATGGGAGGTCAGAAACGTGCAGCAGGGAGCCTGTCGTGTTACAACTGTGGTGCCAACGGACACAGAGCAGAGGAGTGCAAACAGCCGCCCATGGACTCAGCACAGCAAGGTGAGTGGAAGAATTAATGATAATGATAAATAATGGACCAATAGTCAGTAAATTAATTAATAAAATAAAAGCGCGAGTTAGACATTTTCTAAATTAGGTTGTGTTGAAATGCCACTCGGGGAAAAAAAACAGGGACATCAGTTAAAAATAAAAAAAGTTTGCCAAACAAAACTTTGTCCTCACTTTGAAAATCAGTCTCAGTTTTCATTTGTACAATCACAAAACAACCAAAATAAATCAATCACAAATTGAAAACACGGTAAGCATACTTATAAAGAAGCAGCGCAGTAACAAATCAAAATTTCCCAACTTTTTAAACAAATGAGTTTTTCCGCTTTGTGATGAAAACCTTAAATCATCTTATGCTCGCTTTAAAAGCTATATTAAATGATGATAATCACACAGAGAGAAAGTGAGTGAGCTGTAACCACGCCGGTGTCACGCTGCAGACTCCACCTCTTATAATCGTTGATCAGGGCGTGAAACAGCCTGGACTATATCCACAAACACATAAGAATAAGCTGTTCATCCAACAAATAGGGCCTCCTGCCGCGTGTCTTTGTGTTATCTGGAGCATCAACGTAGCAACGGCGTTTCTCTGTTGTGTTTCCCAGGGACATTTCGGCTGAAGTACACTCCTCACTCTGACAGCAAGGACTCCGGGGACTAACCGGCAGACACACCGGTGGGTCTGAACTGTCATCCTCCTGACATAACCGTACCTCACGCCCAAGCCAGCAGGCAGCAGCTGCAGTTTAGAAAGGACGAGCAGACGGACAGACCGCCTCCGGATACAACGGGACAGCACGGGTCTGTTGATCTGAAAGCTCAGGACCCTTGTATCTTTTGTAATTCTTTCACAACAGCTCACAGAGAGACGAGAGGAGGACAGATTGGCAAGAAGAGGAGAGGCCGTCGCAGAGATCAGCTTTCATCCCTCCCCGCATCTCAACAAATGCAGATTTGTAAACTCTGCCTCGCTTCCTTTCCTGGAACTCTGCCGCATCCTCAGAAGAAGCAGACAGACAGTCAGTCAGCCGTGTTACCGCTGGTGCAGCACAACCAGGATCCGTCACCCGGCGAAGACCATTCACGGACTTCTCAAGGGTTCGCACTGGGTACTGTGTTCACACTGGCTCTGAACACAAAACCCGGCTGAATGCAGTTCCGCTCTCTGAACCCGCAGAGCATCTCAGGCTGATTCTGCAGGAGCAACATGTCCCGTCTGACTCAAAGCATTCACACTTTCGTTTTATGCTAGCAGTTAAACTCAGGCAGATGTTTCTGCATCCACAAGTCATTTCGTGCAGCTGTGAGCAGCTCCTCTGTTTTCTTCCAGCACTGCATCATGGGAGAATAGTGTCCATCGACAGCACACTCAAAAATCAGATGTTTTAGGACGTGGGACACACAAATTAGGTTTCCATCCACGTTTAGCAGTGACCCACTCATGAAAACATCTCTCCAGAACACCCTGGGGTGCCCTTAGAGTGGACTTGCGTTTAAGCAGTGTCACATTTTGAAGAATTGGTGTCGCAAATGTTGCGTGTGGAAAGAAAATGCCCCCAGCGTGTTTGTTAGACGTGGCAGCGAAGGTGAATGTGGGTAAATATGAATTTGTTTGTGCACCTTTAAAAGGAGCCGAGTAGCCCTGATGCAAGGAATCGACTCATGAGGCTCTGCTGCATCACGTGGTCTGACTGATGCATTCAGGTGCTCTCGTGTCAACCCGTTAATTTCTGTAAAAGAGCAAGTTGTGATGTTTCAGTTCAATATATGACGGGCGACGGGTGCAAATACGTTAAATAACTGACGGTAGATTATTAGATCTTGGGTATCCTCCAAAACAAGGACTAAAGCATGACAGGCCTGGTTGGAGTCCAGACATACTGGGTGTAGAACAGCAGAGCGGGAGAATCCAGCCCCTCTGCCGCGACACAGCACAACCGCCGTGACTGAAGTGTGCGCGGGCAGGTCGTCGGCTGGAAACTGGAATTCCTCCTCAGCGGCTGGAGATCGCTGAGGGACGCTGCAGCAGCTACCCACGTGTCCACGAAAGCCCTTGAGCAGTGGCTGGGGTGAAATCGCATCACCCACAGCAGCCTCGCTACCTCCGAACCAGCCTGAGAGCAGAGTGGGCCTGCAGCGTCAAACACGTCCCTACAGCAGGGTTTTCAATGCGTCTTCAGTTCACATCAGTGTTTTTGTGACATTTCATAGGTGCCACGTGTTTATAGATCAGTTTCATGATGTTGAGTGCTCCGGACACGAGACCTAAACTTTGTATCACTCCAGCAGAGATGGAGCTGACCGTTTGCGATGACTGTGTATCGTCTTTAAGGAAAATTGAGGACCGTTGAGTCGGAGGGGGTCAGAGCACGCCAGAAAAAAAGCCTCACGTCGTGCGACTGCGGGCGAGTTGCTGGGCAGGACCCAGAGTTTTACAGACACGAGGACAGCTGGTCCTTCAGATGAAACTCTATCTGTACCCCTGGAGGGCACAGCACAGGGGACGCGGGGGGGTTTATTTAAAATGGTAAATCCTGAACATTTAGCGTGTGCAAGAGCTTCTGTCTGTCGTTTTGGAATGAGTCAACAATGTGCTTTTGTATTGTAACATTTAATGTCTTTGGATATTTGCCTTATCACAGAATTACGGGGGCTTAGAATCAACCTAGATGGTCGTTCAGCGCGACTGCCTCTACGAACACAAGCGCTCTTACGTTTGCTTCAGCGGCCGCGCGGTACGAGACGACCGCCTCCACATCAAACCAAAGAACTCCTTCTTTTCGCGGGTTTTGTCACGTAGCTCCACTTGTTTTTAACGCCTTGGCAGTTTCTTGAGTCTAAAACCTGCAGGAAACCACAACAGAGACTGGTGAACTGATGCATGTCGCTTCATCTGTAGTAAAATGTGCTTTCGAAATGTTTTTGCGTGCAAAACGTTTGAACTGTTTGTAACTATCCAGTTGAGCTGTAGGTCGGGGGGGGGTTTTTATGGCGTATTGTGTTTTAAAACCTGTTCCGTCTGAACTTTGAGGGAAAAACATGTTTGAGCAATAAAACATTTTCTGATTCTGTCTTTCATTACATGCTGCCCTTCCTTGTCAAGACCTGGCAGTTGTATTACCCACAATGCAATTTCCCCTTCAACATTTCGTGTGATTTGTTACGCTAGTTCCAGCCAAAGTAGCCTGAAGCAGAAGCTCGGGAGCTCTCAGTCGGGTAAGGCAACCTCTTTTTAAACTGACGGCGACTCAAGCGACATCACTTGAGTCAATTTACACACGGGGAGTTACTAATGAATGAAAGCAAATCTAGTTCTTCAAGCAACGAACGCTAGTTTTAGCGTGGAGTTAAACAGCTGGGATGTAGTTGTTGGAGCCACGTCTGGGTATGTTTGGTCGTCTCTTTCCATTAGATATTTTGAGTATCGGGCTGAAAATGCATCCGACAGCAGTTCTTAAGAGTTCCGTCCGACTTGGCGAACTACACCAGTGAATTGGAGGGGTTGTGTTAAAATAAGCTGGAGCAACGCTGAGATTATGGGTCTAATTTTGTCACGGACAGAGAGCACCATCCGGAGAAAATTACAGGGCGGACAGCGGAGCGGGCCCGTGTTTCCTGCGCGTATGAGAAGTTTCAGAATGCAAACAAACGCAGACGCGTGTTTAATGTCGCAGAACACGACCACAAGTCTGCAGACAAATTTAGGTGAAGCTGAATCTGAATCCCCTCTCACTCACACACACACACACACACACACACACACACATCACAGCCCTGCCAAGCGCTCGCATTAGGTCACAGTGTTGTCGCCTAACCGTTGCCCCCACGATGCACCAAAACACTGCAAACATCAGACAACACATGGACAGGCTTTGGCGTTATTAAATCAATATTCTGCATGTGGGGATTTACACAAAGAACATGTTAATCAATGGCTCTGAGACCATGACAAACAGTTAGTGCAACACTGGGTCAAGCAAACCTGTGATATGCAACATGTGTTTTGCAATTAACTGTTGGTTTGAGAGCCTCACGCCGCTTTGAGAAGATTTCCACCTGATGATTTTATCAAATCAACGAAGAAGCACAGTTCATTCAGTGCAACACCTGCAGCTTTAACAGATGTACTGTAATTATGTGGCGTGTCTCACACACCTGAAAGCGCTATGAGCCGTGTGACGAACTGAGCTTGCGCAAGCCGCCGCGGTCTCTGGCCGCCGGCTTCTGGTCGGAAAAAGGAACAGGAACCACCACAGTGTTGCTCTTTTTTTTTCTTCTTCTTTTATTGTTTACAAAATAACAAACATAAATACATACAGTAAGAGGAGGCTGCGTGATATTGCTGTGTGTGGCTGCGTGTGTGTGTGTGTGTGTGAAACAGAGGGGCGGGCGGGAAAAGACAGCACTGGAAACGAATGCTCCACCCCCTCTGTGACAAACACACAGTGGCTTTCACGAGTCAGGACAAAAAGAAAAAGTCACCTCGGTACTTCACACACTGTCGACAGCGAGGAGTAAAGACATGATGGCGTACACTGGAATAAAAATCACATTAAATAAAAAGAACCAAAATGATAAAACACTGCGATATAAAAGCAGCTAAACAATCTGTTATGAAGATGGTGAGGAGGAGGAGGAGGAGCACAGAGAGTGGAGGACCATCTAGAGACAGACAGTTTGTTTTTTTTGTTTTCAGAGTGCGGGCCTTAAAGACCCACTGGGCGATCTTACGTTGCCCATGGTGACGGGGAAATCAGCCCCGTGGGTCCAAGGCAGGACGCAGACGGACAGTCGGACATGACGCTCGAGCCTCACTCCCGCTTTTGGCTCTCCGTCGTTCCCTCGATCACCGCAATAAACACTTGCGACAAAGGAGATGAAAAGGACAGGAAATGGCGAAACGCCCCCCCCCCCTTTTACAGAAACACCGTCATCCTCCGTTCACACATGCAATCAGACCGTGCTCCTTGTAGTGTGTCCAAAGTCAACTTGGTTACACTCTCACTGGAACCCCCTTTCCTACTCAAAGCTGTAAAGTCAATAATATCTGTACACCAAGGCATTTGTTTGTTTTTTTTGTTTGTTTTTTTGTTTTTTGTTTTTTTGTTTTGCAAACTACAATCATCTGTTTCAAGAGCAAAAAGCAGTTTCCTAACATCTCTTTTGTTACAGTGAAGATGCTTCAGGCTACGAGACAGGGGAGGGGTTAAAAGAGGCCGGATCGCCGGGGGGAAGGATTGCGACGTGACGCGCAGCGGGGACGCGCTCGTGAGCAAGCATCTTCTCTACTTCATTTTGCAAAAGTACTGCGACCGATGGAGACCACAGATCCCTTCGTTTCAGCTTCAAACTGCAGTAAAAGTCCCCACTAAAAACAAACAAGGTGAACGCAGACAGCCCTGACCTTCTCTAGTCCCCTTCTCCAAAAACACCCTGAAACTCAAGGTCGGCTTTGTTCATTGGCTAATGTATATATAGAGAAGCAGCGGGGCCTCACCGCTTTTATGTTATGTCACTACCTGAAATGTATATATACATTAACATAAATACAGCCGCGGAGACATCACCACAACACTGAAGGTAACTGCGGTCGACGGGGCGTACGTTGCCGTGACAGTGGAAATGATTCACCAGAGTGGACGATGAAGAAGCACAGACGCTAAAAGGCTCTATCGGCCTGAGTTGCAGTCTGATCTGGGGACCTCTCTACTTGAACTCTGCTGCTCTGCTCGACCCGTGTGGCTCTGTGCTACTGGGAAACTGCGGCGGCGCGCTCATAACCGGGCGAGGAACCGAATCGAGCTGGGAGATGATCGTACGCTGCGTTTAACTCTAGCAGTTTGTGTTTTAGTTCGTGCAGTCAAGACTAAAGGTGTGTGGCAAGAAACATGGAGGGGGGCTAACAAACTACCAATTGTCCAATGGCCTGCCAGGTGGAAGGAGGAGGAGGAGGAGCAGGAGGAGGGCTGTTCACTGGGCGGTCATGGCAGTGCCAAAGGTCTCCTGGGAGGCGTACACCATGTAGAGGAAGCCATCTTGGTCCCGCTCTCGTTCATAGACCTCGGAGATGGCAGCTGACACGGAGACCATGCTGTGGCCGTTGACCAGAAGGAAGAAAGCCTGGTTGGAGTTTAGCTGGAGGCGCCTCCTGGTGGGGGGACACAGACATGGCAGGGTGAGGAGGAGAAGGGAGGGGAGAGGAGAGGAAAGGGGAAAGGAAAGGGGAGAGGAGCGGAGAAAAGAGAGGAGAGGAGGGGAGGGCAGAGGAAAGGAAAGGAAAGGAGAGGAGAAGAGGGCAGAGGAGGGGAGGTCAGAGGAGAGGAAGGAGAGAACAGGAGAAGAGAGGAAAGAGGAGAGGAAAGGAGGAAGGGAGAGGAGAGGTGACGAGAGGAAAGGGGAGAAGAGAGGAGGGGAGGAGAGGAGGAGGGGGTAGCACCTCAGTTCTACCTGATAATCTTGATGAGTTCACTCATGTTGACGTGGTCTGGCACCAGGAACTTGGTCTTGTCCAGGATGGGAAGCTGTTTTTCTCCTTTATACCTCTCAATGATCACCTGCAGGGAACACACACACCATCAATCTCTGTGAGCCTGGCCGGCGGAATTCTGTCAAGGCATTTCCTGTGCTGTTAATACCCCGCCAGCCGAAACTGTTCTCAGACCAGCGGCCGTGATCGATAGGGAGATGAAGTCACACATATCAGATGTTATGATAAAAAACGGGAACGCGACCTTCCGCCGCGCTGAACTGTCCGTGTTTACGGGAGTTCAGACAGACAACAAGTGCAAATTACGTGCATCCGCTGTAACACGGCCCCACAGCAGCCGGCTGCCGCAGAGCATCCTCTGACTTGAAAACACTCCATTACTTCCCCTGAGCTGTTTAACGTCTGAACTATTAACGCTTGTGCTTTTAATGTGTCATTATGCGTCACTGGAAATAACCCGGCAGGGAGAAGGAGACGGAATATGTTACCACATCACATCACGTGGCCACGTGTGTTAATCGTATACGTGGAAAAGCATCGCAGATTGGTGCTGCGCCGATCGGGCGGTTTATTGATATTATTGCACAGAGAGTTAGTTTGCAATTATTCGGATAATCAATCATTGACTTTATGCTTCTCCAATATGAACATTTCCCTTTTTATCCATGCCTTGAATCGGAGTCAGCTGACCAGCGCTGGGCTTTAGATGGCTGGTCAGACACAGATGACGTAACCCCGGCCCTGTCAGGCGGACCAAACCATGTATTGGACCAGCAGATTAATCACTAATGAGGGGTGCGTGGGCGGATAAATGGAGAGGGAGTGATTGACAGACGATAAGAGAAACCACATTTCAGACGATACCGAATGTCACGGCTAAATATTGACATTAAACTGACGAACAGCCCGGCTCTAATGCACGTTAATGTTTATCTGCGATAACATCGGCTCTTTAATTAATCATTTTCATTGCCTCGTTTGTTTTCTCTTTAATCTGCACGACGGAAACCGGTTAACCAGATTAATGTGTAAGCTAAATGCGACCGCGATCGGTCCCAATTTGGAAATAAATGAGGAGAACAGTTACCGGGCTGAAATCTGAGCAGGTCTTCAGAGGTGCGCTGACCTCTGTCTGGCGTAAACGCAGGTCTACTGTTGAGCAAGGCAGGGCCTGCTCTGAGAGCTATAATCAGTCTGTCATAGTCTTCTGCTCCCTCCCCGCCCGCCCGCCCCGCCTCCACCCAGGCTCCGCTCAGGCTGTCTGGATGGAGTTGCATTACAGTGACACAGCGCACTTACCATGACATGGCAGTTTATAACCCCAAGAGAGAACACAGGAAGCCACACACACACACACAGAGGTGCTTTTAAGATGAGAGGAGGCCTTACACGGGGAAGCAGATGGAGGGCTGTGGTGATACTCTATCTCGAAATGATAAAACGAGCAGGTGAAACTCGAGGTGTGTGTTTGTTTACTGGCAGGTTGCTAAGAGCCACTGAACACCTGACTTATCACCAGATGCGGGAGTGACAGCTGCGGCGGCTGCGTGTGGAGACAAAGAGCCTGAATCGAGCTAAAACGTTAAGTGAACTCAGAACAATGACCAGCAGCAAAAACAGAGCGACGCGCGCCCAGATGTCAGGAAGTCCTCGCAGAAACCTGTCCGATGACCGACGCTGAAAGCTTTTAGAAAGAGATCAGAGCACAGCCAGGAAATATGCGGTTAACACTTTCCGTCGCTCTAAGTCTGTCTCGCTCTTACTCAAGCTTCCTGCGTGCCGGTGTGCACATCATGCTGTATGCATTTCTGCCCTCCCAGTTTTGAGAAATAACGCTGCCTCTTTTAACGACAGGGGCCCCGCCGCTCGCTCGGCCTCTGCGAGCGAACGAATTTCGTCTGGACTCACCGGGATCTTGTTGGGGTGCTGCTCCCGGATCAGTCGGACATCTTCTACTCTCTGTTCTGTGTGGCATAAAAACAGACCGTGGGTTAGTGGAAACGTGTGTGTGTGTGTGGGGGGGGGGGCAGCAAAGTACTGATAAAACACAAATGAGGTCAGAGACAAAGACGACACAAAGTCACGAACAGAGAAGGAGAAAAATCGATTTCAAACAAACACACGGGCAGGTTTTACCAGAACCTCTCAGTCAGTCCACACATGCATAAGGTATGCAAATCATTCGAAGATCACAGGATCAAGGTGCAGTTACAGTGTAATTACAACGTCCTGTTCAGCAGCTTCGGCGAGGTGTCAACGTATCGCTGCAATATGTTTCAATCAGATCTGCTCCAACGCGAATATTCACGACGTAGAGGTCACGATATGATTAAAATTCCTGGAGCTCGGTGTCAGACCCAGTGCAAACACGTGGGAATGACGCATTTTAAAAGGCCGCTCAGTGGACTGAGGCGCTCCACTGAAAACATAATGGGCTTTCCTGAAATCCACTCATGGTTTAAGCACATTGTTCCACAGTGATTAGCGGATTATTACACTGAAATTAGGATTCCCTCGTTTTCTACTCAATTACTTCGGCGCGCGTGTAGCCGGCACGCTTTACACACACACACACACACACACACACACACACACACCTCTGGGTTGGAAGTGAAGCTAAAATGCATCATTTGCATGGTGGGAATTTGACTTATTGATGTCTATAAGGGTGTTAACAGTGTCATCACTATGGGGTGCATTAAAATGTGTGTTCACGCGAGCCTGGGGGGTTTCTTTACATGATTTTGTTTTGGATTGCAACAGTGGGGTTAAGCTCCGGCGACAGCTCACCAGATCGGGTCAGTAACACAGCTGCTGATTGGATGGATCAGTCACACAGTGAGGACCTAAGGGCAGGGCAGGCCCCTCCTTTTCTGACCCCCCCCCCCCATTCACTACACTTTGTACTGACAACTCCAGCAACAACAGTCTGACAGTCAGCATGGGATCAGTCAACAAACCTGAACATGTGGGCGTGTCAACATCAGACCTGAGTGATCAGAGGCGGGACTCTGTCTCCTGTCAGCTGCCAGAGTCTGCTGAAGCTTTGGGATGCCGTCTTGTGACGCGCCACTGAAAACTGTTTGCGCCCACTGTTCGGATATCTAATTCAATCAGCTGTCAGATTTATCTTCCCGAGGGGACCGCTTCCACGCTACGTTTGAGGAAATATAGGTCATTGTTCTGTGATTGCATTTCAGTCGGGATGAGTTCATCGAGCAGGAACAGGGAAGCTCTCTATCTGCCTGTGTGTCTCAACCGTCTCTCATGACCAGACCCAATGACAAAAACAACCTTTGAGTCATAAGATTTCAATCAAATAAAAGAGAAAAAAAGGGAAACAGTCGACCTAAACTGATGTGTGTGTTTTTCACACATTTCTGTTCTGTAACAATAGTGGAATTAGTCAGACCCACCTGACACAGCTGGAAGAGTCCCTGTGGTTTCCTGAGTCATGCTGTGACCTATTGTGACTCCTTCATACCCAGGAACTGGACTCAGGTTGAGGCCTCCCGACTCCAACAGGGCTCAGTGACAGTGTGATGTACGGTGTGAAGACGTGTACACGCTCTAACGTACACCAGGCACTGACACCTGACTTGGACATAGGATGACTACCAGCTGTTTGAGCACTATCACACTGTAAACAACCACTAATATCAACTCTTTGCTCCTGAACTAGCCACATATTTGTTCACGTGACCGCTTCAGTGCGTCTATCTCTACGTTACGGGGGGAAAAAAATCAATTTGTATCCAAGTTTTCACGTTAGCACGTTCTGGGATACAGTCAGACGCACGTGACAGTGTTTCTCTTCGCTGGCCTGGCCCTCACGTGCTCGGGTTGCGTAAATTTGGACCAATAACGTGACGCATAACCGGAAGTGGGATACTTTTAGTCATTTGGGGAATTATGTTTCCAGCGGTGAAGGCAGCGGTTTCCCACCTTTGTTCATGGTGTACAAGGCTGTGAAAAGAACACTAATAAAGGACTTTTTATATCAAATGTAAGTTAAATAAAGTAAGAGTGGTATTCTAGCTAATCTTTATAAACTTAAGCACTACGTTACAGGAAAAACACGAAGTACATTAAGTTAGAGTCAAGTGCATGAACGGTTGCGACTGCTAAACCGCCACAGGCCTCGTCTTTAGCTCCGTGGGTGTGGAGAGAATAACCGAAACTATATTCCGCATCGTGGCTGAGGCCTAACCGTCAAAACTAAAAGAGAAACACAAGCTAAACTCCGCACTTTCAGGTTTCTCCCCGAATCCGCTCCCTCTTTCCAACTCCTCTTCTCCTCCACAAACTGTCCCATCCCCCAATCCTGCAGCTCCCTTCTCCTCTGCCCTGCATTTCGACACCACTTTGTTTTTCTCCCAGCGCCCTGATGCAAATAAACACACACACATACATACACGCTCGGGGTGAGACAGGCCTCCAGCATTTAGCCCGATTCTTTTCTATTCTCCTCTATATTTAAACCTGTATGCAAGCGGAGCGGTTTGTGTCTGCCGTCTGCTCTCGGATAAGTTGACGCGGACCTCGGTGCGAGGTCGGGATGTGCGTTAGCTGTGCAGAGACTAACCCGCAGGATCGCTCCCGTGTGTTTAACGCACACTTGCACTGTAAAACTAAAGCGGCTACATCAACACGAGCGCTAATACTCGCCGCTGGGTTAGGAACTAACGAGCACCTGGCCTGTCCGCACCGACGATGTGATTCACTCGGGCAGCTCGGAGATCGCTTCGGACGACAGCTACGCACATGTCACGACATGAAGCCGAGGTGTGTGTGTGTGTGTGTGTGATGTTAAAGCAGGGATGAGCACCTACCGAATGTCCTTCTTTGTTTGAAGGTTTTCTCTGAAGGCATACTGCGTCAAAGTCAGGCAGTTGGCAGTAGACTGGAGCGGAGGTAGCGGCTGTGTCAAATATAAAAAACGGTAAAGGCTTTATAAAAGTGTCCGTGGCCCCGGTGCTGGTATGTTTTCGGTAAAAGGCGAACCGAGGAGCACGACTTTACTGACGGTTTGATGTCGCTGCTTCCTTCCTCTGGCCGTGTTTTTATCGGGACGAGCTCGAGCAAGCAAAACAAACCTGTCAGCTGACTTCTGACGTCATGCGCCTCCTTCTCATCTGCCGCTGTCTCTCTCTCTCTCAACCTGACTGTCTGTCCCTGCCTCTCTCTCCCTGTCTCTTTATTCTTCCTGTCTTGCTCTCTCTTCTCTTTTGCTGTACGTCTCTCTCTCTCTCTCTCTCTGCCTGTCTCTTTCGCTTTCTCTGTCTCTCTCTGTCTCTCTGTCTCCATGTCAGACCCAACTTAAGACAGAAGCACTTCACTCACACTGGATGAGTATCAAACTGTGAGTGGTTCTTTTGAATGTCGCTTCTTTTGAGGGGCACTTTGAATTTGTGTGTGTGTGTGTGTGGGTGGGTGGGTGGGGATGAGATCATCACAGGAAGGATCTGAAGGACTTTCAGAGAAATGAAAACTTGAAATGGTTGTATTAACCTGCATCATTTCTCGAAGGCCAACTTCGAGGACTCAGCTTCATTCAAGGTCTCAAGGCGTGAAAACAAAATCTGCAGATGTAAAAGCCCTGTCCTGGTGTCAACAGCCTTTAATGAGCAAGTTGAATGGTCTGAGAACACCCTGGAATACCCAGGGTCAGGTTCACAGGATTGTCACATGATGTAACTCTGCTGCTCTGATTGATGTTGGCAAAAATAGATAGATAGATAGATAGATAGATAGATAGCATGTATGATCCATAAGGTGTAGATCAGCATCCACTGTAAATGCACTTTTATTTCAAAATTCATATTGTGATTTTTAAAAAAATGATATATCAAAATAAGCAGAATTGTACTGCGGTAGGAATTGATCAAAACATGTGAGATCGACATAATGTAGTTCAGTAGAGTTAGGCCTGCGTGGTGGAGCAAAGCTGTATTTTATCTGAGATGTAGCCTGGAGGAATAAAAATGACCTTTACACTATAATTCCATCCAGGACCCGCTTAACACACCTAATTCCTACTCATCTCTGCTCACGGACGGCAGGGATGATGGTAATTGTAGTTCAAAGAAAGTAGGCCAAGATTAAGATGCAGTTCTGACTTTTGTCCAGCAGGTGGAGAACTCTGATCACCTGTTGCTGATTGCCTGAGCTGTTGCTGGTGTCAGGGGCCGGAGCAGGAGGACAGGGCCCGGCGCGCTGCTCAGGGTTCACCTAATTATACAGAGCAGGGTTTAAATCAGCTTGACACTCTGTTGGCCTTTTAGTTTGATAAGGCGAGCTTCCTCTGTGAGAGAGGCTCTACCATGCTTACCACGCCTGGGCTGGTTTTCCAAAGGCAAATTAAGAATATAACCGTGTCCTTAACAGACATGCGAGACACACACGCAACAGGTTTCACTCTCTTACTCACTGAGCACATGACAGTGATACCGTTTTAGGTGCAGCACTGATCCTCGTCGCTGTCTTTCTGTGGGAATGGCTAATGCCGCGGTGTGCTTGCTTGTTCACAAAGGGCCTCTCAGTACATTACATTTTTAGGCCGGCCATGCTGCGAAACCTTCCCCGCGGACTTCCACCTGAAAACCCCCAACTGCTGCTCAGTCAGATGTGTGTGTGTGTGTGTACGCATGCTGGCACCCAACCAGGTGTGTCTACGACAGATATGAAGTCAGCCAGAAGTGATCTGCACGCACTCACACTCACACAGACGCAAACACACAGTATCATCCACAGTCAAGCTGTGTGCTTGTCTCAGCGTGGTGCAGGCCCTGAGGACTGTGTGTGTGTGTGTGTAGGTGCGTATATGAAGCATCCACCCTTCTCTTCTCAAGTCAAAGACAGCTGTAGACACAGATAACACATGAAATTGTTAGTTGGGGTGCTGGTGTGTGTGTGTGTGCGTGTGTGGACATGCCTTCTGTGTCTGAGCACACACCTGTGAGTCGGGGGACACCCCTACCCTTCGATCAAATATTTGCTGTCAATATTTAGACCCTCTCCTTCCCCCCTCAGCGCGCTCGCGCCTGCTCCCTCCACTCATTAGGTGGTGGTGGTGTGATTTCATGGTTCTCACCAGGAGGCTCCACAAGTGCAGGACTGGTCTCAATCAGCCGTACAGGCGGCTAAAGTGTTAATCCATGTGATATGAAATGTTGACACTGTTACAGTGTTATATATTACAGGGAGGAACAATACTAGAGTGGTCGATAACAATAACAGGTGAGGGATATGAAGGGGGCAAAGGTGGAGGTGTTCTGTGTGTGTGTGTATTTACATTGTGTGGACTGGTTTCCAGCATGTATCCACCAATGCATATAAGAGGAGTGCAAATTATTAGGGAAACATACTCCTTTACAAAGCCTCATTGATTTGATGTATTAAATCCGGAGAAGAGGCACGGATAAACGGAAGCCGTGGGTTTCGGGAAGAAGTGCCGGTTCACACAAATTACGAAAAGAGATGTTTCTGCTCGATGATGCTCTCAGCAGAGAAAAATATATATATTTTTTCTTGTTATAGAAGAACAACAACTTGTCTTTCAAGAAATAATGTCCTGGTTACTTTGAATAACCCGGGGTAAGAGGAGCTACTTTATATCGGGGAAATATTCCCTGTGAAAGTGCTCAAAGTGAGGTCTGTTGATTTTCCAGCGGATCCAGGACTGAAAAAGATGCTGTTGAGTTTGTAAAATGTGTTTTTTTCGGTGCTTTGAGGAGGCCAAAAAACAAAATTCCATTTACGCTGAAGATCTCATCTCTATGCAAACACAGAAACATATTGCAAAGCCAGACCCTCAGACCATCAGGAACATCTGGGAAGAACTAGATTTATTTTGCAATTTAGCTTTTAGCTTTAACAAAGAATCACAGCATCTCTGATTGTGACCAAACCCAAGGGAGCAGTTAGCCTGAGAGCTAACTATTAATCTGCTCTGCGCTGTACATTATGCTTGTTTCATTTGGGACTTGGAGAGATGTGTAAAAACTCACAGGGTTGAGGATACACTCCACAGCAGACGGCAGTGATACTGTCAAACTAGAACAAAGTGGTGCAAAAGATAATGCCAGCACATGCAAAGAGAGGCACTATGGCAGCCATATTTAGAGTGTTAAGCTGAGGCTCTTCAGTCACCAGTGGACATTCTTTTGCTCTTAGCGAAGCTATTTAAGCCATCAGAGTGGAGTGGACTGTTAGTGCTGTGATACTGAAACCACGGTGACAAGCACGTCCCAGCTGAGAGGAAACTCTTTAAATAAGACCCAGACAGACCACCGCTTCTGGAATGAAACGTGTCGTGCAGGTGAGGGGGCTTCCCCCCAGGAAACTCTGAGCATCAGACACTTCAGTTCCTGCACTCTGGTTTCTGTTTTGTTGCATCAGTTTGCGTGTTTCTGAATCAACCTACAGCAGAAATGTCGGATGAAAATTTTAAAATACGATGCAAAAAAGGCTCCCAGGCCGGCCCTCTGCTACTTTCAGGTTTTGACTGTGGGACACAAATGCTCTAAATGTCCCATTCAAAGGGAAACATCCTTGGCATCATAGTATCACGCGGTGCAACAGGCTCCTCAGTTAGTGTCATAATATCATTTCTATTAAAATGCAGAGGCAACAGCTGGATGCTGAATGCGTGCACAGATATGACACATTTTTCTGTGCACCACCTGGCGACTGCACGAATACACCTGGCCTGCAGATACCATACAGACAGTACAGATACAGATACATTACAGAAATGTCATTGTGTGCACTGTCTAGCACCCTCCATATCTGTGTGTGTGTGTGTGTGAGATTTCCACATCCTTAGAACATCTGTTGCCTCTGAGACTCTGAACGATTTCATGTTCGCAAAGTTGAACAAAAAAAAAAAGTAAATCAAATCTAACTATCACAAAATATCAGTGATTTACACTGAAAATCCATCTGCTGTCAGCGAGCGTCCACCAACAACGCCACCGCAGAGCCGAGACCTGTCCGCACCGTGTGCCGCAGCTCCTGGAGGTGACTGTTGTCTAAATGTTTAAACGCGTCTGTGTGTGCTCGGGGACTGCTCGGAGAAGACGAGCACTGCAACAGGAAACACTTAGGATTGTGGCCTTTTCTGGATTACATTGGTTGCGCTGTTGCCAAGACAACAGCAATTAGAAAAGACTAGGTTACCAAGCAGAGAGCGGTTATGTTTCCGTAGCAACCAAGGTCAGGGAGAAGGCTCTGGGTTTACCTGATTCTTAAGAATAAGACAGATACAACATATTTGTTATTGTACTCAGTAGTAGGAGGCGTTGAGTACATGTAGAAATAAATAATCTGCGCTGCCACTGAAGACTCCAGCAGGAAGTTCTAACTCCACGCTGTCCTGCGTTCTTATTGGCTGTTAAACATCTGCGGGGTACTTGAAAAGCTGATAATTGCTTTCATTACATGTAAGGAAAGTTAAAGCGTACATTTCCCGCAAGAACACTGAAGATACATCAACCCCGGCAGCATTATAAGGGGTAAAAACAGCACATATGCTGCTCGAGATGAACACAGAGTCATAAACATGAGGCTGAGCACTAATTCTCCACCTCGCCTGCGCTCAAACGTACACAATCTTCTATATTTTCCATGAGCGATCTGTTGCTGAGAGGGCAACAGACAATGTGTCCTCCTATATGTAGGCCTGTCTGCGCCCGCTGCGCGCGCTTCCTGTAATTAGTTGATTATCACAGCGTGTTGTCACACATCAGCTTACACAAACACACAATAATGACAATGACATAACGCGGCTTCCTTAATCCCCGATCTACAAGATAGTAGTTATTGTGCTCATGCAAAACGAAGCAGCTGCATAATGCCGCTGCTGCGCTCGCACCGCATCGATCCCCGCATCTCCACCTCCCGCTCCTCCTGTTTTTCACCCCCTACGTCTCTCACCGATTCTTTCATCTCTCCATCATCTTTCTATCCGTAAATACCCTCCTTCCTCGGCCCTAAAACCCCTGTCAGTCCGCCTCTCAAGCACACACACAGACACACACCTCCCAGGTCCACTGTAGTGTGTAACCAGAGGCTGGGAGAACACTTAATCCCTCAGCACCTGCTTTCCATACCACCATGACCCCTCGCAGCTGCCTTGGGTGTGTGCGCCTTCTGCCTTTATATGTGTTTATCGTACGCGTGTGCCTGTTCATTCATGTCGGGAGTTGGGGTGTTAGGCCATTTGCATATTTGTGGATTTGTTTATGTCTGCATGTGTTTGTGTATTTTTAATATGTAAGCAGACGTCCGTCGCTTCAGTCTGCAGAACAGATGGACCCGATATAAAACAGCGACGCTGTGATTCTATACACCGCAGGCGAGCAGACTGCGCGGATCAGCAGTCAGATTAAATATGGTGACACTTAGACTGTGTCTTGTCCGAGCTCTGTGGGCGCCGCAAACTTGCGCTGACGTCATTTCAGGTTCATCATAAGTCTCCGCGGCATCAAGACATGCAGTGAGATGTTTCTGAGAACTGCTGTCCGCCGGCTGTGCACTTAGTTAAGATGTGGTTTGTTGGACTGCGGGAATCGGGAAAACACGGCTTCATCCTCACGAGACAATGTTTGCGGCTGTTTTTCTACTCCGGCGCTTCCCCCCCACTCACATTTGCATAAAAAACACCCGTGCCTGCTCATGCATAAGCACACACACACACACACATGCGTAACTGCACACACACACACAACATGTTTTCATGACATATATGAGAAAATGCACAGGTCAATATTAAGAGGTGGGAAGCAGAATCAATACCAGTTCTACTTCAGGTATCTTTCCACACAAAGCGTTTCTCTGTCGCTCTCATATGCAGATAGCTTACACTAACGTCAAACCAGAGCTGCTGTACACAAACCACCTGCATTACATTAAAGCTCCCCACTCCTCTGCAGCGGCTCTACTTCCTGTAAAGCTCAGCAAAAAGTCATCAGAGAGCAAAATTTAGACAGTTTTATTGGCATAAAATATATACAGGTAGTAATATGTAAAAAAAAAAAAAAAAAGGGTAAAAACAATATAATATAAAATTACCTCTTTCCCCAGCCATGTGAGAAACTGAAAGTTTGTTGGACAGCTGGTCGTGAACCAACTGGATAAGCAATTCTGATATGAATGTGCAGCTTTCAGTGCACGGCAGGAAAAAGAAAACACCTCTGGTTCCTTCTAAGAGGTCCGGGCTACCTGCGGCTCCCACCTCCGTCGCACATCAATCACTCTCTCTACATCTCCATTTACACTTATTCCAGCCTCTCCTCCCTACAGGTTCCTCTTTGTTCTGCGGAGGAAGGGGGAAAGAGGAGGCGAAGCGGTGCAGACGAAAGGAAAAGGCAGAATTGCTGCCTTCTCGCCGAGGGGGAGGAGGGGCGGAAGTGGAGTGACCACTGTGTGATGGAGGGGGGAAGAGGAGAGGAACAGTGGTTTCCATCAGGAGGAGAATGCAGGGAGAGGACTGCTGATTTCTCTGGAGGAGGAGAGGGCGACTAACAGAACAAACAGTTTTGTGCCTCCTGATGGAGGACATGTTTGTTGTATTGTCACCAGTAACTGCTAACAGAAGCCCAGCGCTCCTGCAATTTGATTCCAAGTGCGGGTCTGCGGGCTCTCTGAGCGTGGTTTGTCGCACACATACACAATCTCCTCACGCGCAGACGTGCCTCATGTGGAAGTTGACCACGTACTCTGCGTTGGTGCGCTGGACAGAGATGGCGAAAGGTTCGAAGGGGTGGAAAGTGAAGGCGACCAGGCGCCGCACAGCGTGGTTCACCGGTCGTCCCAGCAGGCCCGCCTGGATCTTAAACTTCAGCAGGCCGGAGTCCCGCGCGTAAAACCTGGTGGGTGAGCGAGGGAGGGAGGGAGGGACAGTACCGTTAAACTCTTCATCTAGTCCAGTCTGCTCGTTACTGACAGACCCGCAATGCTATGTGAATGAATTAATGGTAAATGGTAAATGGCCTGTACCTATACAGTGCTTTTCTGGTCATGTGACCACTCAAAGCGCTTTACACTACAAGTCGACATTCACCCATTCACACCAAACGAAACTAAGGAAGGAAACTAAGGATTTCTAACTCATTCATACACCGATGGCGCAGCATCGGGGCAATTTGGGGTTCAGCGTCTTGCCCAAGGACGCTTCAGCATCCCTGGCTCCCAGAGGAGGGATGGGTGGATGACCCGCTCTACCACTGAGTTTTATTTAGGTCTGTTACACCCAAAGGTGCACCAGCCAACACGGGCTCACAAGACTACTTCCATCACTTACAGAGGCAAGAAAAACCAAAGTAAACAGATGCTGCTGTCAAAAATCTGTTTTTTTGACCTGTCAGTTCGACCATGAATACTGGGGCCAAGTGTAATGAGATTCTCTCTGGACCTTACTGATATATATCGCGTTAGCAAGAACATGCTGCCACGGTGGCCTTTGACCTCTGACCATGAAAATCTAATCAGCTGGCCCTTGAGTGGACCGCCTAAAGGCCCTCCTGAGATAATGGGTTCATGAGAATGTGATGCTCGGACATGGATGACCTGAAAACATAAAGCCCCCGGCCACGGCAGAGGCATAAAGAGAGGAGGGCAGAGCAAATAAACGACAGAGACAGCAAATACAAGGTGGTCTCAACAATTAATCGCCTCGCAGCAAGGAAGACCTTCGCAGGGAGTTGTATCGTAGCATTTGTCATAGACGGTTACTGATGATGTGACTGTTGCGTCATTTGACAAGGCGATGAGAAGAGCCTGTACCTGATGGGGTGGTCTCCACAGGTCTTGGGCCTCTCCATCACCGACACCCACTTGTCGTCGTAGCTGAAGAGGGAGAGGTCGAGGTACGGACTGCTGCTGTAGGACTGGGCGCTGATGGGCAGCTGGCCCAGCAGCCGCCGCACCGCCTCCGTGTGCCCGCCGTATTTGGCGTTCACTATGGTGTCTTTGAATCTGCGGCGCAGACAGACAGACAGACAAGGATGTCAGCACAGCGGCGGCAAACGAGAAGCGCTTCCGTGATCCATTCCTCTTATTCTGTTTTGGGGTTCAGAGACTGTGTTTGTCTTGCTTTGGAGGCTGACAGCTCAGAGCCTCTGTTGGATGCAATAAACACCTGAACGTAGCTGGAAAATGCCTTTGTGTTTATTCTAAGGCACTTTATCTAAACATACCTGGCTAAATTATAGTCCAGAGTCCCACCGCACACTGCCGACACTCAGCACTGACTCTGTAGTCTCACGTTCCCTCCTTCCTTTCCAACCCTTTACTGCTGTTCGTCCACATTTTTAGTCTTTCCTCTCAGCTTGTTTAGGGCTCCATTCTCACAGACCCGCCTGTCTCTCTGTACTCAGTTTGTGGCCGGTTAAAGCCCTGAGAACTGGGCTTATGCTAGCCCGTAAAGTGGTACAAATCTGGTTTGCTGAATGTCCTCGCCAGCTTTCAATTTCTGCTCTCCTTCTTCCAGACATCAATTTTCACCACTCCAAAATCCTATTATAAGCTCTTTTCCTCGCTCAAACTATCCTTTATCTTATCCTCCTTCCCGACCCGACCCGACCCCCCCCGTCTGGCCCTCTCTTTTCACCTTCCACAGAGGATTTTGTCACCTACGCCGGCGAGTCGAACCGCCAAATTCAATCAGGGCTCCTCCAGCCACGCTGACTGTCTTAATGTCTCTCTTCTATATCCAGATTAAGTCCTAAAACTCCTTCCTCCTCCTCCAGGCGACTGCTGATGATCTGGTTCCCTTCCTAACCACCGTCTCCAAATCCTCCCTGACATTTGGCTGCAAACCGTCAGGCGCGCTATTTTCTTTCATTCAGGAAAGACCTCTGGACCCCGCAGCCCGTCAGCACAGAGGTGTGCTGCCAAACCGAAATACGTTCGACTTCAGCAGAAAAACATTTGGTGTTTCAAGTCCATAACTGGACATTTCTGTCCTGCCGGTACCTCCTCTGGACCTGCCGCGCGTAGTTGTTGGATGAAGC
The DNA here is from genome assembly GCA_008933995.1 of Datnioides undecimradiatus. NCBI lineage: Eukaryota > Metazoa > Chordata > Actinopteri > Lobotiformes > Datnioididae > Datnioides > Datnioides undecimradiatus. The sequence goes on along the minus strand of WARS01000054.1, from coordinate 494,735 downwards.
GGAGCAGGGGAACTGGACGGCCTGGCTGTGCAGCGTGGCGTTTCGGAACAGGTCGCAGAAATTCTCAAACAGCTCCAGCAGCTGGTCGGAGGTGTTCTCGAAGACGGCCAGCACCTCTGTGGACACCATGTTGTACACGACGAAGAACGACGGCTGTGACAGGAAGGGTCGATGTGAACAGCACGGACAAAAGCTGTATTTCCTTCCTCTCACTCACACACACACACACACACACACACACACACACACAAACACCACCCGGGTCTAAAAGACAAAGTACGGGCAGAACAGTTTCTATATTTTTCACTGGGGAGAGCAAATTAGCTGATCAGCAAGGATCTGAGAGAACTGAGGCTTTAGGTAAATAAAACATATGTTAATTGGATCTGTTTGTTGTCGGTGTGAATGAATCACAGGCCTGAGGAGGATCTGTAGGAGAAAAGTGTCCTTGGAGACTTGAGAGAGGAATCCCTGTCATGCGGCACAAACAACAAAAGACACAAGAGGCAGGAGACAGCAACGGAGAGAACACAGGGAGGAATTCGAGTGTGTGCGTGCGCGTGTGTGCGTGTGCTGCTGTTGCTACCTGCGAGGGGTCGGTGACTCTGAGTGTGACCACGTCTTCGCTGGTGTATTTAATGAAGAGGTGATGCTCATCCAGCAGCTGCATCTTCCACATCCTCAGCCTCCTCAGCTGATCAAAAAACTGGAAGAATCTGACGGCACAAACCGAAAGCTGGGTGAGCCGGAGAGCTCGCTGAACGAATATCAACATCAATGAGACACGGAATTGACGCTCGACGGGCTAAAAGAGCTGAGTTTTGCTGTTTACATTTTGTTCGCCATCAGCAGACGGGCGCCAAACTGCCTGGTGGGACACGGCAAAGTGGGGCCCGCTCTCCAAAACGTGAAACTCTGCACCAGACTTTCAGAATTAGGCTGCACCATAGCTGAATAAGTACCAACAGCCCTCAAGCATGTTCTCGGGAGCAGGTGAGCTACGAGCAAGCTCAGAGTCCGCTGCGCTCTCAGAGTATTCTCTGTCACGGCGGGGAGTGAAACAAAACATTCAGTGGAGAAGCAGGAAGCAAGCTGCCATTGTCAGAGGAGCGCCGTAGATCAAACATGGCTGCAGGCGTCACCACACAGCTCACCGAACAACAACACATGCGTTCTACTGTAATAAAGGTTGATATTAACAAACCGGCAAACTTAGAACTGCACTGTGTGTCAGAGTGTGGAGCAATGTTTGGCCTTTGTTTGGTCTATGTGCGAACAGATTTGAGGCTACATTAGCGTTCAAGCGCTAAAAGCTTCAGAACATCTTTTCCAGGAATCATTTGAAGTGCACTGGTTGGATTAAAGCTCACTGGGGTCGTACCCTTATGTTTGCATGTCACGAATGAACTTGAAGATCGCCTTGAAACTGCAGCTTGAGTTAATGTTAGCCAACTTTAGCATGCTTGCTAAACCGGACAGATTTGCTAGCTAGCCAATGTAGCAAAGTACTGTCGTCAGCGAATGACGTCAGCGAATTGAGCCAGACTCTCAGGGTTGACTGGCTGATGAGTGGGCTAGCTTGAATTTCTGAGCTAACATTACAAAGTAAGTAAGGTCATATCAGTGCAGCATAGCTAGCAAAAGGCTTGCTAGCTACATTCAGTTGGCTTCCTTCATAACCTTATTACTATGACAACACCAACAGGAATGCCACAGGTAATGTTATTCTAAATAAGACCATTTATTTGCATGTGTTTGCATGTATTTACTCCAGCGCTCAGCCTCGTGTGTGTCACCTCACTGTTTTGGCCGATGCCCACAATGATGCTCGCCTGAGCCTCCGGAGCGAGAATGCGAGCAACAGGATGCTGATTGCAGTTTCATCGGCCACCGCGGCCACCGGTGACATTAATAACAAGCAGCGGCCCAAAGTGCTTCGCTGATTACACAGGCAAAAGCACGAGGGGCAAATGGTGAAAGCAAAGCAGGCGAGCAGAAACAAATAGAGGAAAAACAGGCAGGAGCGCACGGAATAAAAACAATTAAACAATCAAAGGCACACTGAATACAACAAAAAACTAATAATATAAGAAACTTGTCGATATCGTAAGTCTCAACTCTTCTGGCAATTTGTTGAGAAACTTCGACTCTGGGACGATCCCACCAAGTCTTCAAGGATCATTCTGTGCCCCCAGGCTGCAGAAAGCGAAGCAGGCAGGACAGAGTGTCGCTGTCCGACCTCTGCTTAGAGAAGGCGAGTTCACAAAAGCCTCGCAGGGCCACGGTGAATGTAGCTTAAGGCGATAGTCTCAAGTAGCCACTCCACTAAGGTGTCTGAGAAGGTCGGAGGACCGCAGAATCGTTCTGTTTGAGAGGTCGGTGACATTGGACGACCACCTGGAGAACGTGTCCGTGCAAAATCGCTTAAAAAAGGAAAAAAAGGTGACCATCCAGCATCGACAGCGTGGCAGGGTGAAATGGACCAAATCGATTTAAAAAAAGAGGTGAATGAATCAATGAATTACTCATCGTACCGTTCACATCTTACTTCAGCTGCTGCTCTTTGGAGAGATAACTGCTGTATCTCTAAAGAAGCTTCATTTGGTGCTTTCCATTGGTTCAGGAACCAGGGAGGCGGCGTCTGCAGGGAAAGTCTGGTGTTCTGGAGCAAGTAAGTCAGAGGCTTGGTGACTTCCCTGGGATTTTGAAAGCCAGTGCAAATTTATGACTCAATCATGACACAATTGTGCTTTTGACTCTGTGACTTGGGGGATACGAGGTTATTTTGTCGATGAAGTGATATTTTATTGTGCCAAATTTGAAAAATTCGCTCACTGAGACATCGCGTTCATGAGAACAGGACGGATGGACAGACAACACAAAAACACAACGCCTAAGGCCACAGCTATCGCCAGGCGCGAAGGAGTAACAAACAGATGAGTGAGAGCGATGGGACAATAAAAAGCAAACAGCATCGCAGTCGTGTCGGCTACCTCCTCTTGGCCGTGGCGCTGCCGTCCTGCTCGGCCCTCCTCCAGAGGTAAACCAGCAGCCTGTGCTTGAGGGAGTTGATGGTTTTGTCGGTGTACAGGCGAGGGAAGCCCGGCTGACTCTCAGCCTGAGCCTCGGTGTAAACCGCTGATAGAGTCAGGAGGTCGTCCTCATAACAGAAGCGCCCAATAGTCCTCACATCCAGAAACGTTCCCTCTGGAGTGACCTGGGGGGGGGGGATAAAAGCAAAGCAGACACTTGGGGGTTTGCTGGAAAGTAACCTGGACAGTTTTGGTGAATTAGATTTTGTTTTTGTCATATAAAGCCAATAAAGTGTTTGAATAAAGTGTTTTTTACAGTGATAAAATTAGTATTATTCTGACTGGAGTCTGGTGGGTTTGAGCTGAGCGATACAACTGATTCTGCCTAAAAAAAACAATGTTACTCTTTAACATAAAGGTCTGTAATGGTAGGGAGCCTTTCCATAATGTTGTCAGACACTTAGAATAACAACTGGAGCCTGCCGGCGGCAAAGACGAGCCTGAACACAATTTCCCACACGGATTACGCCGCAGCCTGTTTTACTGCTGCCGGCTGCAGCGCTGTCTTTCAATACTGAACCAATTTCAAAAATTGTTGTTCCTCATCTGTCATTAAGACACAAAATGTAGGGAAAACAAGGTCCAGGTTGAAAAATACCAAAGTTCTAGTCGAAATCACTGAACCTCAGGTGATTTAGTGCAGGTTTCCGTTTTAAATAGTGAGCGTGCTCACCTGAAACACGTGTATGGTCTGCTGCTGGACTGACAGCACAGCCAGGATGTTCCTGTAGAGGTACAGGCCCTGGTTGTGAGACAGGATGATCTTGTCACACTTAAAGGACCTGGTGTCACACAGCTTGCCGGTGTGCAGGTCGATAATATGGAGGGAGTAGTCCTCTAGAGGTGAGCGGGGGTTGGGAGTCACAGATTCGTTGTTTCGATACACCTGGGGGGAGACGAAGGGGGCAATCTGAGTCAAACTGTGGAAGCAAATTGGTTTTGAACAACGGCTTTTACATTTTCTTGTGTATTTGTTGTCAAATTTAAGGCTGTCACCTCAAAAAAATAAGGCGGCGGCTCCTCCGGGACGTACACAGCTGACCCGACAATGACATAGCGGCAGTCGTCAGTGAAGAGGCTGCACTCCCGGTTGAGGTGTTCACCGTTCGAGGCCACGTTAGTGACGTGGAGCAAGGAGAAGAAGCGCTCAAACAGGCGGCCTCGGATGTTGAGGGAACGCTGGTCATTGGCTGTTAGAAGAGTCTCTCCCTCTTGGCCTCTCAGCAGGTCCTGAGCCGCCTGGCAGCCTTGGTATTCATAAATCTGGTGGATGAACACTGGGATTAGAAGATTTTTACTCTATGTGTTGAGAGTTATTTGGGAAGTAAGATGAACTAAGTTTGTTCTGGGTCAGTTACTTTTTACAGTCGGAGGTTAAAAATATAAAATATGTCGCATTTAAAGATTCTAATGTTTAGATGTGGGAAATATGAGGGAAAAGACAGTTGAACTCAGCAGTTAGGTCTCTGTTTTCTTACCTCCAGAGAAGTCTGGTCAGAAGAGAAGGCAATGAAGCAGCGTCCATCTGGTGAGAACTTCCTGAGGAAGCAAGGGGGCTTTTCCACATTGACCACTGTGAAATTGGGGAAAAGGTTCTGGTGGAAACACCGAACTCTGTACCAGTGAGCTCCGGGTCGGCCCGAACAGATCCTGCGCCTCTCGAGGCGATGAACCACGTTTTGATTCTGGATCCGTCTGGGCTTCAGGGTTGGGGTGTCCTCATCCATCACTGTCAATAAGGAACGATCTCAAACCCCTCCTCAGAAGGTAGTCAGACAGGCGGTCAGCGCGGTGAAACGCCTACATCACAAGTGCTTTCTAGAGAAATGGAATGAGGAGAAACAGAACATTAGAGGGCTCGATTTACGAGAACACTAAAACAAGTACTGCTGAAGCAATCAATGATGAAAAAAACAGGACTTAATTCAAAAAGAGTCAGTTTCATGTCTGTGAATTCAAGTTTTATTCCACTTACAGTTATAGATTTGTGTCTATATATATAAAACCTCCTAAGACCCAACAATTCTGTGAGCCAGAGCAAATCACAATAAAGTTCTTTAAGGATACTCCAACGATTTCGTGCTGCACTTCCATAAAACACCAGGAATTAGGATATCCTGGATTTCAGTCCCTTGTATGGGTCAAGCTTCAAATCCGACTAATCCAGCAATCCCCATGATGCAACAGCAACTTCCATCAGCAACCTCCCAACATGGAAAATCCCCAGTTTGTTGTTAGACATGTGTGAGAACAAGCTGTGACAACCAAGATGACATCATTAAGTTAGTTTTGTGACACTGACACAGACTGAGTCACACAATGTCTTTCATGGAGCTACGTGTGGGGCTAAAGCGGCACAGTGACATACTACACAGGTAAATCATGAGCAGGGGCGGCAGGGCTCCCCTCCTGCTCTCTGACTCAAGACTGGTTTAAAGCGTGTGTCACCAGCTCAGTGAATGTCGACGAACACAAAGCAGCTAATTCAACAAGAACACGTTTAACACACTAAGCAGCTACTCACATGTGTATGTTAAGATGTTAAGCAGACCAGCCCGCTATTGGTAAGCTTTGAGGGTCCTCAGTGTTCAGACTGTTGTGTTAGCAAGAGCAGTGAAGTTTGGCTGACGAGCTCGTGAGCACACAGTTAGCACCTGGCTGTTAGCTTCTACCACACGTCAGCAGGAAACGTCAAGCTTCAGTTGTTTCACTCACTGCAAAAGTCACTGTAACCCGCGACATTTCTCTCAAGTTTCCGACTCTGTTGGGCGCTTAGCTTAGTGTTAGGAAGCCGCTGTGTTGTTGTGAGTGAGCCGGTGAGGAAGCGAAGAAGAAGAAGAAGAAGAAGAGGAAGCTAGCGGTGCTGCGCCGAAGTGAAGCGCAGCGCCACCGCAGCCTCCTCAGGCGGAAAGTGGCATTGCAACCTCTAACAAGTAAGGTTTAAAACACGAACACCATGGCACACACGCGCGCGCGCACACACACGCGCGCGCACACAAAAGGCATAGTTGAAAAGGAAAATGTCATTAGATTTTAAGGTGGATAATTTCACATCCTTCCCTCCATTCATTTCTTCATTTTTTATTTTCAAACTGGCCTTTTATGCCCACTACATGTGCAGTTATGGAAAATTACAACATTTAGACCAGACTCATCGGTCAGGGATTTAGTCAGATGGATCTATGACACTGTCAACTTAAAAAACGCACAGTACGTGGCGATGTCATGACTGCGTCTGCATGCAAAGGCATCATGGTAACGAAGAACTGCTCTACATAAATGCACACAGCAGAGTACAACATTGCATCCAAGATACATTAGGAGAAATAAGATGTCAGATTTTTGAGAAACTATATTTGAAATTGATTGAAGATGATGATGATTATGATATTTTTAAAGTAAACATCTCTCTTGAGTACCTGTGTATTCAGTGCACGCCCGTAGCCCAAAACTAATATGCTGTAAATGTATATCTGAGCCCCTTAGTGCAAAATTGAACTGAATATAGTTTTAAGTGGGTAATTGCAGTGGACTTTATTTTGAAGTAACCCGTACAGTGGCCACACATGAGCCAAACATACACCTGCTGATTTTAGCGAAGGGCCAATTTGCTGATCAGTGGGTGGGTTTGCAGGTGAGGAGCACAAGTGCTCCAGCAAACTTTGAACATGATTATAATCGCTTCAACCAAATTGGCATGGAAAAACAACAGACCCTCGGGCCACTGTACCTACAGTGTATACAACTGTCTTGTTTGTTTAGCCTATTTCACTTAATTGAATTGTTTATAACAGCGTGTAGCATAAGTGAACCCATGGTGACCTGCGTTTTGCTCCCTGTAATGACAGATAATTAAATTATAATTATCCTCTTTCTTATGAGGCATGTTCTTGCGGATTGAGAATAGCATTATAAAAAGAAAAAAGAAAAATGCTCATAGTACATTGGTCTTGGAAGACTGCTAATGGTTCTTTGTGTAATTATCCCTGACCAAAGAGTCTGGTTTAAATGTTGTAATTTTCCATAAAAGCACATGTAGTGGGCATAAAAGGCCAGTTTGAAAAGAAAAATGAAGAAATGAATGGAGGGAAGGATGTGAAATTATCCACTTTAAAATCTAATGGCATTTTCCTTTTCAACTATGCCTGATTAAACCTGTGCTTCAAGACGTGTGTGTGTGTGTGTGTGTGTCTTTGCATAAAGCTTGTGTGCATGTGTTTGAGCGGCGCCTGTGCTCGTGGGTGCAGGCCGTGCCTCGAAATTGTGCGTGCGTGCGCGCATACGTGTGTATATGTGTCTTCGCGTAAGCATATGTGTGTGTGTGTGTGCGTGCGTGTGTGTGTGCACGCGCAGGTGTTTTTGTGCTCCGACAATAACGCCCTGGAGTGATTCAAAATAGAAACTCTGTTCTATTCTCTGCTTGTTCTTCTGTTATTTTCTAATAAATAGCTAATAAACCGCTCACTACACAGGGGCCCCGCTTCAGCTTTTAGCATCAGCCCATGAAGTAGAGAAGAGAGGGAGAGTCTGCATCTGAGTGTTTTTCTATACTTTTTAGCCTATCCGCCAGAAGACACAGTGCTTATTTAAGATCATTTTTTCATCCTTCCGTGCTTTTTGCAGCCCAAAGTGGACAGTATCTATTCTCCCTGCTCTCGTTCGAGTCTCTTTCTCCAGGTGAAACAGCGCAGAAATTTTGCTCTTAGCTGCACGCTTTTGGCACTATCACCCTACCCTAAAATGGAGTTACTTGAAAACTTCAAATTGTCCTCCTTTTCTCCAGTCAGCGGAAATGAGGGACGGTAAGGAAATGCAACCGGCGCAGGCAGGGACTTTCTGTGAAGACGGGGGCCTATGTGCAACGTTCAAATGTAAGAAAAAAAGATATAGAGAGGAAGAATGGGGCTCTCTGACAGCCTGTTTGGGAACAGTTAATAATGGAACTGAACAGAGTGCAAAGTCTAGAATTGCCGTTATTATCATCATTATAACGAATAACGAAAGAGAAATGTCTAAAAGAGCATTTGCATTAAAGGACATCTGGATGAAAAGTATAGAGCAAATTCATTGACTTGATAAAACTCCTATATAAAAGGCACTTAGAAAAGGTTATTCAAAGCATGGGGAGCAAATAGAAATACATTGTTTTACCATTTCCTCCATCTTTTCACAGACAGTTGTGTTTGGCATTTAACAAAAGCTTTTAACTTTTCGATCCAGCCTAATTTCAGAGCACAATAGGACATTTTAACACTGCAACTTTCCCGTCCTTATGCAGCGTGAACTTTTCGTGTCTTTTGTGACAGTGGGTGATTTCTACTTTTTTTTTTTTTTCCCCACAGAGAAATTACAGTGATCACAAATGCATTATGGCGGGCCAGTTTGCCACAGCCTCCCCGGCTCCGCCAGGCGTGAACTGCCGGACTGTGAGAGAAGCGGACAGGGGGAGAGAGAAGGGCGGTCGCTCCTCTCTGTCTCCTGCAGTGAGGGATGAGCGATCGGGTGTGCAGGATACAGATCCATGGGCCTAAAAGGTCAGGGGGCCCCAAAGCTGGACCGTCTGATGTAAGTATTGCTCATCAGTCCCAATGAAACACCCCTAAATGTACTTGCAATGAAATATTTACATTCTGGATACTGCGATATCAAAATACTCTGTTACAGTCCTGCAGTTAATGTACTTAACTAAAAGTGCACACAGGTACAGGAAGAAGGCAAACAGGATCATCAAAGACTTTGCCACAAAGTGCTCTGCGTGCTGCTGCACCAACTGATCCCACACCAGCACATCCTCCAGACTTTAAGACTGTTGAACAGTTGAGGTCTCAGATCTGTCACCAGAACACTTTACTCTCACCTTATTGATACGGATGTCTTTAACACCATTACCTACTGCCTACCCATCTGTTTACCCATCTCCATTTTGTTTATACCTGCGCATTCATATATTTTTCTATATATTAATTTATATGGGACCTGTTTTCAAGCTATTCAACCATCACAGTATCTATATTTATGGTAATGTCTGTCCAAATTCCTTTTCTTACCTTCTCATAACCTGTCTACATTACAACCTCATTCATTTTCATCACTGTACATCTGCCTACATCAGTATTATATTACATTATATTTTATATTATATATTATATCAATCATTATAATCATTTCCTTTTCCTATATTTCACTCCCGCTCTGTTTTATGTTTTACATTCTCATTTTTATTCTTCTCTTTATATGTCTGGTGATGAGGAATGACGACTGATGATGATTTCCAGTGGCTGCATCTCTGTGGTTGTTGCACATAAGACAATAAAGTATGTGACATTTGTACCATTAAATATTATTAGCAAAGTGTACTCATGATGTAAAAACATGGTTCTGTTCTATTCTATTATATAAAGCTGGATTGTATAAAGCCGTCATTGTAGATGGTCACAGTAAAGAATGGACTCTGGGCTGCATCACCCCAAACCAAACTGAATCAAATCACATCTGAGAGAATCACATTTATAATAGCATAAAGTAATTGTCTGCCCAGTCCTTCAATGGTGAAGTATTGCTGTAAAATTTAAAAAAAAAAAGCTTATTCATGTTATAAATTCAATCTGCAAATCATATCCACAACAATAAGGACAGACAACGCAAATCAAACAGACGGTGTGATATACGAGAGTCGCTCTGCGCAAATACGCATAGAAAAGAGGGCACCACCCCTCTGCCCCCATACACCTATGAATAAGACACAATCAAACAAATTGCAGTATGTGCTGCTGATACATAATACGGCTCTTAATCTGTCTGGGGTCTGACGGCCAAAGGTGCAGGCGTGTTTACGAAAGTGTGCGTAATGAACACATTAACTGACACCCAACCGTGCGTTTGAGCCGGCAAGCGCTTGAAACGTATGCGCTTCCCGTGCAGACCTCCGATGCCACTCGGGGTATTATTTACCCTCAGACAGTGCGTGAAGTGGGGGAGGCGCAGGCCAAGTGTGACAGCAGCCCGAGGAAGAGACGCCGGGCCGCTGCTCGGATGTTTTATGGAAATTTGTTTGTGTTTTCCCCTCTTTTCACCGAGCCCACCCACGCAAATCACTTCTCGTTTAGACGCGCACAAGAAGGGCTCAGAGGTTAAATATACACACATGCGACACCACACACACACACACACGAGCTAACCCACGCCGTGCTGCTGTGCCGCTTGTCTCCATCCTTGTCCTTTAAACATGACTAACGTGGTCAAGGAATCAGATCTTTAAAGTCAGACATTCCACTGCCAACGCTCAACGCTGCATGGGTCTGGGGTGTTTTTTGGGGTTTTTTTTTCGGTGAAGCTTAATTAATTTTCACATAAAAGGAAAAAAAAAAAACCATGCCACTCAATTAATCGTATACGTTCTCCTCCAACCTCCTGTTATTTACTTTAGCTGAAAATAACTCTGGTTCCTGCGTGTGTAATTGGTTATATGGGAACCCTCCTGCTAAATGTTCCACATTTTCAATTTCAATTTTCTTCAAGTGAGGCATAATTTTAGACGTGAGTTACCAGGGGGAACAGGAAGGACAGGCAAAATGCAACGGCCTCTGCTGTTTGTTTGCCAGCGTATGTATGTGTGTGTGCGTGTTTTTGCATTCGCATGTTATCCATTCCTTTCTCTTGATCATTGCAAACAACGAGTCCAAATTTTTTTTTTTGCCATTTCACAATTACAGTTATAATTAAGTGTTTTCCATTTTTTTTCTCTGTGTGTGTTCTGCTACTGACCGTCTCTCATATTTCCCACCACTGCTCTTTATGATAATGGAAATAAGAGGAGAGGATGTGGCGTTAATGAGTGTATTCATGTGTGTGTACAACGGGGTTTGGGGCATCAGGAATTAGGCGCGAGTTCATTCGCTCGGCGGTTCATGATCACACGAACGGGACAGGGTCAATTCTGTCCGCGGGGTCAAGCCTTCCCCTCACTCCGGTTAGCGGTGCAAGATGAGAAGTCAGGGACACAATTATTTTGCCATTTTTCCCCAAAGAAAAAGGGACCTCAAAGCTCAAGGGAAGAGCTTAAAAAGAGGTCACCTAAACTTGCCTCACTACCCTCTTGCGTTCCCAATTCAGTCAGAGGCGAATGGCCTTGGTGGGGGACTGAGCGGCTGTACACATTACAGCCGAGTCTCAACAGCTAGAGCCGAAGCAGGCCTGTAATTTCTGCCATTTGAGAGTGTGAGCTGAAAAGCAGAGTGATGGCCACTTTTCTGTTATTATTCCTTTGGCAGAGTGCTGGCTGAAGGAAACAGCCATGCTTTAAGAACATGTCCATCAGTCGCTGGCAGTATTTGGAAATGGTATTTGTAAAAGTAACTCTGTCATGTTGTATCGTTAACTTTGAAAAGCAAGTGTGGTTGCACATATTACGCAGTATCTGCGGCCCTGCATCGGTCCCCCTCGCCTCCTGCATCATATGGCAGCAGCTGCCGCAGCAGAACTTGGTGTTTTCATCCTCGGAGCCATGACTGACAAAGAGCAGGTTGCCAAAACTTTCCTCGTGGCTGAAAAGTGCACACATCACGGCGGCGGTGTTCAGTAAGGTCCCGGTTTTCAGATAATCAATACCCCTTAATACTGTAATTCAGCACTTTCACCTCCGAAGGCCAAGCTGCCTGCAGACCGTTCATGTCAGCCTCCCAGTCATACCCCAGAGTTGGAAGCGTCTAGAATTTCAGACAGCTGTAGTATCTTACACTTGGCAGCAAGAAGTGTGTTTGCAAGCATTGCTAGAGAAGCCACCACAGCTGGCAGTCGGCCTACATCTAAATGAAATCACTACTACAGTCCAGTTTAGAGGGAGCTAACACTGCCTGTGCGTACCTGATTTCACCTACTGATAAACCACTGCCAACACTGTGTGTCACACAATAAAGATCACTACTCCACCAGCAGTTTCCATGTGGTGCGACCAAGTAGTGGGGGAAGTTTCCACTTCCGCGGCAGACTTTTGTCAGTCATGACAGTCCGCCAGCAGGAGCAACACCAGGACCCTGAAACTGAGGCGTTCAGAGTTCTGCCATCAGTTGTTTTAAACTGTTAAAACACCTGTGTTTTTCCTGTCACTTGGTAAAAAGATGTTAGTGCGAAAAGGGTTGATTCTTCCCATTCTGCCAATGTGGCACGAATGCAGCATACAGAAGCCTCCAAAGCTTTATGTAACAACCCCAAACACCGGTTTAATAACAAAAAGCCTATAAGAGAAAATTATATTCAGTAAACTTTAATCAAATTTTATGATTTAATCTTTTTAAAAAATTGGTCCCTTAGTTCTTAAGATATCTTTTGGGCCCAAAGTGGGGACTGTGGGTCAACGTTAGCCTGCTTGGTAATTCCTGCAAAAATAATTTTGTATATGTATATATATTAACTGTTATGTACGCTATTCTATTTTTAAGACTGCTCTGTAATTATGTGGGGTTGAAATTAATCAATTCTAATTTATAATCTGAGCACAGAGGTCAGAGTGACACTCCAAACAGTAAGCCAGTCAGCTGTGGTAAATGGCATCCTGGTATGATTTTACTTCTCAAAAACACCATTAAACACAATATGATATGCTTTAATTCAATTAATGTTTTAATTAATGTTTCAGTGAATGAATTAATTTTTACTCACGTCCCACCTCCCAGCTCTAGGTTCAGCTCCTTCAAAGGGTTTGGGCACTCTAGGTTTACATTGATGTAAGCTCATAATGACCACAACACATTTCTTATATGAGTCAAAAGGACACGACTCATGTTCTTCTATTCTACTGTCTCTGTTTCCTCATAGGTTCCAACTTACCTATGATGTGTGTGGCCCAAAGCTCTTGCCTTATTGGTTTATCACTTAATAAGCAAGTCATACAATCATACTGTATCATTCTTTCATTAAAAAACAGGATAGATTCATTTTAAAACTTTGATTTTCAGCAAACATCACTGAAACAGCCAGCGGAGGTAACCATTGCAGTTGTTGGGGACTATTTACAGGTGTGGATGAGGACACGTCTGGTGCTTTGGTTGGTAATTCCAGCAGCAGGACACTGTGCGTGGGATCGAGCCAATCTAACCTACAGTGAGTGTGTTCATGGTAATGAAGGAGCATGTCAACCAGTGCAACAGTGAGGCTCATTAATGTGTTTTTAATAGTGTCTAGACGACCGCGAAGCTCTGTGGCACACAGGTATAATCAGGCCTGGGCTGCACAGACACTGTTGAATTCAACATGTTCAATGGGGTGAATTCACTGTTGGTGTCGGTCTGGAGTTTATGACAGCATGAAAGAATAAACCAGATTAATCAAAATATGGTTCCCCGCGCACACTTTTGTTTCCTGTTGTATAGTTAAGCTGTTGTATTATATGCATCGTTTAAACGTAGCTTTATTAGCTTTTACTCCTGTTTCCAACACAAAACCACAAGTGGAAGTCTCGGGCTTCCTTTAATTAAAAGCAATTTGTGAAATTACGGCCACATCACCGGAACACTCCTACGAAGATGACTTGCCCTGTTTGCAGGTGTTATCAGCCATGCTTATGAATAAAGAAAGGCAATACAAGTCGGTGTTTGTGTCGAAACAAATAGCCTCGGCGTGCATTATAATGGGGCTCGCTGTTGAGGCGTAAAATTGTTTACAGACCGAGAAGACATGACATGAAAGGGAGGTGTGATTGTACACCACTTTATTCAATAAAGAACAAAAGTGGCAGACAACATAAAGTGACTGAACCATTAGCGTAAAAAATGTAAATCCAGTGTTTTTGGACGTTTTCGCCGTGAGTTTAGGACCTCCTGTCGCGCTGCAGCTGTATGGCTGCTCTCTCTTTCATCATCTCCCTATCCCTCCGCCTCTGTCTTGTGTTTTCAGACCTGCCCAGGCGCTGGCAGGTAAATGAGTTCTTAGTGAGTATTAACTAAGATCAGTGGTGGTTATCTGATCAGAGCAGGTCACATGGAACAAAGACCTCTCCTTTCCCTCCAGCCACCTGCACTGTCCACTACAAATGAGCTTGAAAGCTGTGTGTATGTGTGTGTGTGTGTACCTGCATTTGTGCATGTGACCGAATGCTCATGTAAGTATGTTTATCTATGCATCTATGCATAAGTGTGTGTGTGTGCGTGCGTGTGTGCATGTGTGTGTGTACGCACGTCGCCAGGACTGAGAGGTCGACAGATGCTCCTTCTCGGTGAACACAATGAATTACTTATAGGCCGTTAAGCCAAACACGGCTGCGCTGGCCGCTAGTTTACCCAAAACTGATAGGGCCATCTGCCGAGGTGACTGTGCCTTCCCCACTGCTCTTTACAGACACGTAACCAGACGCTTATCTGCCAGGGTGGGGCCTCCACTGCTGATTAAAAACATCAGGACTTCTACAATTGTCTGTGTGGATTTGTACGTGTGTGTGTGTGTGTACGCATACGTCTGTGTGTGTGGCCGTGCACCTCCGTGCTTGTAAATGACAAAGAGGGGGGTTAGTGTGCGGGCTGAGGAACGAATTAGGGTTAAGTTTAGGTCTGGGTTAGGGAGGAAGGTTAAACGGGGGTGGCTCAAAGCACGATTTGACTTCCATCATGTGCCTGTACGAGGTTTACCGCTCTCAGGTTATCCACCCCATGCCCCCCACATACAGACCTGGGATCAGTGGAGGAGGAAATACAGGGAAAGTACACTTATTAGTTAAATATAGGTGGGTAATACAAAACTGATGAATGTCATACCAGCATTTATCGAATACTGAATGAAAATGAAATAGTTTGAAAACGTACTATTTAAAAAATGTGTGGGCAACGTAGCCAAACAAGGTAACCTTAGAACTAAATTACAGTCCGGTCTTAACTTTTCTGTATCATACTCATGATACCAGCTTAAACCTGCACTAACCTGAAGCCAAAACGACAGTTTGTATGCAGCAGTTATTGAGCAACGTTATCATTATCATCGCGTTTCTGTCAAGCGCGTTTGTCGTCTTTTAGCTCTAGGTTTGGTCTCAGCCAAACCCCTGCAGTAAAACCCTCTGCAGCAGTCTGCCTGTGTACGTAGCTGCTAATTTCTCCATTACCTTTACCAGCGTGATGCTAACCGCGTCCGCCCGACGCCGAGCAGGTTGCGTACAGCGGGTTTTCAGAGCTTTTTAATTGACCTACATGCTGCACCAGAAGATGACCCCGTGAGAGTCGATTAAAACAGTAAAAGATAAAGCGATCGGAAACATTGGACAGGGAGCCAGAATGTCCGCTCTGGTTTTAAAAATCAAGGTTGGAATTTTCATTCGGCCGGCGGGACTTTATAATGCCGCAGCAGTATATTTGACTGAGGGTGACACAGGTCGGTCGCCGAAAAATGAATATGGATCGGCATATAAACTGATTACATCACGAAGAATAATACATAATGCATAAGTTCAGTCACATCGATGAGTGCATTAATGACCATGTCCAGGTTTTTTGTCAATCCTGAGGTATAGCTGCAGCAAAACAGGAACGTGCCAAACAGCTGTTTCAAAGTCTGTTTTAGATCATATCTGCAAACGATTCATTAAGACGCTATTTTGAAGATGTAGCTGGGCTCTGGCTTTCAGCCTGCGTTTCTGAAAGGATTTCACAAAGTTGACTTCCGAAATACGTGCGGGTGTGCATGTCTGTTTGTGTGTCTGGGAGCGTAGGTGTATAATACGTACCTGGTTGTGTGTGTGTGTGTGTGTGTGTGTCGGTGTGTGCGCGCACGTGATATTTGGAGTGGTTGCCATGCTTACAGGACCCTCCGTATAAACTGTGGAGACAGAATTCTAGATTTGGAAGGTCTGTGATGATGTTTGGACCTACTTCAGTCAAACTGTACTGTAGGTGCCATCTCTGTCATATTCAACTCTATGAATATATAGCAGTCTCTCAACATGATTAAACTGCGAGTGTTCCTTTAGAAGTGTTCGGCCCTGCATTCAACATGTCCAGTTTCTGCAATTTAGGCATTCCTAGATGTTCCGGTGCTCAAAGATTCACTTCCTAAATGCCTTAAAGGTGAAAGTGCATTACACGTTCAATAGGTCAAAACCGCCGCTGCTTATACGAAGTGACATGATACTGTTTTTACTTCAAAGCTGCGTACCGTGGTGTTATAAGGTGGACCGTTCTTATTTGGGTGAGTGTGACGTCTTCACATGGTTTCGTGTTGCTCTCCGGGTCGCCCCAACCCGCTCACCACACCTCTTGAGAACCCATTAACAAAACAAACTGTGGGTTTATCAGGCTCCTTCAGACCCGCTCCACATTTTGACTCGACACCTCATTTTCGAATGAATCTGCGAGCCGTAATGTTTTGCCCATCGTAGAACGGGGGCTTCCTCGCGCAGCCGCGGGGGCCTGACCTCTCGTGTTTAATCAAAGTGACACTTGTTGACGGTGTCCGCCGGCCTTTTGTGTTTCATCTGAGTACAGTCATGTAAAAATGTGAAGCAAGGCGAGACGTGAAGGTGGAGTTGACCAGGAGAAGCCAGCCATCAGCGCCAGCCCTGTGTCTGTATCTTCCTGTGAAGCCGCTGAATGATAGTTTTGATTATATTTCACCTTCCTGGAGCGCCGCGTTGTTTTTCAAAATTGAATATAACAGCGGGTCATGTAAAACATCTGAAAAAACAATCGGGCTTAAAGAGAAACATTATCCAAATTTTCCCCCGAGAGACCATTAATCTATTATTTTATCTAACAAATGTCACATCATTGTTAGATTCCTTAGCTGAGTGCGTTGTGGATGTGTGGCGCATGCAGTAATCATATGTTTCTATCCGTGTGTGTTGATTCATGAGGACGCTCTGTTACCCTCGCAAAGGTTTATTTGCACAACTGGCTTCTGCTCGCTTAGAATCCATCCGCTGCAGAGTGACTCTTGTTAGTTTCAGTAACACATATACCCTCTGTATGGCATTATGCACGTATTGTGTCGTTTGGTTTTTATTTTGGACTCCTTTGGTAAACACACTCAGTGAGGTCTCATCACCATGCTCCGGTTTGAACCATTGAATATGAAACTACTGCCAGCACCTGGCTGTCCTAGCTTAGCATAAAGCCCAAACTCACAAATGAACATGTTACATCTTGTCTGCTTAATCCGTACACAATCAGATGTATAAAAACAGCAACTTTTGTTTATTTGTTTGGATTTTTTGGGTTGTTTTTTTTTTTTTTTAATTTTGTCTCAATTCCTACCTGGGAGCAGTGACTTCCTGGACTCTCTGCTGGTTGCCTGGCAACCCCACCGCATCCCATTAGGAAATAGTAAGCAAACAAATGAGATATGACATGCTCGGTGCACGGTGTTGTTATATGGCTTCTGTTATATTTTGACAGGGTAGCTGCTTCTCCCCCGTCTCCAGTTTCCATGCTATGCTAAGCTAACCAGCCTCTGCTTCACAGTTACTATACAGACACGAGAGTGGTATTGATCTTTTCATCAGACTCTACTTTTTCATCTCAACACGTATTATGAATATGTTCCACGGTGACCTGAAAACATTGAAATGCTGTCGTGTATCTGCAGATTAAATCACTGTTTGCCGTCTGTGTGACGCTGTAAAGTCAGAATACGTGTGAGAAAGTTGGCTGGTGGAGCCCAGGTAGGTTCGGGTTAACCTGCTAATCCATCTCCTCCACCTCTACCTTTTGCTATTTGAATTACAAAATGCGTTTTCTAATGTCAACCTCGGTTATCATGTTTACGTCAAAAGAGCCGTCTTATCTGCACACAGACCAGCCAGAGGCGGTGGGAAGCGCTCAGAGGACAGTGTGCTGTGTTCACAGCAATCTGGCAAGGTTGGTACAGTTGGCCTTGTCACCCCCCCCAGGTATCCACTATCCACTATCCACTGTCCTCACTGTCTTTGTCAAACTACTACAGTCTCACATGAAAGGACTAGGACTTGGCCTAGATCTATGTGAAAGGGAACACAGACACACACGGGTTACGTTGAGGAAAAAAAAAAAGTCTGCTTGAATATGGTATCTGTGTGTGTGTGTGTGTGTGTGTTTGTGTGTGTGTGTGCGCAGGAGGACCCATTTCAAAAGCTGCACGCAAAAAAAAAAAAACCCACACAACCCACAGAAAACAACAAAAAAAACAAGCACTCGACAACACAATTGCATTTCCCACAATGGTTTCTGAGTCTGGGAAATTAGAAAGTACAATGATGCACAGAGCGCACAATGGCCTTACAAATTGCTCATTTGTGTCTGAAAATACTCCTCTTTTCTAGCGTCTCTGCCATCACTCTGCCGGGGAGACACGCGGTGACAGATTATGCGTAGCTGTCATGTGCTGAGGCGAGTAGAGTTCATGTGAAATGTAACATCATTTTTCAATTTCTTTATTGGCTGGAGATGCTGCTGTAGTGCTGATGCTTAGGGCTGGAGAACAACAAGGGGGCAGTGGGGAATGAAGGGGGGGGGGGGTCCATATACACGCACACACACACACACACACACACACACACACACCGTATGCACCTTTTATTATTTACATGCACGTGTTTCTTTTTCAAAACACCAGCGTACGTGCAGGTTTAAGGAAACCATGGCACTTGCATCAATGCAATCTGATCACAAAGCGTGTGTCATTTAACATATTTTTTCTTCCATCTATGCACGTTCGCTCATGTGTGCCTACACGTATACACATGCACATGTATACAACACACATAGTTAACTCAAATATCTCGCTCAACACGCCCCACCGTCAAATCACACAACAACCAATGGGCATAAAAGGTCTGTGATAGTCCCAGTTATCTCACACACGCAAGTTGATGGGTACATTCATAAATTCATTACCGGCCCTCAAGGCTGCGACACTCATGATGCAGCCTTGGGTGTTAATGATACCTGGTGGAGCCGGAAGAATTATCTGTGTCCTTGCTTACCTTGTTTTTGATTAAACTATGTTTTTTGGTCGAGTGGTCACCCAAATGTGTCCCTGGTGGATCATTCACTCCGGTACTCCATGTTCAAACTCTGGCTTATAAAAACATGTAAATCCTGTGTTGATCTGATGTTGGGGCTGCAGTCGCAGGTTTACAGGCTCCTCTCTGTGGGTTGTGTTGCACTGATTTAACTAATACCGGTCTTATGTAACCTTTGCAAAAAAAAAACAAAACAACAACATCAGATACACAGTTATTGTTGTCAAGCTAAAAGTTGTGTCTTTTCTAAATGCTAAAACAGCCAATTTGGCTATAAAGTATAATGTTCTTCTTATTCTTTGCAGAATTCATTCTCAAATGCATAACGTCTTTCTATAACATGATAACTTAAGGCTTTGTTACTCATTTACTCTGCTTTCCTTACACCGATCTACAGAAACAGAAGCGACAAATCCTGAAAAATATGCCTGGAATCATAAAAACACAAGGCTGCGCGGCGTAAAATCCACGTCTATCTGTGGGACACCTTTGGGAGAAGCATTGGGGTTTTTCACCAGAGGGAAAGAACACTGCAGGAAAGCCACTGAATTACAAGTAAAAGTCCCATACTCGAAACACTACTGACACAAAAGCACACCCGCTTCCGAATGTGCCTTCACGACTGGATTATTATCACTGATACATTATTATTCCGCGTGGAACCAAATGTTGTAATCAAAACAATCCTCCATTGTGCATTATTTGTAAGTTGGTCCCATGTTTCAGATGTGAAATGTTAAACTGGAACAGAAATAGACGAGATGAGCTCAGCAGAAACATAAAGAGGCATACAATGAGAATAATCAAGTAAAGCATAAGCACCTGTTAGTACTCTTTAGTCATTGAGTAAATGTACTCAGTTACATCCTGCAGTCTTCATCTGCATAGAAACTCTATTATTCATATGAAGGACACGTTACAGGGGTTGAGCTGCAGCCTGCTGCACATCTCCCATCTGTAAAACGAGGAGCTCGCCTCTTTGTGTGCACGTCTTCCTCCGTGGCCATTATTATTGAGGAAAGCAGGGTGCAGGTTTCTCCGCCACCGCGTGCAGGTACGATGGGTTCGGGAGTTTGGCAGTACGGTCATTGCATGCAAACAAAAAAAAAAAAAAGAAAAAAAAGAAAAATCACACACCGCGCCACTTTACTTTCACCTTTGCGATGAAAATTCAAGTGATTGACAAGCTCAGTGAGGAGCGGGACAACACCGCCGCGCGTTTTTACGCTCAAATCCTGTTCTGCACCGAGACCTAAATGTCTTTATGTTGATTTCCCCTCTACTTCTATGTCGAGGAAATAACGCTGATATAATTTCTCCTATAGTTCAAATCTAGTGGGGGGTCGGGGGTGACGTCAGGCCCCATCAGGCTGACAGACCTCCTATTGGACCAGTGGAGGCTTTTTAAAGGAGCAGGCAGCAGCGCACCGGAGGCTCGCTTTCCTCCTCAGACGCGCCGCACTTCTCCGTCTCTCCCATCCGACACGACGGCGGCGGCGGCAGCGGAGCGCGGCGGAGCGGACTGACGGCAGCCAGGTGAGATTCACAGCATCCCTCATTTTAGCGGGGATACAGACCGAGATAGAGAGAGAGAGAGAGAGAGGGGAGGGCTGTGGGGAAGACGCGCACAGCTCCGGTGTTTGGTAAGCTGTTACAAGAGAGATCATTAACAGCACGCAGGGAAACATTCAGCCGGAAGACACCCAAACCACTTCGTGTCAGTAAGCATTGAAGTGCAGGATTTAGAGCCACTCGCGCTTTCCCTCCTGATCCCCTGTTTTCTTCCTCGTGGTTTAGGTGTGATGGTGATGAGGACGCAGCGTGCTGAGCTGACCCGCAAAGATATCAACAGGTATGTGAACGCACCACTCTTTCCACGACTTCCACGATCTTCACGCTTCTGAGCGACAAACGCGCGACCACCTTCTCCAGATATATTTATTTATATACACAAACATTAAAAACCCTAAAGTGAGGGCCGTGCCTCGTGTCTGATCCCGGTTCAGCCCGGTGTTAAGCGCGTGCATTGATCTCGAGACGGCGGTGCCCCAGTAACAACAATGGCAGCGTAATTAGATTGCAAAGAAAGTTCTTGATCTCGGCTCCCCTGCGGACGGAGCAGCGTTGGCTCCTGATGGATTATCAGCACCCCCCAACCACCACACACACACACACACACACACAGCTCGCGGCCGGTTTAGGCTTCCTGGGGTCATATGACAACAGCTCAATGTTGAAACCCTCCGATTGAATCAATAGCCGGGTTGTCTCCTGTAGGCTGGACACATGAAAGACAGACAGAGTGAGAAACAGAAGCTTTTTTTTTTTTTTTTAAACGGTGTCTAAAGTGTGAAACGATGGCTGCTGCGGTGAAAATGAGGTGTAGTTTAAAAGGAAAAGCTCCCGCAGGTGCGTGCAACCGCAAAGAATTTCACTTTTAGTAGTTTATTTCTTGTCTGCAGCCTTGTCCTTGACAGGGTGTTTAAAAAAGAAGAAGGAGAAGAAGCTGTGGTGAAATGACAGCTTTTTCATGAGCGCGAAGAAAGAGGCGGATGTGTGTTTCTAACCCGGGCAGGGTAGAGGTTTCAGCACCGGAGCGGCGGACAGCTCCTCAGATGCCCCCCCCAGCAAGGCCATGAGAGGGAGAGGGAGCAGCGTCTTTACTGACACCTGATGAATCCTCAAATACACTCGCAGGACAGACATGAACACACACACATGAACACATGAACACACACAGACCCTCGCAGAGTTGTTATTTTACAGCAGGTTTCAGCAGACCCTTTTCTCCAACCACCTGAACCTGGGATGCGCGTCATTTCACCGCGTTACAGATGATAAAACGAGTTGAAGCGAGGCTCCGAGAGCGCTAAGGGAGGCTAGTGGTGACAGCATGGGAAGTGTGAAGGCCAAGATGTATCATGCATATTATTCATTTTTGTCAAAGTCCCAAATTATTCTGGGTGAATCGCCTTGGGATGTGTCAGTGACAGGCAGCCTCCTCCTGGCAGGGTCTGAGGTGTCAAAATGGAAACTGGAGCTCAGCCAGGATTTCCTATTTACATAACCCCCCCCCCCCCCTACTTATAGGAGCATGGGCGGGGGGGGGGGGGCTAACACAATCGGAGGCTCACACGCGGATGCATACATACACCCACATGTACACACACACGCACCAAATGGTGTGACACAGCACATGCAGTCTGTAGCCATGAGAGAAATTCAGTGCTAACAGGTGTTCAAACAGGCCGCTCGGTACATTCTTCCAATTATTGCAATTAGATGCTGCCTGGTTACCGCTCCATAATGTACAACTGCTGTGGAGGAGTGTGTGCGTGCGTGTGCGTGCGTGTGTGTGTGTGTGTGTGTCAGGGAGAGAGAAAGGATGACAGAGACGGACAGAAATAGAGAGAAAACAGCAGGAAGGCATGAGAGAGAGAGAGAGAGGGGGGGGGGAGACAGAGAGAGCCCTCAGTGCATTTGTGATGATGTCGCGATTGTTGCTATCTGTGGAGAATTATATACTATTGAGTGAACGCGCTGTGAATGCATAACTAATCCCTTTTTGCCCTGAGTCATTATCAGCTTCAGCAGATTGTCTAGAAACCGCGGGCTTTTATTTTTTCTCGCCTCGGTTTCAAATGTAAAAAAAAACCCCAACAACAACAAAATAATAAAACACACACACACACACGCACACAGTCTCCCCCCGGTGCGTTCGAGTGATCGCTGCATAAACCGGTGCTTAATGCCGGTTTAGGGTGACGCGCGGCGCAGGCGCACAGCGCTCAGATCGGAATGGGCCTCTGCTGTTTGAACACAGGGCTCACTTTGAGTAAAATTAGATTTATTTTTTTTTGGGCAATTGTTTTCATTTTACAGTCACCCGCTGATGAATTTCTCCGTTAATAAAATGTTCAGCTGACAGTGAGAGGAAACGGAGAGAGAGAGAAGCTGCACCTCCTCGTACCAGAGACGCTGAAAACCATCAAACAATTTGGCATTTTTGTTTTCAAGTTTTATTCTTTAAGGCGGCTGTGATTGTGTTATACTTCACGTGACCCCTCACGTGCGCGGAAACCAGGGGAGGACGAGGATAGAGAGTGTGTGCTGGAGGCCTCAGGTATTCCGCCGTGACGAGGGAGCATCTTGATTTGGTGAGTGATTGAGCTGTCATGCTTTGCGGAGAGCAGAGGGCAATCACGGCGGCCGCAGTCTTATCAGTGAGCAAGAACGAGAAAGACAGATAACAGGGTGCCATAAAGCGCGGCGGCAAAGAGTGACATCTGAGCAATATCAGTGCGTGTGTGTGTGTGTGTGCGTGCCCATAGGCGGGCATACGTGTGTCATATTAAGCGGGAGATGTTTGTGGCAGCTGTCGGCCTTGTTTGAACAGCAATCACAATCAGCGGCGGCAGCAGCCAAGCGTGTGGTTGTGACAGCGCTGGTGGGAGACTCTCTGCCATCGCTCCCCCGCTCTCCACCCTGCACCTTCTGCTCCTCCACTCCGCCTCCTCCTCCTCCATGCGCCCTCTGTTCCTCTCTGACCCCCCCCCCCCCCGTCCTCCCCTCCCGCACTTCCTGCCTTGCCTCCTCTCCTCCTGTTGCTTCTCCGCTTCTCCCCTCAGCCAAAGTGGCTGACATTGCATCAGTTGCAGCCCAGTTGAGGCAGGATCTGGATTGATTCTCCGCCCTCCCCCCCGGAAAAGTTATTACAGCTTCAGATCTCTTTCAATCCGACTTCAAAAAGCCTCTTTGTAAAGCCGTGAAAACAAGGTGTCCCTGTTCTTCTGGCGTGGCCTTGCGCAGCTCCTCTTCAGTGCTGCCTGGGAAAAACATCAGTTTCCCGTGTGCTGCGACCGCCTGGCTCCCCGCGATGAGCGTGACACACTGTGCAGATGATTTGATTACATTTGCGCTGATTCCCTGCCGGAAAATTTGGCGGTTTCAGCCACAAAAATAAGAGAAAGCCCAGGAAATATGAAAGCACACGAGAATGGGACGAAACTCAATGTTTTCTTGTTTGTTTTCAGCGCTTTTATAACCCGCAGATCTATTTTCTTTCTCCTTTCCTTCCTTTCTTTCCCCCTTTTCCTTTAACGACTGTAGCTCAACTGCTTTTCTTTAACGCCATTTGATGTAATTTAACTGGTAAATCGGGGGCAAACACCGCAAACGCATGTGAGCTAAAGGTAATTTGAAAAGAGAACGTGGCCCAACAGTGCGCACGTTATCAGTTCAAACAGACGCCACCGCTGGTTCCAGATGCGTGTGTTTTCAGCTTGTGCGTGTGTGTTTGCATTGGGGCGTGGTTAAATGTTGGCCTTAAATATGAGAAATGACATTTAACGTGGATCAGAATCCAATAAAATAAAATATGCACACATAAGACATAAAGGAAAGCGGGTGGGAGGAGGCCTGGGAAGTTCTGCATTGTGTGTAGAGTGAAAAGCTGCAGCTTGCATTTAGGTTCAGCTCTATGTGTTCAGTGCCATTGTCTCCATCCTCCTCCCCCACCCTGCCTTTCCACACCTGGCCCTCACATCCCCCTCCTCCACTCTTCCACCTTCTTCTTCTCCTCCACACTCACCTCCCCCCGCCCCCTCCCCCGACCTCACCCTCTTGTACCCCAGCTTCATTTCTCCATCTTCCTCCGTTGTCTCCCCCTTCCCCTCATCTACTTAGAGGGCAGGCTAAATCCATTGTTTGATGTGGCCTTTTCATTTGCTGTAGGGAGGCAGAGGAGAGGAGGGGTGGGGGGCAGGGATGGAGAGGTGAGCGGGGCGGAGGTGATGGGGAGGGGGGGGGTAACTTGAGGATGGGAGAGAAAAGAGAGCAAATTTGAGATGGAGGTGGGGTGGGGGTGGGGGGGTGCAACAGTCTCTGATGCAGTAAAAACAAGGTCAGGTTTCATTTCTATTTCTTTTTATTTTCATTATTTTTGTCGTTTTTGACAAGGAAGTCAAATACCAAATTGCAAATATCAAGGAGATGAGATGTTGCTTCCTGCAGATTCATTTAGTCGAACCCGGTGATGGCAGATGTTTGAACCCAAACGCTGAGGCGTCTTTTTTTTTTTTTTTTTTTATCTGAAGCTCAAAGTTTTTATCCGCTGCACCCCGCTGTGCACCTCTGCTGCGCGAGAAACCCATGTCCTGCGCTCCAAGAAGAGAAGCAACAGCACCCGAAAGAGAGAAATTATATAAGAGGAGCACACACACACACACACACACACACTCACACATGCAAATGTATATGTACGCCCCTGCTGCCCTGACATTTTGACAGCAGCCAACGCTAAGCCGGTCCGTCTGCAGAGAGCATCTGTGCGCACGCCCCTTGAATTGCATTGTGGGTTGCCAGGTCCGCGGTGACAGATAGTTGGAAACTGCGCGGTGGCGCGCGAGACCGCGTTTCCTAGATGATCAACTTACGTGACATCAGAGAAACACGCAAAACTTGCGATCCGGCGCGCGGCGTTCATTCATAATGAGGTTTGTGAACTACCAATTGTGATTAGAGAGCGCGACTGATCTGCAGGCGCTAAAGCTGGTTAACTAGGTAGCTACAGCACATTAAGCCCCCACAAAAACAATATAAAACATATATTTGAATATATACAAATGTCATTTCTGTGAATTTCAGTCATCGCCCTGTATTACTCCTGCTAATGAAACAATGTTTGTCCATGTCTTGAGAGCTACAGTGCAGGTTTGTCTACTTTGTCTCTCCATCCACCTCCTGGGGTTCAGCTGTCTCACCCTCCAGCCAATAACACTTTATTGTTTAATGGACTTTTTATCCTTTTAATTACCTGAAACCATTAACAATAGTTGGTCACCGACATTGACTTTAACACCGTTTTTAATGACGACTAATTGTGAGATCAGCGGTGTCAGTCTTCCTTTGCTTGGTGCTAAAGCCGAACGTGCGAACATCTGTGGGGCTCTGGTAAAGGAAAGCATGGTGTCACATAACAGCAGACAGCCTGATGTATTTTATTTCTTCACGCACTGATCACACTGCCATTCACCGGGCCAAACAACCGCAGAGACCCACTGTCTCAACCAAAGCATAAAGTGAGAGTATAAGTTTTAATGTTTTGTTGTCATATACAGTCCAAAAATGTCTTATAAAATGAAAATAATGTGAAAAACAGCCTGTTATAGCAATAAACCCGTCACGTTACGCAGCATTTCAGCGATATTGAGCGGTTATTCACTTCCCCACACGTAAAACAAAAGCTAATAGTGTACCAGACGGGCTGTTTTGTGAAATAAACGCAGAAGGTTTAATAAAGCGGCTTCAGACTGCGCCATTATCTTGTCACATTATTGTGTCAATGAAAATAACTCAAAAAAAAAAAAGGTTTTTTTTCCCCCTCCCCGGTCTGCAATATGAAATTAAATCTACGAAATGAGTTGCAGTCACGGACAGGAAGGTGTCACGGCCTGACACTCAACACGTGAAAAGTGTCTGTTTTCTCAGGTGATGTAGGAATGTAGCAAACTTTCCTTGGCATCAGTCCGACCGAAGAAATATTCACCGAACTTATCTCAAAGGTGAATAAATTAAACGAATCCTGGAGTGACAGGTGGTCAAACGTCCCAATTAGGACTGGTTGGAGAACGCAACAGCAGTGAGCGACGAGACACGCTGTGCAAAAACGAGATCGGGCTAACGAGCGGTAAACTGACTAACCCGTCGTCTGCGAGATCAAAGCGCGGCTGGTGACGGTTTTGTCTGATGAGTTGGTGACAGTGTGGAGCAGCGGGGCTGGTAGCCGCGTGGATGATGCTCATCCGGTCTGACATTTGAACCCCAGCTGTTGTTCAAGAAACACGGAGCAAAGTGAACATCGCTGTTGACGTATTGATCGAGGATGATGGTCGAAGTCGCGCGCGTTGTCTCTTTTTTTTTTTTCCCCGTGCTGAGAAAACGCGTCTGTTGCTCGGATGCACAGAGAGACGCTCTGCTGTTTAGCTCGAGCTGCTCGGCCCTCATGACATGCAGGTTCTGAGTCACGATTGGCTCGCAGAATAGAGGACGAGGCTGTCTGTCTCTCTGTTCTCTGACAGACTATAACATCTGAGCTGTCAGGCTCGCCCCTCCGCACAATGGTAAGAAAGGATTTATTTCAATAGCGCTGACAAAGGACTGTCAGCATAAAGGAAAATACAGATTAATGCAAATAAAGGATCATGCTTGAAAACTGGAAGGTCGGAGGCAAGATCTGCATCCTGTGTGCTGCTGTGCTGTAATGTTAGGAACAACCTGCTACTCTTACTGTGGGTGCAGTACGGGCATGTGAGAATCAAGCCTGTCAACCGCTGAAAGGCACGACTCCTCATCTGAAGATGTCGCTCTTTATTGTTTGTTGTTTGTTATGTTGAATTATTTCATTTGTAATGTCCAAACTCTAAAAAAAAAAATAAAAAAAATAGGAGTTTGATCACACGCATCCGTCTGCCTGCACGTTACAATGTTACAGCTAATTGGAAAATGTTGTCCAGCAGGACTGCAAGTATTTTCTGTAAAACTATATAAAGGGAAAGATGATTAAAGATGTGCTAATTAAGAGACATGTATGCATAATTAAGTTTCATTGTAAATACTTCACAGCTGTAGTCTGTCAATTGCTTGGTACGGTTCTTCTTTAATGCAACGTTTGTAGAAATCTGTGCAGAGGGTAATGCAGATGTATTATGTCTCTATATGTAAAATGATTTTAATACAAAACAACAGAGATTGTTGCTTCATTTACATGTCAATGCATCAGACCTGCCACGCTGCGCACGGCGCAAAGCAGAACAGCACGTACAGTTTCATACGTGGTAATTGGTAACCATTCACGTCCCCGTGCGCGAGGCAGGAATGTGGAGGAAAAGCTGACAGAGCAGCATTGTTCGTGTTTGATTGCGTTTAAATACTCGCATTTCTATCGGGCCTTTTCAGTCTATACAAAATGCAACCGCGCAGACAATTACGCGTTTCTGCGCGCAGATCTGTGCGTCTATTTTTGTGTGAATGACTGCCGCAGTTAACGAGTCACACTTTTCACTCCAGTGTCGACGCAGAGTTCTTTAGCGAGAGGCAAATCGCTTCCTCGTCCACCTGCACACTGTGAGTAACTGTCAGCATGTCGGCCATCTGCCGCCTCGTTTTTTTCTCTACGCGCTGCATTGTGTTGTTTCTCTCTGATTGGAATGTTTGGAGTGGGCCTTGCGTGTGTGTGTGTGTGTGTGTATTCCTGTTTTTATTTTTCTGAATGTTAGACCGTTTTTGCACGTTTCTCCATGTGTGAAGCCTGTTACGAGTCGGCACGCAGGTGTGAAACCGGGCATGCTCTGAGGTGATGTGCCGCCTCATTATGTGTAGGCCTACTACTTTAGAGGGTTTGTGTAATTTTGTGTTCTTTGTGTGCTTTTTTTTTTTTTCTTCTCCCCGTTGTGCACGTGTGCCCGTTCACACTTGCTGCGTGCATGTTGCGCGCATGTCAGACCGTGTAGGCGTGCGTGGCGTACTTCTTCGAGCATGGCCTGTGTTCCCTAAGTTTGTGTGTCTGTCCCTGTGTGTCTCCGTATGTATGTGTGTTTATAATCCAAGGCCATTCAATAGCACCACATGGATCCATCCCATATCCTGGTTGCCATAGTTACCGGGGCCACTTATCACAGAGGGTCCCGGCAGATCAAACAGGTGTGCATCCTGACGATGTCTCTCCTCGACGACTGTTGCTAGGAACCTTTGTTGCACACAACGCACAGGTGCTTGTCGCCGCCAGTGAAAACCAGCAGGAGCGCAAAAACATTGTCTTGATGTCCCAGTCTGAACTGGTGTGTGTGTGTGTGTGTGTGTGTGTGTGTGTGCGTGTGTGTTCCTGTACTTGCCACCCTTGTGAGAAACAGTGCAATTTAGTTTATCTGGAAGAGGAAGTGTTTTCTAAAACAAACAAAAAAAAAATCATTTTCTGGGTCATCACTGCATCGCGCCGCTCCTTCAAGACCTGTCGCTGGGTTTAGGGTTCACACTGGAATAAGGCTTTAACCTTTTAAGCCCCTGACAACGTGATGTGGGCTCAACATCAACTGGGCGCTACAGCTATTACGTATTGCAGCGCCACAGAGTTTGGGACTCGCTTGAGACAGATTAAAATAAGAAATCAGTGAAAATCAAAGCAGCCAAAAGCTACAATATGCTGATTTTAAGTCCCTGATATGAAATGAACTCGCTCCTTCAAATCCCATAATGCAACTCAACAGCATCTCCAATTAGACCGTCACCGATTTCCCCTAAAACCTCTATTTTCTAAAAACTTTTTAAACTCAGTGTTAATATTTTGTTCTTTTCCCAAAAAGAAACAAACCCTGATGACATCATCGGGGTTTTGGTCTTTTTCAGACTTCGCAGCTCTCCCTCTTTAACCACAGAAGACATTATCCAACTATTTACAAAGGCTGAATAGAGCTGGCTGGATTCGATTAACTGTGGTCTGGAAACAGGAGCAGCCAACCCCCATAAACGTCACCGCCGATTCAGATTCAGATTGCTTAATCCCGATCGGTGCGCAGAAGTGCATGACATGCCCAGCTCGTTCGAGAGGCACATGCAACGTATAGACCATAAAAGACATTTTAAAAGCCTAAAGCTGATTGAGAAAAATGGTTTGTAGGCTTCTAAAGGTAACAGTCCATGTTATTTATCTATCTAGTGATTAAAACTTGGGTTTAGAGTGGCGAGGCCCGACTTTTAACCTCCCTGCTGTTAGCTACTGCTAATTAAGACACAGGAGATTCAGCACAAGTTTAAAATTCTTGTTTCAGGAAATTGAAATAAGATCAACATTTTTTAGGGAAATTCAAACGGTCTCCCACGCAGCAACAAGCTGTTTGTCCACCGGAGGATGGACTCTGTTACGATGAGCCCTTCGCTGCCCCTTGCTTGATACTCGACAAATTTCAAATTCCCCCTGAAGCTTGAACTCGAGCGAAAATGTCTCCGTGCTGCTGGAAGATTCGAGTTCAGGGTTGGGGAGAGGATGCAGTCAATAGGACGAGAAGGAATGGAAATGAAATGAAAGACAGGGAACATTTGAGCGCCAGAGAGAAAGCGCTCGAGTCCCTGCCGGAGAGCCGGACAAGAAAGGATTGTATCGTGAACCCCAGCGAGGGCTCTTTGACTCGCGGGCCCTGCCGGGTGCACCGCTCCTCCCGCCCTCCCTCCATCCATTTCGCTCCCTTCGCTCACCTCGCTCTTCCCCTGCGACCGCGTTGACGGCGCTGCCACCCTCGCCCTTTCACCTCCTACCCCCGCTGTTCTCCACAGCTCCCTCCTTCTCCACCCCCACCGCACCGGCCTCCACGCGCAGCACCTGTTCTCCTATTCATCCCCCCTGCCCACTTCTCCATCCCCCCAGCGCCCACTTTAACCGTGGGTCCTCGGGAGGCGTCCTGCTGTCGATAAAGCGCGTACCCACAATGTCTCTGCATCCAGTCGGACTTGTGGCTTTTGCTACACCTCCCCCCAACGTCGCCTCCTCTATATCCCATCTAATAAACCTGAAAGGACAAACATAAGCTCCCCCCCAAAATTGCCCTTACCTCTTAACCCCCCCCCCACTTCCCACCTGACATTAACGTACGCCTCACATGATTTAGACCAGAGCTGCACCTGACATTAAAATGCATCCTCTTGCAGGCATGTTGGGGTTCTCTCCCTTCACCGCTAATATTTAGGAGATAATTAATATTGACAGGAAGCGCTCGGTCTCGTTCAGTCTGCTGAACAGCCTACAAGTATCCACATAAATCCACATTGACAAGTCGGAGCTGCCGTCCACCTGTCTGTGGGTTTATTTCCGTGTACGCAATTACTCTCACGCAGACGAGGACTGAACCTCGGCGTGCCCCGGGTGCGTTTACACCTGCGGTTGATCTGATTCTCTTCTACCTGATTGTGATTTCATTAGGTTGTAGTTTGGTGCCAGGTGCATAAGGGGCTCCGAAGCAAAGTACGGAACCAAATCTAATCTCTCCGTGCAACAAGATTTCTTTGCTGTCGCACGTTTTCCCCCCGCGCTGCCTTCCTCCTCCGTGTTCTCCACCTCTCCCCGTCTCCCTTTCACCTTTTCCATATGTCGCTCATTTCAGCTTTAATCCCTGCATAGCACCTTTCTTTTCTCTCGCTATCACTCCCCCATTTCTCTCCTCTACCTCGCACCTCTCTTACACCGCACCTCTCCTCTCCTCCCTCAATAAGGCGCCCCTCCTCCTCCCCTCCTCCCTGCTTCTCCTCTGTTCTTACCACTCGCACTTCTTCCCCTAACCCAATAACCTTGCCTCTCGAGAGCTCCCCCTCGCCTCTACACCTCACCTTCCCTGTTGCTCTTCCAGCTACAGCACCCCCCCCGCCGCCCCCACGTCTCTGGCTGCTTCTCCCCCTGCGGCGAGCCCTCGTCTCAGGCCGCCGTGTACAGGATGCTCCCTCTGCGAGAGGTCAGTGGTCTGGCTGTTTTCTCTGTTCTCCCCCTCAGCGATTCTCCAACCATGACTGGAGATCACAGAGTCTTTCATTCACTCTTGAA
Organism: Datnioides undecimradiatus; assembly: GCA_008933995.1. Lineage (NCBI taxonomy): Eukaryota > Metazoa > Chordata > Actinopteri > Lobotiformes > Datnioididae > Datnioides > Datnioides undecimradiatus. The sequence continues at coordinate 463,087 of WARS01000054.1, read as the reverse complement.
TAGGCTGCCAAATGGTTAAATATTTATTTATTTGTCCAGTGTTTGTTTTTTTGTTTTTTTTATTTTACAGATACATTTTAACTCTTATTGTTTTCGACAGTTGCGCTCGGTGCCCTATTTCTCCCTCGTTTGGGTGTTTCATCTCTTCAGGGACACGGAGGGAATTCGTACCCTAGGTGGATGGATTTGTTGCATTTGTAAGCACCGGCACAGGCTTTTCACATTAACTGTGAACCCGTACAGTCACCACAAAACAAGTCTGCGCGACGAACAAATGGCACGGTTAAAGCCGCCGCTCCTCAAAATTAAGATCTTATTTCTGCCGAATTTGGCACCGTCACAAAAGATGTTGTGACATTCCTCCCTTTGCGTTCGGTCTCTGAGGAGAACAAACAAAGTGTTTTCTCCCCGCGACTACGTGAATTCCATTTATGATAGGATCAAGTAGAGAAACGCATCGCCGCTGTGTGAACATGTGTGCAGGAAATATGTACAGTTATTTATGTGACATTAGAAATGGCTTGATTTACTGATTCTGATGTCGCTACACAAAGTTGACACACACAGTACAATACAAAATCTTACAAAAATCTTAATTAAGACAAGAAGCAGCGCCAGATGAATTCAGTCAGGCTGAAATGTGACCAGCCTAGCCAGCAGGCGTGGCACTCTGAAGGTTCCTGATTCGCTGCGGTTCAGCTGCCTTGTTTAAATGTCTCGGTCGACGCATTTTAACCGCGGACGCCGTGTTTTCTGTGCGTTCCAGTCTTTGGCGGACAGATTTCTTTTTAGGTTTTATGTGAGATCCGTGGAAATGATTGCAAATCTTAAATCGAATCGGCTAATTTGATTTTAGATTTTAGATTTTAGCAATTTTAGTATTTCCTCCCTGAACTTCAATTGCCTCTGTGGCGAGTGGAAGAACCTACAGCAGAGGGAACGGTAGCAGCCATGTAATGGAGTAATACAATAACCCCCTCGGCCTATTACATTAAAGGACCAGCAGCAGTACAACTTTAAAGCAGGTAATTACAAACCTGTGGTCAAATGTGAGATGTTCACAATGCAGATTAGCACAATTCAAGAGTTGCACCGGCAGATTCTGCGTACTCTTAAAATCCAGCTTACTTACTGCCGCCGCGCCGTATTTGGTTTAAAAAAGGGATTTAAGCCAGGAAAAGGTGGCAGGAGCTGATGATACTTGAGGGAGAAACATATTTCCTTTTTTAGTTCATTTAATATGGATAATTAATTTGTGAACCAATTCCAACACTGTTTTCCCCTGTAAAGAGATGTTATCATTTATTATTTCCATCCCAGCCGCGAAAGACCTGTAGCAAAACAACAAAAAAGGAGACTTAATTGCCGAACCCATTAATTTAACATTCATTTGTTTAAATGTGCTTTTGCGAAAAATTAATCACAATATAAATTATCTTCAGAATTGCAAATCATAATGTATGCCGGTGGCCAGAGGACAGAGAAATCTGTTCTGTCACCGGGCGAATAATGAAAATGTGTCATCTTGGATGAGGAAGGCAGACGCACACTGCTCTTCAGAGAATTCCATTTTCTAATTCTCTGACAGACGCAGAGGGGGAGCAGAACACATGTACCTCCCCCTCACATACACCAATTACCGCAATGAGCAAATGAAAGGTTGTGTCCCATCAGGGCCGCCGTAGGGGGTAGAGAGAGAGAGAGAGAGAGAGAGAGGGGAATGTAGCGAGAAAGGGGGGGGAGTTATACATAATTGCCCCCCCCCCCCACACTCCACATACACACACACACACACACATTACCAACAATCATCATCTGCTGTCACCGTTGTTGATAATCCCAGAGTTGTCTGTTCAGCGTTACAGCAGATTGGCTCTCCCCGCTCGCGTTCGCTCTCCTTGTTTTTTCTTCTTCTTCTTCTTTTTTTTGTATCTTTCCGTCTCTGCTCTCGATTTCTCGTCTCCATTTCTGCATCGTGCCATTTTACCCGCCGATCCCCCCCCCCCCCCCAACCTCCTCCTCCTCCTCATCAACTGTCACCGTGCTCAGTGACATTTTCCCTGACTTAGTTTTTACAATAACAGCAGTCAAAATATGTAGAAAGAGTCTGGCGGGGTCAATCAGGATTATTTGCAGCTTCACAACAGCCGCGTGAAAGACAATGACAGGCTGACAGGCTCCTCAGAAAAAACAAATTAACCAACTATTAGTGTTTATATTAATACAGGTGGGCTATTAACTGTATCTCATCAATTCCATGTCATTTGAAGCCACTCTGTGTGCATCAGGTCTCAAATCCAACTGTAAACCCGAGAGCTGCGAAGCCCACCTGACTGCGTGTTCTCACTGCGCTCGGCTGCAGCGCCGTGGCTCTGCAGGCTAATTGAAGTCAACCACAGGGCACTGCTAATGATCAGCCTACAGCGACCCTTGATGGTCTGTCATCTTCCCGTCTGCAGCCCCGCGTGGTATTTAGAGAGATCCTGAAGGTTCAGAGAAAATGAGAGAAAGAGCAAAAAGCAAGGTTTTAAAAAAAAAAAGGGAGGGGACAAAGAGGTGGAGGGGGGTGGAGGGGAGAAGGCCACGGAGGTAGAAGTGGTGGTGTCGGTGTGTGTGTGTGTGTGTGTGTGTGTGGGAGGAGGGGAGGGTGTCGGACAAATGACCCAGGTGATGAAATGACCAGCATGCTGCGCAGGAAGTAGCCTCGTCCGGCTCTGCTCACTTCCGCTCAGTGGCCATTATCCCTCCCCCGAGCTCCCCGCGGCTCCAAATTCACTAACACAGAATCGATACGAGCAGGTGGAGCGAAAGGTGGGAGGACAGGAACTGTGGATGAGGTGAGAGGGGAAGGGGGGTTGCGGGGAGGGGTAGGTGAGGGAAGAAGGACGGCAAGGAGGAAAGAGAGGAGAGAAAAGAAAAGAGGAGAGTGAGGAAAGGAAGGAGGGAATTTTAGGAACCCATGTCATGCAGTCCACAGACTACCTGGGTAAATTCGATTTTCCATATTGATTTCTGTAATCAAATCAACAGTGATCACAAACAAGACGCTTCAGATAAAGAGAAGCTGAAGAGCCAGAGAGGCTGCCCGGGGGTAGGCTTTGGTTTGTGCGACGAAGACGTTTAAGAGACGTGTTTTTCTAACGTTTTGTCTGTTCGGCGTCGTTTTACTGCGACAGCGCGGCGTAGCAGCCCCTCGTGTCCTCGCAGCCGGTCGGCTGGAGCTTGTTTCTGCCACGTTTGCCATCGTGGCATTTGGGTTTATGAGTCCCGGGAGCCCGCGGTCGGCCTCACCAGTCGGACTGAGGTGAAAACGAGAGTCGGGGCTCTGCCAGTGCAGACACGAGGCGCTGCGTTAATGCAAGAGTCCATCCCGAGCCTCATGAGAGCACAGTCTGTGTAGAATCAAGGCACCTCCTGGTCCTGTAGGTAGTAGTCTCATGTATATATGTATGCATTTGCATCTTTGCATCATAGCTTAGTTAGAATCAGGACTTTTTGTGTTCACACCGCACGCAGCAACATGAAAATGAACACAGATCCATTTGTATTTTGAAATCCCGACTCTGAAATAAGTAATCCTCGCAATCAGGGCCGCCTCAAATTATGAACTGAAAAACCAAGAAGAAAAAGATTTTCATCTGATAGCAAAATGAAATGTTTTGGTCAACAAGAAGAAGAAGAAGAAAAAAATCAGCCTGGGGATCTCAGTCTCCAGACGCCGCTATTTCAGTTCATTTTCTATTAGAGAGCGAATTCAGACGTTCATCATTTCACACAAAAACGTCGACTCAAAAGAAGCAGCGTGATGGATTATATGTTTGCGCATCGCATGGGAGCCGGCTGAGGCGGCGGGGGCGGGGGTGTGAGCCGGGGAGCCGGGCTTGGGCTGCAGATAAACCGGACGCAGGCCCGGTAATACGCAGGATGTACGCACAATAACAGCAACACCTGTCCGGAAAACATCCCTGCGATACTGCGTGAAGCCTGCAAAGCTCCGGGTTTTCCTCTGCACCGAGTGCGTGCGAGAGCGAGTGCGCTGCTGAGTCGGGCTGCGTTCTATTTAAAGTGTACCTATCATTTTGTCCAACCCCTCCACCCTCCGCCCTCCCGCTGTGTCATCTGCACACAACATGACTTCATTTAGAAACCCGACGCGAGGCCCCTGCATTATCGCCTCGTTAAAGAGCCTTCGCCCATATGAAGAGGCAGCATGAATTAAAATAAACTCTTTTCGAGGATCTCATTAACATGAAATCTATTTGAAATCACCATCGCGAGCGAATAATTAATGATTTGATTAGCTTACCATACATGTAAAGGGAAATTATTCCCATTGGATATGATGGAATATGATAAAAGGGATTTTTTTTTTTTTTTTTTTTTTTTTTTTTGCCCTGCCTCTGAAAAAGAATTACATTTCACTAACTGGCCTTGACAACCTAATTGAACATTAGTCTAATATAGAACATTACCAGGAGAGAAATGAAAGCCTGCTGTCCCTGAACAGTCTGTCAGCTTCATGGTGAACGCTACTGTCTTCTCCCAGTTATTCCTCTCTCTGGCTCTGAGTGAAAGGACCTTCATCCCAAAGTGAAGAGCATAATTTAGCCTGCTCTAATGACATACAACTATTCAACAGGCTCCCCCATAATTGTTGGACCAGGGGCTGGGAGAATAATAGTCCCAAACTCTCACCCTGCAAGCTTTTCTTCTGCTCAAGTCTGAGTGTATTGCGGTGACCTAAGTCCTCCAGAAAGACAGAGATAACTAGAGCCACTAAGTTATGTGAACTATGGGGAGCCTATTATTTCTTAATATGCTTTTTTAATGTGAAAATTAGAAGCAGACTGGACGTGGAGCTAATTCCTAATGTGTCATTCTCTGTGTGTGTGTGTGTGTGTGTGTGTGTGGGTTCATGGGTTTAACCAGGCAGCATGTCCTTGTGTGGCGATCCTCAATGTTCCTCGGCTAATACCTGTAACTCAGTGGCTCATACTGGACATTAATGAGTACTGAGAAGGGCACACCTCGCCGGGCACAGAGAGAGAGAGAGGGGGGGGTGGGGGGAGAGAGAGGAGTGCTCCGGGAACAGAGAGAGAGAGAGAGAGAGAGGGAGAGAGAGAAAGGAGAGCAGTGCTGGTCTAATGAACTCATAGCTCGCTGTACGCTGTCACTCTCCTGCTCAGCGCTGTGACCTGGACAATGCAGCCACATTGTTGCCCCGGCATTGTGCGTGCTAACCCAGGCAGCCAGCACCCCATAGAGAATCAATGGCTCCTGTAACTTAAACTTGGCGGCGGTGCGGTGCCAGCGAAGGCAGCTGTCATTCTGCGCATTGTTTGCTCTGACAGCAGCCTCTGATGAGGGCATTGTCGGGAGAGAAACTACAGACACGACGTGGCGCAGTGTGGAGGCTGTACAAGTTCACCGCCAGATGATAAAGAGTTACATCTCGCAGCTATAATCCCAAAGACCATTTCAATAAATGGTTTTTTTTTAAGTTGTTGCGAGTGGGGGGACACAACGGCGATGGGGCTGTGATTGCGCTCCACTGATGAAAACTGTTGCGTTTGCATTATTGTTAGTGTCTGCGTTGACATTTCCCCGGCAAGAAACACAAGCAGCGCATAGTTAGCGATGCGTTTTCCACGACCACCACCGGTTGGTCCATCAGAGAGGCTGGGCCGAGCTAATGCAAAAGATGCAGTTTTTAAAAAAAGGAAGGAGCGATGACGACAGACGTTAAAACTCCCGAAAGTGAGGGACTGGTGTCACACAGATCTCTGGGAAGTGAGGTCCAGAAACACCCCTGCAGTTACCATCACTGCCTATCAGCATAGGTACGGCCAAAGAGAGAGATGGAGTGGAGCAGAATAGAGATCTGCAACAATTATTCAGAGGAGGGGAGAAGAGAGGGAGCGTTTTATAGGGGTTATTTTTTTTATTTTGGACTTTCTTTGATTCAATTAATATTTCCTAAATATCTAAATTGGGGTTAGGTGGAGAATTGGACACAGGACTGTCCTCGAACATCTGATCTGACTGATATTTATTTTCAAATTTGGGATTTGGGCTGAGGCCTCAGCTCCTGCAGCTGAGGTCCCTCAGAGCTGCCACCTGTGCCCCGGCAGTAACAAGCAAGGTTATTTACTGTTGTTCAAAAATAGAAAGTGGGACCTAATCTGTAATGTTCTATAATATTTCAAGATATATGGGAGGGCGTTTGAGAATCGCCTTTGCATTTTTGCGAGTGGCTTGCAAACGTGAGATTCAGCACCTCCTCTCCAGCGCCGGTTATTCTCATACAGTCTCACATTAGTGTCTTTATAGAAACCAGGACGACTTTATTATGACCAGTCCTGCTCAGAATCACAACTCTGTCATCTTTTTAAAGAAAGGCGCCTGTAACATTTTCATAAAAGCAAAGGTCACTCGTGCTACGCGGCGTTATCGTCTGCTCTGAGCATTAACCGCATGCAGACACGCGCTTTGGAAAATGAAGCCGCGTGAAGGGGGAAAAGTTGAGTTGCCGCGCACAACACGGACCGTGTTTCAGTCGTGGACCTTCACCGGGTGTCAGATTCACGACACGCAGCAAACCTCATCCTTACACAAGAGCCACGGGAGGCGACGTCCAATGAAAAGCCGAGTGAAGCCTCAAATACATAAGACAGTTTCCCTTATTTTCAACACGCTGCATGAAAAGACCAAAAAGCAAGGGTGTGTCGTTCTGTGTCGCAGTCTGTTCTGACTTCTCCCACTGTGTGTGTGACTCAGCCCACAATCCCATTTGTCCCCACTCAAGATGTAAATCTCACCAGTAGACAATTTCAGTTTTTGGAAAAGGGCACGGTAAACAGTTTTAATCCGACATTACTCCACCAGGAGGACTATTTTCAGCGGTGGATTGATACAAATGCGCTGTAATGAATTGTTAGCGCACATTGGACTGATCTGAAAAGCAATAACCGAACCCGTGTCCGTCAGAGTAAAGGAGCATGTCAGCCGCTGCATACCGGGCTTTGGCCGCACGGACGCCGCTCGGTTTTTGGTCTTCTCACGGGATTTGTCGACTGTAAGAAAGACACAGAATCCCACCAGACTTGGGCAGCGAGAGCGAGATCAGAAGAGAGTGCCACTTACAGAAACCCCCAGCATGCAAAGACGTGCTACCCACACTCCTCAGCTGACAAATGATCTCTGGAAGTGCGGAGCAGAAACACCAAAGCCTCAGCTAGTTAGCACCCCGGATGTGAAAATCAATTAAAGAAGGAACTCAAGGATTTACCACTTCTTTTTTTTTTTTTTGGTGTTGAGAAAACAGTATTGTTCTTATGGAAAGCTGTAATTTTACAGTAATCACATGCTTTTATATTTGTGAAACACCAGCCTGGGTCTATTTTTTTTTCATACGAAACAATCTCGCAGTCTTCCACAGCACATTTATACTCGCTGTCAAAAAGCAGTGAATTTCCATTTATACATCAGTCGTCACCGTCACGGGTAAAATAAGAATTTGTCACTTAATTTCGGGGGGGGGGGGTATGAAGTTTTCCTGCAGCTGTAGTGATATACATATACATTTTAAATCGTGCATTTAACAGCTCAACAGCCTCTGGGTCCCTCTCTTTAATGGGCTTTAGACTGAGATTTGATTGGGTCCTGTAGTGCCTCAACCCCAACAAGGACCTGAAAGGCTCGGCGGAGCAGAGCACCCAGAAAGCAGGCATATGAATGGAAAGGTATTGAAGCAGGTATTGAGGTCCCGAAGAGTTGTGTGTGTGTGTGTGTGTGTGTGTGCGCGCGCGTGTATGTGTGTGTGTTCTTTTCATGTCTTAAGAGCTCTTATACTCAAGCAGTAAAACACGGAGCGCAGCACTCCCCGACCCTGCCGGTCATTTCATCTACTTCCAAATGTCACAGTGTCACAGACCTTTGTTGAGATCAGCAAGCAGGGCACCAGTGTGTGTGTGTGTGTGTGTGTGTGTACTGTAGGCTACACACAATTGACCTGACAGAGAAGGTAAAAATAAAATAGAGAGGGGGGGGGGGGAAGGAAAAAGCGCACAAAAGCCCCTCAAAATTGATAACTTCATAGCTCTGCCGCTCTCTGCTGTGCCTCAGCTTTGCGACTTGTCTGTCACAGTAAAACCATCAGCCCGGGGAGGACGGCCATCATTAGACGAGGAGCCACACATCTCGACCATCTCGGCCGCAATTAAAGAACAGGAATTCACCGAGGCTTGAAACGGCTCGGAGCAGACAAAACCCGTGGCCCGGGGAAACATGGCAAACAGCGTAGTCGTCCGCATGCTCGATACGTTTCAGACAAATAAGTGATTTTTGTTGTTCCCTTTTCTCCTCCAGGAGAGTAATGAGGTGGGAAAGCCACGTCGGTCAGTGTGTGGCATGGGGCCGTTTACCCGCCATTAAAGATTAATAGAAATGGAAGAACGGCAGAGAGGTCAGCGAGGCTGAAGCCGGCGATATTAACAGGAAATAGGATGGGGCAGAGGCGCTGTAGGCGGGCTCCGGCTAAACAAGCCATTATCATTCATTTACAGGATATTTGTCATTCACAACACAACCTGCACCCACAAATATTGTTGTGGTGTTTGACTTGAATAACAGACAATTGCTGAGCATGAAAACAGTTATCTCGCCGCTTTATTCCCTCTCTCGTTTGCACAATCCTTTTTTTTCCTCTTCCCTCTCAGTCTTAATTTCCTTCCTTCTTATGTTCTCATGTTTCCTCACCCCCCCCCCTCTACTTTTCCTTCCTCTCCTCACCTGTCTTTTTCATTTCAGGCCATTTCCTCCCCTTTTCTGTCCTTTCATCATTTCCTTTTCTTCTTCTCTTTCCCCCTCAGTTCCTTCCCTTGTTTTCCTTCCTGCGCCTCGTTCTTTGCTTTTTCTTCTCTTCCTCCCTCTGTCTGCCCCTTTTTTCTCTCCTCTCCTTTTCCTCTTCTTACCTCTCCCCTTTCCCCCCCTTTACTTCCATCTCTTTTACTCTTATTTCCTCGCCTAACCACTCCTTCTCTGTTTCCTTTTCCTTTCCTTGCCTCCTCTCCTCCGCTCTCCTCTCTGTTATCCTGCAGAGATCCAACTTTATTGGCAGAGCTTTAGAGAAGCAATACCAGGAGATTAAACTTGTGTCCTTTTACTCTTCTGTTATTAAAACGGCCGCTCTGTCACAACTGCTCAGCTTTCTGTGTGTGCGTGTGTGTGTGTGTCTGTGTTTGAGATCTCTCTCCACGCTCTCGCCCGGCTCGTACTGTAGCACTATATCAGAGTGGGATCTTCACTGAAATAGCAACCCTGTGTGTGTGTGTGTGTGTGTGTGTGTGTGTGTGTGTGTGTGTATGTGTGCACGCTCATCGTCGCATTATGGCCAGCTCCCAGGCAGCGTGGACGCTGTCGTGAATGAATTCATCACGCTTTGTCCCTCCGCGTGCCGTGTCCCCCGCGCCTCTGTTTGCATCAACACATGCAAATGCCGGAGTGCCTTAATGCCCCTCGATGTTTACATCATGCCCGATGAATGAATAAGGTAATTGTGATTCGTGCAATGAATCACAAAGCGCAAACGCGTTTAAGTCGGTCATTATACAGCATGGAGTGTGTCGTGACATTGCTTGTATAATGCGTTTATGTGATTAACCTTATGATATGTGATAATATCCTTGATGTTTATTGTGGATATGTTATTACATCTTCAGTATTTCATTTGACACTATTAACACTAATACACCTTTTCCACAGGCGGATAAACCGTCTTTAATCCTCCGCATCCGGCGTCACGCCACGCCTGACTCTCGGGGCTGCCGTTGTCAGGCGATCAGGCCCCACCGTGAGTCGAGCCTGTCAGAACAGTGCGACGCGTTGTGGAAGACTAGTGATTTTGTTGTTGTACATTTACGGTCTCGACAACAAGTCACAGTCTACCTCAGTGAGTCACGCCTGCACATCCGCATCCATCCTCTGCTTCAGTCTAACGTGCTCCCCTTTGTATTTGTGCTGTGCTTTTGACTTCTTGCATCCCTGCTCCCCTGGATCTCCACTCGCTCCTTCTAACTTAAATATGGTCCCGAACTGATCCAGAACAGCAAGAACGACAAACTGAGTAAAGATATTAAAGTCATAAGCCTTCAGATGTCGTTTGATTCGGGGACACTGCCTTCACAATGATGCTTTTCAATCAGCGGGGGGGGTCACGAGACTCACTCTGTGCAACTACTCTCTCAGAGATACCGCTGGAGAAGACGAGCAATCACTCCGGCAATACTTGAGCTGAACAATGTTTCCTCTTTAAAAGTTCACACGCCGTTTGAAATCAGCGCTGGAACGGTGGACTGGGCAACGCAGGCTGCCGCATGGAAAGAAGTAAAATGAGCGTAAACACGTGAAATGGCTACACTGGAGCAAAAGTCAGCCAGAAACAGGGTCGAAGCAGGTTTGATAGGACAAACTTAAGGATCTCAAAACTCAAAAACACATAAACCCCCTTTTGCTTTTTAGTCCTGACCTCTGACCCCTAAAATACCCTTTTATTAGTTTATGTGTGTGTTGGACATCACGTTCTTGTAAAGGTAAGTAAAATGAACTCCCTGCATGCTGCCTGTTTACTGTCCGAGTTTCTATGAACATGTGTGCAGAACTTTAAAAAGCAAACGCCGCGCTGAGGCTGCGCCGCTTTGCTCACGGCACCTGACAGTTTGTTTGCGAAACACGTGGACGTGACAGAACCTGCGGCTCCTCCACCAAACATCTGCCCGACTCAATGAAAAGAAAAAGGAGGGAAATTGTCTCTTTCCTTTGCTGTCGCTGCTTTCATGTGACTTGTACTGTATGCATTTTCTACTGTACCTGAAATAAAATGAGAGGCTGCAGCCCGTTCGTGTGAGCTGATTAATGTTCCGCGCTCTGCATATTCCACCCCATTGTACATCTCAGCCAGACTCCAACTGTGGCAATCAATTCAATCAGCAGCGCTTATGAACCCATTACAATCTAGCTGAGAGCAGGCGGAGGCTGCATCCTTCAACTGGCCTCAGAGTAATTACTATTTAGTCAAGCCAAAAAGAATAGATGGATGAAGGGATGGGTGGATGGATGGATGGATAGATGGAAGGATAGATAGATGGGTGGGCAGACTAATAAAACATGTCCCTAATGACTTGCATGTGACTATGAATATGCATCACAGCGATTGGGCAATGAGAGTGGGTGTTGCGTTATTTACACCCTCCTCCCCTTTGAGAACGCTGTAGCAGGTTGTCATGGTGACCAACGTGTACCATAGCAACCACGCTGGATGCTCAGTCCCAATTCTGAAGGCCAGAGGTCTCGCGGCGCTGCGAGGATGTCTGCAGGCCTCGAGGGCGTAATATATGATGTAGGAGATTCCTTGGCCGCGGCGCCGAGGGAGGCGGCCCACCGCTCTCGTGGATTCTAACGATGCTCCGAGTGAAATTTTCAAGCGTGTGTTTGAAGCACTAATCTCTGGACGACCGGCGTGTACTCCAGTGTCACTCGGCCGGAAGTTGTACTGCTGGTGTTATATGTGTGTGTGTGCATGAGCCACCCACGCAGAGGTGCACAGTCACAGAATGGTCAGGGGGCCTAATTATCACTGAAAAGGCATTTATTGTTTATTGCTTGTTTTATAACATCCTCAACATCCAGCTTTGGATTAGCTTCTTATTCGTACCTTCCAACCGTCATATCAGTATCATATATGTGAATCATCAGGATGCCACGTAGATGTTTTGACCATAACCCTAAATATCAAACCAAGCCCAGCGTTGTTTACATTGTCCGGTTTGGGCTGCAGGTCAGTGGGGTTGTGGTGATTGAATGAACCACAGCAAATTACACTTGTGTACATGTTTCTATTTTATTCTATTTACTAGTCTATTTTGCTAGAAGGACAGGCCTTTACACAGTCGAGTACACACATCCACTCCACTCTTCTGTATCCAGCCTTGGCCACAAATAGCCTTAGGTCCGGTGAAAAACACATTCAATTACTGTATTGAATGCTGGCTGATCCGAAAGCCTCTACAGGCTGTAGATTTCTGTTTTTACAGAAATATCTCAGTAATGGGCCCAAGTTCCGATGACGATGAAGTCCAGAATGACTCATAGACTTAGACAACATTGTCCATGTATGACTACACACTTACATGAGACACAGGAAACATCTAAGTTTGCATTCACCATGGTTATCATAATGTTGTGCTCTAAGAGAAATACTTAGAACCATCGTTAGGAGAAGGAAAGGAACAGTGGCCTCCTGTTGTGAGGTATGATGGTGTGTTACCCCCCCCCCCCACTTCACCTCCATGTGAACCGTGTCGCTCCACAGTGTCACATCACTCTCAGATCCACTGACCTGAGGGTTTTGTCGCTCGAAAGAAAGCGGCGAAGTTGCCCGGGACACTCGCAGAAATGAACTGACGTCATATACGGCCGTGCTGTGCTCACTGACGGCATGTGGTGCCCCACAGGGTTTCATTTTCTGCACTTTGCTCTTTTTTTTTTTTTATTGGCCCCATTGTTTGCTGTAGAGTTTCTTCTCAGACTGAAAGACCTGTTTCCTCAATCTAATTTAATAAGTTCAGTCACCTAAGAATGTACGGGATTTCCAGAGAATGTCCAGGAGTTGCAGCTGATGAGATCAAAAACAACAAATTACTAACAGTGTGTTGATACTGCGTGGTTCACTGATCTGCCATACTGCAGATGGTTTGACAAGGAATCTTTATTTGCCTTTAATCTCTGCAAACCCCATGTTTACTAGAAGGCATTTGTTAGATTAGCCTTTTAAGCAGAAGTTTAAGAAGTTGCTAACTCCATGTTCTATTTGATTTCTACCTGACATTGTGTTTTTACTGCATGCAGTTTAGCCCTTTTTTGGTTTTAATGATGTTCACATATTGTTTTATTTTATTTATAGTTGTAATTTTGCATTTGTCGCCCTTTTAAAATGTGGGGATTATTTTATAACCCTTAATTCAACAGATGAACGTATTTAAGAACCATGAAAACATGAGGTACAGCTTGGGAAAAGTGATTGTAGCAAAAGTTTGATTATTAAAAGACAGAATAGAAACATGAGGCTAGCCTGAAGCCGACATAAAATCACTAGTCAATGTGTGTTCTTTTCCTGTAAAGGAAATGAACAGAGAAAAATGAAAAAGATAATCCAGAGACACCTGTCAGAGCTCTGATGGTATATTCCCTAATCTCCTGCTGCCCTCTGCTGTCCAACTGCTATAAAACACACACACACACACACACTCACTTCATGCCTGACACAAATATAAAACCAACTGCTGTGAACTTGTACCTGTTAAAGTGGACTCACTATGCACTATGACAGGCAGACTGTATGTATCGGCATTGTTTATGTATTGTACTTAAAATTTGCTGTAAAAGACAATCATGTTGGCTATGTAGCTACTCAGCTGACTGACCTCACATAATACATAAGACTTGGCAGCTTGACACTTGATAATACTGAGCCGCCGTTTTGTTTTCACTGAGGTCTGGAAACAGGGTGCCTTCCACTACAGGCTCAGTCCAGGAGATCCAGAAGATTAGCCGATAGTCACGAGTTTACAGAAACCAGTAACATCTGGAATTCTTTAATTGAATTGAAACCATATTAAAGGCCTTTTGTCATGCTGGTGGGGTGGGGGTCTGAATAGTGATACTTCCACTTGACCGAACTATTCATTTTCACATTTCATGACATGTCGTGAAGATGTCATCTCACAGGAAATATCACAATTATCACACCTGTGCCATATCATAATATTAAAGCTTCCGCGCTTGCTGCGGGTGTCATCCAGGTCACACGAGCGACGCTGATCACGTTTCACGTTCATCATTCTTCCGGTGGGGTCTTTCAGGAGACGCGTTCACAGTGTTTTATTCAGCAACCTGAGCTGAAGGCTCCTGAGCACCACATCCATGATTACCTCAGTTCCTAATTAGAAACCTACTGATCACAACGTTCCAGTGGGTCTCCTCCAACCCTGTTTGATGAGAACTTGTACATTACTCAGCCATGCCTGACAGCAAATAGGAGTTATTTACTTAAGTCACCAAAAAAAACCCCCACACCAAATAAAAACAGGAGATCAATCGTATGCTTATGGATGTATTTTAATAAAAATAATTCTGTCAAAATTAAACAGAATACAATATTTCTTTTTTAACATGTTTCCAGTACATATGTATTTTTTTTTTTTCAATTATCATTTTTCCTTTTTTATATCATTTTAAAGGTTTTAAAAGTCATGCTAAGTAGAGGGTAACTCAATTCACAATTTTTTTTATTATTTTTCTTTTTTGCTAAAACTCAAAAGTCAAAATATGAAATTAAAATTATGATAGAAGTCAATTGTGCACAGCTTGTCTGCGACACCTAAATCCATTTCTCCGGCCTCTGCTAAAGAAGTCCATGTGGCTTCAGAGGCTTCAGGCCCATTTCCAAAACTGCTTACATCCCTCCTTTCTGTGAAACGATCACTGATCACATCAGTGGCTATGTCTATGCAGGGATAAGAGGAAGGGCGCGTGGTAACAGTGCTGAGACGCAGCCCAGGCTCAAACACAAAGGACAGCTGGGAGACTCGTTCCCTACAGGTATGCAACAGAGGTTGTTGTTCCACGTGTGTGTGTGTGTGTGTGTGTGTGTGTGTGTGTGTGTGTGTGTGTGTGTGTATATGTGTGTAACAGAAGTCCTTTACAGCTGTAGAAGCAGATGTCATAAGTGTGTGCTGTCTGTGTGATTATTAGAATAGCTCCTAATATAGCAGAAGGTCTTTATAAAAACCAGATTGGTAGAAAGTTTGACCACATACCCTGTAGTAAACCCCACATTGCATACACACATCTCCTGTATTATATTATTCCATACGTCTCTACCATAGGCTTAAAATGCTCTTATAAATGGAAATATACACTTCAGGGTGGATCCACAAGCCATGTGCCAGGTCACAACAAAGCAGCTGGAGTGACAAATCAGACGATATTCAGTCACTGCTATTCTGTAGAAAATTAAGTCGGCTGTAAAAACAAAAGAACTGAAATGATGGAACAAAACAAGTTGGGTGTCACCATCCAAATGTTGATGGACATGGATCTGGGGTAAACATTTGAGTCTGATTTAAAACTTCAAATGAATAATCATCTGTTTAGATACAGAGACAGAAAGCTGCATACACCCCCAAAACTGCTTAGTAAATGAAGACACAGTGATAATGGTGTTAGGACAAAAATGTCAAATTTACACTTGTGCTTCATTAAGAGGGGCCAACAATAAGTTAACACAATGTCATGACATAAAATAATCTCCTAATAGAGTGAAATATATACAAGAACCAATAAACTGTGAAATAAATTATTCACTTTGATGCTGGTAATGAATCCGAGTCCACAAGCCAGGCTAGCTACTTAGCTGGCTAGGTGAGTAGCATATGTAGCCTTGTTGTGCTAAATATAATTAAATGTCTGTTACTGTGCAGTGTGTAAATGAGCAGCTCAGCAGCAAGGTGGTTCATTACAACTTGTTAAATCACTAAATAGTCAGGAAGTTAGCTAAAAGCTGGTAGGTTAGCAGCTAGCTAAAAGGGGCTAACTGGCTACATTTTGGTAGCATTTGGTGAGGCTGCCAAGAGGAGGTGGAGACGCAAGGTGATTGGCTGACAGGTGGGGAGGTGGCTACTGACAGTGGGACAACCTCTATCCTAATATAAAAATAGACAAAGAAGGCATTTAGAGCGGACCGGCGTATGAAAACTAAACTATTTCACACTGTGTTGGTTCCATTAGATATTTTAGCTTCGTGTGTCTTTATTCATTTAATATTTAAAACTTGCTCACTGAATACAACGTGGCTGACAGGCTCCTCCAAAAATGTTATGACTTCTAAGGATTGAGGTGGTACATGGTTGTTGTGTTACACCTTATCTGACTCCAGAACAGGTCGTCCACAGCGTGAGCAGAAGTAGGTTTTGCTCTGTAAATCTTGTCATGGCCAGCAGCAATTTGGAACAATAAAAAATAACCTTTACCCCTTCTTATCTTTATCTCTGTAAACACTGAGAAGTACCCAGGGACAAAACTGTGGTTTGCAGCCACTTCAGTAAACGTGGCTTGACTATGTCGTTTAACAGTTGCTGTAATAGTAGTTTGACAGTCAAAGTCCACTTTGAAATGAAAAACCCTCCGTGTTGGCAAATGATTTCACCTTTTAATGTGAAGCTCTAACTGCTCATGCAGGTCAGGCTGTGGACGATGGGTTTCAAAAAAAAAATAAGTAAAATAAAACTGCACCAATGAAATCCTCAGGGGTGACTTGACTTTTGTCCATACACACACACTCTGCTTGTTAGTCTGCCTCTGATACAGATTTTCTCTATGCGGGCATCAAGGTGACCATGATAATAGTGTTAGGCTAGGTCCCCGGAGCAGGTGTTGTAGCTGCAGCTGGGCCTGAGCTCTGCCGCCTGCAACAACATCACTGATTGGTCCATGCTGAGGTTGTTACGGTAAAATATAAGCTCCAACACCTCCAAGAGTCCAATTGAATCCCTGGTCATTACTGCTCCCACTCGTTACTGGTGGGTCTGCCACTACAGCGGCCCTTCAATTATGGTCTTTTTTTACATGGCTGATGTTTTTGTCAGGATGTCTCCTGATCTTTGGCTACTAACCTGTCAGCTCAAAGTATGTTACGGTTGAAACATAACATTACTGTGAAATGCAGTACATTTGTTATAACCAAATGTAGTAATCCTACTGTATGGTATCTGCTTTTACCAGAGCTAATGATCTGCTCAACACAATCAGAGGTGTTTTTTTTTTTTAACGCTGAGCACTTGTGGCCTGTCCTCCCCAATGGATGTCAAGACATGAATGCACTTTCAAGTGGCTACTTTAGGGGTATAAAGGGGCTCAGGGTCTGTCTGTCTTCTGTATCAACGTTAAGATGATGTTAATTTACTTCAGGTTTTGTTGACCCGCAGTGTGGCTATTGTGGTCTGTGATATGGCGAACAACAACAATGTGAGTAAAATACTGATCGGGGAATCAAAATGCACCCATTAAAATAGAACAAAAGATCCAAAAAAAAAAGAAAAAAAAAAAAAGGGGGAGTTACAATTTGTTTTGTCCGGGATGAGCACAACAAACTGACAAAAAAAGAACTATAAAAATGGCTAGATAAACAGAATAATAATTAATTATCTTTAAATAGTGTCACACATTTCTTTATTTGATAATACTAAATCAAAAGGAAGCTTCCTTCGCTCTCGCTCTCCACCGCTCCGCTGTCTGTGCCGCTGGCTCGGTGTGACGGACAGCCAAACACACCAATCACACGCATGCTCTTTCCTCCGTCGCCATGACAACTACCTGCTGGACATGCCTTCTCTCAGTGCTACTTAACATTAACCTGTGGAGAGACGGGTAATCATCTAAGCAAGGTAAAGAATGAGTGCAGCATGAGTGAACAGCTTGCTTTCTATGGTCATGTACAGCATGGATGTGATATACTGTTCGGTCTTTTTATTTCATTAGGCAGTAGTTGCTCTGCTTTTCAATTCTGAAACTGTTTGATCAGTGTATAGCACGTATCATCATTTTAAATAATAAATCGAAATTCTGGTCATTTTCTATCATTTTGGCCAATCTGACCAATCTGGCCAATATGTATCATGTGATGTGATGTGACTGGGAGAGCACCATGAGTCTCCTTACACTTTCATGTAACCACACTATTTGCACACCAATTAGTTTACATGTGTGTCACTGTGGATTTACGTTAGAGAAGTAGTAGAAAACAAGGAATCTCAGTTTAATAGCTGCTTATCCAGATTTATGAGACTCAAACATCATTTCACTTTGATGCTGAGTTCACCCCCTAATAACAATATAATAATAACCATCCCTCAGTATATTTAAATTATTATTATTGCAGTGAAGTGACTACTTGCTTTGCTAGAAAATCCTTATATAGTTAACAAGAACAGTTAATCCAGGTGGCTAAATTTACTTTGAGCTGGACTCAGAAACGAGTTTAAAATGATTTATGTAAAATTTAAGTGGATCTGAAAAGCTTTACTCGTCATGAAAATGCATGATGGATAAGTTAGAACAACCATAATTTGAAAAAAGGTCTAGGCTAAAACACACATGGGGACTTCAAATCACTCACCTGGACCTGGGCTAGTGCAAAAAGTTGTCTACTCTGGCGAAGGAGCAGGAACCAGACCGGACTCGGGCCATGAGCTGAACACACTCTGTGGCCTGTCCGAGCGCTAACATCAGCGGAGGCTGCTTAGGCAGATTTTGGGACTCTAGAGCAGGAACACACAATCAGGAAGGGGTGCAACACACAAGTCACAATGCATGACATGCGTGTGTACGTCCACGCATGTCTTAATGCTAATGTCGGTACAGTTCAGGTATAGTCTCTGTTAATCCTTGTGTCAGTGTTACAGTAAAAAAAATACTGCTGCTGTAGTTTAAAGACACGTGCACCAGTGTAACACACATCATGTGACTGCTCTTTACCCAGTATGGCGCTGTTGAGTGCTGAGCAGAGTGATTCTCTCTGTGTAGGGTCTAACTGCTGGCCCACGGGGCAGTTCCAAGGGTCCGAGTATGCTAGCAGGCTGAATGCATCCTTCAAAGACAGACAGACAGACAAATCTGAATACAGCAGTGCAGCGTGTACATCCTTCAGCTCCATAGGCGGGGGTTATAATGTGTCATGTGGGCACATTATAGCTTCCCGACATGCATCCACACATTTCTGAGGTCAAAATGATGTCAAATGATCAATAAATGACTTTAAAATATATTTATTGCTCTTTCAGTCTGATCTATGGCCCCCTATTGTAATGATACCAGCTTCAGTCGCCAATAGAGTTGTTGTGACCTTACTGAGCCTGCAGGACCAGTCGACTATCAGTCATAAGAAGACAACAGAGAGAAGACAGACAGACTACCTTTAAGTCGAGCTACCTGATTATTAAGAGCAAATGTATGCACCTTTTTGGCTCATGCAGCTCACAGTTTGAGTTCTCAACTGTACACAGACAAGATATTTGACCCCCACACGTGTCATCTACAATATAAAACTGGAGACAGGAAACCCAGCCCAGCACATGGCAGAGAACTGCTGTTAAGAGCACGGCCACGGTGTGCCTGCTGGGTGTGGAAGTGGGAAAACACAGTGCGTCAGTGTTGTGCTTTTGGTTTGGAGTCTTTCTGACCCCTGGTGGTTACAAAGGAGCAACAGCAGCATCATTTCATATCCTATCTGCAATATTACAGCACATCCTAAATCAAACATCACTCAAGTTCCCGCAGCGTGGACAGAACGCTGCTACCAGGATCTTATCTGGTGCCAGCAGAAGAAATCTCTCCAGCCCGGTTTTGGCACCGCTTTAATCTGATGTAGCACAGCTGTTTTGTTGCGTGTGTGCGTACCTGTAACATCTTCTTATGCGTGGCGTTCTTGCCGTACTCGCGGCACAGCTGTTCATTGAGCGCCTGCAGCTCCCGTCCAAACTGGATCATCCTCTCCGTGGCTGCTTGGTTCCCTCCGCAAAGCTGTCTGCCGTTACTACAACCCTCATCTGCTGGCAACACACGCGCGCACAGAGTTAAAGCACACACACGGACACATCCTGCCGGGAGTTGAATCAAATCAATAAATAAAATACAATTTAAAAAAAGACTAGAAACATGCATGTGGTTGTTTATATGTGAACAGGAGCATCTGGGAGTTTTGATGTGCGCGTGTGTGTGTGTTCGTGCGCGTGTGTGTGTGTTCGTGCGCACCTGTCACCCCGTTGCCGATGCTGTTGTCGTCTGGCTGAAGGATCTCTTCATGTTTGTATGTGCCATTCATGATCCGCGCTGAGGACCCCTCGACGACCCCGTTGGTATAGTGCTCGGCTTCGATCTCCATCTCGCTGTCGCTGCAAACACACGCACACACAAAGGTAGCACATGGGAGCGTTAAAGGAAGGACTCTCGTAAAGACTTTTATTCTCCAGCTGCCTGATCAACTCGTCCCAACTTGACACACAAGACAACAACTGTCAATCTAAACATGACTGCAGAGAACACTTAATGAGATGATGAGTCCCATGTCCAGGACAGGGTATTATAGAAAGTGGATTACTACTGGATGGTTACAGCAAATGTTTTTATAGCAGATGATGTGACGATAAGAGAATTGGGATGGATGTCACCGTCACCTACAGAACCGAGGGCCAGAAACAAAGAAACACAGGAATAACCCGGGTTGTTTAAAAACAAAGAGCTGTCTCTTTAAGATGCTAAGATGCTTCCTGTCATTAAGTACGCCATGGTAACAAACGCATCCTGTAGCTTAAAGCCCCTCAAAAACCCAAGTTTAACACTCAGAAACACCTTTTAACTGTGTGTGGCAATGAAGGCGTTTCTCAAAAGAAAGGGCGTGACCTTGTCATATGATTCACTAAAATGATTGGTTAAAGCTTGCCCGCGATGGATGGTGATTCATCCAATCACATGCCAAGTTGTTCTGGGTTTTGGTTTTGGTTTTTTTTGGTTTTTTTACAGTGCCTCTTTCTTCCTTGAACAGTTTCACTTCCTGGATGGTAAATCTGGCGCATCTGAGTAAGTAATCCAAACCATTTCCTTCCATGAATAATCCAGTGGCACAAAAAGTAAAATGTGTCATAGATGCTGCCAGTGATTCACTTGCGGTGGTCACGTATTAATATCTGCGGTAATGATTCATCATGCGGTCGCTTTGATGAACAACAGTCAACAGAAAAATGATAATACCGCACACAACAACATCCCAGATTCACTGGAACCATATATTCTGACGCCATTATCAACACGCCGCGCCAGCTGTGGAGCTAACACCAGGATCAGCTGCTCTTAACGGGTCGGACATGGCCCTCCTACCTGGTTTCCTGGGTGCTGTTGGCGCTGTGCGGCTGGCTTTTAGTGGAGTCGGAGGAGTTGGACTCGGAGTAGTTGACGGAGGAAGGGGAGGAGGATGTGGAGGAGGAGGCGGAGGAGGACACGCTGGGATATTTCACGCTGCTGCTGCCAACGCCGCCATGGCTCTTTGACTTGTTAGTGGGGGTCACCCCATTACTGCAGGTGGGGCTGTCTGCTCCTGGGTGAAGGGGGGGGGGGGCACAGACACACATTCAATTTCTTCCGGCGCCTGGGAAAATCATTCTCGCTGATGTTTTTAGGCATTTCTTCAGAAACAGGGACGAGCATGTGTACCTCCGGTGTGCAGGTGTGTGTTGCTGGCTCCGTGGCGGGGGCTGAGGCTGGGTGAGCCGGGGTAGCTGTCCTGGGATTTGGGCGAGCGAATAGTCAAGCAGCAGACCTCACTGTCTGTACCGTTCACCATCTCCACGAACTGACGACACCTAAAAAGCAAACAAATGCTGGTGTTACTGGCTGCATGCTACAAAACCAAGCGTCTCTCGTCAAGTAAACAAAGTAAACAAACCCCTTTTCAGCTTTACAGGTAAACTGTTGCATCAGCGCGGTCTTTAAAACACGCCCACTTACTTCAACATGAATAGTAGGTTGGGGTTGTGTTCTAACAGGCCGGGATAAAGCTGCTGAGTGGCTTCTATGGCTTCGCCCACCCGTCCTGCCAGCACCAGCTTCTGTATTCCTATTAGACAAAAGAACCCGGGTGCTATTTACTGTATATTGATCAAGAGGAACCATGCTTTCACAGCAAACATTTGATAGAGGACATAGAGGCCGTCAGGTCAGAGGGGACAAACAATACCCACTGTGTCTGATTCTGGACATCTATTGTTTCACAATGATGGGAAACTTACATATTTCATCCATATTTAACATCTGATTTCGCCAGCGGAAAGGTATTAAAGGTATTATTTGATGGTAACGAGACTTCGCCCGCTGATCCGTGAAAGTATTTCGATACACGCGCGTGCAGTCGGTCTGTTCACTCACTCTGTCTGTTCTTTATAGATGTCTGGTCCTCCTGTATCATGGTCTCTGTGGCTCTGGCGAAGGCTGTTGCGGTAGCGCAGTACCCGTGATGCACCAGGTAGCTGGACACCATGCTGCAGTCAAAACACGAGAACGGGCTGAATGTCTTGTGTAAATCGAGTTATTCCATACATCCAGACTGTAAACCAGTATCAGTATCAAGTAAGATCAGTTTTGGCCTTCCATGTGCATAAATGACACAATTCATGTAGCAAGACTTGTTCTGCATTATTACATGTGATGAATCATGTTTTCCTGCGAGGGTTTAGTTTTTATCTGTGTGCAACTGTGTGTGCATGTGTGCGACTGAATCATACTTCTGCAGCACGGCCTGCCACTCCCCCAGCCTCTCTCCTATGGGGTAGCGAGCGATCATGCCGTGGATCTTGGCCCTCCACTCGCTCATGTAGTCCTCGATGTCGAAGACGAACGGCTGCTGGCCGAAGTTAGCGTCTACGATCTCGCCCGGAGTTTGAAGCCCCACGGTGGGGTACAGGTTGGGCTGCAAAGATGGAAAATAGTTCAGGTCACGGCAGCTCTGTTTTGAGCATTTTGAGACATGTTCCACTTTTACAGTCATGTATTAGACCAATTATTACAGTTGTGTCAAAGCTGCATAATCTTAAGACGTCAGTAAGCTGCACGCTGGTTATTAGTTTATGCTGGCAGCTGACTTGTTTATCTACCTACTGCTTGTGGAACTGGACCACCAAACAGTGCAGTCTGGCCCTAACGCACACAAGAGCATGTTCACGCGTTCTTAAAAACCTCAGGTTATGGCTTGTTAGGGAAAACTGTGATTGGATGAACAGGCTGGCTAACGACACAAAGTGTAAGCTGGCTTCTTACTAAGCTGTCATTAGATTATAAGGCTCGGCTGGACCACCAGTATGAACGCAACGGCGACACAGTTTAACAACAACGGTTGGTGACTCTCTCTGCACTGACAGACACGGTGGCCAGCAGCCAACTGTTATTTTGAGTTCCCCTTCTATTTTTAAACCCTATTTGGCTGCTAAAAGCGTTAAAATGAAGGTTTGATTCAGGGGAATATTCCAGTAACCGCGGCCTCTGGACAAAAAAAGGTTAGTTTCCAACCCAGCTACCGACATGAGCTCAACTTAAAAATAGATTGTCGATATTAAGTCATATATTACTACACAGTTTGCCACCAGTTGCAGGATTGGTATGCTAAAGCTAATATGGGTTTAACTGTTTGTTTAGGGGAATACTGTAACTTTTCCATTGGTATATAGTAAATATTAAGCTGCAATGACGTGATGCACATGTAGTGATACTCACGGGGAGGTCTGTGAAGGCTACGCCTGATGGACAAAAGGAGAAAGAGTTCAAGTTAGTAGTATAAATTAAGCAATATATGAACTCTCCATTACTACATCACACAGTTACAGTCCATTCATATACAATACACATGTTCTCCAACCTAAACTGATGCCATTTTTGGTGTAGAAGCAGGTGTTGTTGATGAGGTTGACGCAGCAGCCAATCACGTCCCCCGTGGTGAACGTCGGGCCGTACGGTTGGCCGGTCCCGGAGGAGCAGAAGGAGTGGCCGTCATCTCCGTGGTAACCATACGAGTGCTTGTCCCATCCTAAAACAGAGCATGGATTAGGATTAGTTTCATCATTTTAGACTTATGAAAAATGTGTTGTTGGCCAAACAGCAGTGGAGAGGGTAGATCTGTGCGCCCACTGTTGCAGCGCCAGTTTGTCTCTGCACACGTCACGTCAGCGGCTGCTGCTCAGCCCAAACGCTTTCCGGAGCCACAGGAGCAGCTGAGGTGAAGTGACTTGCTCGGGGTCACTCTTAACAGAAGTCGCTGCAGAAGGAGGCGAGACAGTTACTCATTGACTTCTGCTGCTCAGATTTTCCCATCTGACTACCACTGCCTGCAGGGCGTCTCATGAAAATTCACACACACACACACACACACAGACACACGTGCGCGCACACACTTTCTGGCTCTCCGGCATGTGGTGTGCAGTGCCGCGGATGGCCAGCAGGAGGACCTCATCTATGCAGAGAAACTGGTGAGTCACTGCCAGCAGGAACAGCAGCACAGGAGGCTGAACCAGGAGACACAGGGGCAGAGAGGAGGATGTCATGATTTGCTCATTAAACTCCCTGATTTCTTGTTCCTGCGGGTGCTGATGCATGTGCAAAATAACTATGAATTATTAATGCAGCCAAACTGTCAGCTTGCTGCAGCCGTAGAGCAATAATCCAACGCTTTATTTGAGACTTTGAAATTCCCTTATTATTTCTTGTGACGTTGTTTGGTACAAATGAGACGTAAACAGAGGCAGCCTTTAATGGTCCTTTAGCCTGGTGTAAATAATTAGCCATTAGCATTCACATCAGAGTTTTTTTCCTTACTGTTGGGTGTCAAGGTACCATCCATGAACGAGGCCCTGTGTTTAATCACAGGTTGGATGATTCCATAATTGCTGGTGTAACCTGAAGCAGAGGTCCCCAAAACATTTAGGACTTGTGCTTCCTTTAAATTAAGCAGAACTGAGGGCCAACACCATAGGATGTGACCTCAGCGTGGACATGAGAGCGAGCGTTCCTTCACTTGTTTCATCTGGAGAGTCTTTCAGCTCTTACGAGGTTAGAGTGTGCAGCATTTGGAAGAAAGCAACCGAAAAAAGTCAACAGTCCTTATCTCTTTGAGGGATGGTTTGACGTTTTGGGAATTTTGCCTTTTCTCTTTCTTAGTGAGAGTTTGATAAGGAGACTCTCATGTTGCTTGGCAACCTTATGACTAGACTCCAGTAAATTCCAGGAAGTAGTTGCAGGATACATCCCCTGTAAAACCACAAATCAAACAAAGGAGATATAATATGTTTATCAGGGAGCTTTAGAGGTGCTGGTAGGCAGCTCGCTGTTTCCCCTGTTTCCAGTCTTTAAGCTAAGCTAAACTCCCGGCTCTAGCTTTACGCTCACCGACGGACATGAGTCTAGTAAAGATCTCCTCGTCCAACTCTCAGCAGGAAGCGTGGATTTCCAAAAACGTCAATCTATTCCTTTAACCATCAGTGACCATTTAAGCTCACCTGGAGGTTGAAACCAGTGACACAGAGATTTAAAGCAGCTTAGCTGAACATCCCATAATGTACAGCTTGTTTACAGACAAGCCTACGTACAGCTCAGTAAAGACAGAGAGCAGAGTTTCCAATTAGAAATCTAGAATTCATTCAGAATGACTTGGTTTTAAAAGGAGAAACTGTCCCCCTGGTCAGATCACAGGGGTCTTCCAAGGACACTTGGATAGACATTGTCACAAAGACCTACAATACATTTGAAGTACGTGTTTACTAGGAAGCACCAAGGCCCTCGTACGTATGTTCTCAGTTCTAATTTTATGTCGATGCGCTCAACCGTGTCGTCCCTTTCATATGATCAAACCTGAAATAACTCTCAAAGAGGGAACGAAAACAGCGCGACAGAGCGAGATGTGCTAGCCACGGCGCGCAGTCTGACCTCAAACAACCTTTATGTATTTATACGGCTATTAAAGAGGCTGTAAACAGTCTCTGCAGGGTTGTACGTGTCCAGCATTCTGCGTATCCAGGAGAAATGCAGTGACACCGTTATTGATCAGACACCAGACAGGCTACTGTGTGCTCCTGAAAACTAAAACACAACCTCATGAAAGGCGCTGTAGGGGACGATCAGAAATGAGTTTCTGTCCCTCTTTGAATGGAACGTCTCTCAGACAAGGAAAAAGGAGCTGTTCCGGTCCGGTGATTCTAAAGCAGCTGGTATAACGCACAGGTTGGACCCGCAAAGATCACGTCGCTGTGATTTCAGCACAACAAAGAGCGGACGACGAAGCCAGATCCCGAGATTCCGAGACGCGCGCAAAGTTTTACACTGGCGCAGCTTTGCCTGAATTCCTCTCGCTGAACCGACCGGGCCGAAGAGGGACCCGAACCGGATGGCTCTCGGCTTCAGCTCGCTGCCGCTCTGTCAGGCTCTCTCCTCAATCACAGCTTGTCCGTCGTTGCCAAAAAGCAAAGCGGGGTTAGTGAAAGTAGGTCGTGGGTGAGCCGAGATATTAGAGATGCGTACTTGCGTGTGCATTGTGCATCTGTGAGCGGGCGATAAAGTATTAATCCGAATGTGTTTGTTTTTGCGTTTATGTCATGTGTCCCTTTTAACTTGAGCGCAAACTGTTCTGTCTCTCCATGCATTCTTTACTGCATATGTGTATATACTTGTGTGTGTGTGTGTGTGTGTGTGAGAGTGAGGGAGTGTGTGAGGAGGTATTAGATTAATCTGCTGACAGGGATATTGCCTCTAAAGCCAGGCTCACTGCTCCAACATGCTAATGAAATGGGCAGGCCTCCACAGCAGGATCAGACACAGAGGTCAGCAGTGGAGAACATTGTACTATAAAGGGACACACACACACACACACACACACATATTTAAATATACACACAAATGAATGCAGGAGTCCACCAGCGTATACAGCACACGTGCAGATGGGTGTCCACAGACGTGCACGCGGACGGACGGACGGGGGGGGGGCAAACACAAACAAGTACGCTGTGAGACGCAATCAGTCGGGCCAGGACACACACAGATAAATCCACGGAGTTCGGGACAAACGCACACTGGCACACAAACACACTGAGTCAGTCAGAGTTAAGGCAATCAACAGTAATCTGTCTACCAGGGCTACACACCATCTGTAGTGGAAACCTAGCAACCAGAAATATTTTCATAACTAACGTGTGAGCGGGTTCGGAACACACGGCCGTCCGCGCAACGCTGTTCCACGCCGTTCCACCCTTTGTGTGACATTTGACACATGTGAATCAAGAAGAGAGGAGAATGAATGATCTTTCTGTGTGTGCTGGTGTGTGTGTGTGCTGGTGTGTGTATCTAGAGTCTGCTGAACTGGCTGCCCTGGTGTCCACAGCATTCCACAAACCTCGGCCACCGGACGGATCTTGACTGGTCAATAAGCAGGTCAAATGGCCCCAGCGAGCGGCTGGAAGCCCCAGAACGTGATTGGCTAGTGCAGAGGAGTGGCCTGATTGGCTGGGAGAGGCAAGGGGTTTTATTCAGGCACCCGGCTGCTATATGGCTACTACGCTTCCTCTTATGTGATTAGAAACTGCTGAACCGTTCACGGATATCATTGTGTGCGCGTGTGTGTGTGTGTGAGAGAGAGAGAGAGAGAGAGAGAGAGTGTATAGAGACATGGTGGACAGAGGGTGGAGGGCACAAGAAGATAGAGCCAAAACAAAAAAAGTAAAGTATTCACAGTGGAAAAGTTGAGACAATAAAGAAAACAGAGATATCTCTCTTCCATCAGCTGTGCTCTGAACTTCCCAAACCCATTTTCAACTCACATTAATAAATGACAATCCGCAGTGCAGTTTGGCCGGCAATGAGTCCGTGCACGGCACACAATAAATATTTATAAGTCAGTAGACAAAAGCTCCATGATTGTTGTCCGACTGGCTTGTTTTCTTAAATCTTTATAGTGGCACCTTTGTTCTGTGAATCCTGGCGGTGGACACGGCGACCCTGGTCTGAATCCAACTTTACTCACACGGAAACGCAGTCAGCTGCTCTGAGGCTCTACGTCGGAGTATTTCAACACAATCTTTCATTTATATTTCAATCAAACACTGATTAGTTTACAGGTTATTTACAGGTTACTTGGGGCTAAGGCTGCATCACTACACTGCTTGTGGTGACAGCCTGAGATATGTTAGACACACATTCTCAGAAACGCCGTGCTTTTGAAAACAGCGCATTCTAATTTCTCTATGTAAAACAGTTCTTGGGCTATCTATCATAACAAAGTGAGAAGCAATGTTTGTCTTAAGTCAGATTAGACTGAGGTCAGACCGCGAGCCCGAGTCAACACCATCAGTCACTGATCCATATGACTGCTCGGTGACATGTCCTGACATGTTCTCTCTGCAGCTGTCAGCCTGCTCCGACTGACTCCGCAAATCACATTCGATCGCTATAGCAACGCCGCACGTCCTCATCTTCTCCTGCTTTCATCCCCAAATCTCATAAATGTTGGCACTTCTCCAGCTCCTTTCGCTTATCCGCAAAATCCATTCCTTGTCACTTTCTCCGTTCTTTTCATCTACATTTATATCTTGCCTCCGCGGGCCCCGCACACAGAGATATCATCCGTCCACACCATCACTTCCCCACTACTCCAGTGCCAAAAATATCTACAGCCGGAGTGAAAACAATGACTAAGTGCTAATAATCAACCGCTTTCCAGTGTTTACATTGCTGAATAAGGAACCTTCCTGTTGTGCGATATAAAGGCTGCAGTAAACCAACAATACAGCACTGCCTGTGCTCGATTGTAATCTGGGCCAATGGGGTCGAGAGGCCTGGAGCTGTGGGCCAATAAGTAATTAGAAAAGTTCAGGGTCAAGGTTTTGGCCGGCCCCCGCGCCTACTGTCCTGCGTGGAACCGAAAACTGCACAAAAGAAGCGAGCGCTGCGGGGCGCTTTGCTTCTCAGTTTGCCAAAGGACCGGTCCGATCCGAAAGTGTTTGAAATTCTGGCTCCCGGCCCAAGCGAGCCAACGTTATTGCTGGATGTAGGCGTGATGAAGTGCTCGCCATACGCTCTGTTCGTGCTGAGTAACCTTGGGGATCCTTATTTCACCCCATCTCCCTGATTGCTCCCACTGCAGACTCCGTTCTGTTGCCCCTCTGTCTTTTTATCAGTTCATTCTGACATCCATCTGGCCCGTGTAACATCCTTGAATGGATCTCTGAAGCGGCCTATCTGTCCGTCTGACTACCAGTCACGTCATGCCGATGTGATTCACGTTACTCACCGGGCAGTCTGTTCATGTTGACTCCCTGGGCAGACAGGCCGATGCCCATGTACCTGCACACAACAAGAGAAGAAGACAAATTCAAACTGTAGGAGATTTTATACAGCACATACAGCACAACCAGCTTTAAACATATTAATAAACACTTAAAAGCATCAACTTTAAGGTGTTTTTGTGATTCAGTTCTAGATCATACACCGAAGAATATTAGGCTGGGGTTACTTTGAACAGACTGTCTTTGATTTCCTTTCATATCCCAAATGTGTGGACCGGCGATGGCAGAGTCGACTCCCTCCGAGGGAGAGAGCCGTAACATCAAAAGTGACAGCGAGTGATGCAGCTTAAGGGTCAGCGGTGACATCATAAGTCCGTCACACCAGGATAAGCGCTTCGCCCGCGTCCTTTTTCATGTAACCAAGCTTATGAAAGCCCAGCGAAAACCTTTTTGCTCAATTGAAGTCATCAATATTGTCAGTTGGATGCGTTCGGGCCTCAGCTCGCTCACTGGCACGCGCTGATGTCGCCGGTCATATCCCAGCTATAAATTAGTTCCTGTCTGAGCTGAACCGCCGTACTTGGTCGCGAGTTTCATGCTTCTCATTCAGCGACACCCGGGATGTGGAAGACACTGATGCCACATTGCAAGTGGTCAAACACGTGAAGAACTAAGTGTGGGACACAAACCATGAGTAACGGAAGGAAGTATCATCATATCTTCAGCGGTTCCACTTTTCATTGCGCACATTCTAACCTGCAGCTGTCAGTAAGGGAAATGTCCACCAAACTCAATTGGGGTTAATCCTCTGGAGACAGTGAATGTCTTCAAAATGATCTAAACAATATTATACAAACAAGTTATTTCCACAAACCCCGGTGATGAAAAACAATGACAAACCTCAACTCGTGCATTATGTTTTGCATCAGATCACGGTCCAATGTTTCCGCCAAACTGAACAAATCAGAGCAAGTGGACGTCTGCTTTCAAACCCTCCTCTCTTAGCTGCCCCAGATTAAAAGATTTGGGACGGTCACAGCTAATTAGTAATAAATGATCTTGTTTTTTTCTTTTAAATCCTAATAGTTATCAATGCTGAATCAAATTTAGCTGAAAACTATGGCAACTAAGTTTTCTTTCCTTTCTGCAGTGAAAGTGTGACTTTAGCACTCCCTAAGTCACTCCCTACTCCACATCTCACGTCGCCCGTTGCTGCAATCACTACTACACATGTCGCTCCATGGTGTCGTTCCAGTTAAGGTTTAAGCCCATTTATTGTCGCAAGTTCCATGAGGTCATTTGCCATTGCCACATCTAGCGCCATAAAGGGCTCATGCTAATTAATCCGCTCTTTCTAGAACGTGCGTATGGGTCCTTGCAAAATGTTGACAGTTGTAGCTGTAGCTGTGTGGTTGACAACTCAACCATAAATCGCTAATCAACAGGAATGATGAAAAGTAGCTTAACGAGTAATGTAAAGCAACCACCCAGAGGCTTGGAGCCGTAGCTTCATTTCCACAGATACGTTCATAAGCTGTGACTCAGAAGAAGCTGGAGAACCGCGGCCACGCTGTTGACATTCTGTGCTCCCGAAGTCCCGGTTCTGTCTATATCGCAGTTGGGTTTATTTTGGTGTTCATTTTACAGCCCTGTTTCGGTGGTATAATTTGGAAATACACATACAGTGCGTGTTATTACAGTGGAATGTTTTTTGGCGTCACTCGCGCCGCGTTTCCTGACATCCAGCTTCTATCTGCGCCGTGAGAATGAAAGGAATGTCCATTCAGCAGCGTCTGTGATGCGCTGTAGGTTGTTATTTCACCTCTCAACTTAAATATGGATTCAATATGTTACTAAGTCCTGCTTCTGGTCCAGTGAACCAAACAATTGTTCTGTATAATGCTGTCTGACGCCTCGACTCAAGCAGCTAAGTTGATTTACAAGCTAAAGTAGTGCTTCCACAAACAGACACTTCTACATTGCAGGTGTGTTTAACACCACAGTTTTGTTGCGTTCGCGCCAAGACGCTTATCAGGAACAGAAAACATTTAACAGTCTACTGTGCTACCTGAGATGTTTATGACTTTATTGAAAGCCACCTGGCAAAGCAAACTGCAACGTCACTGATCAACAACCTCAACAGCACAAGCAGATGCTTCAGCTAAGGGGGCAGTAATGTGGCTTTGGTTATATCATGTCATCCCGTGTTTCCCCCCCACCGCTGCAGTTAAGATTTGATTTAGCTCAAGTGCAACCTGATGACATTGGTCAGTAGCGCAGCAGCCTGGAAAATAAGCCATTCAGATCATTCCAGAGACTCCCGGAAGAATCTGGGATGGTAAATCAGGACGGATCTGAGGGAATCTCCTCACTGCTAAAATCAGTTTGGATTCAGTTAATAAAGGTAATTCTGTTACTTTTGGCTTCTGCTTCAGAAACATGGATGCCTGGATTGGTTGGATTTGCCTGATGTTATGGGGGAAACACTCATTTAGGCAACATATCAATACAAGCAATAGTAAGATAAAACTAGATGTGGACAAAAAGGGTTTTGCACCAGTTTCTGCAGACTAAACGTGTTTAAAGATGTTAATAAGCAGTTTTTTCTGATAGTAGTTTAAAATGTATCATCATCTAAAACCAATTAAGCGCCGTTAAAAGGCGATTCCACCTCGCATCTCTGCTGGATGAGTCTTTCTGATGTACATTTTTAATGTCCCGCTCCTGTGTCTGGAAATAACTAGGCCAAATGTCACGTCGGGATAATTCTGGTGCAGCTCGGATGAAGCTTTTGATTTCTCAGCCTTGCGGAACCTCAATAGTCAGGTTTTGCCCCTCAGATGTGACAAGCCACGGCTTGTTTCTAAAGCTGCCAGACTTTGAATGTGTACCACCGTTGATGCAACTCTCTGCCGCGCCGCTGAAACATCTGAGGAGCAAGACGGCTGATGCGGATATTGGCGACGAGACAACCAACAGAGGTCACGGGCGACATGTTTGTAGGGACTGTTGTATTTGGCAGTGAGCAGAGTGATGTCAGGGAAACGCAATTTCATATATTCACGTACCACCACAGTGACCCAGGGGTGCCTGACATTAGCAAACAAAACCCATAGGAAACAAAGATGTAACCACACATAGTAAATATACCCATCAAGCTACAGACAGGGCTAACTAGCCTGAAAACATTGCCTGTACATCACAGTATACACCAGACTTCCTAGAAACACTAATCTAGTGATATAATTCATGGAAACATGCATTTGTAACAGAGCTACCGATGAACTGTCATATATATTCTAGGTGTGATGAAATCTGATGCTACTCACATGCTTATGACCAACAGCTGGATCCAACTATCATATTAATGATTACTGTGTAGGTTTTAGATTTTGATATACAGCAGGCTAAAGTTAAAGTCATCAAAATATTAAAGGAAACATAATATTGAACATCATATGTTTGGTATATCAGCACGCTAACCTGCATGCTATTAATATTATGAATGCAAATGTTTGACATTTCACTGGCTGGTATTAACATGTTCAGGTTTTCAATTTTAGCGAACGGTTAGCGTGTTCAGTTAGCCTGTTCGGCCACAATTTTCACCTCGGCTTACGTTTAGCACTTTAACGTGCACTGCCAACGTTTCTGTCATCCCTAACGGCGGCACGTTAGCGTGCCGTGCTAACATCAATCTCAAAGCGCAGTCTGAGGTCTGCACTGATTTCAGAAATACCCGGTTAATGAGCAGAGGTGTCGCACAAGTGGTGCTGGGGGGGCGTGAGCAGAGGCGCCCTGAACTTCTGCATCGGTTTTTACTGAAATCTTGATAAGATCGGCCGAACATCTTGCTTTGCTATCACTAGAGCCGACCCGATTCTAGCCGGTTGACCAAAAGTTTGTGGCTATGGGTAGAATTTCAACATAAGTATACACATAAATGACAAAATGTATTTGTGTATACGTATTCCTACATTAAAACTGTGATATTTTATCCATTAAGCAATGTACAAATGCATGTGCAGTCACTGTTAGCATAACTGGCAGACACTGGCTCCTCTGACCTACTGACCCAAGGCTGGAAAAAGGTACCGTGGTGGAAGAGGACACATGCAATAAAGCTCGACCTGGATCGGCTTACCCATCTCGACCTTTGCTGACAATCTTGACTTCAAAGTAGTAGATCCCACAGGCAGCGGGGATGGGGTGTGTGGCTCTCACTGATGCTGCGTCTTTGTGGTTCTTTCCGTGGCCTGCAACAGGGGAAACACAAGGTGCACGTGATCAATGCGGCAATGTCACGTAGGGAGCAAAAGACTTGGGGGTGATGCGTTACTAAGGAGCTAAGCCAAAAGTTGAGATTAGCCTGTCACTTCCCAAATTGGAGCTTCAACACTGGGCCTGTATTTGAATGCCAGTTTTTAACCAAAGCTGGCAGAGCAAACACACACTTTCACCAAACAAGTTTTGCTGTCGGCTAAGGTTAATGGCAGAACCAGCGGAGGCAGAGCCAACTGCTCGTAAAAGTCCAGCGGGTGCACTTCCTCTACGTGTTCCTGCTCAT
Organism: Datnioides undecimradiatus; assembly: GCA_008933995.1. Taxonomy (NCBI): domain Eukaryota; kingdom Metazoa; phylum Chordata; class Actinopteri; order Lobotiformes; family Datnioididae; genus Datnioides; species Datnioides undecimradiatus. Next base: position 429,601 of record WARS01000054.1, on the reverse strand, counting down.
AAGCTAAAGATTGTACCTGCTAACCAGACCTATGACACATCTGGCATTACTGTCAGCTCTCCAGCCATTCTCTCGGCAGTTCTGGATTTTGCTAAATCTGATCTGGTGGTAAAGGTAAGGCTAAAAGCACGCAGCCCGCCAGCTGACCAGAACCTGACTGCCCTCTGTACCTGCCAAAACATAGCATTGCTGGGAGGGGGAGAGGGTGACACTGTCAGCTGTGTGTTGGTATTATATTAGGGTCTTGACTTTACTCATCTACTGTACTTTCACGGGCTTTGTTTTTCTATTCTACACATCCCCCGGGCTGCATTTGACGAACAAGGTCTTTGTCTTTCGAGGACATCGCATCAATCCACACGTCAGAGTGTCACGTCTAACTGTTTAACTTCTCCTGCTGGGAGAAATCAGTGGCGCCCAGATTGAGCTCAGAGAGGACACACTTTCTCTCCCGATAATCCATACTTTTGCGAAGGTCGCTTCATCTGCTTTGCCTGTCTTATCTTCTATACGGTCCGCGGCGAAGACATAAACAACAGGGTCACACGCCGCGTCTGGACCAATTAGGTTCAAGCACAACAGTCATTTACTGTCTGTCATTCCGTACTCAGATGGCTGCTTATGCAATCCCCCGGGTCATGAGAGAGTGAGGTGCGTTGTATAACTGCAAGCCGGCCTCTCCAGTCAACGTGTTCGCCTCCCTGTTGCGTGTTATCGCACAATCGATTTGAGTTCACCTGTCATGATAAAGTCGCTGTGAGCTCTGTGCGCACGTGTGTGTGTGTGTGTTTGTCTGAAATGTAGATATGCTGTAACCTTAAACGAAGCAGCTGGCTGTCAGCAGACACCTTGAGGCTGTTGCAGTGTGTGTGTGTGTGTGTGTGTGTGAGAGACACAGACGGCATGTAAGCCCCAGCTACTGACATACAGTCGGCTGGGAACATACATAATAATATAATGATAGCGATGATTAAATATGCTACTGACGCTGAGCTTGGTGTTCTGGTGAACTGATGGCATATTTACATGAACTTTTATGTAACTTTTAAGCTCCTAATGCTCATCTCTTCTTCATCATCATCATCATCATCATTATAACATGTCCAGACAATGTTTATGGGAGTTAAATGTCATGCACTCATTTCCTGCTATTCTTACCATTACGATATTGCATCAAAGCGCATTCGATTCTTCCAGTTCTGCCTGTTCCATGACTCAACACATCTCCTCTGGTACTGAGGCATGTTTGTTACACTTACACATGTGACCAGCATGCCTGTGCGCGCGTGCACACGTGTGTGTATTTCTGTGTGCGCTGGGCGCGACTGTCCGGTCCAATGGTTGCGGCAACATTCGCGGGGTCTATTTTTAGCCGCTCCTCGTGAAAATGAGTCGTCAGTAGGCCAACGGGTCTCTTTCCAGCTGCACTGATGGGTGGGAGGGCTACGGATTTTAACTGCACCTACCACCCCCCCCCCCTTCAAACAGCAAAGAATTAGCATTTATGAAACAGAAGGTGAAACATTTACATCATGTGGGATTTTTCACGTTGCCAGGTGATGAGGAGAAACAGTCTCAGGCTGTTTCAGAGCTTTGTAGGCTCATCCCATTCCTCATCCTGTCCTGCTCCTCATAAAACAAAAGATCAAGCTACAGATGGCGTCCTGAGATGACGGACGGTAAGACAAGGAAGGCGCACTCTCTGTTTATATCAGTGATGCTTTTGCTCGAGCACAGTCCACGCTGATGGACGATCAACGGGCCTTTCATATGAGAAGAGTGGGTAAAATCCTTGATTATAATAGAGTTACACACTATATGCAACCTAATCAACAAAGAGAATGACATATTAACAGTTACAGTCAATAATAATAATAATAATAATAATAATATCAAAATGCCACCATTACATTTTACCTGTCAGGCACCCCGGAAGCAGCTGGCACTACAGTTTTACAGACCTAACTCCAGCTACAACACGTTTATTCACTACTACACCGGCACTCCAAATTGTTACATTTAGAATTAAATGTCAGCTTGTTATTTGACTGAAATGTTCAGGCAAAGCTGCGGCCCGAGTGGGTCCTCAGCGTCACGCCGTTCAGCTGCTGTGTGACATCAAACCTCTCCATCGGAGGGTCATGGATCAAAGGTTAACGTCCTGTTCTTACCCCGCAGGGCAGGGAGGCCTTAACTGCTTACTAGTACACTGGCGGCCTCACCCCAGGTTCTATCCCTGACTATACGCGGGGGGGGGGGGGGGTGCAAAATCTGTTAGCTCAATAACAACAAGCGTTACGAAAGGCTCCACGCTGTCCTTTACGTCGTCCCGACAACAGCGGCGAACAGATGATTAGCACTTCTAGTTGATCTAGTTTTGTGAAATATGGAGTGCATGATACGTGTACAATACGGATTTAAGCGTTTAGAAGCACGCAGAATAGAAAACATGGCAAAGTGCAGAATGTTCACGGAGAACCGCAGAGAAGTGCAAACGTGAATATGGTCTGACGGAAAGAAGCACCGCCGCTCGAGTTCTGCACATTTCTTCACCTCATCCATCAAACAGCATAACAGCTCAGAAGCCACCAGGCTAAGAGCAAAGCACACGTGAGATGAAAAGGATGATTCTGCCTCTGTGTGTCAGACTAGGTGACAGGAAATATCAGATCCATCTCTGACAGGCGCGCTGAATAACAAAAACAATATTAAACCTAAAAACAGTTGGTTATGAAGATTTAAAAAGGATGTTTTAGATCGATTCAGACACTTAACACGCTCAACTCCAAAAATGTCTGTAAAACCACATTTTTCTGAAGTCAAACCTCTAGTTAGCGGTATTTATAGTATAAAATATGAATCACATGATGGCTTGTAATGTGAAACGGTTACTCATACTTTCGAGCTGATTTCACTTTCTGCTCACTATTTCTGTTCCCCCGATCCAACTGGTTGAATTATACAGCTCTCGCAAAAGCCGCGCTCTCATCACACAGCATAAAACGGCTGGCAGCCACGGCGAACACGCGAGCCCAAACGAGCCAACCGTACATCGTTACGATGTAAGACAAAGAGAGTAAGAAGCAAGTTGTAATAAAACAGGAATACACTTAAAAGGCCCAACACGCCCATGGATCGCTCACAGAGGTGCTTTGATTCCTCACGACTGCGTGAGCAGGTACAGACTGTGTTTGATTGGCAGCTCCTTCGCTCCTATAGGTTTTGTTGCACCTGTTTAGGCAAGACAACAACCGCCTTTGAAGCTCCTCGGTTAATTAACTGCAGATGAACCGTAATTATGTAGCGCTTTCACCCAAAGTGCTCTGTGTGTGTGTGTGTGTGTGTGTGTGTGTGCCACGAACTCAAGTGCATAGCGGTGGAGCCGCTGAGGTTCGCTCTCTTGCTCAAGGACCGCAGAGATGGGAATTAAACCATCCACTCAGTGATGAATACGCAACCTGCTCCAGCCACTGAGCTTCAGACAGCTTCTATATTAGTGGTACACAGAGTTTAGTTACCTCACATCGTGCCCACTGAACCTCCGCCCTACTACAACCTGAACACCTAATTGCCCATAATAGCTGAACACCTGTGTGAACGTGCAGGGCGTTTCAAAACTGAACAGTCAGAGGACTTAACTGAGTCTTTTTACCGCCTCAACGGCGATCTGAAGTTTTTATATCTGTTACATCAATAAATGGCCAAGTTTGAAACTGGCAGGAAGATTATTCAGGAGCTAACGTCAAGCAATGCCATTAGTCTCTGAGTATTCTCGTAACCTACGCTCAACACAAGCGCAGTGAAAGCAGTTAATGAGTAAAGATATATAAATATATCACAGAGCAGGCATGCACACATCACTTCAACAGCCTTATGCAGCCACAAGAAACCTTGAAACACTAAGTTCCACCTTTGATGAGCGCACAGCTCAGATGTCGAGTTTCCAGCAGTTCTTTTTTTTAAAATCTGCTTTACTTCAGCTGGAGTCTCGCAGTAGTGTGTTTGATCAATGGGCTTGAGTAGTCAAAGATGTCCTGCCCTGAGAGTCTTACAGCTCTTACCGTGAGCAATTATGTCCCTGTACAACTGGACCGAAAGCTTTGTCCTCATCCTTGGCACTTTGTCAGGAGCTTTCTGAATACATGATGGGTTCCATTGTGCTTTGTCACTTGTTCCGTTTGAGATTTTTTTCAAGGACAGAATTTTAAGGCCCGGCCAAAGATCGAAGGATGTCCAGTCGTCTTTGGGGACCTCAGGAGTGCATGTCAGATTTTTCAGACTATGCTTTGTCAGGCTGCGACCTACATGGCTTGGGGAGGTTCGTCGCTGAGTGTGAAGTGGTCGGGATGACGGTCAGCACCTCGTAGTTCATTTCAGCGGGAGGTGAGCTAGCCACAGCGGGTTTGGACTGAACTGCTGCAGTCAGCGCAGAACCTTAAAGCTGCGCTCATTGACTTGTGAATATTACTACCCTAAAAGTTGTTATGGCTGATGGGTAAAATTCATCATCTGCCAAATCTAGGAGGGTCTCTGTATATATTCCAAAAACATGTCTATTACATCTCTGTCGTATAAACAGAACATTGCCACTCTCTGTTCAGGGATATATTCAGGAGGCTTAAGACAGTCACAAAGAGTCACATTACCCAGAACCCTCATTTATTGTACAAATATTGATTAGGTTTAACAAGACGATATGGTTAGCAACATGCCACGATTAGCAAGGTTACATATCATAATCTACTCAGTGGCCCAGACCAGATAATCAGACTTTAAGGATTCTCCAAGATATTTTTTTTTTTGTTACTTGATATGTTCACTGCTGGTGAGGAGGTGTATAATTCATGGAGATCAGACACTAGTAAAATTAGCTAGCTCCCACATCATTTTCCTCTGTGTTTTCAGTGGTTGCTATGGTCACACGGCGAGCGTTGGCAGTAAGTTGAAAAGTTCAATTCAAAGTTCAACCATCATTAACTCAGACAGCAGTGGCTGTGTGTGTGCGTTCAGGGGGACGTCTCTCTTTGCTACTGTTACTGCCACCTACCTCAGTGGCACGGCTGATGTGTTTACCTTGGAAACAGTGGAGACAGTAATCTCTTGCTTCCTGGAGTCCAGGAAGTTAGTGCGCCAAACCAAGAAATAGTCAGACACCATATACCACAATGTGTCATTTTAACAATTTGGTTTCTGTATGATGTTTCTAATCTTATGCAAATCAACGCTAACCAGCACGTTGTGGCAGCAGCGTATTCATATGCACACATGAAATTAGTGTCTATCGTCTCACCTAACCGTCTGTAAGACAGTGAGTTTATCAAAATTTCAAACTGCTCCTTTAAAACCACTTCATCCCTCACTTGTCACAATTCAGTCAGCAGTTAGACCAACCAGATATTTAAGGTGGTAAAGAAAGACCAAGGTACAGGTGAGGCTGTTGGAAAAACATATTTTGTTCTTTTCTTATGAAGGAGTTTGTTACTTTGTTTTGATAAGTGCTATTTAAATAAATCCTTACTAATTTAGCTTATAGATATGGGTTACCATATAAAATAGCGTACTCATGTGATAGTGGCTCTGTGATAATGTTCAGCAGAAACCCACAGTGTCATTATTCATGTTTCTTTCAGTCAGTTATTCATTTTCAACCTGAAGTCTTACAACATCTTAGTTATCCTGAAACACGACCAAAACATGTTTTGAATACTACCCATGCTATTTTTATAAGCCATATACCGTACAGACAACGCAACAGTGTACGCTACAGTACATTAGGTATAAATGTCTCTCTCTATATGTATTTGCCTTTCCGTTTATCGATCCTTAAGGCCTATTAAAAGAGCAATTAGATCATCTCTGCATCAGAATGAAAATAAGAAGTGCCTCACAGTCTGCAGCGCTGTAGTGTCTGTCAAAAATACCATCACTCAATCAGTGTATTCATTGCCACTGTGTCAATATGTTTGTTTAGATGTGTCTGCAGTGTTTATCTATGCATGCATCTGCACACATGAATCTGTGTCTGCGCTCAACGGGACTAGGTAGGCACTGTGTGGCCTTGAATAGAGAAAATTGGCACACTGGTCAAAATAGCATTCAAACCACAAGGGTGAGGGAACAGAGCAGGAGCTAAAACAACCAGGAGGAGAAAAATTATCCTGCGCACTCCAGAATAGATCTATTTATATGTCATCCCTGAACAATTGTGCAGTGTCACTTAATCTGTGCACTTTTCATGGACATGAAGACTCATTGCCCTCAATAACTCCAACATGAAATGACACGTCTTATCTTAAGACAGAGATGTGCCTGTTCATCATTTTTGACACTGTCACAGCCGTGACGGTTGCACGGGCAATTGGGGCCAGAAAGCAAGGATTTCAATATTGCTGATTAAAATGGATGCAAGATTTTTTCTTTTTTTAAAAAAAAAAAAAAAAAAAAAAAGCAGAACATCATTAACAGAAACCAACAATATGCACAATGGCATCCAGGGGAAAAATAAGCAATTTGAGTGTCTAAACTGCTGATCTGAAACCAAGTGCAGCCTTATATTCAATTTTACCACTGTTCTATCAACAGCAGGGACCTGATCAATTATGCATTAAATAATCTGCGGGTTATATCTGGCTATCTGCCTGGGAGTCTTGATTTGAGCAAATAATAGGCCTTCCCTGTTATTCACAAACAGCAGGACCACTACTACGTATGTGCCAAATAAGCTTTTCAAAATGGGTTACACAGCCTGCCTGCATCCTCTCATCCTCTGCATGTTTCACTGATGTAAACAGCCAACAGGGCCCAAAGTGGCCTTGCAATGCCTCTGTGGAGATTTTTCAGAGCCTGAGATGCAGGGCTAGCTTGTCTGCTACTGAGAGGGGGGGGGGGGGCTGCCCTGACGTGTCGCCTGACGAAAAATAACAGAGCAGGCTAAACACTGAGAACAGGACTTAACGCAGATGTCACCTTGTTTTGATTTAGAAGGTAGATGCAGGAAACAATCCATCTGACAGGCCTGGCAGCCCGTGCTGACACTTTTTACCCATCCGAATCAGTGATTGACTTCGCCGTCTGACGAGCAAAGTTGCTGTTATTGTGAAACTGCCAGAGTCCACCGATAATACAGATTTATTACAAGATCGGTACATTTGGCCTAATGTAATGCGCAGAGGCCTCCTCCCTCACAGCAGCTGTTGAAAACGAGCTGGCTGCCTGCTGGAGGCTGGACATGAGACTGTTGTGCTCAGGGCACATAACAGATCTGAATGGAGTTGGACCGGTTGCTTCCAGGCTGGGAAAAACATGATTTACGAATACTGGAAAAGACTTCTAGAACGCAACCACTGAAATCACGCGAGAAAACACAACAATGCCATTTTTATTCTATTTTGGTGCTTGCTGTAACGTTAGTCAAAAACTACACAACTGCAGTACACCCTCGGTACAACACTGCAAAAGCTTAACAACAAGTTTGGCTCGTGTCCATCTTGTATTTAGCTTAATCTACCTTTTTCACTGCAACATCAATCACAAGGAACAGCTAGGTTAGCCAACATTTGCTAGTTAGCCACACGGCTAACTACTGTATTTGCTTCAGGAATAGCTTGCTGTTAGCTAGCTCCTGTTTGTTAAATACCAGTAGTTAGCTTGAGAGCAGACCCTTGTCTATGCGTCGTTGCTGCTGCCAGTGCCACCTTCCACTTCAAACTATGGAGAACGTCACATTCACGTCAGTTTACTGCAAACAAATAACGTCATAAACGGTAAATAAACAAAGGAGAGAGCCGTGTTGTTGAAGGTGAATTTCTGTGTGGCGGCAATAAGACCAACTGTCAGGGTTAGCGAGTTCACTGTCACCCATTTGGGAATTCCTCTGCTCATTGGTGAAACAAAGCAAGGTTACAGGACGTGAGAGGCAGCTCAGACTAGATTTACCAGGAGTGCACACACACACATACACAATCAACATAATCGCTTACTGTGTGAGAGTGAGTGAGTGACTGTGTGTGTGTGTGTGTGTGTGTGTATGCGAGTGAGAGAGACCCCCCCTCCGCAACACTGACAGATTAGAGCTGAGACCCTCTGCTCTTGTGACTAGTTGAGACCATCGGGGATGAGCCAGCCCTCTAACCTTTGTAATGGACCCGCAGGTTGTTCTGTGACAGCCCAATGTAGCTGTATTTATCCTTAGGGCTCCAGGATCGGGGTAAAGGGGTCTCTTCCTCGTTCACAGCCGGGTAGAGCCGTTTCAGCCGCTCGTTCAGCTCGTGCTCCTGGTAATTAAAAGCAGGATCCCCTAAAGGCAGGCTTCCCGCTCCAAGCTCTGCCATTTTTGGCCTCTGTATGTATCTTATTGTTCGTTTCTTTCTATCCAAAGCCCCGTGTCAGTCCGCTGGAGCTGTAGGCTGAGAGTGAGAGGGACTGAGGGGAGAAAATAGCAGTGGTGTGACATCCCCGGATAAGCAGCAGAATGTACTGTAGGCTCGAGCAGTGCCGTTTGGGTACTGTAGTTCAGCCGCACGCTCTCTTTTATGATAAATTCTCTAGAAACGACTACACAGCTCCACCACTGTTTCTCCGGTTTAGGGCTTCCACTGAGAAAGGAAGCTAGGAAATGTAGTTTTTTTTTTGGCTGTAAATTTTATTGACTTTTTTTTTTTTTAAACATTATATAATTTTATAACGTTCATCCATTGTTTTATCCATATGTGGCACGTGAATGGAAGGATGTGGAATATATATAATCCTGCGGTTGATAAATGATAATGTTGGAGAATTCATTGATAGCATAAATTGCACTTACATTTCCACAAAGAGAATAAAGAATAAAGTGTAATATTTGTAATATATTTCAACTAGGACATTTCTCCATTGAAGAGATTTCAGAAAATGCTGTTTTCATTATCTTCTATGCCATCATTTCTATATTACATTGCAATTATTAAAAGTTACATTTTATATTTATCATGTGTTGGCACTAGTCAGGGTTAATTGTTCATACATCGGCATTTAAAAAGTTTCAGTTGCCGTTATTTATGAATTGTGTCTATGTTCGATATTTAAGGACAAAGTTTTCTTCTTACACAATTTGAGAACTAGTTAGGCGCGCCGAGGTCTACTAAGTGGGGTCCTGCTGCGTGTACCGTCCTCGTTACCATGGAAACCCTGTTACAATGCTGTGGTCTGTGAAGCTAAAGCCAGCCTTGAGCTAAACTGACCAAACCAAACAAATTAAGCGGAACAAGGGATCGTTTTTGTAAATTTTCTGCCTTTCTATAGTCTCAAGAGATGATGTCACCTCACAGAGAGATTAAATTCCCACCTTTAATACCATCACAAAAACAAAGGCAAGTGATTAAAGTATTGTCGTAGCGAATATATATATATATATATATATATAAATAAAAAACTATGCTATATAACTAAACTGTAACTTTGAAAGATATTAATCTGCTCTTTTTTATTATGTGACATTAACATGTGACCACAGTCTACAAAACTACACTGCCCTAACATCAGAGGAAGTGCAAGACGGAGAGAGTGTTGGTGCTCTTTCTGTCCAACCTGCAGCCGCAAAGGTAAGTAAACCAGGAACATGTTCATCAGTCCTGGCAGAATTTTATTTATTAAACTCTGAAGCTTTTTTTTTTTTTTTGCCTTAAATATGGTTTCTCAAAAACATTTAAACCCTCCTGTACTCACACCAAAGTCATCAAAGCAGTTTGTGTTGTGTTGTGTCATAAACCCTAAAGCGGTGCTGGACAGGCAGCAGTTACATTTATGCAGGCCCAGGGAGGAAGCCTCAACTCCTGATGCACCTGGAGAGCTATGTTAACAAGGAGCTGCACACCATCGGCTCCCATGAGCCAAAGTTTCAGGAACTGAAGCTACAGGTGCAGTGTTTTTGTTTTGCTTTGATTTCTTCGATAAAACCTGCAGAAATAACTTGTGTCGATCTCCCTCCCAGAGAGAGTAGAGCGCTCAAGCTCAAGTATGTTGATCTGTTTTGGCCACAGGTCTACCGCGATGTCTTTAGTTGTTTCATCAGAGAGCTCAGAACCTACCAACCACTTCTCTCTGCCATCAAAAAGGAATATGAAAACACTTTAGGTCAGTAGCTCTGTGAGTAAACCCACTTGGTCATTCTTATTTCTTTGGAAGAATTACAGTTGGCACAGATAAGGTGGAGAAACTCACAGCCACTATGCTGCTGTCTGAGCTTCATTTAAGAAATTGAGCCAGGTGAAAAGACAGGTGAAATGATTTGATGTAAACATAAAACCAAAAATCTATCAAAGACAATATAAGAAAGCCAAGTTAACAAAATCCTGTAATTAGTTGTTCTGCATTAAAATCTTTTATGACTGTGTTAATATTACTGAAATATGGTGAAACATTTTTTGACGTATACAGTTTGAATAAAATAAATATATAAATGGAACAAAAGCATAATTCCTTAATGGAGGTTAAAAGATGTTGACCATTCATAGGTGTGACTATATATCTAAGAGTTCAAAGCCAAAGCCAAAGGGATTTAAAAGATGTGAGATGAAAAGGAACAGGTAGATATTTGAGCTTTGAGGTCGCCAGTTGTCTTTCATTCAGCCAAATAATGGACTGAACCCTGTCGTTTCATTTTATGCAGGATTGTATGTAGACTTAATGCATTTTACATCTGTTCAGCATATCAGCAGGATCAAATCCAAGAACTGGAACTGCTGCGATCCCGTCTGAGGCTGGTGACAGAGGAATGTGACAGGAGGATTCAAGCTCGCTGGGCGGAGGAGCGGGCTGAGATCGGAGCCTTGAGAAGGGAGAGGCGGCAACTGCAGAAGGACATTGAGGCCATGAGAGAGCGAGAAAAGGCCATGCAGGCAGTGGTACATGACATGTTTTTAAATTTGATGTTTTGACCACTGCTTACTTATCAATTCATTGATTCGTGTGGGGCTATAACTTTCATTCATTCAGTTCAGGTAGTAAGGTGAGTGGTACTGTCCTCTGTTCCTCTCCAGGTGGACCATCTGCAGTCTGAACTCGCCAACCAGTATCTGCAGTACCGGGAAGAGCACGACGCCCGCAATTTGCTGATCTGGCAGCTCAATGACCTAACAAAAGGCCCCGTAAAGGAGGAGCATGCTGGACATGAAAATACAGGTAGTGCTGCAACTATTGGCCAATTATTAAAACAGCCCATTAGCTAAAGGACTAAAAATTAATCAGAAGCACTTTTGACAATTAATTAAATATTTTTCTAAAAAATATCTTGTTCCAGCTTTTTAAATGTGGTTGTTTCCTGGTTTCAACAGTCGACTAAAAATGTAAATTACATGTGTTTGGGTTCAGACTGTCGGGCGGGCAAAACGACACATCATCACTTCTTCTTTTGTGACGTGATGTGATGGGAAGTTTTTGGTTTTTACCGGTTTATTAAATGCCGTTAATCGATTTGGCAAGGAAATAACAAACAGATTAATTGATAACGAAAACAATCATTGCAGGCCAAGAATTCATAAGTCATTGCATTTCATATTTTTATTGTATTATGTTTCCTAAAAAACCTGCTCCTTAAAAACTGTTTCTTTTTAGGGCACTGACAAAGTTTCTCTTAATAATGGGTTAAAAATACTCTACCTTTAAAGGAGTAGTTTAACATTTTAACCTTAAGAGTTCACTAATTAATGCATTTTTAGGCTGGTTATGGTTGTTATGGGGGTTACGTGCTGGATTGTTTCCTGTACTGAAGTCCCTGCAATCAGTCCTCTCTCCTAACTATCTCAACCAGATTCCTAAAATGTAGCTACACAAAATCAAGCGTATTTTATTCTGAAATTCATTTCCATTTTGAAAGAGGATGCTAAGGATCCTGTGGAGCTGCAGCTCGCTCTGAAAGTGTGTCGGCTAGACCTGACTAAAGCCCAGGAGGAGCTCAACAGGATGAAGGCGGAGTACTGGGATGTAGTGCCGCGACGCGACTGGGACATCCTGGAACAAACACACAAACAGACCCTGCTGCAGGTGACATACAGTGTACTGTACGGGTACATATAATGCATTATATCAAATCATCATCATCACCATGGTCTTATTGTTTTGTATTTGTGTTGTCCAGCTGAAGACTCTGCAGGGTGACTTTGATCAGTTGAAGAGTGAGTACGACACCCTGCTGGAGATCCACAAGAGGGACAGCATGCAGAACAAGACGCAGGAACCCATGACTGTGCAGGTACTTTGTAATACCCATGGGCCCAAAACTGGGGGGCAACAAGTTGTGATTCACTAGTATTAGAGTTGTGCGGTACAGATGATTGTGCGAAAACATGTCAGTTTATTTGCTAAGCTAATGAATTTGTTAGCATTGTACCCTAAACGTGGGAGTGACTAGGCTCGGTTTTGCTCTGATGATGAGTTACAGTAACCTTGTTAAAAGAACATATTTGGCTATTGCACTTACACTATTTGCTTTCTTGATAAGAAATATGAGAAAAGAGAGACCAGTCCCACCGTTTAATATGAAGCTGGAGCAGAGCTGAGCATAAAGACAGACGAGAATCCGAGCCAGGACAGCTCCTGTATTCCTGCAAAGCTAAGCTAAAAGTCCGCTTGGTGCAACCTTGCATTGGAACACTAGAATAATATCGATATTCTCAGATAACTCCTAGGATGAAGGCAAACAAGAATATCTTCCTATTACTTAAAAATGTTGTTTGTTGTTTCACAGGTGGGTGAAAGCAAGTCCCAAGAAAAAAGCCAGATTCAGTCAAGCGAGCTCAAAGTGCCGGTTGATTCTGATGCCCCTGAAAGCAGCACACTCACTGTCCAGGAGTTCAGGTGAGATGAAGAGAGACAGAGTTGTCTCTGAGACTTTACAATTACTACAACACACGACGGCCTCTGTCCTCAGACCCTCGATTCAGTGAAATTGAAACTTCACCAATAAAAAAAAAAAGTTTTTGTTCTGTCTCCGCTTTTCACTGTCAGAAGTCTTTTGTGTATATGCATGGATGTTTAGGGCAGCCCTGAGGACAGCGCTCCCTCTCAAGTCAGATCAGGAAATAGACGAACTTGTGGCCTCGGCTCAAAGCGAACCAGACAGCAGCAATGACGCCATCCCCTCTCAGAGACTCCACAGCCTGGTACGTAAAAGCAGATCTTTCCCCGCTGATTTTGAATCTTTCTGTAACTGATAAGACGTGATCCATGTGAGCCAAGACCTTTGTGCCTTTACCTTTAATGCACTGTAAAATAGCTCCAATTAAAAATGTTTAGATAGCCTTTGCCTTCTATGAATAACCATGACTTTGGTGCTCCAACAGCTTGCAGAGTCCGGCGTGGCGGCCTTATCTCTTGACGAAACAGAAGAAAGTCCTGCATCAAATCACATTCCAGCCAGCCACTGATGTATGATGTGTTTTGTATTATTAATTCAAGAAGCTAGTCCATCTTGCCAGCAGGGGCGCGGAAGCGAAAATGTTGTATGTTGTCTTGATCTACATTTTTAATCAGTTTAAACGGCCGCAAATACAATACCCAATACAGCAATATCGGATTATCTCATAGACTTTAAATAAAACAATGGCATTTAACTCCATTGTGATGGGACCAGAAGCACGAGACTAAATCCGGATACGGAGACAACTGAGAAGATGTTTTTGTAACTTAAGTGAAACTCTTACTACTGCCATGTGCGCTCAGGGTGTGTCGATACCATCATGCCAAAGCTGTTAAGCTGTTCATGACGACCGAGAAAACACATGTTAACTCCCAACGCATTTGTGATTGTTAGCGCATTTAGGTGTTTGGAGCGTATCTGCAAGTAGAAAGCAGGAAACCAGCCGGCCTCAGCGTCCCTGAAGCACGCGGTCTGGAGAAAGAGATTAATGAACGTGCCGCTAATGATAAAGAAACCACCCCAGATAAGCTCGTTTCAGACACGTACATTTGTAAAAAATCGATTTTACTGCGCATGTTGACGTCACGTTTGTGAATGAGGTGGCAGATTTGAGTCCTGGAGAAGGTTTTGCGAACTAAATGAGCTGCGGGACTTTTGTAAACATGGCTGAAAAAGGTGGTCTGCGGTGCGACTGGACTTTGTGACAACACCTTTTCTACACCACTGAGTCAGACAGAAGAGGAAACTGTTGAGAATAGATTTCAATAAGACATATGGATTTGTAATAAACAAAACAATAAAGCTATATTGTTCCCTACTCCAAACCTTTTAGTTGTTGGAGTACCACTTACCATCATTAGTAATTACTGGGTGTTTCTGACGCGTGAGAAGTGCCTGGTCTATCCACTTCAACGTTTAATAGAAAATTCCTCTTCATGATTAATTAGAGCGAGCTTATAACATGCAATTATTGATTTGTTTTTATGCTTTGGCGCATTGTTTTGAAGCCATTTTGCCAGAAGATCAGATAATGACAAAAACAGCCTCGAAGGACACCTTGTTATTTGTTGTAGAAGAGGGAGGGGAGTGACTCTGCATCTCCTTTCATAAGGGGTTTAATGAATAGATGTACTCAACACTCAATGTGACATGTCGTGAATGACCAGCTATCTTGGGATGGAATCAGACATCACGCTTGTGTCCAGTTTTACACCAAGCAGTGCCGTTCAGGCCAGTGAACTGGTTCAAGTGGGTTTCGTCACAGTATCTTACACGACAACCGGTGGCAAATGAACTTCAGTTAAATAACATCTTGAGTGGATGACGTCAGCCAATTCATTCAGAACATTGGCTGGCTTTGCATTTTCAAACAATATCTTCAGCTAATATTGCATAATAACCGAGGCCACTAGCAGACTGTAAAAGGTGTAAGCTAAGCTGTGGTTTACCAGCTGGTTGTGGCTTGGCTGCTGAGTGTGGATCTGCTGTTAGTTGCTTTTTGGCTACGTCGGGTGTGTAGAAAATTCAAGTGCAAATGTAACAATTGATCAAGTGGCCTCCAACCAGGAAAGATTTATTATAAAGGTTCAAAATCTTACATAACTGCGACATATCATTAAGTAATTTGTGATAATACCTGTCAAAGAATTGTAGTGCAACAAAAAGTACTTTCAAAAAGTAACTTTCAAAAGGCAGCTTATGCACATCTCTACTACCTCACCCTCAGATACATACTTACAAATGCATTATACACAACACATAATTATTTATATGTAAAATGTGATGCTTTATTAAAGGTTACTGAAGTTAGCAATGTTCTTGTACAATAAATAATAATAATTACCTAATAAAGTTTTCTGGGACAATATAGTTTAAATTCATTTTAACAATATAAATATAAGCCTGGACTATGGACATCTGTGCACAGTGGACAACTTCCACGGGCCCCGTGTCCTCAAAAAGGGTTCATTCTGTGTGGCAATTACATTATAGTGATATGATTCATTCAAATTTGCTAAATAATATGCAGGGTATGAATTTTGAGGTGGCGCTAACTTACGCCTGTGCCCATGGCTCAGTTTGGTCTGAAAAAACTGTCAAAATAAAGAAGTAAAATAACAAAATAAGAAAGTCGTTCTTTGATAAACACGATAAAGACTACAATCCCCACAATCCACCAGGCCGGTTACCGTTTTCGGTGCGTGAGCTCGTAAGTGAGCAGAAGACACCGCACTGTGCAATCGTGTCGCCGGCCACGACGTTGGTTAGAGGTAAGTTTCTATTACTCGTTTTGTGGCAATCCTCCTCTGGAATAGTGAATGGGAAGATATGCGAAAACAAAACGCGCTGTTTTAGTCTGACATTTGAACAAGGTAACATGAGTATTTCGATTGGCTGCTCCTGTCTGGTTTGGGGCTAACGATAACGTCGGGCACGCCTATGTATGGTAGCGGTTCCAGAGCTGTGCGCGCGGGCCCGGAGCAGGCATCAACACCCGGACGAGACGAGGTATTTTTAGAGACCGGTGAGAAGGCCAGCGCGGGCCAGCCAGTTAGCTAAGGCTTGGAAACATAATTTATCTGACGTCCAGTATTAGCTAGCCGGCAGTCATGCTAGGTGTATGAACTGTCTAGGCTAAGTTAACGTTCGCAAACAAGACCGCTCGCAAGCTAGCAGCGGCGAGTTAGCTTACGTTAAATAGCCATGTTTAAGCTTCTCTCCATTACTTTTGTATTCTAACCGGTGGAGCTTATTTTGCTCTTCCTCTAGCTATAACAACATTTACGCTAACCCGGGACTATATTTGTCCCGATATAGCCCTTATGTCGTCTCCTCTCGGCTCTCAGATTGTTCCAGTAACAACAGTGTGTCGTTATGTGGGAGCACATGACTTGTGCTGTCAGTGTCACCCAAGCAGAGAGATCAGTAACTGTGCGGGCCATTGTGTAGCGCTGTTAGTACGGTTCTGGATCCCAGCAACGTAAAGTTTGCTCGTGTTTGTTTGGGGTTTTTTTTCTATTGATGTTTATTTTTGTATTGGAAATTGTCATTTTTACCCCAAAATAAGTCAGCAAAGTAAGTTCTTTCTTAATTTGAGGTAAAGTTAGTGTTTAATTTGGTGTCTTCTAGCCTTGCATTTAGATCTTCATCTCAGTATTGCTTCATATGAATGCATAGATTATGTTGCCACAGTGAGATGGGCAGTATATTCGACGCACCTGGCAGGGTTGACATCTGCTGATTGAAGGCCACATGAAAAGATTCACATTACTGTCATACTCTTCACACCAACCGACCCAGTGGCCTTATTGAAATGAATCACTTTTCACCAGTGCACTGCTATTTTCACTCCGGCTCCCACTCTGCCTCCCTGACATGCTCGCCCTCTGTCTCTCTTCCCAGTGTGTGTTGCAGGGTGAGTCAGGATGGTGGACCTGCCTCCGTGGGAGCAGATAGGAACCAGCTTCGTGCAGCACTACTACCAGGTGTTTGACTCTGACAGAACACTGCTCGGATCCATATACGTGAGTGTGACAGAGCCGCGGGTTCGTTCGGTTACAGGATGCTTACCACAGGCCTGGGCTGCACCTGTGAATGGAATTTTATAATGAGTTTTTCACAAATCTAACAAGATCACTGGTGACCGAGCCCACTCAGATAGGATTGTGTTTGCTCTCGTTACATAAACAAAGCAGTTTCTTAGTCAGTAATAGACAGTGAATCTGTTTTCCCTCTGCATTCTTCATATACATGAAGCCTGGAATGTTGTCAGGCATGTGCTTTGCATGTGGGGCCGCACTCAGCAGGAAACTAAAGTATATGTGTTATTTTGCTGTTTTCTTTGACTATACAGTGTCAGATTGGCTCACAACACCTTTCTTCTGGCTGGTACATCACATATTCCTCATCTCCTACCTTGTAGGTTGATATGTTTTGATTGCTCAGAGATTATCGATCGATTGACTAGATTGATCGTGTCTTGCTCACTTGAAAATGTAATTTCAAAAAAATCTCAAACTTTTCCCGAATTGGACAAAATGGAAACTATTAAAAAAGGTTGACTCATTAGTTCATAATAAATGAGTTTATCATAATTTTCACAAAGTCAGCACAAAGCTGTTGAAAATGACTCTGGATTAGTGTCAGTCATTTCATTCATTTATTGATGGTACCCAAGTGAAACCCCTGCGGTTGAGAGTGAGGACACCTCACTCTTCCTCTTACTGTCAACACTGGTTGAAACTGAGTAAGATGACGACAGCTGGATCCAGAGTGAATGTCTGTCAAATATCCAACTCAAAAATAACTCCATGTTGGGTTTCACAGTCAATACTTTGATCTTGAAGAAACCGTGAATGTGTCATTCAGCTTTGGCTTTTGGTATTAGCAAGTCAAAGCAGCTTACGCACAATAGTTGTGGCATATCTTTGTGTATTTTGTTTGACTTGATTTGAATCTGACAATCTACAGCAAACCCTTAGCTTAAACATTCTCCCTTTCAAAACCCAAACTCAAAACTGTCTCTGACTCAGGATGGGGCTTGAAGGCAGTTTGATTCACTCGAGTTATGGGATTAGGCTTTTTTTTTAATGTACCTTTCATCTGTAACTAGCATCCTCTGCATTCATTCTGTTTCTCTTTCTCTCTGACTCCCAACAGATCGATGCATCATGCCTTACGTGGGAAGGACAACAGTTCCAGGGAAAAGGAGCAATTGTTGAAAAACTCACTGTGAGTTTATGTGACTTACAGCTTCATACTGAGGCGACAGGTGTAACAGGTGGACAGCCCAAATAAGAAACGCACATATACAAGAAACCAGGGTCGTCTGAGAAATGGAAGGAATCAGACAAATCATCTACGCACTGTAGTAACCAGTTTGCAATGAAAGTGTCTCAAGATGTAGTAGAGGTGGTGTCTAGTATACCTGTATTAATCTTGCCATTGTGTGTTTTTCCTTTGTGTGTGTTTGTGTGCCAGAGCCTCCCCTTCACAAAAATAGCACATCATATAACAGTGCAGGACCACCAGCCAACTCCAGACAGCTGCATCTTGAGTATGGTTGTAGGACAGCTAAAAGTAAGTAGCACTCGCTCCTTATTGTAGCGCCTCGTCCGTTTACTGCAAAATCATTACACGTGGAATCCTAAAGCAAAAGAGGTTTTCGTGTGTGTACCTCGCTTATCACTTCTGTTAGTGTACTATCATATAACTGCTGTTTATTTAAAGATAGAGTTTAGTCTTTAGTCAAACTATCAGTGTTCCTAAGAGTTTACATTGAAGTCCTGTAACATTATCTGATGGACTTTTTTAAAAAGTAGTTTTTCTCACTAAAAAAAACCCCAAAAAACCCTGGCATCTACATTACCCACAATGCAACGCTACCACCAACAGTTCATTCTGAGATTGGCATGTGTTGTGCCAGTAGCAGCCTCAGTCAGAGATGAGGTGCAGGCTCCAGGGGTCTGGAGGACTCGCTTCAGTTTTACTCCACACTTTTGAATTAATTGTTGCTTGTTGTCTTCAGCCTCAACATGAGCTGACTCAAGAGGCATCGCTCTTTTGCTGCTGGTTGACAGGTGCTGGAGTGTGCCAACACCTGTCAACCATTTAGACCCAAAGGTGTAAAATCAGTGGAATCCTCCATTCAGTGTCCAAACCACAGCTGCTTCGGCCGCCGTCTCCTGCGTGTGCTCAGGGTTTTCAGCGCCTGTCCTTACTTGAGCCTCTTTTTCTGCAGTCCCTCTTCATGGAAACCCACTAATGGGCAAATGAAGCGTACGAAGCTTTGGAGCTGTCTGTCTCTTTATGCTACAAAACATAAATAATAACTAAAACACAGTGACATCTGGTGGTTCGTAGGAGGCCTCCAAGCCTGGGGCCAAAGCACCACATTTCACAGATATTAATAGTTTTTGAGTGATACGAGTGCAATAAAACGTGTGTTACAAAACTTCTACTTTTCTTCAGAAGTGCTGCTTTAAATAAACGTCATTGTGCAATCTTTCACAGCACACAGAGGTCTCCTGTACGTTTTCGGTGTTGCTCAGTCTGAGTGCCACTGTGGACGCGGGTTTTTATACTGCTTGATGTTTATGTAACGGTGTAACGATGTGATCTGAGGCTGGTATTCTTCTGATTTTACATTTATCACGGCAATTCTTAAACCATGATGATGTCCAGGACTTTTTAATATATGCAATTACAGGATTCCTCTCTAATGTGTGGAAATGTTTACGGAGGAAAACTATAAAATGTTAAAGTGAATGAAGCACCGGGGCATGTGATGTTTCACACATCAGCAGCCGCACGAGCTTCTTCATTCAGCGCAAGCTCTGGCACAGCGCGTGAAAAAGTGATCTTCACAGTTGTAAAAGAAGCCTCGGAACTTCTGTCATCCGCCCATATGTGGGGAAACCCTGAGCTGGGTTGTCTGTTGTGTGTGTGTGTTTCTTAGACAAACATACACACAGTCTGTTGGTGGGTTATACTGAATGTGAGCAGAAGGCAAAGTTTCCTTCTTAGCCTCGTTTACAAGAAAACATGAAGCTCCTCTACTTAGTTAGCGCTGATTTTAGCTAGCTGCCAGCTTTGATGCGGCTGATATGGAAAGTCACCTTTTCTTGAACCGCTGCTGCTTCTCTTTATGTGTTCGCAGGCAGATGACGACCCCATCATGGGTTTCCATCAGAGTTTCATCCTGAAGAATATTAACGATGCATGGGTGTGCACCAATGACATGTTCAGGCTGGCCATTCACAACTTTGGCTAACCTCCTTCCCCATTCTGGTGGGCAGGGGCGGTCAAGGTGAAGGGCACTGTGGGATAAAGTATGGAGGGAGGGCAGGGAGGAGTCGAGGATGGAGAGAGAAGAGAGAACACTCACCCCTCCCTCCTGCTATCTCATTTACGCCTGTTTGACAAGCAAGCAAACACCGGATCTAGATGTCAATCACTGAACCTCATCCAGGTGGTTTTCAACCACCCCCAGCCAGTAGAACTGCAACATGTTTCTTTGCTGCGAGCCGGCCGACCAATCAGATGCCCCTGTCTGCCACTCCGCTGATCTGCATGACGCTGGGAGCCCCCACCCATTACAATATCTACACTGAAGCCACCAGAAAGACAAACCCATCGACCAATGCCATTAACTCATACTCCGCTCTGCTCTCCGACCTTCATGACTTAATTCTAACCCATTCTTCTTCACCGTTGACCCCACTGCTGTCAACTCAGTTCTGTTAGCACTGTTGTTGACTGGTTTGTAGATCCATGTTCAGGTTCAGAGTCAGGTTCTTCAGCTCCGACCTCTTGTGTTAAGTTGTAAGTTGTTTTTAGATGCCACTTGTGTGTTGCCTTAGTGTTTTTATTTCAGTTTTATCCTCCTTTATCATAATTGTTTACTTTGCCATGATTCGCTCTCTCATGCCAGATTTTGCTCTCGCAAACCAAAGAGTCATGGAGCACATAAAGTTTGACCCTGCTGTGTGATTGGCTCTGATCCTGCATATTCTCTCTCCCTCTCTCTCTCTGTGTCTCGCTCTTTCTGTCGCTCTCAATCTCTGTCTTTCTCACACACACATGTCTGGCAGTTACCATGGACTACAGCCACGATAGACAATAAAACCTGGACTTTTTTCTTAATGGTGTGGCCTTGTCTCTCCATATTAACCTCTATGACTGTTTTCCCAACCCACCACGTGTTACTCCACAGTAAGTCCTCGTATGTGTCTTTTCTTTCAGTGCATTTTGTGTCAATGTGTTCGTTTGGGTGACGGTGACAGAAGGTCACCTAGAGAAACTTTGTCAGCCATAGGTCTACAGGACATTGATCTACCGAATTCTGAATTCATGAAAGAACCAGTGTGTAGAATGTAATTGTATCTAGCAGGACGGTTTCATCCAACTACCCCAACACCCTCCCTGCCTTTCAAAGCATGTTGGAGAACCTTCCATGGCAGTGAAACTTGAGAAAAGCCTTCCCTAGAGCCAGCGCTTGGTTTGTCTGTTGAAGGCTACCACACAAAGATTGCTTGAAAGAGAACCTTAGTCTGTGCATGCGAATGGCTCACTGGGGTAATAAAATGCATACACACTGTTTTACATACAATGTTAGGTTCGGTTTCTGCCAATAGATGCTCTGAATCCTACAGACCGGAACTTGAAGTCAACTGCGTCCTGAGCAGATGTGACAGATCCACTTTTAATACAGTTTGTCAGTGTTACAAAATCCTGTATTCCCACCAGTCATGCACTAGTTGCAGCAATCTGGTTTGATGTCACCCTACAAAGATATGAGGCCAGTTACTTACGCACAGTGAGAGATTCTGAATTTGGGAGAAGGGGACCACTGGTATTGGCGAATACTGTGAGTTGAGGTATTGGGACAGAAAAAGTTAGATCGGAGTTCTCAGCCAGCCAAATGGTCTCCATAACTGTAACCAAATGATCTTTATGGCTGCGGCTGTTCATTCTCTCCAGTTGTTGCCACTGTATAGTATTGTTCTATTGCAGGCTTTCCTCTGTCCAAATGGAACATCAGTACTAAAAGAGACAAAGTAGTTTTGTAGTATTGTAGTGTTTGACAATCATTAAAAGGATTTGTGTGTTATATGATTCACCTCTTCACGGGACCAGTCAGTTCCTCTGAAGGTGCAGCAGCCCTAAGCTGGTGTAGTTTCACAATGACTCCTCCATGTTGGTGGCATCAGTCGATCATGTGCAGGGTGGAGAACACTTGACTGGTGCAGGTCTGTAAGCAGGAGCCGGTCACCTGATGTGCTCATGAGTCAGAAACTATAAATAGAATCTGGAATGTGCCCTGCGAGGAGATACTAGGTGTTTAAGAATAATTAAAGGGATTTACTGAAATAGTTAAAAAGCCAAATGTTTCTTTCACTGTACCTGCAAACATTTATGATGAGATGACTGATTTTGTTGAGGATCTTAATTTCTCAAACATTAAAAACAGTCGATATGCGATATACAGGAGCATGACCAAGGGCTGTAATCAGGTGCTCTTCACTGGGCGCAGACTTCAGAGGAGGGAAACTCACACTTTGGCTCCACGTGCATATCTCTTTTATTCAGATGATCGTTTCATAACTTCCTCCTTCTTCACTTTTAACTAATTGCCAATGATTCTACTCCAGGCTCTTTATTTTGTAGAAGGCCTGGGGACTGAAAAAGATATGTGTGAGCTAGCGTATGTGAATCTTTTTGGGTTTTTGTTTTTGTTTTTTTTTGCTACTCTTAACAGTTTCAAACTATTTTTTTTTTTCATATTTTCAGAAGCAGCTCTCCCATAGGGTAATTTGGTAAAACCCCAATGGCCAATAAGGGGGGGCAAAATACTCACCCATCAAGAAGAAACCCTTTCTATTCAGTTTAAATAAAGGTTCGTCCCTGATGAAACCAGTTAGAACTAATCAAATATTTAGGTCTTTGTAGGTTAGGTACCGGGGAAAGTAAAGCAAATATGTTAAATATCAAAACAAAAACTAGGAGAAAAGGAAGATACACACTTTCAGACATGAAATTAAAATGTTTAATGATTTTAACAATCTTTCTTTACTGTGAAGGATCGCATTATGCCCTGCAGTGTACATTATGTCTTGCTGTGGACCTTATTACCAGTTGAGATAGGAACCGATGACCTGACACAGAAAGGAGTCGGAGCCTACGCCGCGGACCTAACGGAAGTTTAGACGGTTGCTCTGGGTGAACGTAGGGAACATTGACAGCATCGCATCAAACAAGAAATCATTCTCTCCCCCTAAATTAACCCAGTCTCCCCCTTTCCCTCACATATGGCGTCCAATTCAAACATAGACATTGAGGGTGCGACCCAGCATCTCCGGGACATCCTCAAGCTCGACCGTCCCGGGAACGGCACCGGTAAGTTAGACCGGGAATGAAAAGCGGCTGCGCTAGTTTAGGCCGCAGAAGCTAATGGGACGCTAGCTAGCTAGCTAGCTAAATTGGGACCAAGCTAACATGAGTCGGTTTAGCGCGCTGCTGTACTGGAGAAAAGTTAGCTTAGTAGCAGTTTCACTACCTGTTAGCTAAGGGCGCCCTATTGGCAAAATTGGCTGCCAATGAATTTACACGTAAAACTATTTTCTCACTTATTTCTGCGCCTCAACGAGTGTGTTCAGGTTGGCCGTAGCGTTGAGTGCTAACTGCGCAGGAAAGACCTCTTGTATTTTGTCATCCAAGTGTTAGCAACGTTACGAGCTACAGTTAGCTCGTGTCTCGGTCTATTTTCTGGTGTAGTGGTGCTGGGTCTGTTGCTGCCAAGAGACGCTGAAGTAGAAAAAGTATTTTGTGGTTCGAAATGATTCCGGTAGCACCTGCTCATTTGTGGCGTGAAAGCAATGACTGTAAGTGTAACGTTATCCTTATGCAGCAGCGCTTAGCCAGATATATTTTACTGTTTACCAAGCATTAGCTTGAGCCCCCATAACTGCGTAGAAGGTCAGTGTTGTGAACTCATTCTCCTACACCCATTTCAGGTTTGTTTGTTGAAAGGTAAACCTGGTACTACTTGTTTACGAACTCGCACCTGTTAAAATGATGATTAATAATGACGAAGTCGCGACTACCTGGAAGAGAAGGATGGAAGAAAACACAGGTGTGCTTAAGTGAGGGATCAATCCTGCACCTGTAATCGCAGTTGTCAGATTGCTTTGCGTTTTCCAGACAGATAATTGCTCAAAATCCGCCCAACTTGACAAAAAAACAGCAACATTATTAGCCACTATAAGCACTTCGCACAAACAATACCAACATCACTGGGTTTAATCGGCTTTTTTAGTAAATAGACATCTGAATAACAAAAATTACTACCTAAAAAAACCAAAACTTTACCCTGATAAACTGCAGTATGGCAGTATGCCAGTTTGTAGTCCGACGCCCCACCAACACACAAACACAAGCACGATGAGGGAGACAGAAAGGAGAAAAAGAAGTGCTCTCTGTAGATGAACAGTTAGACTACATGCAGAGATGTTTCGTGTTGGCTTGTTTGTAACAATTCTTTTATAGCTTCACGTTCTTATTGCGCTTACAAAATCGTAGCAGTCATAGTTGTCGTCAACTCAAGTAATGTCCTCTCTGCTGGCCATTTCTTGTGTGTGTGTGTGTGAGTGTGAGGAGCTGCGAAAGAGGGAGTGGGAGCAGAGGACAGACAGGCCTCCTTGCCAAAGCCATCGACCACTATCTGAGACAAGTTCCACCGATTCCGATGCGGAACGTCTAGTCGGTGCTGATCAATCAGCCAAACTGCCAAAGTGATGAATCAGTTCACCTCTTGGTCCCACCCCGTCCATCTGAATACTTTTTAAATGAATTAATGTGGTGCGTCAAGGAGTTGTCGAGAACTAAGGCCCTTTACGCTTCTTGTTCACTGCTGCTGTAATTCTTCATTACCCTTCTGCATAAAACGTACAACATAACATAGGGCAGCAAAGTTGCTTTGACTCTATGTAAATGTAAGGTAAACTCTGATTGCTGATCACACTGGTAAGAACTTGAAGTGGCAATGAGGTTGATATCCCTATGCAGTAAAAAGCTCCAGAACAAACATTATCTCTTTGAAGCTTTGAAGTTGCCTGCTGATGCTGAATTAATATTTTTGTTCTATGTATCTCAACTTCTGCATACAATGTCCCTTCGCAGACACACAAACAAGTGATGGTCAGAGAATGCCATCTTTTAATGGAGAGCTGAACGGGTTACTGGGAGCAGCAGGCATTCTAGGAAACGCTGATCGGTCGACCATGTCGGATTCTACCGCACCGATCTCCACAGACATCAGCAGTGTGCAGGAGGCTCAGATAATGTGAGTACCATCTTAGAATCAGTCACTTGCATGACGTTTTATTAGCAACTTGATTTAAAGAAAGTAAACCAATATTACACCTGAATGCACAATTTCAGCTGCCTTTCTGGTGACGATGGATCAACCTGCATCCCCATCACCTCCAACAATGTGGAGATTGTGGCAAGTCAAGATTCAAGCATCAACAGCAAAGCTCGTGGCAGCAACAAGGTAAGATGCCAAATCAAGACAGCCTGACATACAAATCCTTATGAGTCATAGAGACTGAAATGTAGAAACCTACAACAACAACATTATTTTCACTGACGTAGAAGTAAAAGAAGTAGAAGTTTAAAAGATTCAGTATGAACAGTTCCACCCTGACTCTTGAAGATCACAGCATCATGGTAGGAAAAAAAAATCATCCTAAACTTTATTCATGGAGTATTAATTAATATTAAGTGGTGACTTTGTTTTTCATTCAGGTGAAGATTCAACCTGTTGCCAAGTATGACTGGGAACACAAGTATTACTATGGCAGACTGATCGCCGTGTCCAACTTGTTCCTGGCCTATGCCATCAGAGGTGAGATTCCTGGTGTTTTTTCTGCCATCAGATGACACAACGGATGAAGTGAAGGGGAATTAGTTTTTGTGTTGCTCACAGGATTGGAAGCCGCAAATACTAGAGAAACATGTCTTTCTGGTTTTGCTGTTAATTACAGTCGACACACAGCTTTTATCTAACTATTTCCTCGGCAGACGTTAGTTTTAATGAAGGCTGGGAAAGCCTAGTTTACATCGAAAATCTTATTATATTTCTCTGCTCAAATAGATATTTTGCTATAACATGATTAGATGTCGGTAGCTGCTTAGATCAGGCGGGTGCTGTTTGCTGTATGTTTTCTAAATAAACCTCTCCCTCAGGAGCCAACAACCATGCAATGATTCGTGTCCTGAGTGTGGGTTTTGCCGAGCGCTCCCTGCTGAAGGGCTTCACCGGAGCCGTCACAGATCTGGCTTTTGCCCACCTCGACTCCTCCCTGTTGGGTTGTGTAGATGAAGCAGGTAACCTGATGGTCTGGCAGCTCACCTGCACCGGAAGCAAGCTACTGTATCCTGACATGTGGACGAAACCCAAAAGGATTATGTTGGAAGATGTGCAGCTCTATTTGTGTGTGTGTGTGCATATGTGTGTATATTGTTACTGCTTGTCTTTGCACTGTTTGTTTCCTTTTATTTCTGCGTATATCTGTAAGTGTAAATAATGGCCAGAGCAGCCCAGACTGCCTCAGGATTTAAAACAAACCCGTGTGACATTCCAGCCTGGTAGGGCACAGTAACCGCTGAAACAACATCACTTCTCCCATTTTCCCTTAACCACTTTTCCCTGCAGTGATCAAATAGTGGTTCACATCAGACGACCAGAGGACACCCCACTGAACTCCCACCGTCGCCTCATCTGGTGTCCATTCATCCAGGATGACAATGAGGAGAACCAGGATGACACCAGCCAGACCTTAGCCCTTCTGCACGAAGACAGGGTATCAGTGTTAAACATGAGTTTGCACATGCAAGAATATACATGCATAAATAATGTCCACACAGGTCATCCGTCCATGTAGTGGTTTTTTTTTGGAGGACAGAGCTTCTTTCGAGGAAAAATGAATGACTTCTGATGAGTGGCTAGTTGAAAATATTTTACCTTTTGCGAGAGGTGCTGGTGTTTTCACGATCACTCCCTTTCTGTCTGTGTCCGTCTGTCTATCTACAGGGAAGGATCCCATGATAACAGATTAAAAGTGATCAATAGACACACCGTAGTATTAGATCAATACATGCTTTATTTTGGTGTCAGAGTCATGCCAGGAGAAAGAAAAGTGGGAAGTTGACATCCCTCATTTTATCCTGCTAGGCAGAGGTGTGGGACCTGGAGGTCTTGAGAGCCAACAACAGCAGTTGGCCCATCGATGCCGCAGATGTAAAAGAAGGCCTCATCACAGTCAAGGGACACACCCAGGTAGGAGAACAGTGGTTTGAACATGGTTAGCCACTGAAGTATTTAATGATTTTCTGCCACTGAAAAAGTGAAAACACATTGATTACTAAAAATGTCAGACGTCTCACCTTGGCTAGAAAGATTTCATTAAAACGAATAAACCCACAGCAGCAGGGAGTGGTGCGCTGTGTGGTTTTGGGTTTGTTACGCAGATTCCTTACAGTACTGATTATATTGTTGTTTCATGTTGGCCTCCAGCGAGTCAGTGAAGGGGCCCTGTCTCCAGACGGAACCGTGTTAGCAACAGCCAGCCATGACGGATACATCAAGTTCTGGCAGATTTACATAGAGGGGGGGCAGGACAAGCCAAGGTACGTAAGGAGGGTTTGAAATTTTGATTAAAAATAGCCGACGTATCTAAAAAATAAAACCCGATCCAGGCTTTAGTGCGCTGCGGTTTACTTCTGATCTCTTCTTCACTTTTCACTTTTTATCTCTGCGTCGTCCAGATGTCTTCATGAGTTGCGGCCTCACGGCGGACGCCCCCTTTCCTGCCTTATTTTCTGTGACAACCACAAGAGGCAGGACCCAGAGTTAGTATACGCTGGTGGAACTTCCAGTGAAAATTGGGACATGCGTATATTCGTCTGAGGCTGTTGCTGTTTGAGTCTCTCCTCACCTTTGTCACCTCTGCTCCTTCTGCTTTTTGCTCTTTGTAGGGTTCCTTTCTGGCGCTTCCTGATCACTGGAGCAGATCAGAACCAGGAGTTGAAAATCTGGTGCACTGTCTCATGGACCTGTTTACAGACAATCAGGTTACTGCTCTTTGATGCCTTTTGTCCAGTTAAACAGTGCACGCACTTAGTACTATCAAATGCTGCTTTAGACGCTAATGGTCTTTTTCTCTCTTAGGTTTTCCCCAGATCTCTTCAACTCAGTTCTGCCGAGTCTGAAGGCCAGCTTGGATCTGTCTGCTGAGTACCTCATCCTCACTGACGTCCAGAGGAAGGTCAGCACAATGTTGTGATTTCAGCACGTATATGAAGTTATTACATATATGTGCTACATGCGCAGTACACACTATGAAAACTATGATCTGTGCGATTGAATGAGAGTACTATGGTGCTATAGTATGACGTTGCAGTGTGTGTGAGGTAAATCAATGATGTGTTGCTATTCCATGTTGTGGTTGTAGTCTTGTAGTAATCATGCAGTTAGAAACCCTGTCCTGATGTGGGGCCTCTAATTCATCAAAGTCTTCTATATAATAATTTCTAATTTCAGTTTCTATACCCCATAATTCAGTAAAGCCACTCACATTTCCACAGCCATCTTGCTGTGTCATGAGACTTCGGAGCGAGACGTCTGTTCTCTCCGTTCGCATGTTGCTAATTTACATATTACTGGTGCAGTGCTTACTCAAACCGTGCCTGTCCAGAATCTGCTCACAGCTTTTCAGTTGATCAGTTAGGAGCCATTAAATAAACGTAGAGATTTGAACTGTTCATATGAAGTGTGATAAGTGGATATTTGGTATAGGATGAGCTTAGTGTGTGCCCTGTATGCCGTGTACGTGTCCCTTGCCGCTCACTTGTCTGTTTATGTGAACTGTCCTACTTAGGGGTTGGTTTGTTTTTAAAAACTCAACATATTTTACTCCAGCTGAGGGTTGATGTGTTGGACTTGGAATCTGAATTATACCATTTTCCTCGCTACCCATATTACCACTTCCTCCTGCACGCAGCTTCATACCTTGCTCATGTCATTCTTTGGCAGGTTCTCTATGTGATGGAGCTGCGGCAGGACCTGGAGAAGGGCAAGGCCACTTTCACAGCAGTGTCAGAGTTCCTGCTGACCCACCCCGTGCTCAGCTTTGGCGTCAGAGATGTCGCCCACAGCCGATTGCGACATACCGAGGTCCTTCCTGCAGAGGAGGAAAGTGAAAGCCTGACAACAGGTGCGTATATGCACACATGCACTTACTTCGGTCAGCTTTGCAGACATCACATAGACTTGCATGCATTTCCTGGAGACTTGCTTAACCCTAACCCGACATAAAAAATTTGCGTTCTGCAAAAAAACACTTTTGTGGTGGGAACAGGAGGGGGTATTATGACCAGAGTTCACAGTTGTTGACTCTAATCTTGGGTGTTCACCTTGAAGCTGGGCTGATTGTAGAGATCTTCTGTGCTGTTGAAAATGTGTGTGAGGTGTCCACGTTCAAGACATTGTACCTTATTTGCAACAACATCCATATGTGAAACACTGCACCGAAGCAAGGTGGCTGATTGTTGTTCTAGCGACGTCACTTCTGTGTGACATAAAACAACAAAAAGATGAAAGACAGTTCCTTGCTTTTCCTGTGTGGATGGTGAAGATACTCCTTTGCTCTGAAAGTGTCTAATACACGACATGTTCCTCGTGGTTTACGTATTCCAAATGCTACCATACACACAGTTTCATGCTTTCATGTGGGGACTTTTTGGAACACTCCTCAGTAAAGACATTGCATTGAATATGTAGCAGCGCTGTTGCTAATCAACACGGCGTGACTTTTGTGCGCGTTTGTTTTATTCCAGAAGGCAGTCAGGGACCCACAGAGTCCAAGTCTGGGATCCAAATTAAACTCTACTGTGTTCACACCAAGTAAGTTTTGCTTTTCATTGATAATAGCAAAGTGAATCATGATGCGGCAGGTCTCATACTGGTTGCAGTTACGTAATTGTAGAGTTCGGGGATGCGCATGCATGTCTGTGCAGTTCAGAAGAAGAAGATGTAACAGATGTAAGTCTTAATAATTAGGATTCATGTGTATGTTTGTCTGTGTGTTTTTAGGAGTCTGCAGGACGTCCAGATCTGGTTTCAGCCGAACTTGGGTTCCAGCTCTGCAGTCTTCCTGCCCCACTCTGATTCTCAGGATGGTTTTGGTGAGTTCCAGCCCCAAGAATTCAAAATAAAGCAGACGTGAAGAACATACGGTGCCCTCTCGTTGTCTGCATTTGTTGACATCCATCAACTTTGCCATGTCAACTTCATTAGATGTTTGATTAGTTAAAATACATTCTTATCATTACTGACTTCAACAGTTAAGAGTATAAACGGTTGTTCTATTCCAGAAACACTGCTCAGCCTTTCTCTTCACCTCCTGCTCCCTCTCTGGTCTTTCTCTGTCATTTCATTGTGTCCTCTACATACCAGGCCACCGCGAGATTAGAGGAAATCCTGGAAGCGATTTGTTTCTGCTTTCTTTGATGACAAATGTTGCTACACAAATAAAGCTCTCCTTATATTTTGTGTGTGCAGCAGGGTTTTCAGATCACCTCACTGACCAGAGCTCTGACAAGGAATCAGGAAGTGGCTCCCAGACCGACCTAAGGAAGATCCCATCGCTTCCTGCTCCCAGCGACTTCCTGTCAAACTCGGGTACCAGCAGCGGGACGATGTTCAAGCTGATGACTCCCGACGCCTTTATGACACCGAGCACTTCGGTAGGAGCACTCACAAGCCTCCTTTATTGCTGCTCTTTGATTTTAATTAACAAGTGGTATAAGCTGTCTGGTTAATATCTCACTCCCATAATTCTCATGATATCACTCCGCAGCACCAGGGGTTTAACCACTTATCAGCATTCAGCAGACTGGAGCCCATAAACCTGCTAATACGCAGTCAATACAGACCGGGGATCTGCTTTTTCTTTGGCTGTTTGACTTTGCATGAAGGCCAAACTCAGACAGAGAGTTTCTCAGTTTCATCTGTGTGTGACGATTTTTGTCAGTAACGTTTATGCCATGAGAATTTGGTTGTGAGGTGATCCATACTGGAGTCGGCCTTTATTTATTTACATTGTTATCCTTCAGGTACCGGCATCTCCTGGCAGCAGCGCCAGCAGTTTGACCATTGTGACAGCTATCAGCAGCAACTCTGACTCAACTAACAGGTGAGCTTTCTGTAGCTTAGAGGGGAGGGCGTTGCAGTAAAGTGTAGGGAGCTGACCATAGTTGTTAAAGTCCTTCGATTCTGATTGGCTCCAGTTATGTAATCAGAATTCAGTACAGTGTTTTGTCTTTCACTCTGTTTATGTCAATCTCACCACTAGTATGTTTGACTTGATTGACTATTGCCACATATGAGCTTTTGTCCTCCTACCTAAAAGTCACCACATCATGTCCTGCTTCTCCTGTCACACATGCTGACCATGTGTCCCTGATTATGTCTGTGTCAACACCTGCAGAGCTATAGATGATGTCAGCCAGAGTCCTAACAGAGCAGAGAACAACAGTAGCAGTAGCCTGGCTCTCTCCACCTCCGCCACCAGTCCAAGAGCTGCTTCTGCTGTGCTGCTGCCTGGACTGGAGAACCTACAGGTGGGATCTTTGCACACTGCTGCTTCTACAAGTCTTACTTAATTATTCTGAATTGTCTTTTGTGTTTCATTTTGCTGCTGATCTCAATCCCTAGGCTTTAACGTCTCCTAGTGGCCCTCTTGCGCTGGACAACCCTCAGGTTCTGGATTCTCCCCTCCTGCCACCTCTGGCTTCTCCAACCAGAGCTCGCTCGCCAGACGTCATCTCTTCAGCCTCCACAGCCATGTCCCAGGACATGCCAGAGATTGCGTCCCAGACCCTGCAGGTTCAGCGTGGACTAGTGTCCAGTTTGGAGCCCTTACCTCTCTCTGCACTCCAAACAGATAGCATGGCCTCTGCCGCGTCCGCGCTGCACCTACTCACCTCACCACGCACAGCCAACAACAACAGGTACACTGATTACAAGCAGTGAGGGTGTGACTTTAAGAGACATGAATGCTAACTTAGCGTTCAGAGTGAACGTATACAACTCTGACACGGTCACTTTGGTATAAGAACTCAAAAGTGATTGAAAAATCTTCATCTGTGATTGTTTTTGTTTGTGCCTCAGCCTGTTGCCCCTCGAACTCGGAGGTGCAGACTTGCCAGTGGGTGGGGCCGCTGAGTCAGAACCCAGACTCAGCCACACCCCGTCACTCCTTGAGAACGCCTTATCACAGGAGAACCCTGGTGTTGGAGGAGGGTCCTCAGATGGTGGTGTGAGCCATACACCATGGCCGGCTGCACCTGACATCACGAGAGAAACCAGGAACAGTCTCAGGGACAATGGGCTTGCAGACTGGTGAGAATCGGCCCACACGCAGATACAGTCATATGAAAGATGCTGCAAAGTTGTCAAATGTTTACTGTGTTACTGTGTTGTAGTTCAAGAGAGGAGCCGAAGGACCGCCACCTGAGCTCTCCGTACCACAGACGCTCCTATCACCTCACGCAGAACGACAGTCAAGACGCTGGCGGAGAGCAGAGGTAACACAGACGAACCCATCATTCAGTTGTTTCATTTAGTGTCATCTCAGATAAATGTTACCACACATTTTACACTTGATTTAAGGCACAGTTATGTTTGGACTTTGTAATGACACAGCTAGTTATCTTGGAAAAAGTAACAATGGCTCACGGTCTGCAGTTGTCTGGTGTCTGTATGTAAGTACATGTTTCTGTGTTTGACCCAGTGATCCCGATGATGAGGTGGCCAGCCTGGCATCATCGTCAGGGAACTGTGGCGCTCGTTCTTCCCACAGACTACCCGTCAAGGACTGGAAGACCTCACCACGAGGTTCGCCAAAACTGAAGAGGAAGACAAAGAAAGATGACGGGTATGTCGCTCTTTGGAATGAGAGTTGGAGGTACTCGAGTGTGTGATGTGTAGTGGAAAAGGTTCAGCAGCATAATTGAAATAATGAAAATCATAACCTTAAAGTACTTCACTTAGTTTATTTTCCAGTGTGGACAATCAAATCTGGATTAAATAGTTTTTATACTACAGTGATGGATGATGCTGTCAGTGTGTGCGTGGGGAGATTGTCACTTTTGGTTATACTGTAGGTTATTAATTTACACAGAAATGATCAGTCAAACTCAAATTGTTGAAGTCGCTGGTTCAAGTGTTATTGTTTAAGGCGTTTGCACTTCCTTTCTCCTCAGTGAATCGTCTCAGTCCAGGCAGGCGGACGCTGGTCAGGTAAGGTCACCAAACAAACCAAGCATACTGTTTGGCTTCTTTTATGTGCGAATGGAATGAAAGTTACATTTTTAAATTAAACATTGCGGCGAAGTTAAACCATTTATTGATTTTTTTTATTTTTTTTTTTTATTTTTTTTGGCCACTGGGGGACAGAAGAATGTCAAAGCAAGTTTTGTTGATACTTAGCCACAAGCTTATAAAAGCTGTTATTTCCAGTCTGTTAGTAAATTATTGATTCTGCTGTTTGTTTGTCTCATTTTGCAATTCTTCTCCCCATCCCTCTGTAGATGAGTGCTGAAGTGCAGGACGAGCTGTTGATGCTCCTGCGTAGCCAGCAGAGGGAGCTGACTGAACTGCGTGGACAGATTGAAGCCATGCAGAGCTCCATCATGGCCCAGGTAGAGCACGTCCTGACCAACCACCAGGAACAAGAACGTATCCTTCGGCTGTGTTACTCGCTGAACTTCTTTTGTCAGCTGGTTCATTTTACTTTCTAAAAAAGCCTTAAGCAGGTTAAGTTAACTGGAACCCCTGAAACTACTGTGCATCATCTCCACTTGGAGTGTGAGCGCAGGAGATCAGCTACCCTACAAAGTTGTTACACCAGCACGCATGCGGGTGCTCCCACGACATCATATGCTTGCGAGCCTTGACGTTTCGTGATCGCAGAGCGCAGACTGGAGCGAGTCCTGGCAGAGAGTCAGAATCATCAGCAGCAGCTCCAGGAGCAGCTCAGCCAGCAGCTCAGCCACGCCCTCAGCTCGGTGCTAACAAACCGGATGGACAAAGTGCTGCGAGAGGAAATGAAGAAAACAGTCCCACAAAGTGAGGAAGCACACACGCTGCAACGCACATCCATACATCACCACGGCGCAGAGCTTGAGTCTACTGACATTAAGTGGACTGTTTATAACAGCAGTCCTCCACACTGGCTGCCAGATGATGGTGGTGTTGCACCATTTCGTTGTTTGCCCGCTGTGCACGAGGAGGATTTTCAGCACAAGCCCAAACAGTCTTGTCAGTCTGCGTATAACGTACCCAGCTGTCACCTGCCTCCCCGCTCCTGTCCTTGGCTTCTCTGCTCTAGTGTTTCCGACATTCACTTGCAAATGTTTCCGCAGACCTCAGTCTACAGATCTTCTTTTATTAGTAGGTCGTGTCTGAGGCGTATACTGAGGGACTCTTGAACATGTCCCGTATTACTTTACATTCCCTCAGCTCATTTTCTTTAGTTCCATAGGTTTCAGTCTAAGCAGAACGGACTTCTTGGAAAAGCGCTCTGTAAAGGAAACTGTTACACGTGGGTCAGTCTTGTCATGTCCAATTTTGTATTCACTACATAAGGTCAATACTGGTGCTCACAGCAGTCTGACTGATGGGCTCAATACCCCCCTGATCTAAATCATCTGTATTTGCCAGGCCCTTGATAGTTGAAGTTAATCTCTTGCCTGTGCAAACTTTTGTATCGGAGCCTTGGAAAAAAAAAAAATAGACCAACTGCACACTGGGCTGAACATCAATAAATTACAGAGTTATCTTAATGCTTGAGATCATCCGAGGCATAAGATGAATTAGATATAATGAAGGCAGCAGAGGTGTGTTGGACTGCGACACTAAGATGAAGTCCTTGGAGAGATGTTATCTTGCCTCGCCTCTCCTGCCCTCTAATTTGAGGATGAGATGTTCCTGTCTTTTTTTTTTTTTTTTTTTTTTCCCGCGGCCTTGATCTCTCGCCTAATTATAGGGGAGTTCTTGCTAATCTGTCTTGCCAATTCTTTTCCCCTCTCCAGCAATTTCTAAGAGTCTGGAGCCGGTCACCGGTCAGCTGAACAATACGATTGCTGCTAAGCTGACCGCCGTGGAGGTCACCCTGAAGGACAACGTCAGCAAGGTGGCCAAATCGAAGGTAAGCAGCTTCTTCGTCAGCATCACCGCCTACTCTCCCCGGTCCTGTTCACCGAGCCCACTTCCTGTTTACAGAATACAACAGACGCCATCGGCCGTGCAGCAGCCGAAGCGATGCAGGGGCCCATCCAGGCCGCCTATAAAGACGCCTTCCAGAGCACCGTGCTGCCCGTTTTTGAAAGAGGCTGCCAGTCCATGTTTCAGCAGATCAACGACAGCTTCAAGCAAGGCACACAAGAGTGTAAGGCAAAATATCAATATTAATATCAAAAGATCGTAGCTAGTAGCCAGAGATGACCTGCGTGACCTGCAACACAAGGTCAAATTGGTTATTAGTAATGCACGTTGTGGAAATAGACTTGACATCCGTCGAACTGTCCCTTGAATGTGTCGTGGCAGCTCCCAATAACAGGTGTCCTTCTTGAGACACTTTGGATTGGTACTTTCTTCATGTTGGTTGTTTCTGATATCGAGTTCTGAAATCCAAGCCTGTTTATCCTGAAGTCTAATTAAACAACCATCTCCTTCAAAAAGCTCAGGGACAGCTTTTGTAATGATGCCTTTTCAGACGGAGCCAGGCCACTGATGTGTTGATAAGCAGTCTATTTATTCTGAGATTGTGCTCATGCCCCCCCCCCCCTATGGAAGCCGGCAGCTAGATGTTTTTTAAATTTACCAAGGCTGTCACCGTGCGCTCGGAGGGGAGACGCACGCTGTTAGCCCGCGGTAAATAGAGAGGCCACAATAACCCTCTGAGCGTGTGCGCTCTTGTGAGTTTGTTCCAATTTAAATGTAATCCCTGATCAAATTCAGGGTTTAGTGTTTTGTGTGTAAATATTGACTGTAACGTTGTGAATACTGCATCAACATCTGCATTGCCATCAAGTTACTGTGGAAGCTTTCAGCTGTGGTCTTTCTACCCACATCTTCTCTTTCCTGGGAGAACGCAGTCTCTCTCTCTCTCTCTCTCTCTCTCTCTCTCTCTCTCTCTCTCTCGCTCTCTCTCTCTCTCGCTCTGTTTTTCTCCTTTTCTCCTTTTGTCTCTCTCTCTCTCGCGCCCTTCTTCCCCCCTTCTTCCCTTTCTTTTCTCATTTGATTCTAATGTGTTATATTCATGGATGTAAGTTGTTCTAAAGCTATCCATTGAGCAGGAAACGTTGAATGCACAAAGCTCCATGTTTGTGGGACAAACTAATGTCTCTCTATAAACAGAGCACGGCGGACTGCTCTGTTGGAAACCTTTACATTTTGTTTTATTACAAAAAAGTTGAAGCTTATATTTCTGGTGTTTGCTTTGAATGAAAAGGAGAAATTATTGAAGCAGCCCTGATGTACATTGAGCTCATTGAGTTAGCTATGGCTAACCTTTTGGCTACGAGCTGCCTGTTTACGTTTTGTATATGGGCGTCCAACTGGAGCTGCTTCTGGCATTCAGACAAATGTAACTCCAATAACACTGACCTTTTCAAAATGATCCTGAGAAAACATTTGGATGTTTAATGTCCCAGATTTCAACCCCGCTTTTGTCTCTCGGACCAGCCGCGTGCACTGTTTTTTTTTTTTTGTTTTTTTTTTAGTGTTCGAGGTGGAGGACCAATTTTCTGTTGACTTTCATCCTCGCAGACATCCAGCAGCTCGAGAGCCATTTGAAGAGCAGAAGGCAGAGAGAGCAGGAGACACGGGACCCCATGATTGGCCAGCTCCAGCAGATGATCGACAGCTTCCAAAGCTCCACCGATCAGCTGGCCAATAACATCACAGCTAATGTCCGGGCAGAGGTCCAGCACCAGATCCAGATGATGGTGGGAAAGTATGTATCCTAGCTATCCCTCATCGATCGCTCTGTTAGCTGCTTGTAATTGGAAAGCTGTTACTGAAAGAACTGAATCTCCCTGAACCGTTTACACCATTTATTTCCTCTCTGTTTATCTGTCATTGAACTATATTAACATATCATACTCAAACGCTTATTAGACAGGGCGTGACTCAATGCGCTCTGTTAGTTTAACGCTAAAAAATCCAAACACACACTCTGCCCACTCAGTGTCCTGCTTTGGTGATTGATCTGATCGCATTGATCGACATTCAGGATCGTCTCGACAAGCGGATATTTTATCAGATATGCATATCAGCAGGTGTCTGTGCCAGCAGCCCCGGTCTGATTCGTTGCCTATTGAGCAGGTGCATAATGGATTGGAGGGTAGAAACAAGCAAAGCTTAATCCTGGGGCTAATGTAAGAACATAAATTCGATCCAGTCTCTTGTTCCCTCTGCAATTAATTTCGTGGCCTCTAGAGTTTATAGATTTGTCAGGAGCGGAGCAGAGAGCAAGTAGTTCGCTAACTGAAACTTTGAAATCCTGAAAAGGAAATGACAAAGCCACGCTGCAGAGACAGATTTTATATTTTACTCTGAGATTCAGAATAATGGCTTGTCTGTTACGTAAATCAAATAAAACTAACAGAGACGAGACTCCACTCTGACTGAATGAGGGAATTCCTCCTGTTGCGTTCTGAGGCTTTGTGTCTTGAGTTGAGTCATTCGGAGAATCAAACCCTCTCTCCGTCCTCGCGTTTCTTCCTCTGTCCTCCCCAGCTTGCAGGAGTCTATTCTTAGCCACGTGCAGCGAATCGTCAAAGGGGAGGTGAGCCTCGCAATGAAGGAGCAGCAGGCAGTGGTCACCTCCAGCATCATGCAGGCGATGAGGTCAGCGGCCGGCACGCCCGTTCCCACAGCACACCTGGACTACCAGACGCAGCAGGCCAACATCCTGCAGCTCCTCCAGCAGGGTCAGCTCAACCAGGCTTTTCAGCAGGTAACACACACACACACACACACACACAGACATAAGCAGGTGCAGCATTGCACATATTGCAGCCTCTGCAACTGAACTGTTAATGAATGCAAACACCCTCACAGATCTTGTGATCATGCACTGATACACACACACACACACAAGAGCCCAGCAGGACTGCAGGGCCCAGAAAGCAAATATACTGCAACTACTGCACACAGTCCTACTTGCTGACACCACTCGTGCTTCAGCTGTGCTGCACTCATTATGCCTTTTCTTCTAAGTGGTTTAGTACCTGAACCACTTCCAACTGTTTTCCCCTATTATTTACATCCTGCTGTCTTCAGTCTCAACGGTTTGTTATAATCCATATTTATGCGTGTTGAGTTCACTCTGTAACCCATGATTGATTTTTGATTGACACTTGAAAAACAGGAGAATACCCCTGTACTTTTATTATAATCTCTCACTTTCTTCCCATTAGATTGTTGTAGCCTCTTCTTTTCATAGTGAATAAGTGTGTTACATGTCTTAAAGACATTTCTCTGGCTAGTAACACAACTGTTACAGAGGAAGTAGTTTGTAGTCAAACCCTCCGTTGCTCTAATGTTAGTGGAATAAGGCTTTTCTTTAGGAGACCCACTCTCACTGATTTCTTGTGGGAAAAGAATTATTTGACTTGAGTTTCATCTGAATGAAAGCCCCCCTCTCTCCTCCCCCACAGGCTCTGTCCGCAACAGATCTGAACTTGGTCTTGTACGTGTGCGAGACCATCGACTCTCAGCAGGTGTTCGGACAGCACCCCTGCCCTCTCAGCCAGCCCGTGCTGCTGTCGCTCATCCAGCAGCTCTCCTCCAACCTCACCACCCGCTCGGAGCTCAAAATCAGGTGAGGGAAAACAACCTCATCGAAAAGTCCACCCTTGTTTCAGCTTGCAGCGTTCGCTCTACTCACCGCTGCTGCAGAATTATGCGCGCCGCTGCTAAAATACCACAGGGCTGTTATTTTCATTAGCTCAGTCAGACGTACGGTACAGGTTACAGCGTGCTGCTCAAGACAAACCAACGTCTCATCTGTTGTTTCCAAACTGCAGGAAAAGTAAAGCAGACTTCAGAGAACAGAACAGAACGGGCTAACAGTGCGCTCTCACTGCTAGCTAAATTCATAGGAAGCAACAGTGGTTACTTTACTTAACTGCACATCGATGTTTCCTACGTGTGCTGTGTTAAGAACTTAACCT
This sequence comes from Datnioides undecimradiatus, assembly GCA_008933995.1. Lineage (NCBI taxonomy): Eukaryota > Metazoa > Chordata > Actinopteri > Lobotiformes > Datnioididae > Datnioides > Datnioides undecimradiatus. The sequence continues at coordinate 390,402 of WARS01000054.1, read as the reverse complement.
AAACCTGGAAGCCAAATGACCGTTAAATCAATGAGAGACTGTCTAAAAGTCTTTTCCCACATCTAATGGTTTGTACTAGGTCTTTAATCTTTATGTGTGTTGTTTATTTGTTACCTGGTCTCACTTTTCAAACGGTTGGCCCATAGATACGCTCATAACTGTCTAAAAAGATATGAAATTGCATATTTTTATTGAAAAGTGTAGAATTTTATAGCTGCTGCTCCAGCCTCTCAGGCACATTCTGTCGTCCACATAACGACAAATAGATGTTAACAAATGCAGAGATTAATGTTGACCCAGAAACATGTTTTTAAGATAAGCTCAGTATTTACACAACAACTACAGTAATGTTTGACACATGAGATCCTTTACTCACTCTCCGCGGTTGTAAAAGACACAAATATTGATCATTCATCATCTGTATACTTTCCACATTACTTGCGGGATATCATCTCACACCACTGTAGTTTGATGTAAGACCTGTCTCCCAATGCAGCGGGCATAATTTGCAATTTTGGAAAATGTCATTGGGTTTAATCAAAAACCTGTGAGCTGTACAAGTTTACCCCTTCCCAAAATGTCTTTCCTCACCAAACAATAGCAGCGGGCGCGTTTCAAATTGCATTACACGCCTTCGCTCCCACACAGGCCGCATCCTGCGCCACTGCCGATCAGTAATGGGAGCCCGTCTTTTCGCTAAACTTTTGCTCCTCGTCTCATCTCCATTGTATGTCCATTATTCCTCGTCTCCCGAGTGCTAAGCGGTGCTAAACTGCTGACCCCATCACCCTGCTCCGTCTGTAGCTCGGCTGCATGGCTGTCCGGGGAGCGTGGATGATCCTGCGAATAGCTTCGCAATTTTTAGACGCTCTCCGTCTTTCTGTTCTTTCTATGTCCTTCCTGTGTCCTGCATTTTGTTCCGTCAGTCCCCTACTTGCATGTTTTTTCTGTTCTTCTAACAGCAAAGTGTCATGTTGTGCTGTTATTCCTAATACGTGTGAATGTGTCTCCTCAGAGAGCCCCAGCCTCACTCGCTTCAAGCGCATTTCTGATCTGAATCCCAGCATCCCACCTCCTCTCCTTCTCCTCTCCCCCTAAAAGCCTCTTCCTCTGTCAGAGCCCCTTTACAGCCCATGTCTGGATCACCTGTCCGCTTCTGCATTAACATCGCAGCTGCCTACCGCTGCTAATACAGCCCCCCGGCGCTGCTCTGTGCCAGCTGAAGAGAGCGAGATGAGGGCAGCAGGGTGTGGTTCAGTCCGAAGCATTGTTAGGGCAGAGAACAGTCACGGTTGGAGGGGCTGTGGTGCAGTGGAGTTCAGTGAAGAGAATCAAAACAGGACACATTCCAACACTCTTTATAACCTTTACCACTGCACATTTTAATGACCAGTTTTATTTGACCCGTGCAGGAAAACTGTGCTCTCCCGAGTAAATACGAGTCAATTAATATTGGGATAGGAGAAAAATAGCTGCAGCTGTGCGGAATATTTTTCAGGCTTTGCACAGGATGAAGGAGCCTTCTTTTACTGCACTTGTGATGGATATTATCTTAGGAGAATCCATGAAAGACTCCCAGAGAGAGAAGAAAGCCGCGAAGGACTGTTGAGGCCCAGAGAGTATCGTTAGCAGGATCGTTAGCCGCTCTTTAAGAGCACATCGTCGTCTGAACGGATGTGAAAATAATGTGAACTGTGGGGATACGAGCAGCGATTTAACGCGTGTTCGAAAGGTTAGGACACAGCGAAGTTAGCAGATTATATACTGCCAGATATTAACAAGGTGGCCGGTATCTGTGCTGTTAGATGCAGTGCCACTGACACTCTTTTCAAAGAGTGTGTTGGCAGTTTTATGGCGACTTGATGGACCTGCGATGGGCGCGCGTGTCGCGGGGTACTCTGGCTGGAGGCCAGCTGGCGAGGTGGGCCGAGCTCTAATGTTAGACTGGGATCAGGTAATGCTCCGGACGTGGAGATGAATGGTCATTTAAACTGTAAAGACGCCGAGGGAGGGAGAGCGGGACAGAAATAGAGCACCGCTGGACAGTCTGACCACCAGATGTCTGACTAAAACAATTAATTGAGAAGTTAAACGTGGTGTAGGCGGAGGAAGGTGGGCACAGGACACAGGTGTGACGGTGGCACGACTCAATTTCTGCTGTGATATTTGAGTGAGAACACAAGGTGCACAATCGCACAATGGGCCCCGCAGCCAGGAAAGGTAATCAAGGACAGCGCTTGACATTCAAACTGCAGAAAAAATAGTCGAGACATTGATAGAGCCGGCCTTTCTCTCTGTGTTTTGACCCCTGGAGCAGCTGCAGGGGAAAGAGTCTATGCAAGTTATCCTTGTGCTGTTTTCTTAGCTGAAAAATCAACTTTCAGATAGTTGATGTGAAACTTCTTCTCCACTAAGAACAAAAAATAGGAGCAGGCTGAGGGAAAGACACTGCCCCAGCGCTAAACACTGCAGATCTTGGGTAAACGTTGGCATTTCTCCTCACACCAGCAGAGGATGGTGTGTGCCTGGCCGGAAACCTTTAGTCATCTGACGTCTCTGTCCCTCTGTGTGTCTCTGTCCAGCTACCTGGAGGATGCAGTGATGAATCTGGACCACGGCGACCCACTGACGAGAGACCACATGGCCGCCGTGCTGGCCCAGGTCAGACCGAAGCTGTTCACCTTCCTGCAGCAGGACCCCCACAGCCCGCTCAGCAAGAGGGCGCGGCGCCTGATGATGATGCTGCAGGGTCTCGTCAACCACTAGTCCGCTGCGTAAAGTGTGGTGCAGAAGAGCCGTTTCCTCATAGCTAACTTTTTTTTTTTTCTCCCCCCCTGTCCATGAATGTTTTACTGGAGCGAGCAACAAAGACAGCTGCAGCCCGCTTTGAGCAGTTCGTTGGCGCTCGAGCACGGGACTGCTGTTGGCTAGAGGGGCAAGACGAGAGCTCTTAATGACTGAGTTCACTTGGGTCAAGAAGACGGCTCCCCGCAGCCCACCTGTCCCCTCACGCAACCCAGATCCAGCCCTCCCTTTCCCCTTCTCGTCCCCCCACCCCTGCTCTACCTGCACCAGTGAGGTGTCAAGTTAGGAGGTAGAAACTGTTTTTGTTAATGTTTCTGGGTTTTTTTCCGGACAGTGCAAGACAATAACGGTCTGGGCGGCTCCGAAGTTCACTGTAGATTCTTCCAGACCTTTTGTTACTGCTGCTCCCCCGCACCCACCCGAGAGGCATTTTGTTCGCCTCTCCTCCTTTTATCCCCGATGCATCAGACTGTCGGAACTGTAGAAACAACCGGCGGAGAGCCTGAGATTTCTGGTCGTCGCCGTCTCCCAGACACGCCTCCGATGTCACTTCGTCCAAGTGTGCAAAAGACTCGCAGAATGTTCAGCTGAGCGGTCCGCAAGACCAAAACGCTGTTTCCTTTGTTCTAACTCGTGTTCCTCTGACCGGTCGGTCAGACATGTTAAGTTGAGCTGCTTCCGAGAAACAGAAGTACGCTAATAGAGACAAGTTCCGCCTCAAAAATGTCGACTCGTGCCTCGGCCTTGTGAGCAAACAGCAGGCTTGGATGCGTCTTCTTCTTTTCCTCCTTCTGAAATACAGACCAGCATCCTCACTAACCTGGAATTCAGCTGCTGCCGGATTACACTGTCCTCAGTTCAGTTTTTTTAAAGCAGCCAAGCTAATCCCGGCAACCAAAAGTATGTAACAGCCGCAGCCGTTCGACGTTGGTTGCATATTTCCTTTCAGTTATTTCTTAATAGGTTGGAGCCGACAGCCTTGCCGGGCCGAATCTCTCTCAGCGCTTTCCGGAGGAATCAGCACGTTGAATTGTTCTACCGAAAACTGATCGAATTTGTCGCCGCGTTTTCGAAGCGTTCAAGATGAAAAGCAGTCCGTCGTTACACGTTTCCCACCTGGCCTTGTTTTTTCCACAAATCATTCTAATGAGGGGGTTTGCGGGAGGATACAAACAAGATTAAAGGAATGGAAAATAGCATTTTTCAAACACAACAAATATTTGCGAAGGGCCTCCCGGGCTGAAAAGAATTCCCCTGTAAAACCAGAAACGTCTGGAGCCCAGCGTCAAGTTCCTGCAGCCGTCCACGTGTACAGCTCTGTCCTGTAAATCAGACCCCCCCCCCCCCATGTTTTCTTCTGTATGTCAGTCCCTTTTTTATATAAACATTTAGTATTTGTAAGACTTGTATACTTGCTTTAAGAGTTGTCAAACTAGATATAACGCATAATAAATCACTTAACATTATTGTTACTGATGTTATTTTATCAGGATATTCCAAATGTTTGTAAACTCAACGTGCAGTTACTTATCATAGGCTGTAGGAGGCAGCACTTAGTCAGACTGCAGATATCCCCCCCCCCCGCGCTTGTGGTTCAGAAATCATTCCTGCTTTTACAGAATCAGTTTTACAGAACATGGAAACGCCTTGCCTTTAGGTTTGGAAATGCACCGTTTGTTCATCTTTAAAGTGTGTTCAAAGTGTATGATAATTTGTGTACAGCCCACTTACACACACACACACACACACACACACACACACACACACACACACACGCATCATTGCTTAACTGCGGGGTGGCCGCCCTGATTTGCTGATTGTAAAATAAAAAGTTCATTTGATCCCAGTGTTTAGAATCTGTGACGTTGGATTTGTCTAGCAAGTGCCTTATTGCATTCCCCATGTTTTACTTTCACATTTGATGCCATTCGGGCCTTTAGATGACCTGTCGCAGCACCAGTTCGATTTAACCTTAGCAAGCGTTGGCGTCAGTTGTGGCCGGTTCTGAAGTTAAAGCTCGCACAGCGCAGCAGAGGAGAATCTCTGTGTTTTGTTTGCAAACGTTTGACTCCCTGAACAGCTCATATGGACTGATATTTAACTGCTCTTCAGATGAATAAGTACTATTTTGACCCACCGTCACCTTTTCAGTTCCAGACACCCCCCCCCCCCCTGGCTTATTGTCCTCGCAGTGGGAACGGGATGACTCCACCCTGAGTGGGAGTAACATGACTGAGGCTAGTGTGTGTGTGTGTGTGTGTTGTTTTTCTCTTTCCGTCGTGGTCATTTCCCTCTGCCTGGATGGTTCTGTTGTATCTTTTACAGTTTCTTTTACCCGAAACATTTTGGAATAAAAATGACTTGTTAAATTTACCGTGTCTCGATTTTTATCTGGTGTCTCGTGAGCTGCAGCAGCAAAAAAAGAATGCGTTCAGTAGCCCACAGTGTGGAAAGTAACTAAATGCAATTACTCAAATGCTGTTCTCAAGCACAATTTTGGGGTGTTTTACTTAAATATCTTTTTTTGTTATTTCATACTTGCTCTAGAATTATTGCTTTATTTATATTATTGGCAGGCTGACCAAAGAGATATTATTTTAACCCCCCCTCACAAAATGGTACAATTCGCAATTAAAAGTAAAGAAATCAGAAAAATCCATATAAAATATTATAGCATCATCTCAGGACCCCGCAGATCTATTGTGTGACCCCGTGGAAGCCCCCTAACCATAGATTGGAAGCCTATAGACAATACTTTGCTTCTTTACAGTGTTCAAAGTTGTAAGCTCGCATACGCATCAGTTAATGTCTCACAGTACATGACCAAAGGGCAGTGAAGCATGTTTTGCTGATAGTACTCAAGTACTTTTACTCAAGTACAGATGTGAATCCAGGACTTGTTCTGCTTGTCCACATGTCAGATTCCCAGTATCCCTCCCTCACCCGGCCGTCCATTCACACCAGTCCTGGCCTCATGTGCAGCTCATCGGGGACTCTCCTCCTCCTCCTCATCTTTCCTCCTTCCTCCTCCTCCTCCTCCTCCTCCTCCTCGGCACGGACGCGCCCTCCCCTTCAGCGGAGCGGATGAGCGCACCGTGGATGCTCTCACACACCGGAGCACAGAGCTGCATCAAGCACGGGAGGGAACCACTTTGAGCAGCGGCGTGGAGCGGGACGGCGCGGGCTGCCTTTTCTTCTGTCACAGCAACTTGGGGAAATTCCTGCGCGAACCTGAAACTTGCGAGGGAAGAGGGACGACTTGTCGGGTCAGCATGGCATCTCTGATGAACTCCGCGTGCCTCCTCTTCTTGCCTGTTGCTCTGCTGCTGAGTAAGTACCCCAAAACATTTGAGTGATTCTGCTGAAACTCGTGTTTCTGAAGCACGCACAACTTCCGCTGCAGTAGTGATTTTATCTTTGGAGTTGTGGCTGCGCGCAACCGGGTGCTGCAGATCTGGACTCTGTCGGTGCTTTAAATGACAGATCTAGTCTGCAGCTGTACGCTTAGTCCCTCCTCGACTTGACTCAGCTCTGCATCTATGCGCTCTGTAAGTTAGAAGGTCCCGCGGCTGAATCTCCAGCGCCGGGGCATGTGCCGCCGCTGCAGGAGCGATCCGATCTTTGAGGGATCATAATAAAGTAGAACTGCCTAAAGGCTGTAGATGCTGCGGGCTGTGTGCTCCTGCGGGAGACTGTCAGGTCCCAAAGTTGGATACAGGATCATTACGCAAACCGCCGTCGTGATTGTCACTGAGCGCGATCCGGCCGCATCTTTTCAGCTCTGTTACGCGCGACTAACAGCTGCTGGTGAACAGCTGGCGTGGAATATACTCCCTCTCAGCCTTTAATGCCCCGACTCCGTCAGGTAACTTATACATGAGAGTAGTCGCGCAGCAATGGCGATGGAACACGATGGAAAGCCCTGTGTCAAACTGACTGTAGAGCTTCCTCTTGCGGTTCCCGCCCACCACTTTGCAAGATAACTATGCAATGAATGATGAATGAGTCAAGTATGTAAGATTAAAGGGGTAGTCCTGCTCTTTTTCATATACCGCACTTCCATAAAGCTGAGGCACTTAGAAGTGATGGAAAAAGGGATGCGCCGGAGATGGAGACGCTCTGACCTGTAGCCCCCGGAGAGCAGCTTTGATCAGATTCTTTTTGTCTGGTAAAAGCCGATATGTTTGAAACTCCACGCCCGCAGTTTGTAACATGTAATAAATCTATAGGCCGGCATGACACGGTTGCATCACAGTGGCATCGTCAGGGTCACGGGTTTACGTCCCTCCAGAGTCGCTGAGAACATTTACGCAACAGTTCTCTCGGGGCTTCCTGACAACTGAGCTCAAGTTGATGCGTGAACTTGGCGGCCTGGTCCTTTAAGTGAACAGGAATACTGCATTACATTGGCATTTCTAAAAAAAAAAAAAAAAAAATCGAATCCACTTTAAACTGCAGTATATGTTAAACATCATCATTGATCATCATCCCGTGCTGCTGCTGATGTCAGAGACATGAAGATGAGCGGGGGGGGGGGGGTCCCATGGGAGGGTGACACTGCGGTGGAAAGAGAAAAAGAAGTCCCACCGATGGAGATAAATGATGAATGAATCGCATCTGTCCCCCCTCCTCGGCTCGGCAGAGTCTCTGGAGACTCTGCTCAGCCCCGCGTCTGAACCTGACCAGGAAACGCTCCTCTGCTGCTCCACTGCTGCTGCTGCCCACCGTTCACTCGCTCCGTCACTCAACTCACTCGTGTTGCTGACACACGGGGAAAGAAAAGGCTCGTCATGCATTAATATGGGCAGATATTTGTACGTGAAACCCTTTTTTTTTTGTCCCTGTCAAACTGTGTATGTGTGTGAGACAGAGAGACAGAGAGAGAGAGGGTGTACGCCGATGTGTGGGGTGTGTGAGCAGCGCCTCCTGTCACCTTTGACTCAAGACATCAGTTGCAAATTCCTAAAATACCTCAACCGAAGATCAACTTTTAAAGATGGCCACGTTTAATAAAAGCCTACAATCGTTTACTGCCTCAGTATTTATAGCAGCCTTTGATCACCGCGAACACTCGGCATCCGTCCCTAGCATGTGCCAAGCAGGAGAACACCAGCGTGGAAGGTCTGCGATCAGTCTCGCGGGTGGGATTTCACAACATTTATGCAACATTCTGCGAACGTCACCGAAAAGATCTTTTTCCGGAGTTTCTCTAAAAAGGATATCGCGAGGAAGCGTAATCTTCCTTTATGTGTACAGACAATTAAAAGCACATAAAGGCTTGGAGTGGCAGCTGTGCCGGATTTCAACGTGCTGCAGTCCCAGCAGCATCAATATGTTTGCGCCTAACCGTCTCCAGAAACAAGAGAAAAACAGGAAATGACATACTGATTACACAGGACCGAAAAGCTGTAAACAATACAGTAGATAATAATAAAAGGCACGTTGACATGTCAGCTGTTAATGAAACCAGTGATGGCTGAATTCCATTTAGCTGCTTGGCCTTCAGGACCCTGGGTATGTTCTTTGTATACGAGTACTTTATCGACTATGAGAAGTCAAAACACGTGCTGCAGATGCATGCAGCAGCCATCAGGTGTAAAGAAATCCAACCATAGTGACAAAACACGCTGACGGTAGTAGTCATAGTTACTGCCTCCGGTCACGTGTTTGCTGACAGACATGAGAGCGGCGAGAGTCACATCGCTCACTCGCGACCGCATCGCAACCCCGGCACGCTATCGGCCCTGCTCGCTACTCGGATTTGGCGACGGCGACTTCTTCCTCTTCTCTTAAACGAAATTAAAACCGAGGCGTCGCAGCTTTGTCGGGAGGCCCAGAGGTCACGCAGCGCGCATCACAGACGGCGCTACACTAGGTTCATTTTCATAGCAGGACTTGGCTTGGCAGGAGCGCCGGGAGCAGTGAATCTCGGCACGAGGGGCCTGTTCTGATAGAGACGGCGGCCAAATCAGGTAGTCGGCGCTTTTTATAGACGCAGTCCTGCAACGACGTGATGGCACTTCGTGTTCCGAGCAAGAAACTGAAAAGGCGTTTGTCTTAGGAAGTCACGCCGTCCCTCCCTTTGAAAGCGTCCCTCCTTTCGCTTCGAAGTGGAGTGTCGAGACATGCTGCATTTACTGCGAGGGAGCGACGGTCTCTGTCTGCCTCTTCAGTTCTGTATCGGTGATCTGTTTGTCTCTGCGCGTATCAGGAGCGCAGACACGGAGAGGTCTCCCCCGGGGTGCAGGTCTCCACTCTGCGTCATCGCTGCCCCAATAATCACATTAAAAGCGGTCCGCGGGCGAGAGGGAGATTATATTTGGCTTTTAATTGTTCTCCTCAGGAAACGCTTGCTAACCCCTCTCTCCCCCTGAGCTCCCTCTGAGTGGGTCCACTGCAGTGTTTTCGAGGTGTGTGTGTTTTTTTTTTTTTTTAATCTGCAGCACAGACACATGAAGTGGAGGATTCCTCATTAAAACAGCTTTTAAAGTCTCGTGGAAAACAGCCTGCGCTTCCCCCTCCTCCCTCCTCCCTCCCCATCCGACTCACAAAGATCACAGTCTCTACCGCTGAACACACTCCCCTAAAACACACACACACACACACACACACAGGCTGCTGTGTCCACCACGCTGCACACTCTCTCCACCCTCCTCCTCCCCCCGCCTCCCTCACACTTCCTTCACCCTCCTCTTTCCTTCCCCACTTCCTGCAAACCACATTTCCTCACTTCTCTTACTTCTCACATCTCTGCAGTCATTTTTATTTCTTTGCCATCACTCCTCTTCCTTTTTTTTTATTTTAAACTGGCTCCATCTCGCGTCTCTCCGCTTCTTTCATCATCCCCCCCCGTCCTTTTCATCAGGGATTCACAGCTATTGATAAATCTGATGGCAAAACTCCTGTGTCACATGTTTCAAATCAAAGCAGAGCTCCGTTTCCAGGATTTATTTATTTTTTTTTTATGTAAGGAGTTCTCATGGGGTCAGATACACATATCTCATGAGCCACACTGATCTCATGAGATCACAGCCTCGATTACTTTGCACCAAATATGGAGCAGAAATAAGAATGCTGCCGAGACGAGAGTGCGTGTCCAGTTTCGGAATAAGCTTGGAATGTGTTCGGCGAAGTTTTGATCAAGTCAGTATCTCGCTGCACTGGGGGCTCTGCTTACTGTCACCACTGTCAGCTCAGATGTGATATACAGTATGTTCATTCCTGGCTTAAATCCATCTTTAAGGCCACTAAAGAAGCATCAGTAATAATGCAATAGCTCTGCTGCAGTAATCTGGCTCCTGATTAACCAAGTGAACGCATGCAAACTTGGCCAGGATCCAAGATTAACCCTGTAACTCCAAATGTGTTGCTGGCAGCACGTTTGCGCAAGCGCACTTTGGATTACAGTAATTACGTCACAGTTTGTGCCAGCGTAAAAATTCGGTTTCTGAAAGCTGAGGCGTTGCGCTTTACAGCCAAAATGACGTTATTACGGTAATCTCACTTGCAAATGTCCCCGAAGCCCGCGAAACAGCCACTTCGTTCCCACTACACACACAGCGGTGGAGAAAGTTTTATGAGACACAGACTTAAAAATTTTTATTGGAATTAGTTTTATACTTTTCAAATTTCAAATATAACATGCAAAAACTGCTATTCGTATATAATTGCAGTTTTGTTTGTTCACTAAAACTCCAAAATCCAATTCTGTTTTTGTCTTTTCCAACTGTCATCCCAATCTTCTAACATGCAGCTAATAGTAAATAACTGGACTTACACTTACAGGACAGGACTGCCATTAACCCCCTACTGTAATGTGTGGAAACTGCACAATGCCTTAAAAGGAAAAATTGCTCTGTTTAATGTGGATTTCCAGTTAGTGTTGATCATAATAGTTGGCCGTTGGAGCAAGTCAGACGTGGAAGCTGTACGCTTTGTCGTTTTTCTGTTTATTTAGTAGGTTAGCCTGCTAAACGTAACTTAACATAGCACACTCAATGCACTGCAGTAAGAGATGGGTACTATCTTTAAACGTTTGCACTTTTTAAACAGAAAAATCCACGTTTTATTTTGTTGTAATTGGATGTCCTCTTACTGGAAACGACATAAAATATGGGCAACAGCAAGTACGCTGATGTTGGCTCTCTGGGGATCTCCAGCTGCCATGGAAGCGTGGCGTCAGACACAAGTTCATCTGTAAGTGGCGCAGCGCTGCAATGTGTCAGTTAATTTGTTCGTAAAATAACAAACTTGCGCCCGCACAATTTTTTTGGCCCTGTACCGTATTTCCCCTACTTTCCCCGTCTCTTCCTGCCTCTTTCTCCCCTCTGTCAGCCTCCTGTACCTCCCGTACAGCAGGGATCCTGTTCACCTTCTGTTGTTTAGCCTTTATTCCCTGCGCCTCTTCTACGTCTGTGTGCTGTAATGTTCAGGTCTTCCTCTCAGTCATTATCCAACATGCAGACATGTGTGATAGGGAAAATAATACCCAGCTAAACACACACACAGACACACACACACACACACACTTAATGAACAGACAGTGCGATAAGTGAACATGCATACGCACTCTTAAATCTTTCACGAGCACTTAAGCTGTCCGAGGGCACACTCGAAGCAACAAACACACTGGGCACACACACACACACACACACACACACACACAGAGCATGAATATATGTTCTGCATAGCTGCACCTTCTCCTTGAACTGCTGGAGGGGGATCATTTCACGCAGGTGTCTGTGTGTGCATGTGTGAGTTAAGGGTGAAAGAAGTTTGTGCGTGTACACGTGTAGTGCGAACAAAAGGTTTGGATTAAGACCATTTAAACAAGCTGTGTGTGCGTGTGTGTGCGTGTGTGTGTGTGTGTGTGTGCGTGTGCAAGGGTTCCTCTAACAAATACTGAGTAATGAAGCACCAGCAGAGCATGACTCTCTTCTCCTTATCCCCAAACTACACTGAGCATGAATATTCATGCACACACACACAAACACACACATAGTTTAAAGACGTTGTATCACATGCACCCACACATATAGTGTATGAAGGAGTCACCGTCCTCTGTTGTAATCAGTCTAATCTTATTCACCTCCTGTTCTCACTGCGTGGTTGTGTGTGTGCCTTTGCGTTGGCATGTAGCTCCTAAAACCGAAGTTTTGAATCCAAGTGCATGTGTCATTTGCATATATATGAGTGTGTGTGTGTGTGTGTGTGTGTGTATATGCATACATTCTCCTGAAACCTCTCTTCCCACACACATGGCACACACGACACACACTCTTCATCCCGCGGTGTGTGTACAGAGAGCATATGGGAAGGTTATTGGCAAGGAGGAGAGCACTATGTGTCCAAGGTCAGAATCTTGCCTTTTAGTCTGTCTCTACACACACACACACACACACACACACACAAACACACACACACACACACACACACTAACACACCATTCTATAGTGAAGGAGTGCAGAGAGCGTTAGCTTTCAGTCTGAAAAAAGCAAGAGGATAGATAAAAGTGGAAAAAATGCAATGTAGTTTACAGAAACACAATACAAGAGAGGAGTAAGAAGAGTGTTATGGAGGTGAGTGAGAGAGGCAGAGGGCAAGTGGAGAGAAAGGACGGAGAGAATAAGATGGAGAGGAGGAGGAGGAGGAGGAGAGAGGAATAGAGACGCAGAGAGAGATCAGGACCTGTATTTATCAGGCCTGTCAGAAAAAGGCGAACCATCATGGATCACTGACCACAGCCTCTGGACAATTCAATTTAATAAGATCTGAAGCCAACAAAAGAGATCCTGCAGAAGCTCCTCCAACTCTGGAAACTTTGAATACAACCCGCCTGGGAGTAGCAGAAAAGACAGAAATGGGGGAAGGAGAGACAAAGTACAGAGAAAACCTGCAGCTTTGCGATGGACAAATGAGGTGAAAATCCCGCGGAGGTTCCAGGGAAGACGTCTTTGAGCACATCAGCCGTGTGTAAACGGAGACGAGGGGGCATCTAGCAACAGAAGATGTCGTCATTAGTCAAAATGCAATCAGGCATCTCGAAACGGGCTGAAAATGTGATAAAGCCTGTTAGAGTAATAAATGGCCAGATTATGTAGCATCTTTAGATTGATAATGTTCTCATCTTATCCCTGACGGGCAGAGCAATACACAGCAACACTCCGGTCGGCTGCTGTACAGCCTCTGTGTGTGAGCAGGAGCAGAATGTCTTTTCACTCCGCATACAGTGCGCCGGTGTGGCTTTAAAGCTGTAATAATTGATTTCTTTGTCCACTGGGTGGCAACAGAGCCAGCTGTAAACACATAACTCACATCTAATCAGCTGTAAACAATTTTAGACAATTTTATTTTATATAAGCATTCAGCAGACATGAAGCAACATAAGCGTTTGTTTTAAGACTCGTTTCTTTGTTCATCGCAAAGTCGCTAACAATGTCTGATTGCCGGTTAGTGCTGGGCGGTATATTGTATATGTATGTAATGTATAGTGCGTTTAATAAGACACACACTGTCTGCTGCTGAAAAAGAAGTTGACGGCAGTAACAGTAAAGTTGCAGGTTATCCAACCAAAACAATGAGCTGAAAGACTCTAAAATGACGTGGAACTGAGGAGTTGGGTGATGATTCTCTGAATGTTCATCACTGCAAGAACCACCTGTCCTATAACTGATAGTCATTTGATTCATTGTTTATATCGAAATATTGATTAATACAGCTTTAATCCCAAAACTACAACTAATAATGCAAAGTCAATGTTCCCTGATTAGTTATCACAAGCAGATTGCAAATCTTCCCAAATTGGTTTTCATACTGTGGTCATGACCTGAATACCACCAGTCATTCCCATCAAACTGTAAGAATGATCATTTAGAAATCTATGACATGCTTTGAAAATGGGTAGTCACCAGTGAAGTATGGAAGTGAAGTATGTGATTTAAAGCTCATGGGCTGAACCATGCAAAAGGGTGAGTTTAAAACAACTGTTTAAAACAATTGTAGTTTGAAGAGATTTTGTTAAAAAATAGAGTAATAAAATCAAAACTATCTGCTAAAAGACGGTAAAATGCTTCAGAGCTGAGGGGGAAATGTTGCTCATGCTGCTGCCTTAATAGATGTTTTGCAGTTTTGGTGCTCGGTGCTGCTGCACCTCAGGGTTGAGCTATTTAACTTCTCTGAACTTGAAGAAAAAAGGCTCTACACAGTGAGGTCAAAACCAAGTATTTGATATAAAGCCAAGCTTTAAGCTACTTGACCTTCATCTGGATGACAAGGGAATCCCACAGCAATATGACGCTGTTAAAAAGAGAACTATGTTATGCAGCATAAGACGTGTAGTTGCTAGGCGCAAGTGTCTCTCCTCTCTCTGCCTGCAGCATTCAAACAAGCTTTATGTAAATACTCAGATATTTAGAGGTAATTCCTCTCAGCTCTCCCATATAAAAACAAAAAATTAGATATATTTATTTATTTAAGGAATAATATAACATAATGCATGTTTTTACTTTCTCTTTGAGAGTGAGATAAGAGAATAAGCATCAATATCGTGTGTTGAGCACAAACCTGAAGTCAGGGTGCAGTTAGCCTAGTTTAGCAAAGAGACTGGAAACTACAGAAAACAGTATAGTTTGCCCAAAGATTAAATATATGAGCAAGCAAAACAAATGAGGTATAATGTATGACTGTCATTGCAGACAGGCTGTATTTCCAATATTTTACTCTTTATGCTAAGCTAGGCTAATTCCCCCAGCTCTGGCTCCATTCATAACAAAGAGAGGTGTCAGTCTTCTCTTCTTGTTGTTGGAAAGAAAGCAAATATCTGTATTTCCCAAAACACCAAACTATTCTGTTAAGATGATTGATGTTACTGATTTGCATTCAGCAACCGCACATTTGCAGCTTCCCGAGCAGTTTAGTTCATTTAAAGTACTTTTCTTCTGGTTTTGTTTGTCTCCATCCTGCTGCAGACGAGGAAGGAAGTTGTTTGAATAAATGTTCAAAACCTGTGAGGATGCGAAGTGACGCGGGCATTAAAAAAAAGATGCGCATGCCCCGGCAGATGAGCATACATGCAGGCCCGCGCAAGCCACCTATGTGTGTTTACTTGTGTGTGCTTGCTGGCATGGATGAACGCCCGCCTGTCCGTGGGATGGAGGGGAAGGTGAAGTGGACAAAGTCCTGGTTGGAGGCCGTGCGGTCGAGGGCTTTGAGGCTCTGAGAAGAAAGAACACAATCAACCGCAGACTCCTTCAGAAAGCAGACAGTTGAGATAAACCAGACGCAGTCAAAGGAAAGAGAAAAGCAAGCCAACGGGAAAATCAGACTAAAGTCATCAAAGATGTGAAGGTTGAGGAAGACACACTCGTCTGTCTGCCTGATTTGTTCACAACTGAGTCAGCCTACACATACACTTAGGCACATACAGTTTTTTTGGATGACGGGAACTTAACAACTTGCGACCTTTCCACTTTTAAGAACTTTTGAGGCAGCGGCTCTCAGTTCTTGTCCTTTGTATTTCACATACAAAATGCTTTAGAAATAACTGCCAGTAAGGGCTCAAAAGAGTCTGGTCCTTGATTGAGCTTGTTCATCTTCTTCTTGCACCTTTTGAACATGTGGTGAATCGTTAGCTCTCTAAAAGCACTTCAGTATCGTCTGCAACCCATCTTGATAGTCTTCTCCACAAATGCTCATCAAGTCTTTGAAATTATCATTCCATCACATACTGTCAATTGTTCTAACTTATCGATAAGAGTTCGTCGTACAGTAGTCTGTGTTGTGATATGACTCCGGTAATCCCTTTGCATACTGGTGAAACACACGTGGTTGATGCTGGAAGCTTGCTTGTTTCCTTGTTTGCAAATTGGACAGGAAGTCACAACTGTTAATCCAAGGGAACATATTTGTGCCATCCACCCCTGACTCACAACTGACCGGGAGACTGTATGAAGAATCGGGATGAGAGAGTTATAGATTGACTGTAAACATACATGAAGAATGTGGATCTGAGAGATAGATCAGACAGATCAGACCTGAGCCACAGGACCTCCTCTGCACCATGGAGACATGGAGAGAGGCGAGAGAGAGACAAGGGGAGATGTTTTTGAGATGTAGTGGTTTGACTTGGTCAACAGCTTCACTGTGAGCAAGATCAACTGATTCTATTGAAAATAATTGATTTTGAGATGACATATATGCTGCTGGGACCAGGTCATTATCATGGCTACATATAAAAAAGGAGAGAATGTGAAGAGGGTGAACATCTCAGACTGAAACATCTCAGACTGAAACACTTAAGGATCATAACTTTAAGGCCACTGTTTGAATGAGTGAACGAGCTGAACTCACACTGACCGGGATTATTAATTTCCTATAAACAAGAATCTGTGACATCACAATCATTTAAACTGGATAATAGACAGGAGTTTGGCTTCACCTTGTCTTTATGAATTGAATTTCTGTTGCACACCGTAATAGCTGTGGGATTATGACACCATCAGTGTTTGGACTTGTTTCCTAGAAGCTTCGCCTTCACTGCACTATTCAGTACGATCACCTGAGTAAATCTGCTCCTCCTGCTTTATGTATCATCATAAACTGACTGAATGAATACACTTGCGCTCTGCTCTAATTACTTGTTTGCATGAAGCACTAAGAATGTTTCTTCTTGGCAATCTGGGAACATTTGCAGTGTGTCCTGCGTTGCTGCTATTTATGAGGCACTGAGGGGAACGGAAAGCGATCCGGCTGTCTTTGTGACAGCGACGCCGACAGTAGCATCACTTGGAAACGCCAAGGGGTGGGGAAAAAGATGAAAAGTTGACTCCCTGTTGCCACTTTAAAAGACGCCGTAATCGTAAAAGCTACTACACACAGACACGTTATGTCAGGATCACAGGAGCTTGTTGAAGCACTTGGCCACTGGTCAGCACAGTCCAGAGAAATGTGCTGACCAGTCAAAGCAGCTAACGGGCAGGCGGGCATCTTTCACAGAGTGCACGCTCCGAAACACAACTACACATGGCTGTAAACACACAAATATGTAAATGTGTTGATGAAGTGGCACAGCCACAGGTTCACTCCTAATAGCTCAGTGCTCTGAAATGTAAATGTGGCTGAAAATTAACACATTTATCAACACATCCCCAGGTTATCACACAACAGCGTCACACGCGCACAAACAGACCTAATTATTGACTGCGAGTTGAGTCACAGGATTTAAAAGGCTCTGCTTGGATTCCTTTGCAATAAACATATATACATATACCTTAAGTTCTTAATGGAGACATAACAACGCACAACACGTTCAGCCCCTGGGACAGGAAGTGGGAGATTAGTTTTCCATACTGTGTTTTTCCCCTGGAAGGTAGCTTCCTGTTTGTGTGTCCGTGCGTGTGTGCGTGTGTGTGTGTGTGTGTGTGTGTGTGTGAGTGTACGTGGCCTTAGGGGAATAGAGGTGAAGCCTCAGACCCAGGGATTCATCTGCAGAGAACGTCTTTCATCTTTTTAGTGATGAAACATTTGAATTTCACCTCATTTCACTGGCAGCGAATCAAAACCTGGGACGTTCTTAACGCACCGTAACGAGAGAGATGAAGATCCATAAATCCTCACTAACACACACACACACACACACACACACACACACACACACACACACTGTTATTTTATTACTATTATTATTATCATCATTATTATATTGTATATATTTTTAACAATTTCCACTTTTTAACAAATGCATTTACATATTTAATTTATGCATTCTACTATAGTTTGTGGTATAGTTTAGTACTAATAGTTTCCTTTCAGTTTCATACATGCACATGAATAGCAAACCTATATCTAATATCTGTTGTTTTCCCAACAAAAACAACCAATAGTGCTCTGCAAAAAATCAAATAATAAATAAAACTGACTTTGGTTGAATCGATGTGTGAGGTTAAAGGCTCAGGTCTGAAGCTGGAGCATCATTGCGGGGATGAGCAGCGCAGCTCTTTCCGGTCAGCAGGGGTACGCTGTTGCTCCTGCGCTCGTTGCCATGTAAACCAAGTTTTGCATTGTGCTGCTGACTGTTGTTTTCCCTTTTTCCGCCATGATGTTTGCGTGGATGCTGCTCCTTTGGCCGGGTCTTGTGGGAAAAATGGTGAACAACAAATCCGGCTCGTTGCGAAACGTATAGTTTTTCATTTCATCGTTTGATCAGGGCTTCAGGCCTTAGCTTGCGATGGCGTTGTGTTGGATTACGGCGTATTGAGTGGCGCTCCCTATATTCTCACAACCATGTTGATGAATGGCGGTGACACGATGGAATATTAGACACACTTAGCATAAATCATTCAAGTTATATCAACAAAAACTGAAATATGGATTCAGAACAAGGCCGTTGTGTTGGCTTGAATGAGATTATATGCTTTGTGTCATTTGAAGTGAAATTATTTTTTTCTATGCATAATACACCGAATATGTTTGATTGAGACAAGCTAGAGGTGTTAGATACTGACTTTGATTGATTTACATATGATAAGATTTTCAATAATATTAATAACAATGAAAGAGATGGGTTTGATTGCTCCTGTACTTACAACACGTGACATGTGGTCACGGATACGGGCAACAGACTCTGAGGCTGAGTAGATACAATTAAAAGGACTGAGAGTTGCTGGTCAGAGAGCAGACTCACATTTGGCAACAGGAAGGCAGCGAGAACAGGCAAACAAGTCTCGTGGGGCAACATTGCTCCCATGGGGCGAGGCAGGCAGGTCAAGGAAGAGGCGTTTGGCCCAAACACGGGCAGCAGCTTGTGGACAGATAATCGAGAGAAGACAAGGCGCAGGCTCAGGCTGCTGTGGACCGTACACTGTGGCAGACGTCACCCTCGATAGGAAAGTACATGGTACAGTGAGGTAGACTGCAAACCAAGGATTGTTATTTTTATCCCGAGCCATATGGATTTACAAACAAAAGTACAATAAATAAATTATGTCAGACGCTCAAAGTAACCTGCAAGGCACCGTGGGCCACAGAATACATTTTGCAGAAGTGTAAATAATAAAATGAATGATGGCTGAATTTCAGCGGTGGAAGAAGTGATGAGATTTCATATATCCTCAGACTGGAGAATTCAGACTCAGCCTCGGTGTAAATCAAGCTACTGATCCAAAATAATGCAAACGACGTCAGAGTGATGTCATCTTTGTGCACCTTGAGCGTGTTGGAAGCTGTGTTTATGAGCCCGGCTGTGTTTTTGAATCCCAGGAGCCGCTGTGGGTTTACACAGCGCGAGCTGAAGGTGTCTCCATGGATCTTTACACACACAAACAGACTATGTGCATGTTTGTTTCTGTGTGTGTGCTCCCCTGTGTGTTGTGCATCTAGGGAGCGAGGTGCTAACAGTGATAAGTTACAGCAGCAGCTTCAGGTGCTGGAGTCAATAAAAGCTCATTAACTCAACAAGGGGGTCAGTGGCTCCGTCCACCACAATATACCTCCCACTTTGTCTTCTTCACAGTGGGGGGTGAGAGTGGCTGCGTTTTTCTATGCGTATGCATGCATGTGTGAGCCGCTGGATCAATGGGACTACACGGTTCATTTCCTCTGACTTTAGAAAGAGAAGGAGGGAGGAGGTGGAGCGCGGACGGTGGAAGGAAACAAGTGAAAGGGAACAACAACACAAACTTGATCAATAATAACAGTGATTATGACAGAATTTGTCATAATTATGACCGGATTTGTCATAATCACTGAAATAACTGCTTATCAGGGACATTCAAAATGCAATCAGACAATCAGAATAAAAATAAATGAGTACATAACCGTAAACGCAGACGTCAAATCAGTTATCATGTTGATATTTAACTGCAACATGCGAACACAGTTTTGGCAAAGTCGCAAATGACTTTCTGCTGCTGAAACCTTTGAAGTGCTGTGATGCTACATTAATATGTGATAGTGATGCCACTGGTTATAGTTATGTAAGCTATAGATGCCATACAGACAATACAATGGTGCTTCTCCATCAAACCCTCGGTCTTCAAGGTCAGTACACACAAAAGTCACTTGCCAGGCGGCTGTAAACTCAACGCTGATTTATTAACACTCCCGCAGAAACAGAGAGACTTCATCACTACATGTTTCAGTCTCCTGAGGAAAGTCCAGCTGTTGAATGTTGACTGAGTTGAACTGAGTTCACCAGCTAGTGGCTAACAGAGTCGTCTGTGTGCTGTTTGCTGCTGGACAGGTGACGTTCAGGCGTCAGTTGGAGACAGCTGCCTGATGTTGGAAATGAGGCTGATCTTAGAGGAACTGAACATTTTAGGGGAACGGCACAGGTTGAGTTTGTGAATTCTTTGTGTTTTCATCATTACACAGTGCCCAAAGTCAACCTCAACCTTTGTCTCATCAGACCAAAACACCTTCTCCTGCATTGTTTGTGGTAAATGAACGCATCTTTGGGCATAATTCAGTCGGACTTGGATGTTCTGTTTGCCACCTTGCATCACAGCTCAGACGTGCAGAATACAGGAGATGGTTGTCAGATGCGGTGCCTGACCAGTACCTTCCATAAACTCCTGCAGTTCCTTCAGCTTTTAACTCAGCTTTTTCAACTTTGGTAGGTCGTCCTGATCTTTGTTCCACTTCTTCCACTTATCGATGATGGCTTGACAGAGCTCCATGGTCCAACCAAAGCCTTCCATACTCTTTTCTATTCCTCTCCTGAGTGTAGATCTCACACTTTCTTTGGTAACACCCATGGTTTTCTCAGTGGGATTCAAACATTCAAGCACATCCTGCAGCAACAGCTGAACTCAATCTGGTTTGAATCAGAATCATTATGTTGATGTTGTTAATAAATAGAGCTCCCTTTGTGAAAGGGTGCAGACTTCTGGAGTCAGGGTGTTTTTGGATTTAAAGATGTCTAACATTTAATTTGTTAAAAGATTGATGTGACAGATGACAGATGTTTTTCTGTTTTTACATTTTAAAACCCTGTAATTTCATAAGGGCATTTTAAATCCCCTGTAGATGGTTTCCATCCCAGAGCAACACTGTGCTACAGAGAGGTTATCTTGATGATGATGGTCTTGCTGGACTGTCCTGATGTGCTGCTGGGTGCAGCGGGCCGCTGTGAGCCTCTGCTGTAATGCACTGTGTTCTGCTGACTTGTGTTTGGTCTGGAGAGGTTGGAGCTTGTGTCTCATCTGGAGATGTTAGCAGGCACCTCGGGGAGGACTTCATTAATTCATCTGAGGTCTCTCTCTCTCTCTCTGCCTCTCTCCTCCATCTCTTGGTTTTCCATGAGTCTCTCTCTGCTCTTGCTTTTCATTGTAGCTCATTTTCTCATCCCTCCTGCTCAGTCTCTGTGTGTTTCTCCTCGTGTCCTTTGTCTGTGCTGCAATTCCCTCTCACCTCTCTCTCTGTCTCTCTCTCTCTCTCTTCCTCTCTAACTCTACATGCCCATCTCCCAGCCGCTGCTTTATTGCTTTACATAACACGGGCAAGCTAAACAGTTTTTTACACATCAATCTTTCATTACAGCTCCATTGTGAGCTCTGCTTAACAAGCTTTTAAGCTGAATAATGCACAGACTGGTGGCCAACAGCCTCTGCTGCAGGACTGTGAACATCGCGCGCGTGTGTGTGTGTGTGGGTATTATCAGATTCATGACCATAGTGGAAGAGTAGTCACTTCATTGACTCATCTGCTACTGGCGTTGCTTTGGACAGCTCGGCGCCCCTGGAGGCAAGCTGCAGGGTTAAGTGCCTTGCCCAAGGGCACACCAGCAGAACATCTGGGCAATTTGTCAATTAGTTGAGAGAGGAGTTGAAATTGTTACATTTCCACCTGTGGCACCGCGAGCCAGTTTTACCCACAATGCTCAGGCCTAAATGGCATTTAAATAATCAAACAACGGTGTGAAGTTTAATGCGGCTCCTCATCATCTGTGGACACAATCAAGCGCCGTGATCTATATTTTGCTAAATTAGGAACTGGCATCTGGTTCCTCAAACATGTTAACTTATTGTAAATCAATAGTATGTGTCTCATGGGAAAAGTTCAGAAAGGTGTACTGTGGCTGTAATGACTCAGAGGAGGATTAGTAAGGTCACAGGTACAAGCAGGGGGGAGGAGAGCCTGGCTAGATTCAGTAAATGTTCAAAAGCATCCCTGAATGGAGGCTAATTACTGCCATATGGAGTTGGTGCTACTAACAGGCTATAGCCTTTTAGCCTTTGTTTTGGTCTTGATCATCTCCTGAGGAAGTAAGCTGCTAAACGCTCCACCATGCTCACCAGCTAGTTGCTAACTTTGTCGGTCTACTGTTTAGTGCAGGTGGTGGACAAAGAAGTTTGTGGCTTTTATAGCTGCCTGATGCTGTCGCACATGCACTGTTGATGAGAGCAGCGAGTGTGAATCAAAGCAGTAAAGTTATAAAATAAAACATAAAAAGCAAACAGACGGTAAAAAGCTTCTACGACCTGCTGGAAACTGCAGAGTCAGACGATTCTCTGGGCGTTCTGGTTCAATTCATTGCATTCGGAGACTCTTATTGTGAAATTCAGACTTTTATTTTGGAATTTTGGATTTTAATAGTACACTTGTTGTTTCTCCCGGTGCAGAAGGCACTGACGAGCTCTATTTCATGATAGGAGTGTTTATTTTTAGTCAATTTAAGTCTCAAAGAATCACATATGATTGTGAGTGTTGGGTGGTAATGTCGTGGAGAGGAGCAGATGACATGAGTTCGCTCAGTCTGAGGGAAATGGTGAGGGAAAAACAGCTGCTCCTTCGCGTTGAGCCGAGTGGACTCGCTCTCGTGGAGGTACTTCAGGCGCATCAGGATGAAAAACAACATCGGATAGAACCAGATTGTGTTGGAATGATGTTACATCCCATCTGGCTTGGGAATGCCGAAGGAAAACCCTATGGAAAACAGGAGGAAGTGGCTGGGGAGAAGGTCACGCGGCCCTCCGTTAACAGCAGCTACGCCATAGCTACAGTGGCCAAAATGCCTGAGATTGCTCAGCTCAGGCTGCTGCTGGACATTAAGCTGAAGGCTCTGTCACAGCGCGAATCAAAGGAACTTCAACCCTGTGAACAGTCTGCTATTCAGTAATGAGACAAAGTGAAATAGATATTGCCTGGATGTAACTCCAGCTCTGCATCACAAAGTAAATGAAAGAATGCTAACACATCCACTGCTGGGAATATAATTAAAGCAGGACACGGCCTAATCACGTACAGTCCGTCAGGCTGTAGTGGCGGGGTGAAGTCCGAATCGTGCTGCTGTTAAGTCGAAAACAAACAGAGGTGAAGTGAGGATGAGACGGACAGGGGGACGCCGCCTCGGCTGCTGGTTGAGGACGTTTTAACTTTGAGACGCTGTAACTGCTAGACGCCACGTCTCATTTGCCGTTTGAACGTTCTGAAAGTCACAGATTTACACTTCAATATTTGTTTTGAAAGGGATTCGGCAGCGGAGAACATCATCACACTCCCTCGTAATGTGAAAAGCCACTTTGCGTCGCCGTCACATAAACCAAATGTGTTGTGCGTGGAGACGAGATGAGGTTCCCTGTCTGTGCGGCGCAGTCTGGAGCGCTATTTGTGCCATTTCAGTGCTCTCTGATAGGCCGTTACATCACGTTGTGTCTCCGCGCGCGCAAACACCTCATAATGCTGCATGGGCACTTATGAATAAAGCTGTGCGTGATTTTGACGGAAAGTGTGATAATTATTTTTAGAGCGCGGCAGCATTTGCATACGTTTCGAGCGGAATCGGGAACGGCCACAGACAGCGGATTATAAACAAGGTAATTATCTCATTGTTTTGGCATGAAGGGATGAAAACAAAAACCCTGCTAAACTGAAGTGATTCCGCTCGCAGGCGGTAACTTCACGTTTGTTCGCGCAACCTGCCAAATGGACTTCCCTGAGGTGGAGCCAGCCGCAGCGCAGCCAGTATTTTTAGTGTTTCATTTGCAACAAATGTTTTTGTCAGGATTTTTACGTCGCCGTGAGGAATCGGGTTTATTGCTCAGCGGGTTGCAGTTAAACACCCACGGAGCTCACGGAGTCATCAGGCAAGACGGGGCGAAAAACAGCTGCGAAGAGTTGGGGAGAAAGTTCACGCGCATTTGTTGTTTTACTACCTGGCAGCGGGGCGCGAACTGACCGCAGACGTAGGAGAACTGCCAGAGTGGAGACACCGGAGAGATTTAGTCCATTTAAATCCAAAGTGTTCTCAGACATCATCCATATTCCATGATGAGATGTACTTTTGCCAAGGAACAGCTGACGAAATAATGCGGTTTTGGGGAGAAAACTCCTTCTCGTGGCTCCCCTCTCTCGTCTCCTGTGGCCAGGTGCGTTTGTTTCATTGTCGGGCCCCGTCCTGGTGCGCGGAGGGGCTGACGGGAGGAGGTCTGCTGAATAAAACACTGGCGCTGATGTTAAAAGCTTCCTGCCAAAATGATTAGATCCTCCACCTCCTGAGGTGCAACAGTCGCTGAGGTGTGCGCCCCTTTGTGTGTGTGTGTGTGTGTGCGAACAGCGAGGGACACACTGAGCTTTTAAACGCCTGGAGGATCCCCAACCACTTTGCACACACACACAGTCTCACACACACACAGGTGAACAGGCATTCCTCAACGAATGCCATTTGTTCAAAGGCCTTTTTAATCACCCCAGT
This sequence comes from Datnioides undecimradiatus, assembly GCA_008933995.1. Lineage (NCBI taxonomy): Eukaryota > Metazoa > Chordata > Actinopteri > Lobotiformes > Datnioididae > Datnioides > Datnioides undecimradiatus. The sequence goes on along the minus strand of WARS01000054.1, from coordinate 365,909 downwards.
GTTGCGCTGAAGAGACTGCAACTGAGGCAGGAGCGTGTGTGTGCGTGTATGTCGTCACCACTTACAATTGTGTGTGTGTGTGTGTGTGTGTGTGAGAGAGAGACCAGCAGGGAAATCACCAAGAACAATCGCGGCCACACATCGCTGCCTTCTTTGTTCCGTCGGAGAGACTGACAGATATTTACCGCAGCAGAACGACTTTGTCTCTGTCTCATTTTCTGTATCTCTCCCTCCATCTCCGCCTCTCTCGTTGCACTCGCTGTCTCCTTCACTTCCTCGCCCACCTTCTCCCCGCCTTCCTGCACTCTTCCTCCTCCTCCCTTCGCCTCGCAGTAGAATTTAACGAACTTACAGGAAACTTCCACCTAATTCGGCCGTCTTTCCTCCCCACTGCCTGCCTGTCATTCACTCCTTCTCCCCTTTCTCCTTCTCCAAGGTGTCCTCCTCTCCTCACTTCCTCCTCGTCTTCACGGCCGCCACCACCCCTCCTCTCTCCGCCATCGCCAACCTTTCTTTCTAACTCCACCGTCCCAACCTTCCCCAGAGCCTCCTCTAACTTTCCTCCCATTTTTTGGGTCCTCTCTTAAAATTCTCCCCAGCTTCCCCTCCTTCCCTTTCTCCTTCTCCTTCTGTTTCTCAGATAAGTGCATCAGTCGCTCCCGCTCAGAGGACTGCTGCCTTTAGATCGTCTTGTGTGAGAGCGAGGTTGTACCCATCAGAGTCGGTCTCTGGAGGAATTCACTTTACACATGTGCTGCGGTGGTTCAAACTGAGCCTTATACATATTCATCGACGTAACTCGGCGTATTTCCAAAAATGCAGAAAGTCTGATGTGTTCCTGTCCAACTTTATTAGGCTGTTACGTGCCACTCGGCGTGATGAAATAATGCAGAGCGCCACTGGAGATTTGGTGGAAGGTAAATCCACCCAGGTTTCACTCGCAGGTTTTATTTGTGGAATACTATTTGGCTTCTTTCTCTATTTCAGGCGGAGTTAAATCTTCAAGAATACTAGAGGTTTACTGTTTACATTGCAGTTAGCGGTAGCAGCATGCTAACAATCTATTGCAACTTATTACAATGAAGAAAAAACAAGCAATAAAGGTAAAGACAGACATTGGAGCTCTGGGTTAAACACTGTCCATCACTCCCAGCAACTCATGATTTTACTAAAACTGCATTAGCTTTAATGTTAAAACAGAACAGCTCATTTATGGACTAAATTAATATACAATCACGAAGGAAAAGAATAAAAAGCTGCAACAAGACAGCTGGGACAGAGGAAACATGCTCCAAAGCACAATGACATTTGTGAAAAAAGTAAAAGTTAACATCAGTAGAAGTTACAAGGTGACTATGCTATCAGTAAATCAAGAGCAAAGAGTACAAGATGCAAAGCACTAACGGCATAAAAACTGAAATATGAATTGTGAAAATGAGATTCCACTGGAAAAGTAGACTCTGACCCTTGCTGCAAATGCGTTAGGGCGCGCCCAACTCCACTTCGGCTGGTTAAACGTTGAATAATCAGGGCACAAAGTAAAGCTCAAGGCGCAAAGGAGTTATAATTGGTCTCTTAATTAATTATAGGTGTATTTAGGCTCTGACGTATTAAATAAATCAGAGTGTCATGTCCCATTCCCTTTAAAAGCCGAGTGCGCCTGCACCTAGGTACACTGCTATTGCACCACATGTAAGACCAGTATCGTTAAATGTCGTTGAACTGACAATACTCATGTGACCAGCCGACACGTGGCTTTCCATCAAAGATCATATTAGCAAAAGTCGGGATCTGAGTAACACGCAACATGTGTGCAACATGTGTGTGAGAGTGCGTGCCAGCGAGTCAGCCGTGAAGTATCTGGGTGATTAACTACGCCGCTCGTCCGCAAGCGAGCAACACCACAGGTGTGTATTTCACGAGCTAAATTTATGATTCGCCACCTTCAATCTTTAAAATAGCCTTTGAGGATGAATCTTGTCCACTCGTCACCTTGTTGGTCGGGTTATCTGCCAGAGAGGCTGATTGAGACAGTCACTATGCCAAGACTGGCTGCGCAAGTCTGATCTGTCCAACTCCGTTAGCTGTGGCGCTGGCCTGTCTGGGCCTCAACCCACCTTAATCACAGTCTCGATGTTTGTTTGTCAGAGGGAAATACAGGTTTGGCAGTCTCTCTGTGTAATTGGCTATGCACCAGCAACTTAAAGCCAAGACAAAGCCTTATTACGCAGCTTTTACTTCTTAAATCCCACACCAAATTGGGATTTCATCCAGGGATAGTTAGCAGGACATACAGTACAGGATGTTGTCGTGAACGAGCGGATAAAGAAGAGTATGCATATGAATTAAAGAATCAAGAACACAATCATTTAATGAGCAAAAGATGAGGGAAAGGTGGAGCAGTGCTGCGCTGGAGGCTTTTTCTCCAACCTCTTGCTCCAGCAGTTTATCCCACTTATTGATCCCATCGCCACAGACGTATACTGTATCACCTCGTGGAGACACAGTATACCCATCAGCAACACGCAGTCACTCAACACTTTACTGCGCCGCAGTAATTTCAACTCGGTCGGTTGGCTGGCGCGCTAACGGCGTCTTGTTCTTTGGAAGAGAGGGGATGGCCACGGCCTCGCTGCGGCAGATTAGCCTGGTGAGCTGAGAGGAGCAGTGAAGGCAGAGAGTTTGGAAGATGTTGCAGTGCTAATGTAGCACAGTGCGGTGTTAATGGCTCAGAGACCAGGGGCGCTGCATCTGTAAATACAGACGTTTCTCCGCAAAAGGGACCAGAAACCCTTGCCTGTGATGTCATCAAGAGATACTCCGGGAAGCTGCTCCATTGAAAATTAATAACTTTGTGCACTCAAGTCTTAGTATGGAGGATTATTTTGAATTAACACATAGATAGATAGATAGATAGATAGATAGATAGATAGATAGATTCATCTTTGTTTATCCCATGTGGCCAAGACACCATTTAATGAATAATGGGATAACATTTCACCTTTTCAGTGATTTATCTTCCTTACTTCCTTTAATATGCAATACAGAGACGAAAATATGTAATTTTCCGTGTTGTACATTTGATCCAATTTAGTCAGAGCCACTTGTGTCAATGAATTGATTTCACTGTGACACTTACAGCAGATTTGATGGAAAAGACTCTGAACTTTGAACGCACTCAGACACGGAACATTAGACACTTAAACGTACATCCAAAATGTAGCACCTAAGGTGGTTGTGGATGATGCAGGGAGCATGAAACTTGCACGAATCTGATTGGACGTGTCTTGTCAGCTCTCAAGCTGCTAATGAGTCAATTTGGGTGAAGCCGCTGATGCAAATTCGCTAATGCAATGGTTCCCAATCTGTCTGGTGCGTGAGCTCTCAAAACGAAGCTGTTTCAGCTTGCAACCCCTCGTCCCCTGTTGCAATATCCGCTGGTTGTGACCAGTTCAATCAAAAAGGGTTTTTTTCCCTTTGTTTCATTTGAATAATTCAAGAAAAAAAGAAAAAGAAAAAAAAGACTGCAAAGTGGACGCCCCCAGAGGAAATGTAACCACGAGTGCAACACTATTTTTGTTCCAAAGCTACAAAAAAACCTTATTTCTGAATGTACCTTGTTTTTGTTTCCTGTTCTCTGGCTTGTTTTTGACCCTTGTCTTTAGCAAGAGCCTGTGGCGGTTCAGGATGTGGTCAGGGCAACAATTAGAACAATTAGCAAACCTCTCCTCATAGCCTCAATGGGCCCCGTGATTTCTCTTGTGTTTTTCCTGCCTGTCGTGGTGGACACGGACGAGCAGTGTTTACCGAGCTACAGCTACAGCTGGTTTCACTAATATGATCCACCTACAGCGCCACTATAAATTCAAACCAGCAGTATTACGCTAGATAGGCTCCTGCAGTGTTGATTGAGGAGGAAGACCTGCGTTCATTGATTGGGATTGACAACCAGCGGGTGATTTGACGCAGGATGCCCTTCTCCGTGTTGCATGGCTAACCGCGCAGGCTTTACAGCACTTGGTTAGCAGCCCAGGAAACTCTGTATTCATTTTAAATTTCACGTGAAGAGATCCATGAACAGCAATTGGACAACTCGTACATGTTTTTTATTCCCCCTGATGGTTCAAACCAATAGGTCTCATATCGGAGAATCATAAGGAGCAAGTTGTGACGTCTCTTCTTTGCTCTGTGTAAGCAGGGCCAATGTGAAGCACCAACGGAGCACTACACAAAGCACAAAGCATCTTCAGAGAAAACATGTTCACACAAATCCAAATGAATATTTTGCATTGCAATTAAGCAAAGTGTGTGTTTTACGCTTTATGTCAGGGTGGTATAAAATGAGCTCTTATGTTTAGCGGGCGGGCAGTTCTGTGGCTCAGTCTCCTGTGATGGCTGTGAATAACACCTGTTTTACACAACGAGCACCAAACAGCAGCAAAGCCGGTGGAGAACAGCAGAGAGGTGCAGGCCGGCCGCAGCAATGGAGATATCAGCCCTCCGTCCCGAAAAATATTGACAGGCAGCACCAAACAATCAATTAAGTGAGGTAAACCTGTCAGTTTGCACAAAGATTCAGAGTCTGGAGAAGCAGCGAGCCATGCAACCGCTGTGTGTCAGCGTATGTGATGAGGTGCAACATACAGAGGTGATGCAATCGGAGGTTACAGCTTGTTATCCATATGCTATTGGAGCCAAATGGGAGCGCAATTAGCATAACTGGAAGGTTCTGTGTCTTTGAACAGCTAGCAAAATGCTAGTTTTAAGAAAGAGTTAATTATTAGGGACAACCTAAATATAAAACACCCCTCTAATTTTCCTTGGAAGCTTCTTTTGCATCTATTACAGCAGCAAGTCTTCTTGAATAACTCGACTAACTTTGCACTTTCTAGACTTTGGTATTTTATCCACTCTCCAACTATCCACTATCCAAAAAAAGTTCCTCCAAACTGTGCTGCTCTCTGTATGTTATTAGACATGTTTTCAATGGGATTGAGGTTTGGACTCTGACTGGACTATTCCAACAGTTTGATTTTCCTTTTGTGAAGCCATGGTCCGCTTTGTCCTTTGGGTCGTGTCATGTCAGAATATGAAATTCCTCTTTGTGTTTCAGTGTTCTGGCTGAGGCCAGGAGGTTTTGAGTCAATATATCTTGATATCTGAAGAAATTCTCCTCTATCTTGACAAGAGCCCCTGACCCAGCTGGGTAGAAGCAGCCCCAAAGCACAATGCTACCACCAACATGCTTCATAGCTGCTGTGATGTTCCTTGGATGATGGGTTGTATTGTCTTTGCACCGAACATATTTTAGAATTAGGTTCTAAAAGTTCAACCCTTATCTCGTCTGACTGGCACACATTTTCCCACATGGTTTGGAGTACCTGAATGCATCTACTGGCATAATACAGACGGGCTTGGATATTCTTTTTGCCACCCTGCCCCACAGCCCAGGCATGTGGAGAATACAGGAGATGGTTGTCATATTAAGGCCTGACCAGAACCTGCCAGAGATCCCTGCAGTTCCTTCAGTGATGCTGTTGGTTCTCTTGTTGCCCCCCAAACAAGTTTTCTGTCATCTTCCCTACTCAACTCTGGGAGTCATGGTCTTTTAGATCTCACAGTTTCTTTAGTAACTCTTTGTTATCCATGGCTCTCCCACTTCAACCCCAAACATTCAAGTAAGTTCTGCAGCAAAAGCTGAATTTGATCTGGTTTGAATCAGAATCACTGTCATCGATGGCAGATGTAGGACATTTACATACAGGAGTGATTTTGAATGTGATTGTTTAACTTTAAACACAACTAGAGCTCCACTGTGGAAGAGCGACAGACTGATGCAAACAGGGTGTTGTTGTATGTTTTTATGTTCCTAATATTTATTATAAACTATTCTTTTCCTCTGTATTTTTGTTTGTGATAATCACATTAAAATCACTTTACACATGGAACAAGGCAGACACATTTTTCCGTTTTTACATGAGGGTGTGTAGACTTTTTATAGCTGCTGCACAGTTTTCATATTCTTTGCTTTTTTCAGTAATTGTTATGTATCTATTTATGCTAGTTTAGCGAGCAGGTAATCCATTTGTTAGCCCTCTGGTGACGCCGTAGCAGGTCCGTGTCCATACTTCGTGCACAGCTGAATTGATTTTTGGAGGAAATGTTGCTGTGGAGCACAGCGGATCAGCTACAACGGCATACAAAGTGGAAGCGGATGTTCTGCTGACATAGCGTATTGAGTGTAACCATTACATGCTGTAACCATAGCAACATTTATTACAGACCACAGATGCTAATTGGCTTCTTTTATTTCTTGCTTTAGCTTTGACTGTTCTGTTGACTTATTCTGTGCATGCATGAGGAAAATGTCTTTTATCATCATGCTCATGTTCTATTACAACATCATATTATGATGTTAAACTACTAGTCCAGTGGTCCTCTGGTGCAGAAAAGATCTGAATCAGCACTTCACGTTTGCCCTGATAGTAGAATAGATTGTCATTGTGGCTCATTAGCATGTGTAAAGGATTTAACTGTCCCACGAGGAGAATGAGGAGGAACAGCCATATTTCACTGCAGGGTGAGCGCAGTCTGTGTGTCCTGTCTGTGCTCTGCTCCGAGGATAAACTCCAGCTGTGACCTCAGATGTGTGGCATATCCATGAATATTCATTCACCTATCGTCACCAGCCAGCAGGGGACAAAACTGTTTCCAACGCCTTGCTGTTCCGTCCTTTACCTTTAATACAGCATCCAGAGGTGGAGGGAACAGCAGGCAGTAAGCACGAGTTATAGGGGGAACAGGATTGATATAAGGGATAAAAGATAGAAAATAAAAGTTTTTCTTTCAAATACTCCTCCTTTATGAGCCCCTGCCCTGCAGTATAGCGAGGAGGGGAGCGAGAGTTGCAAAATACTGCTACGAGCACCAATTTGACCAATTTATATCAAACCAGTGAACACACACGCACACATGCTCAGACCTCCCTGCTATTTAAGCCAATTTAATCACTGATCACAAGCCGTATCAGACTTAAAAGCTCCGCGTAAACTCCAAGACTCGTTTTATTTCATCTCTGCTTTGGAGGCAAACTTGTGCTCGTCTGCCTAGTTGGTATTAAACATCTCACTCCTGCTAACCATCTAATGCACCAAACGTATTAAGATCAGAGCCGGATCAGTCTGCGAGTGCAATGACTTCTACAGAGTTGTGCTCACGGCGTGTTGGTATAAATACAGCATTGGCCCAATTGTGAGAAAGTAATTCTTCCTGCTGTTCAGAGCACTATTAATACTTTTGGCAAAAAGAGCAAAAGGAGGGTAAAGCACAGCTACTGATTAGTATATATGCAGAAATATTAAGTAATCTCTGATACGATTTTTGTTGCTAACTCCACAGGCCTTAAAAGTAATCCTCTAAGAATACTACAGGACAATAAATATACACCTAAATCAGTTTAGGACAAGAATTCATGGATATTTCCAGTTAATCGCTAATGCTAGCAGCTGTTTTGGAGCCGTACTCAAACAGTGCTCTGAGCTAAATGCTAACGCACCAGTACGATAACATGCTCATGGTGATATAGGTAATATACTGACTGACTGATGTTAGCTAGTTATATTCTTTACTAAGTTCACCCCCATCATTAGCATGCTAACGTTAGCTCTAAACACAAAGGTACAGCTGAGGCTGATGGGAATGTCATTATATTTGCAGGATTTTGGGACACGAACCAAAGTATTTGACACTGAGACCTGATCGTGAATAGTGAAAGGATCACCAACACTGATAGGATTCATCATCAGGCAACCATGATTGTCTCTCTTTAGTTTAATAGTACCAAATGATATTGTCACCCCAGAGCACTGCTGCTGACATGGCTAAGATGTAGCTCTTTAGTCATAGTGCCTTCCTCTGTCACATCTGATCTGTGATTTACTGAGCTGTGAGTCAGATGAACACATGCTGTGGGCTTATTTGTGTTTTTCCTGTCAGACCTTTGCCAGTTAGAGATCTAACAAAGCAATATGATTCTGCTTTCTGATCTATAGCAGCAAGTTCATCAGAGTCTCTCCCAGCGGCATGAAATGTGCTCGGAATAATCAAGAGATGCTACGAATGCAGAACACTCATTATTATTACAGTAGTAACAGTAAGAGCAGCTAATCTGACAATCTGTCTCCAGATATTATCAGATATCAAATATTAGCACATTATTACTATGGGATAGGTAGTTCTGGGGAACAAAAGGAAAAAACAAATGAGATGACAATAGAAGACAATATAGAAAACAAGCAGAATGAAGAACCACAAAATAAAAAGTGTCAAGAAAAAGTCAAGGACGCAGAGAGCAACTACAGCAAAAACTCACCTTTAGTTTTCAGCTTTGACCTTTTAACAGCCAGAAGTCCCTGTTCTCATGAGATGAGGCTCATGCCAATCGTCAAAGGACAGAGCAACATCAAGCCAAGAGAGCCACTGTAAAAAAGCTACAACCTAAACCTAAAGCAGGGTTTATGTTTTGCTCTTGCAGATTCTGGACCAGCTGGACTTCCAAGGTGTTGCAGTTATCAAAACATGATGTAGTTACAGCATGCGTGACTCTTTATGGCATTTACATACTGATGATGCAGATGCCAGAGAGAGCAACAGAGCTGAGGTTGCATTGGTTTGGCAAACAGTGTGTTCGCGGTACAGGGGGAAAATTCATGAGGCTATCTATTTGCATCAGTGACCCTCAAGCACTGAAATAATTAGGCCTGGATGCTTCCTTCAGCAACATGTGAGCAACAAGTCCACAGCAGGAACACCACGCGAATTAAACAGGTTGACAGAGAAGGAACAGAGAGTGAGGATTAGGTTTGTGATATGAAATTAGAGGATATGAACACTGCTTTCTCTCTAAACGGTACACACCTCTGTCTCTTTCTTTTCACTGTAAAGCATCTTATTCTCTGTCCTTTTTCAGTTTTTTCATTCTTTAGCTTTTCTTAAACTTGCTTTTTAACTTACAGTACAGTCCTTAAATGTTTAGTTCACCTATCACATTAAAAATCCCATTATTTTGTTAATTTTGTTCAAGTTTCCTGTGTCGCCCTACTCGTGGTTGGGTTACCCAATGGGCCTACTGGGCACACATGGTCTGTTTGAAGTGACTCTTAACATTTCTTAGTGAAAGTCAATCAAAACAACAACACAGACAGATGATAGACTGAAAGAAAGACACAAAATAACTCCAAATAGATACAAAACTATCACAAGGGGAGACACAATCACTACACAGAAACACTGCTCCAATATAAAAGGGGGCCTTTTGTCTGTCTGTGCCCAGTGACCCACGGAGTCCACTCTCACTGTATTTGCATCGGCGGCTTCAAGTTTCTGCATGACACAGGTATAAATTGCAAAGACCAGGATTATTGGACCAGACCAGTTATGTTGTCACAGATTATGCCATAGTCCCGCCCCATAAACACAAAGTTCTTCCAGTTTCAGCAGATGAGCTGTGAAAACTTTGCATATTCATCACTCTGCACACTGACGCTCAAACATTCGACAGTGCAGGAACAAGGAGAGAAACATATTTCCCAGTGTGGTGTGACTTTCAATAAAAGTCACACCTTATGTGTTAAAATCGGCTTTCGCGACAACACCATTAGCCAAGTTTTCATCTAAATTTATTTCAAAGTTTAAAAGAATTTCCCCCAAAAGAATCTGCAAGAGAAAATGCAAATAAACACGTTTTTCCACTGTAAGGCCTTTGTCAAAGACAGCTCAGAGGTGTTAGCGACGGCCAGACGACTATTGTTTCACTTTATCCATGAATTAAAATGGTCACAAGCTCAGTAAATGATAAAACGTACACAATAAGTACATTTACCCAAGTTAATCCAATTTTGAAGCAGCTGCACTTGTTTCATTCAACTACATTTCAAAGTCAGATATTGCTCATTTGAATCCACAACATTTAGCCATTAGCTGCTCTGCAGATCATGAATCATTAACATATGGCATAACAATAAAGCTACTTAACAGTCCAAAGTAGCTACGACCAGTACGACTGTATTTCTATGTATGTACTTATATCCTCTTAATGTTCAGATGCTGCTATCAGTTCTATTTGATTGCTAATTTACAACGTTTACTTAAATAAAAGTCAGTCACATCATGACCTATCACCACTTAACCCAGGGCGCAAGAAGGAAAATTAATTAATTATAGCTTTTAACAGTATTATGTGTGATTATGAACGTTGGGTTTATTAACAGTGTTATGAAACCTTTTCTCCACAGATGAAGTTGCCATGTGAAACAGTGATCAACAGAGTGAAACATTTCTTTTATAGTAGGTGCCGCGCTCCAGTGACGTTAGCGTGGCTCATCTGGGGTTGGCAGAGTTTATATGAATAACACATTAATTTTAACTCTGTGAAACATTTCTGTGTGGATAAAACATGAGCCTTAATTTAAACAGTTGTCATCTGAGGAGGAGGAAAAGGAGTCCTGTGTGGGAGGAACTTCGGCGCTTCAGAATGAGGCTTCAAACGCCTGTAAAATTAAGTTTATGAAGAAACCGCCCCCCCCCCGATCTCTCGCCTTCTATCTTTTCATGTTAACAAGCATTGAAGTTGCCCACAGAGGCTTTCTGTGCACTTTTCTCCCTTTTCACAGGTTACACACTCCTTCAAGTCAGTTACCTAAAGCCTTTCACTAATGAAGGACCTGCTGATTGGACGCCTATTTCTCTCTCCTTCCTTCTTCCTTTCATTTCTTTCCTTTCTTGCTTTCATTTCCTCTCCAATCTGGACCCCCCCCCCCGCAGAGTTAACAGACACTGGGAAAGCACACACAGAGGTGTTAATGGAAAGGTACCGCAGAGCAGGTTTCCCAGTCACATTTTAGAATCACCTGACCTGGACTGGGCTAATTATAAGGTGTTGTTGTTCTTTTCTGGTCCCACACACACACACAGGCAGTCAGAGCAACACACACGCAGATGCACACAAAGGTGCACAGAAGCACTGCAAAAACACTCACACACGCAAACTTAAAACATACACTCATATACCCTCATCTTTTTTATTTTTTAATGAATTACGTGAGAAAACTCCTACACACAAGTGCTGCATGCGCACTCACGCACACATGCACACACGCACACATGCACGCACGTAAACAATCTCCGCAGTCTCAATGGGACCTTGTTTCTCACGCGATGAGGCCTATTTCCCAGAGTACCATCATTAGTTCTATATATATGTTTCAAGAGGAGGCACGTCAGGGGCCAAAGTTTCCGTAGCGAAAGTTACCATAGCGTGAGTAACAACACTCACTATGCTATACGGTGTGTGTGTCTGTATGTGTGTGTGTTTCTGCGTGTTCGTGGACAAGACAGGGAGGAGCGGGGTCGTGAGGAACTATGTGCATCATTCAGGGATGGATTGACATCTGAAGAAAAATAGCTGCAGGTCTAATCAATTTGAATGTGTTCCCCTGAGATGCCACTGTGTGTGTGTGTGTGTGTGTGTGTGTGTGTGTGTGTCTGTGTGTGTTTGTCAGGTGAGGTGAGCAGCAGGCATCAGCAGCATTTCAGTCCAGTCAGCAGTGATCTTGCCAGCCTCTGCACGACCAGACTCATGAATAGATCAGTACGTTGCGTGTGTGTGCGTTTGTGTGTGTGCGTGTGTACTGCTGTGTGTGTTTGTGTACACGGACATGTCTGGATGCCATCTGCATTCTGTTTGCCCAAAGACAGTATGGGGACTGTGAGTTGGCCTCATGTATTGGATGTCTGAGTGTGTAACATGGCAGCAGCCCTCCGCCTGCTCTGAAAACTGTGCTGTCAGCAGGGCGTCACTGTGCTCCCGCAGCTCCACGCTGAAAGAGGAGTCGAGGGGAGAAGAAGAGCTCTGATGTTTCTTCACGACTTGCGGAAAAGTAAACAACACGTGAACTCAAACAAACTATAGCATAAACACTGGTAGGACTGGTAGGAAGGTTCACAAACACAGTTTGACATCAACCAGCGTACGTTCAGCGCGGGACACTTGTTCAAGCTGCTTTCAATCAACAAAGCTGTGGTGTAGACAAGCTCGCTGCAGCGTACAGACACTGAAAACATAATAGAGTCTCACTGAGGCACTGAGAGGCATTAGCTGGTCTGTTAGCATGGATTAAAGTTGTGAGGTGGGGGCGGACGCTTTGTGTTTGGACTGTTTTGGAAGAAAAGAGTTGAAGGACGTTTCTCATGGACCGTTTTGGGATCAAACATCAAACCACGGAGCCGAAAGTTCTGTCGTGTGACTGCATTAGTGAGCAAAGGATAAATGTTATGCTTAATAGAAACTCCAACAGGTGAAATCACTGCAGTCCAGATTCTCGGACAGTTACGGATTCATTTGGCAGCCGTGATGCTGTTTAGTCTCCGGCTGCTACAGCGAAGCGTTATTAATTTAATTTGAACCTTTGGCAGTCACCTCCTCCATTATGACAGCTGAGGATCATCGTGGGCATTGTAGTATTATGAACCATCATATTAAACTGACACACACATGCACACACACACACACACACACACACATGAAGCATGATTTCTGAGAAACTGCTGAAATATTATTATTGTCGGTCAGATTGATTGTCTCTGACTTGTTAGTTATGTTACTAGCTTATGTGTATTTAGTTAATGATTAATTACCTTCAGTGGATTTTATGCAAACTAGATTGCACCAAACGTCAGTAAAACCTTTTAGAATTAGAATTGACTATGCAATGTTTTTCATATTTTAACATTCCAAATAAGGCAGGTTCAGGTCTGCAGATCATTGTTGGCAATGCCGTTGGTCGTGAGTAAACTGAGGAGTTACACACTAACAGAGGGATGAAGTCTTTATGCATTTCACTGTGTCCGACATCACTTTGTGAAGTCAAACGGCATGCGCATCAGAATCAGATTTTGGGACTGACTGCTGAATTGTTCTGCTTCATCTGGCGTGAAACCCAACACGCTGCTGCTCGTTTGATTGTTCGATTCGTTCCAGATGAAACCAAACGTAGGATTTAGAGAACGCTTTCTGAAGCATAGAGCCTCACTTTGACCACTTGCTTGATTTGATAGATAATCAGATTAACACTGACCTTCAAGCTCAACTGATAGGATCAAAAACACGTTTTCCTCATTTAGTTATTATTATAAGTGCTCCTCACTTGTCTGGACTGTGCTTTTGCATGGGTGCTGATGAGAGGATGGTCAGGATTCTGTTGACCTCTAGACCTTTCTTGTTTCTTTCTTACATACCAGTTTTGTAAAGTAAGTGATGGATGGAAAGGATGTAGATCCATTCTAGTTGCTGAGACAAAAGTCCTCTGAGCTCTTTAAGGAACACCTCTAGGTCACCTTGCTGACCTCTAGTGGCTTTACTGGTCACCTTGCTGCAGTGATGTAGAAGTGCACTCTAGGGTGCATCAATACACCACGATGTCACTTTAAGGTGTGGTTACAAACCACACCCAACAGCACCCGTCAGTGATGCACCATCAAGAGCGGAGGGTGAGTGATGTGATGAGCGCAGGCAGCATGCAGCAGTTTATATCCCGTGCTGCAATTCACAAGCAAGTCACCAGGCCACAGAGGGTTAAACAGAATGCCTTTAACATCACTCGCGTATGTATTTAAGGGCTTAAATTACACATTTAAGCAGAGCATGTAATGCAAAGACAGTCATTGTGTATACTGATATGTCGGAGTGAGTCTCAAATCCAGGGAAAGCAGAAGCCAGCGTGTCCTTTGCGTTTTCCTACACTCTCAGAAACTCTTTTTTAATAAGGGAGGATGAATTTCAAAGTGCCGCTGGAATATGCAAGGGGGAAAGGTGGGCTGCCTGGCATCTCTGAGAGAACAAATCAAAGGCATTAAAAGAGTCCCTGCGTTTCCCAAACAATCTTAATAAATATGAACACCTCACAAAGGTCAACAAATGTGTCACATCTTTCAAAACAACAACATAAATCACAGTGCAGCGTGTCACTGCATACTGCTTGCTTCAATTTGATTGATATAGTTTTGTTTCTTGAAGATTCATGCCACATTGATCTGTGTGTGTTGTCCTTGTGTGTGAAAATACAAACACACAGAAGACGCTTTTGTGTATTACACTCAGGCCGGTAAGAAGAAAGAAAAGAAAAACTTGAAGGGAAGTGGGGATGGAAATAGAAAAGCATGTGTAACGTCTCTTCGGGATCTTTTGGTAGTTTTCCCGTAACTGAACAGTTGCACGTTTTTCTTATTGTCGGCGAATACCATTACACCAGCAATACACTGCACTGTGCCTATGAACAAGTATCTTCTGAGCAAGCCCGATATACTCATATCTTAGTCCCCTGTAGCCCTCCATTATTGTCCAAAACTATTAAAAACACATTACAGTTGCACACAGTCAATTAACAGTGACATGAGCACTTTAGTTCATATTAGGACGAGTCCTCCTGCTGCCATGAATACTCAGTGCTGTCAGATACCAAATGTGTATTAATCCCCAGCAACATGTGGAATGAGCTGCTGCTGGACCCCCTTTAGATCCCCATTCCTCCATGTACTGTATGCATTGTGTACAATATTACCATGGCTGATCAGCACAGGGCCACCGTGTTGCTATGAGATTTTGGAATTAGCAGCATGTGAGCACAATATCACCTACAATTCTTAAATACTTACAAGTATTTAGACTCTTATGGCCTTTATAACGTTAGTTGTGCTTTTACAATGCAGGCTCCTAAAGTCCCAAACCAAGTTATAGTTAATCATGACACCACACATCACCTGCTACTCCATCTCCACCTTGGTCCCTGGCTCAACCTTATGTTCTACAAACCAGAACATCGTAGACTGCACCATCCCATCAAACCAGCCTGCTGCTGGGTTCTGTCCTGCATCCGAAGATGGAGCGGTGATAGTAAACAAACAGCGGGAAGAAACAAATTGGATGCAACATAATCATTTTGGGGATGTTCTTTTTTTCTCCGAGAGTAAAATAGCTTGTTTGTGCCGCCCCATTGCTTAGGGAAAAAAACCCAAAAACCTCAGTACTAGAAACCTAACAGACAAAATGCTGCCATGTTGCAAATGAAAGTTTGCTTTTCTTTTCCCCAAAAGTACCCCGAACTTGAATTTAGTAACACCACCTGAGCAGTGGCGAAATTGAGTTTCAGCAACCTGCCCCCCGAAGCAGGGGAGGCGGGTACAGAGGAAACAAAAGGAAGAACCTATGACAACGACTGCGCTTTTTCACTCTTTTACTCGAGGAACAGTTGCAAAAACTACAGTCGCAGCTGTTTCAGGCCATCATTTCTTTCCCTTTTTGAAAAATGAAGCTAGATATTTGTCACCAGTTTTTTTAAAGGTTTACATCTTCAGCAGGAATAAATGAGCTGGGCCTGACGTGGTAGCATCGAGAGCTGGACTCGCACGCTTTAGCTATTTTCAAGGGATTTGTTGAGGAAAAAGAACAATATTGAATAACACCTGTCCTGTCTTTTAACATTTCTAATATCGATATTATATCACACTGTATTTGGTGCAGAGAGAGCAACATAGCCTGGCATCAATAGTCCTAAACAATTCTGAGCAGATCAGCTTTTCTACATTTCTTCATCTCTTTTCATCCCCTTTATCTCTCTCCGATCGCAATCGAGCCCGCAAAGCCTGGAGATTTCGCTTGCTGTCCATATCAATTAGCCACTCCACCTCTCCACTCCCACTGCACTGCTCTCTCTCTCTCTCTCCCTGGGCTCAGTCTTAGTTCAGATATTAAATATTAATCAAGGCAGGTTGAGAAGCAGTTGATCAGCTGTCCCTTCATTGATCTGCCCGCTCCCCTCAGCACTGATGTGTCCCATGCAGCTGGAGTTATATCTCTAATAAGCGTCAGTAGTTTCAGCTTTTTGTTCCTTTTTGCCATTTTTGTCGCCGTTCCTGTCTCTTTTCCACTGAATGTCCATGCCTGTGTCAGCCCATGTCTTCATGACAGAAAGCAACATTTTGAAAGCAGCAAGGTTCCAATTCAGCCTTGCAGGTGTTAAAGAAGTCCATTCATATTCAGGCCAGTGAGCACACATCTGCACTAACCTTGACAGATTTTTGCCACTGACTAATGGGGAAAGTCCTGCAAGAGCTTTAATAATTCCCTATGGACCCAGACTATTTAAATTCTGAGTTGGCTATGTCTTGGACCCATTCAATGATTTATTTTCTTTACCTGCTTATCCCCTCTAAGGGGATGGAACCTATTCCAGCATTCACTGAGCAGGAATCAGGGTCAGACCCTGAACAGTGAATGTACATCACTGGAGTAACAGACTGCTGGCCCTTTTTGACCTCAGGAGCGTTTCCAGGTACCTTTTTAGGAACTTTTCCTGCATTTCAACTGCCTGAATCTAGTTCTGGTTTAGATTTTTTGGCCGTAACCCCAAAAAACTTTCTGCCCTGGAGATAGAACTTTTGGATGACCCGGGAACTTGCAGAGCTGAACAGCACTGACTGGTTAAATGGTCACATGAGCTAACATGTCTACAGGGGTGTCAGTGTCAGGTTTTGGTGAGTCAAGCTACCACTTTGGTACCGTCTGTCCTGGACTGTTACCACCACTACTGCCGTAAAATCAGTTATCTTCCTTGAAAGTTGAGCCCTACTTTTTAACTTATCAAGTGAAAAAATATATCTAACAAACTGAATGGCATTGTCATTTGTAGCTCCCAGATGATGTATCGTTATATCTTTGCAGATCTCCTTACTTTCTGTTGCTCCACCATTAGGTTTATAATTTTAGTTTTGGCACAGACATTCATGTTTCCCTCAGGATAAACTGTAAAAACTCTGGTGATCCCTTCACTTCACGTCCAGAACCAACATGAGATCAAAGTTTTTGTTGTTGTTTCTCCAGTACTTCAGTTTGTGGCCAAATACCTACAACAGAGCCCCTGTATGATGGTATGACTGTAGACCCCTGGGCACCTTTAACACTGCCTGTTCAAGGACTTGCTCATTTAGATCCTTGGACTGTTTTGCCCAAAATGCCCTAAATAGATGAAACTGGAATCCAAAGCCCATTCGATTCACTTTGGGGATCCTTCTTGTTGTAAAGCCAATGAGCCATCGCAGTTAAATCACGCCACCCTGTCAGACCCCTTTGCGACCTAAGCGTGAGGTGGAGAGGGCTCAATCAAGCCTCGAAAACAGATCATTAGTTTATGCGTCAAACCAAAAACAACAAACTCTTGCCAGTTTAACAGATGCGCTTCCCTGCCTTGATTTCCCAACTGCACCACGAGAACTCATTTCAGTTTGAATGGTGTCTGGTGGAGATAATCATATAGACCTTTTCTGAAGAAGACCACTTTCACAGGAGAATAAGAATTCAATTCAGGGCATCGTAGGACCATCCTACATCCTGCTGATTTACCTTCAAACAGTAAAATGCGATGCCCAACTAGAAACAGCATAATATATCTGTGAGCGAGGACAGTAGATCAACATCATGTCCAAGCATTAAGAAAGCAACGTGAGTCGGGACTTACAGCTGGTATAAAAAGTCCACACCCGTATGAAATTGTCTAGAAAAAAGTTACTAATTAGCAACAACTTAAATAAAAACACCCTGATTAAATAAGTCACAGTTACCCCAGACCACTGTAGGTCAGCTCTCTGTAGGACCTACAGAGAGCACAACACAGGAGATCCTCTTGCATCTTTTTAGAAAATGAGTGGGATAAAGTCTAGATGTGTTAATAGAGACTTATTCCCAAAACTTTGCCGCTCTAATAAATGCAAATAGTGCTTCTTCAAAGTATTAGTTAGGTGAGGTGTGTTCCTAATAATTCATTAATCATTCATTGCTTTTTTGCTCAGGAGTTTTGTTTGTTCAAAGATCGCATTAAAGATGGCAGGCTGACATTTATATTGTTGTTATTTCTGTCTTTACATTTCATAAACCTGCAATTTCATAAGGGTGTGTAGACTTTTTATATCCACTGTCTGAGGTGCAACCAAACTGCGGCATGACTACAATAATGCTACATGTACTAAAGCAAACAACAACCAGATTTAAATGTGGGTGCCATCCCCTCCAAAACAGTCACCTTCTGCAATGGTACTCTGCTGGTTTGAGGTCCATGGTGACAAAGGGCAAATGTGCATAGGCAGGATGTTGACACTCATCAGCACAAGGGTTCGCGTAACAGCCTTATGGCCCGCCAGTGATCCTGCGACTTGGTATGCTAACTCTCCGCAGTTAAAGCTAGCAACTGGTTAGCACTATGGCTGTGCTGTGTTCAGGAACAGCAGGAAACAGTTACGTAATTTTGTGACTGCACCTCGTAGTTAGCCTAGCTTAGCATAAAGACTGGAGGCATGGGGGAAACAGCTAACCTGGCTCTCCTCAAAGAGAATAAAAAGGTAAAAAACAAGTCTCCAACCCAAATCTCAGTGATTTTACCCACTGTCTGACAAGGCCGATCTCGGGAACCCAAAAGCACAACTCTAATCTTTCGAAGTTACAAAAATACCAATTTATTGAAACAAAGTAACAATACAAAATCACCTTCACAGGTAGACAGAAGTACGAACTAATAATCACTCTAATGAGGTAACAAAAAATCACTCTTTCGAGGAATAGCAAGAAAAGATATTGATATCAAAAACGTGAATGAAATACTTTACTTGAACGAGGGAGCATGGACATGAATCAAGAAACGAGTTGTCACTATCAAAGACACGACGAACTGGCACAAGACAGCGGGAGACGCGGACTAAAATACACAAAAGGGCAGGGAACACAGGTGCACACAATCAGGACGGGGAAGACAATCAAAACCAGCAGGAAACATGAGGGAAGGGCAAGCCACCTGAAACGAGAGGAGAGTTAGTGATTTCAACATCAAACCGGAAGCACGAGACAAGACAGACATAACCTACACTAGAGACGACAAACTTTACTTGGCCGTGACATTACCCCCCCGTCTAGGGACGGCCCCTGACGGCCCAGCCACATGTGGATGATGGGTATAGAAGTCCGACATAAGAACAGGGTCCATGATGAATCTTGCCGGAACCCAGGAACGTTCCTCAGACCCGTCTGAAACTACACACTTAGGAAAGCCATGAATGCAGAAGACATGGACCATCATTATATTAGCAGTCTCTTTAGCTGATGGTAACTTGGGTAATACAACAAAGTGCACCATCTTTGAAAATCTATCCACTACTGTGAGGATTACCGTGTTGCCATCTGACACAGGGAGCCCCGTTACAAAGTCCAGGGAGATCTCCGCCCATGGAAGGGTGGGAACAGGTAGCGGTTGCAATAACCCCATCCGCGCCATGGAAGCTGATTTGTTCCGGGCGCAGATGGGGCACGCCTCCACGTAATCCCGCACCTCCCGTTCCATGGACGGCCACCAAAACCTCTGGGCAACGGCCTTATGCCAGGGTGACAGGTGAGGAGTGAGGTGTGAGCCCAGTGGATCACCTGTGGACGTAAAGCCACGGGGACGAAAAGGCGATTCTCAGGGCATCCCCTAGGTGGTGGGCTCGCACCGTTTGCTTGCCTCACTTCAGTTTCTATCGGCCAAGACACTGCTCCAACCACACGGTTCAGCGGAAGGATGGGCTCAGGGTCTTTGGCCGGAGGTTCAGGCTCAAACAGTCGGGACAGAGCATCAGGCTTTGAGTTCTGGGAGCCTGGTCTGTAAGACAAAACAAAGTCAAATCTATTAAAAAACAACGACCACCTGGCTTGACGAGAATTTAAGCGCTTAGCCTTGCGGATGTTTTCCAGGTTCTTGTGGTCGGTCCATACTATGAATGGATGCTGCGCCCCCACCAGCCAATGTCTCCACTCCTCTAGCGCAATTTTCACCGCGAGCACCGCGATAGCTTGCGTGATAAGAACGCACAGGGGTGGAGCTTGCTATCCCTCTCCGCTCGCTGGGAGAGAACTGCGCCCACCCCCTCATTTGAGGCATCGACCTCCACTACAAACTGTCGAGCGGGGTCCGGAACTATGAGAATAGGTGCAGACGTGAATCGTGACTTTAACAGCTGGAATGCCGCCTCAGCCTGAGGTGACCAGCGGAAGAGTTTTTTTGGAGAAGTGAGAGCGTGGAGGGGTGTAGCTGTTGTGCTAAAGTTCAGAATAAACCGCCTATAGAAGCTAGCAAATCCCAGAAATTGCTGAACTTTTTTGCGGCTATCCGGAATCGGCCGCTAGGCCACCGCGCTTACTTTAGCCGGGTCCATCTGTATCTTCCCAGGGGTTATGATGAAGCCCAGGAAAGATACAGTTTCAGCATGGAATTCGCTTTTTTCAGCTTTAACATAGAACCGGGCATCCTAACTGGAGATGGCCCAGCTGTCCGCAGTAGAACCTGGCGGACGTGAGATATGTGGGAGTCTAAATCCGAAGAAAAAATTAGGATATCATCTAAGTAGACGTACACAAATTGATTTAGGAATTCACTTAATATGTTTATAATAAATGTTTATCGTGGCCTGGAATATGGCCAGTGCATTGGTCAGGCCGAATGGCATCACCAGGTATTCGTAGTGCCCACTGGGAGTGTTTAAACCAGTCTTCCACTCGTCCCCCGATCTAATCCGCACCAGGTGGTAAGCATTACGAAGATCTAATTTCGTGAACATTTTGTCGTGGTAACATGGTGGCACCGTAGACAGGTCGGGTGAGTCAGGATCTGCTCGATAACTGAGAGAAATGCGGTTAGTCATGAAAGAGTCTTTTAGTTCACCACCTGCCCTCACACATGATTTGGCACATCCTGCTGCCCAATCCAGGATCTCGCTGGTGCACCAGTCAATTCGGGGGTTGTGTCTCTGTAACCATGGCAACCCTAAAACGAGGGGGTGCTGTCGAGAGCGGTAAAGATGAAATTGCAATTGTTCATGATGATGATCTAGACTGATGTGGACAGACCCTGTTCTGTGTGTGACCTGAAATATGTGTTTGCCGTCCAGGGAGCTGACAGAGAGTGGGCGTGGCAAAGGCTCTGCTTGAATTCCGAGTCAAGCCGCAAACTCCCAGTCCATCAGACTCTCATCAGACCCCGAATCTATCAGAACCCCCACCTTTTCCTCTTTTTTTTTTTTTTAATTTCCTGGTGTCGTTACCTCGAAGTCTGTCAATGCCGGTGATGAAGGGAAAGTGGATGTGGATGGGCTCACCAGTAGCCCTCCGTCTACGGACGAGCCTGCCCTTTTACCGGGCATCCTGGCTGGAGATGGCCCAGCTGTCCGCAGTAGAAACACCGGCCTTCTAGGAAATGACGTCATCGCTCCTCCGCCGATAATCTGGCTTGGCCCAGTTGCATAGGTTCCTCCGCATCCAGAAGGATGGCCCAGTGGCAGAACTACCTTTCCCAGGCTGCCCTGTGCAAGGTCGGAGATGGTCTGGGCGGGGCTTACCCCAGAACTTCTTACGCTCCTGTAAGCGGTTATCTGTTCTTATGACTAGGGCGATTAATGATTCTAGCCCATGACGGTAATTCTATAGGGACCAGTAAGTCCTGGATTTGATCCGACAGTCCCTTCAGAAAAGTATCATAAAGACCGGCGGAGTTCCATCCGCTATTCGTGGATAAGGTACTGAAGCAGATGGCATAATCGCACACCGAATCCGTACCTTGTTCAATATTACTGAGCTCCCTCTCCCGTTCTCAGTCCATTATAGTGGGGTCAAAAGTCCGTCCAAGAGCATCGACGAACCCCCAGACCGTTTCGCAAACCGGTGAACTGTGTGACCACTCTGCCGTAGCCCACCCCCTAGCTCTGCCGGTGAGATAAGAAATCATGAAGGCGACTTTTGATCGTTTCACAGGTGAAAAATCAAAATGCATTTCACAGTCAGTGATGAATGCCTTGCATTCACCGAGCTCACCAGAAAACTTTTCAGGGGGTGCGAGTCGGGGACCAGGGCGGGCGGATACGGTGACGTTGCCGGAGTTGGTGAGCTCTTTGGCCAGCAGGGTGAGGACCTGCTGCATCTGTGCCGCTAGTAGTCCAACCTGTGCTGTCACTAAACACGACAAACTTTACTTGGCTGTGACACTGTCTCTCACTGAACCCACATGCAAACAGAAATGCATAAGCAGCAATAGTGAGTTTACATGGGGTTATGTATGGAAATTATCTTGTTGCTAGGAGCCAGGACGGGTGAGTTTGCCAAGACGCCAAAACCTGTGCTCATCTATAGCTGGAGACCCACGCTGCAGAAAGAGACGCTACAAAGTGGCTCCAACACATGACTGCCCCTAAAACCACAAACTCTTCTTTGCAATCTGTTTGCGTGGGTATTAAAAAAAAGAAATGCATGCTGATTTGTTTGTTGCTTTGGTCGATGAATTGTTTTAATGTTACAAAGGGACTATTGTGGCACTTTTCACAAAAAAAGCAAAGTGCTTTCTTGTTTTCAACACGTCTAATTGATCTCCTAAATTTCTCTTAGTGACTCCTGTTGGTCACTTTCTCCTCTCTTCTGTCATCACCTGTTTTCATCTTGCACCTGTCTTCTTCTCTTCTTCTCCCTTTCCTCCTCAGGTCTTCATTAAAACTTGATTGAGATGAGTGAAGCCAATAATCTTCAGGCTCCGTGAACAACCCTGCCTGAAATCAATAGGTTTCCTTGAAAAAATGAACACAGAGTGAACGGGGGGAGGGGTTGGTGGTGGGAGGGAGGTCTGGTTTATTAAATATTAAACAGCCGGTCTCCGGGGAGAGGGGCTAGAGTTGTGGTGATGCAGTGTCTGACCCAATTAGCATCTCCTGTTCACCTGCCAGGCTCCAGCAGTGGCTCCACTCTGACTTTTACTCGACACGACAAGCCACTTCTGGGACAGTCACACTCTTCAGGAGCGTTATCCCCGCCGTCTTGTACACTAATCATGACATGATGCATCTGTGCCTGTCACACCCTTGAAGGGGGCCATCTTAGCTCAGTGAAATATCGGTCACTACCAGCTCCAAAATGATCCTTCTCTTCAGGAGAGCCAGCTGTCTATGAGTCAAAATGAGGCTCCTCTGGGATGAGCTAACTCTTTAAGTATCATTGTCTCAGCTTTTTTTCCGTTGTACTGCTCGTGACGTCCTTCTGGGACTGCGTGACACCTAAAACACTTATTTGCTGTTTGGGTTTTGGTTTATTTTTACATTAAAAGTGGATTTGACCTTTTGAAAAACAATTTT
Organism: Datnioides undecimradiatus; assembly: GCA_008933995.1. Classification (NCBI taxonomy): domain Eukaryota; kingdom Metazoa; phylum Chordata; class Actinopteri; order Lobotiformes; family Datnioididae; genus Datnioides; species Datnioides undecimradiatus. The sequence continues at coordinate 342,668 of WARS01000054.1, read as the reverse complement.
TTTTGTCTTGAAATATCCAGCAAGCTGTCCTGTGAAGTGATGGCTGGCTGTATTTGTGAGCAGTGTGTACCTAACTGTCAGACAGACATCATGCTACTCTATACATTAAAGCAGTTCATATGTTAAATCTGTATTTAACTTCAAGTGCGGAAAGTCATTACAATGCCAGGCGCACAGGAGGAGAGATCGCTTTGTGGGTGTACTTGATCCACAGTTCATATGAACTCTGCAGCATTGGCTCATTAAGACGGCGGCCCTTATAATTATGATGCCATTTAACTGCTTTTTCCATTATTCCATTCCGTGCTAATGTTTACATTAATTGCTGCATGTGGTTAATATGTTTGCACGGGGACAGTACAGGTGTCACCCTCCCATCTTTTCCTCGTTTTGCCAACGTGTGTGCGGCCTGATCTCATTGCGAGCTCGTGAAGAAAAAGCAAGGAATTAGCTCCTGCGGTTTACAGATCCTGGCGCCTCCGCTCTTCAGCGTGGTGTTACAGCTGATGACAATGACAAGTTCTTTAAGATCCTCTCACCTTCAGAGTGCCATTGTTAGATGGGAGCCACACATCAGTGGCGCAGATGTCTTTTTTTTTTTACTTGTCTCAGCAAATCAGAGTGGAATACGTTTTCTCATGAATGTTACCTTGAGCACACTGAATGAATGAACAAATGATAGAAACATGATGTAAAGAGCACGGGCCATAACTTCTCTGTCAGTGACCGCAGCCCTGTTTCCCGTTCAGCATCTGAGAAAAAGGTCAACCCAAGGCCACAATCAACTGCAAATTCAACCTGCTTTGTGGATCAAATTCATCTTGTCACTTCTCTTAATAATTCATCAACGTTCAGTGGGGGAAAGTAACGAAAACGAAAGTAAAATACACATACTCGAGTACTGTACTTAAATACAGTTTCAGAGAGCTTGTACTGAATCAGAATCAGGTTTATTGCCTAGCAGGATGTCACCTACTCCCTTCCACCTACCTTTTTGAGGTTTTTTGCTGAAAAACAATATAGTACGAAAATAGAAATAAAGGTGATTGCGAGTACTGCCAGTCGAGAAGCATGAATGTAAAATAGATAACTGACTTTAAGACTTTTAACAGTAAAAGTATTATAAAGACAGTAAGAATGTATGTACAGTATTACAGTTATTTAAACTGGAAACAAACAGTTTTTCGCTTTACCAAAAAATACAAATTAAATATTGACAAACCCCTGCTGTAGTTGCTTTTTTGCATGAATAAATACTCAAACTGTGTTCTTGCTCTGTGTAAAACGATGACAGTTTCGCTTTACCTCTTCAGTGAGCATGCCTCCTCCTTCTCTCATACCTCCTGAAGAGCTGCTGATTGTTTCTTCACATAAATCTGGAGACAGATGCAGTGTGTCCCGTGTTTGCCGGTAGCTGCGAGGCTGTCTTTGCATCAGGAGCAGAACAGTAATACCACTTGGAAATGTTTAAATGTTTTGTTTGGGAGGGGGTGTTCTGTTTTTTGTTTTTTTTTTATGGTTCCACGTTAAATGAAAGATCTATATGGTTTTAAGTGCAAAGTAGTGACCAGGGAATGTGCGAAAGTCCACAGTATTGAGTTTAATTATTATTTGCAACGTGGCAACGTGCAAGAAATGCATTAATGTAACACAGTGATAAGCTGTGTAACTGCATTTGTAAGAAGATTTGGCAGTAAAAGCACAAACTCCAAACACACAATGCACTGACAGACATTAAACCACTTGTGGCCCCCCTTTTCAGTTGTTAGCAGTTCCACTAAATGCCCCTCTCTAAACTCACTTCATTCAAATAACTTTTAAAATGGTTCGAGACTCAAAGAGGTAAAATAATCATACAGTATATTTCAGAAAATCGGCAAAAATGACAAATTTTTTTCCAAAAACAAGCTTTTTCTTCTTTCCAACTATAGACTTCATGTCTTATCCAGCCTCTGTTCCATGTAAGGCAGTTTCTTATTTCTTACTTCTTATATTTGTTTCATAATGTATGTCTGAGCTAGCTGCAACTCATGCCTCTATTTTCCATGATGTTTACCTTTGTCGCTGTTCATACATTACGTTTTACTGTTACTTAAAAAGGATTTTAAATTATTTTGGTTGTTGCGAATAAATATTCTTAAACTGTTGTATCTGCAGCCACTAACTAAACGATCTTAGCGCTCCTTTCACTACTTTTACACAACTGATGACAGAACATTTCACATATTAAACAATAAATTACCATGTTAGTGCAAACGATTTCAGTGAGCAGGGTTACGATGAATGGAGAAGACCGAAATCTGAAAAATCAGTCAAATCAAGCTGAACTTCGTGTGAATAATGGATGCTTTTAATTTCAGTATCACAGTTTCCATCAGCTTCATTTTCATTGAGAGCGAGCTTCTCATGTATATGCAGTCATAACTATTCAAACACAGTAATTCAATAGGCGGGTAGTCATTGGTGTGCATTGCCCGTTATGAGGCAGAAGCTTGGAGATGAATGAGTAAATAGATTAATTCAAATAGAAGAATGACGGGAATAAGCAACAGATGGCGAAAGAAAGAGGCTGCCAAAACAATTCGCTGCACCTCCTTTTGTCTCCACCCTCTCCACCGCTCGTCCCACGAGTGAGGAGCAAAGTAAGGATGGAGGTAAGGAGGCGCGATGGAGGCGATGAATCATCCTTAAAACAGTTTCGCTTTTCTAGACACACGTCAGACAGCCCGATGATTCCTTTATTGATCACCTGTCCCACCAGACAATATCAAAGATTGGTACGTAATCACCACCGACACACCCACATCAAAATCATGATGAAAAGGATGACTAACAGGGAAACGTTGTAGCCTGATGAAGTGCCATTTCTTTCACAGAACTATTGAGTCAAATCAGTCACAACAGGTGATCCATCTGTCCCGGCCGCATCCTTTCCGGCTGCGTCAGTTTCATCTGTATTTGTCGCCACGTTGTTGGTGCAGTACACACAACTACACAAATACACTCTTCCCCTCTCAGTCCAAACTGCGGTATAGACGGGACAGTGTTGCCAAAACCTAACCGTGCACTGATGTGAGACCCCAGTCTGCGGCATCGAGTTTCACATCGCTAATACTAATGTATCAAGTGCAAGTGGGAAAACAGATTAGTATTATAAAAACGTAATTTATGGAGGACAGGGTTGTCTTTTAGCTGTTATTCTAGCACATAAGGATGAGGCCCCCCACTCTTAATCCTGCTAACACTCTGATTGGCTGTTAACCTGACCTTTCAATAAGCACAACACTCCTATTTGAGTAATTGAGGAATCAGGTAAATGAAAGGTTGGGAAACCAGGCTGGAAATATCGAGAAAAGGATGGAGACGCTTTGAGTCAAATGAAAGAAGCGAGATTGGAAATTTAAAAGTCAGTGATGGAATATTTTCATGGCACTTTACCATTCCTCCAAGCCCTCTCAGGCCTCTGATTCACAGTCATTTGCTGCTGCTTAAAAGATGAGAAAGGATCAGCCTAATCAAACAATGGTACCCACGTCCCAGGAGAGATCGAGGTCTTTGCAGTGTGTACATGGAAGCTAAACTCACTGTCACTTCAATCCTCTGTAAGTGACGGTACAACACCAAAACGACGGGATGACTGCTAATAGTCATTTTAAAATAGCTCAAACATATACACATGTCTCTCCTGAAGAATCTTTTCCTCCTTAACTCTGACTCAACAAACAGCTTTGGGCTTGGCTGAGATGCTGTAAATAGCTACGTACAAAGCAAATGACTCGCGAGGCTGTGTACGCCGGAGTGTGTTTGTGTTTGTGCATGAAGCATGTACTGACTTTGAAATCCTCTGAGAGGCCTAGAGAGGGGTTTCCCCACATTTTCATAATGGCATGGACAAAAAGTGGTTTCCTGAGTGAGCAATTAATTGTACTCATCTTTTGGTTTCACTTACTGACAGGTACCTGTAACTGTTAGCAACATTATGACGAGTACCAGAAGGCATAGGTGTGTGTAGCCTCCATTACTGCTTGACACCTGCCATTAAAACACATCTACAATATATAAATCTGGTTCCCCTCTCTCCTGCCAAAGCACAGTTTGTCATGCATGTCATTTCTTACCTTTACATGTACTTGGAATTGACAGTAAACACCTCTTCACACTTGTTCTCTGTCACCGAGTGTCCCGACAATCCACGTTGACAGTTGACAAGATGCTAACTGAGCTGCTCGACGCCTGACACTTGTTGTTGTTGCTCGTGGGTGGATCCTTGGGTTTCTGCTGTCGTGCATTGGAGAGCAGATGCACTACATTTATATTTTAATGTCAAAGCGACAATAAGTTATGCTTGGATGGATCAAATGACTACAGGTAATGTGAAGGAGGTCACAGACCCACCTGAATCCACAGCTATAAGGCTATGTGTCTGTTTTCCACAAACGCACGGGGAAACATCTAGAGGCTGTTTCTCTCAGAGGTTGGTGGAGACCAAAGCAGACTTGTAATGTAATGTAATGCAAAGAAATAATAAGTCAACGTTGTGTTTACAGATGGTTCTACTGCATACAAATGGCCAAACAGACCAGCTAATGCTCCTTTAATGCAGCCAAAGGACTCACTGGTGTGACCGAAGACACACCGCTGTTGGGGAGTTGGATTATCGTTATGGTTTCGGCAACACAACCGATCAGCTGTCCTGAAGTAGCCAGAACGGTTCAACTGAAGTGTGTGACATAAAAGAGATTAGCCATGAAAGGTTTTCACACTGGTCAAAGAAATGTATCAGTTCTTTCTGTAGATGCACTTATACAGCTTTCTCCATCCACACTTGCTTCCATTCTCAACGTAACCAGCTAGTGTGTCTGTTTCTTTAACTAGCGGAAACAGCTGTCAGGTGCTGGGACTGTCAGAACATTGCGAAATCGTAGTCATCTTGGCGTCTGGTCTCTGCATTTGCTCAGTTTATGCCTGTTTTGACTAAAATAATAGAATTTGATCCCTGAGGATAAATATGTGTCGGATCGGGCTTTCCTCCTCCTGTTGTGTTTCCATTTCCTGGCCCACGAGCTTTGACAGGTCTCATCTTTGATGTGAGCGATCGATCAGCAGCCACCTTTGAACACTGACTGAGTGAGAGGGAAGGAGCCTGTAGACAGACCCACAGCTGTCTGCAGCACTGCGTATGATTGGTAATACTCGACCTCTCAGTCCATCATGGAAACAAAGAGCTGCGTAGACAGCGGTGTCAGTCCATGCGCAGACCCGTTTTTATCTGCACACTTGTCTCGTCTCACTCTAGCCCAACAGCTGCAGCTATTAAAGAGAAACAGAAATACATTTAGTGTCAAGTGCTGCATCGATATTTCGGATTTGTCACTTCATATTACACAGCGTGGTCAACTTTCAGCTCATCCTTTCTGTGTGTGTGTGTGGTTGGTTTTGTGTGTGTTTTCCCCAGTGCTGAGCCCCTGCCCTGCTGCTGCAGCCAGGAGGTGTCACTCCATCTACAAGGGTTTCGCTCAATGTCTGATGGCGCTGGGCGACAGTCTGACGGACAGCGCCCGCAAGGACGAGGACACGCACGAGATACACTCCATCTGCAGGTCAGTGTGTCATCAAAGTCAATTAAATCAGAAGTCTAACGAGTTTTGGTATCAGATGATCAGTATTAGTGTAAATTTAGTTATTGTAGGGTTTAGAGAACTTAGACAGGGGCTCTCTGGGGACACCAGCACATGTTCTCTGAGCTGTAACTGAGCAGTGGAGGCTTTTGGAAAGAAAAGTGTAGACAAGCATTTTACAATTCCACAAAGTCATTCTGCTATCTGATATCAATAGGGCACGTCCAGGCCATGCATCTGCAAGACCACAGATCGAAGTCTGGTCGCTCTAATCCCTCACTGGACTTACTGAGGACCGGCTCAAATGTTCTAACAATAATATTTACTGAAAAAGCTGCGCGTGAACAATAAATTATGACATTAATATCGGCACATTAGTACTTTTACCTTAGACAAATCGGGCCACTGCACAAACGTTTCATGGCCATTGTAAAGGAGAACAGTACGTGTGTACAGAACGTGTACAACCATGGACTGGAGCTTGTTACATTTACTACAAGCTTTAAATCAGACTCCTCAGTGCTAACGCGCACATAAATAAGAGAAGAGTGTTGAGGGTTGGCTGCCTATACAATACATTTGACATGAGAGGGGAATCTGTGCAGTGAAGCGTGTATGCACAAGACAGAGCTGCAGTTAGTAGGTCTGCTCTGATCTGTGTCATCAAGAGCGTGAAACTAAAGATGCTTGTGCACCACGCCGACATCAAGACTGCCTCTTCCTCCGTTTGATGCTAACCACATTTTCGTTTGCCATTGAGAATTGCCCCCCCCCCGTGATGGGTCTTCGACAAGGACACGTGATATAGCCCCTGATGAAATAAACAATGATTTTACTGACTTGAATGGGGAGGGATATCAAGGCTTTCATATACACAAACAGAATGATTACAGTGATTTATACTGCGTGACTGCCAGGCTGCCGTAACGCAGGTGGCACTGAGTTGACAGCTGAAGCTGAAACAGAAAGCCCTTCCAACATGTTCATCGTATTCGGTGTATCGTCTGTTTCATACAAAGCTAACACAGTCAATTTGACGCCGATGTTCAAAAATGCCAAATGCACCTAATTTAAATTGAATGCTGGGAGTCGAGCGATGTTGAAGTCGAAGAAAATGGCTTACTGCTTTGTTGGTGCAAGAAAGGTGATAAGGGGAAAAATACCAAGTGTCTGCCAGGATTGAGCTGGAGAACTGCAGCAGGGTGGACGGGTGGTCTGGAGGGGAGATTTGGACGGAACAACCTTGTTTTTGTTCGGAAAAATCAGAAAACAGCTCTGCCGTCCCCTCCCCAACCAAGGGTATCCCAGAGACAGTTGCTGAAGTTGACCTCCCGGTAGACAGGAGACTGTCCACTTTATTTCGCTGATTGCGGGCATTATTGTGAAATCTCCTCCATGTTCTACAAAAATGTCAAAGGTACATTTATAAACTTTTAAATTATTGATGATCACTCTTTATTTACACTTGTGTTGTCATTTCCCCTTATTAATAACCTTTACATGTTGTTCCAAGCTATGAAACAGCTTGTAAATCTGTTTCAATAAGAGCACTATAAATTAAACATTGATCATCCTTCCTTAATAATGAAAACTGAGATATTAAATCAACGACAGTATGCATAAGTGATGAATTCACGGTAATGGTAGCTGCTCTTGTGCCGCTGATATAACACAATTGGTGAAACTCAACATATTCTATGCAGTAATCTTCATTTAGAGGTCTAATGAGTGGTAGATTATTGCATAATTGCACAAACAGTTGTTTCTATATCCATGTATGATAAACTCTGCTCCTGCAGCTGCCGTCAGTTCTCCAGTGATTAGGATTTAAAAACAGTATCAGGTGAACATGTCGGACTAAGACAATGCCTCCGGCCCCTGGTGTTTGTGCAGCAATCCCTATATCTCCGTCATTATTGCACATAATACATAACATTATGGCACCTCACGGGCCGCTGATCTGTGTTCTTAGCATAAGCTAAGGACTGCATCAAACTGCTTTTCGTGGTTAAACCTATAGTTCCCCCCCAGACGTTAGGTATGGCTAGTAAACTGGCTAATCTCCTGGAGTGGTGGATAGGAGATGTTGACAGATGAGACTGGGATCTACCAGCACTCGTTCATGACTCTGACTCTCCTTTCTTTGCTTCTGTCTGTCAGTCGAGAGGTCGAGCTCGTCCAGGGCGGCGCCACTTTATGTTTTCCAAAATCTGACCACCAAACAATGAAAATGATTTACATTCCTGACGCGTAAATGTAATAAAGATAACTTTTGCTGCTCCGCTCCCCTTATCTTTTTGTCCCAGGTGATGTTTGGTATAGTTTGTCCCTGGCACAACAGGGCATACTTAATTTCGAGTGCTGATTGCAATTCTGCTTAGTTTAATCATGCATCGGTAAACATGTATCAGAAAACTCATCTCAGTCTCTGCTTGTTTAACCCGTAACCCCACGGAACAGCACACGCTGTATTTAAAATGTAAAGTAAACCGAAGAATGGGACTTTTAGATTAACAGCATGTTATTTATAGCACCATCAGTGAATACCATATCTAATACAGATAAGGTTCCCTTTGCAACTTCGACCACAACATGTGAAAACATTTCAGAATATGAAATATGTATTTTAGGGAGTCAGACTGACAATAGTTTGTCAAGATCACAGCAAGTATGAGCAGTAGTATTCTTTTATTATGAGTGAGTTCTCACTGTAACTCACTCATACATACCTGTTTTATAGAAATTATAAAAATGAAAGAACACATAGAGCCACTGTCTCATTGTCTTAAGTGTAATTGCTTTAATCTGAACGGATTCTTCCTCGGCCCCTAATGTATCCATACTTAAGATCTATATTTTAAGCAGCTAAAGGGCATCAGTCATCAATCAATAAGATCAGTTCATCAATATTATTGTGAAGAACCTTCTTTCTTCTTCTCTCCCTCAATTTCTTTCATCAAACACGTTCAAATGAACCAAAAACAATTCTGTCCTTTCTCTTCTCCTCACCTAAAACAAACTCCTCTACTCATTTGCAAATGTGTCCTTGTTCACTTTGTCCAGCATTTCTCTGTGAATGTGATTGTAATGAAGGACCTCTTCATTACTAATACTGAGTTTTCCTAGTAGCACAATATGTATGGAACACAGATGAAATGAATGAGCCACAGACTCGAGGGTTAAATGCATTTATTGTGTCTGTGGTGTTGTGTTTGTTTGCTCTCAGCCGTGGAGGACTGAAGGCTGGCCCTGTGAAATAAACAAATGTTCAGTTTGGGTTTCTGAGTTAACATATGCATCAGTGTATAATGTGGTCAGTTAATAATGTAATGTGTAAAGTCACTTACCTCTGCGTCCTCTCTCCAGGCTGTGCAGGTGAAAAGAGTCCCCAGGCTAACAGAGCACCATTTAAAGCTTCTGGGTCATACCATGTATTAAATGGTGTAGGGGCATAGATCATTTATTCTAAATATAAGTTATCTTTGATATAATTGCTATATGCAACATAGAGTCATATCGCAATATTTTGATTGGGTTTTGAGAGAAATATTTTGGTGTGGTGTGTTTCATGACATTTGTGGTGTTCAGTCTGGAGGCCAGATTTCCCTACGCTGTGGTGGGGGCCAGGAACTTGACAGCGGCCAGCTATAAAAGGTGGCCACTCTCAGGCACTGCTGCTGTCAGGACCCCACACTACCCCTGGTCCACAGTATTTTTTATATATTTGATTATGTGTTTGCAATCACACTCTCCCTTGTGGGACACCTGGTTGGTCCGCACCTAACCTCTGCCTCAAGCCTCCTGTCTAGTTAAGACGAGCCGCTGGGAGGCCATCCTGACAAGGCCAGACTGCTAAACTATTCAGGTGACTGAGGAACAACTACAAACAATGTTCCCAATCAACTCACAGTGCAAGTGTGTGTCCAGGGGATTACTGTTGGTCAGCCGGGCAGAGATTGCCACCAAATTAGTGTAAAATGAACATATCAGCAACCTAGCTGTGGTTTCTTTAGTCCATTGGTACAGATACACGTTATAGTTTACAATATCTCTTCTGCCAGGGAGTCCTGCTCAAGATGGCAGCAGGACCTGAAAGCAGCTCCGTTCAGGTGGTTGGGGCCATGAGGAGAATGGTCTCTGATGATCTAGTCTTATAGCTGGTGGAGTGATATTTCAGTAACATGGATATGTACTGTGGCCTTTTAGCAAAGAAAGCTTTTCAAATCAAACTTAACAAGTGGCGTTTTCTCCCTAAACACAGTGAAGTTCATTTAACCATTTCATAAAAGTTACAATGATGCATGTGAACACTAACAGACACCTGTTACAAACGAAAAGCATGATAGATTGCATACCAGTGTTTTGAGAAGGGTGAGGATGAGTGCAACAGTAATGACAGAAAAGCACTTTGGACTGGTCTGTTTCAAGCAGTAAACACTAAAAATAATACAAATATAATAAATAAAAAGACATAACTTTGGTCTGAGCTCAGTATGCATACAAAATATCAATTGGTCATCACGCCTGATGCCAAGCTAATTGCATAGAGTAACCATCTAGTGTTGAAACACTTAAAGATCATATTTTTATAGAGTTTAAAACAGTTTTAAAACCAGTATGAAGAAGCAAACTGTCTCTGCTTCATGGGTCTACTTGTGGTAAATGAATCTGAGCATTGAATATATTGACTTGCTGTGGCATGGCATAGCTCATAAAGAAGTGTTTTGGCAGTGCTCAAATCACGCTTGGCTCGAGGCAATGGTGTGTATCGCCACACGTTAGTTAACTGTGTGCGTGCGTGTGTGTGTGGCCTTTTGTTGGAAAATTTTGACATTGTGGGGAATTAACCTATTCCTTTCTTGCTAATGAGAAGGTTGAACTGAATTAGAGACTGAACTGGAGAACATGGACACACTCTCGGCCTGACAAGTTAGCTTAGCCCAGACCGGAAACAGAGGGGAGCAGCTAGCCTAGCTTTGTCCAAGGAAAACAAGACGAGCCTACCAGCACCTCTGAACCACAATCTTTTCTTAAGATGATCATAAAGCCAATGTAAAAATGTCAAAAATGGTACTTTATTGCAGGAAATGTGATGAAATGCCTTCAGCTGATTGACAATATAAAGAATAGCTGCAGAAAATGAGTAAATCGTTTATTATTCCTGTGGTTAATTACAGTTTTGACCTACTAAGAGTACAAGTCAAAACAGGATATACTGATTCCTTTGCAAAATGAATTTTAATTCCAGTTTGATTTAACTTTGAACAGTTATTCCCTGACAGCGCTGCCTCTTCCCTCCTCCCAGCATATCTTCACTCTGCAGCTCTCTTTTTAGCCTCTCATTGTTTCAGCTCGGGGCCTGATGACGCTGATTAAAGATGCAGAACATCTCTCACTTCCCTTCTCCCTTCCCCACCTTTTCTTTCTCTCACCACTCCATTTCTCCATATCCTGTATCTATCCATCATCGCTCCCTCTCTCTCTCTGTCATCATCTCACCACTCTATTTATACATACCTCTCCCATCCATCTTCCGGAGAAGTTGCGTCCTCTGGACCAGGAAATGGAGCTAAAATGTGTGAAGGGTCTTAGAATAGGATCGCTGATCTGAGAGCTGTGTTTCTGTCGAGTGAAATTTGCACCGCACCAAAATCATACTGAAGTCCCGAAGTGGACAGAATCATCACAACACGCAAGATACTGAGGACAAAAGGCGTCAACCAAAGAGGTTCAGACTCAGATGAAACTGCTGCGCCGACCAGCTGACAGGTTAAGCAGTTATTTAAAGCAACATAACAGGAACTGTGACCAGCACTCTTTCCTCACTACATTATGAATGAGGCTTTTACAAAAAAAAGAGCGCGATCAGGCAGTGACGGCAGGCGTGCTCTTTATAATACAGTTTTACAGACATTAGGCAGTTCACAGGCAAGTGTTTGTTGCTCAGCTCGCCGTGTGCGACTCAGACGACCTGACTCCCGGGAATCCACGGAGGGTTTTCCTTTTGTTCAAAACATATTTTCATTGAGATCTACAAAGCGTGACATTATAGTCCTTGAGGAAAACCTAATGGGGTTATTTTAAATACATCCCCCTGTGAGGATGCGTGCATGCGCGAGTCTCTTCTTGCAGCATTAGTCGTCTCATTGATATGTTGACTCAAGCTTTTGCTGCGCCCTCTGGTTCAGTTTCCTGATTCCATCCTCCTCCAGCTGTGTGCCGTTTAGATGCCAGTGTTGCTCAGTCTTTCCATCTCTGTAGTCCAAACTGAAATGACCCAGGAATAACAGGCTGGATTGCTTTGGGTTTTTGTTCAGATTCATGGTCCCTGGAGGATGCATCCAAATGATTTAACCGACTCCTTCGCTCCACCACCACTGTGAATTGGACATTTTTGTCTTTTAGTGAAATTTCATGGATTGCCATGTCCCCTTTAAGATGAATTGCAATAGCTTTGTTGATCCTCCTACTTTTAGCTTCATCCATCAGGCCAAAATTCTTGTTTGCCCAGTGGGTTGGTTTATAATAAGCAAGTAAACAGGGTTTTATTTTTTGTAGCACCTTTCAAAACCTGGGTTACAAAGTGCTTTACAACACATAAAAGATAACAAAAGTGCCGTTCTGCAACCTGGGACCCAGGACGAGTTCCCCGTGTGTTTTCAGTCTCGAACAAAGTATGACTAGTGGGTCTGGCTCAGAGCACCTGAGGGGAAGAAGTGATGTAGTTTGTTAGAAGCTCACTAATATACTCTGGAGCAACATCATTCAATGCGTTATAGGTGAGAAGAAAAAATGAATTCCAATCCTGAACATCAGTATGCTAGCAGTAGCTAGCGCTGTAATTGGAAACATGAGTGGAGCGAGCTTGTCCAGTGTGAAAAGGCGTTTGTAGCCGTTCCGAACAGCGCCACTTCAGGGTTGGGTGAAAATCACGGAGGGGGGGCGGGGGTATTGTTTAAATACTGGGATGGAGTCGAACGTTTCCTGTGCAGAGACAGACAGACAGTCTCTCCTGGAAGGCATTCATAGTGCCGCACTCGCTCATAATAGCTGTGCCTGGACTGAAAAAATAGAGAGGTTGCGAGAGAAGGTCGAACCTTTGCTGCTTTTCTCGGCTCAGCCCGTCACGATGTGAATTGGATGCTGAGAGTCTAGTTGACGCTTTCTGAGAGTCGTAGGAACTGTTGAGCACAGACCCACGATAAAGACACGAGGCGCCCACAGCTGATCGACCAATCCAGCGAGCACTTCTGATGAACTATACTTATTTTCCACTCGCGGTTCCTCTTTTCTCTGCATTAAGCTTTCATCTGACGTGCGTTAGTGTGTGTTTATGATAAACATTCTTATTTTCTAAAATTTAAAAACAGTTTTAATTAAAACGAAGGTATGGGGACGGTTCAAGAGAATTTCCTCGCAAGTAGAATAACAACTTGTGTAAGTGTGTGTGTGCGCGTGTGTGTGTGCGTGCGTGTGTCACCATGGCCCTGCAGCCCACCCGTGGTACCGCTCCACTGTTGTTAAGTCTCTTCTATTCCTTGAGGTACCAATTAAACTACTAATCCTGCAACCCAGCCACCTTAGTGTGAGTGTTGCCGTAATGCAGGGACATAAGAGCTCTCTCTCTCTCTTTCTCTCTCTCTCTCCTCTCTCCTCTCACATACACACACACACAAACACACGTCCACATTCACACTTCTCCCTAATCTACACTCTCTGTGTCCCCGCCTCACTTCTCCTTTCTCTTATTCCCCCCCTCTCTCTCTCTCCATCCCTCCATGCCTCCCTCTCTCTTTCTCCCCCCACTCTCCACTCAGGAACATGGTTTTAGCGCTTCTATCAGAGCCACTTAATGAGGAGGTAACACAGCGCTCCCCTCTGAAGATCCGCAAGCACGTGCGCACTCCAACGGGCACATACACACACGCATGCTACAGTGTACTCTGAATAAGAGGCTATGATTTGCATCTAGGCCAAGGCTGCTCCATTGTCAGAGCCTTCCCAGGAGTGCAGCGCTGCTTTTATTCCTCATATTCACAATAGGCATTATGCAGTTGCAATCATTCACTGTGGAACCAGAGTGGGTGAGGTGAAAAGGAAATATTTGGGGCTAAAGATACAGAAGAATTAGGCACAATAGAATTAAACAGTAACCTTTTGCTGCAGCTTTAGTAAGAATACAGGAGGTTCGGTTGAAAAATAGATACAGCTCTGCATTAAGGCAGGTTTATAGGTTACATCTAATATGTTTATTAACGGTTAACACCACCGGTTTAAGCTTTGAGTGTTAGCAATGAGTCATCATAATGTGTATTTTTACATAAATAATAAAGAAATGTCACGTCCCATTGTGCACAGTCAGAACAGCTCCCGTGCACGCAATGTTTCCCCACCTGACCTCCGGAAATGCATTTCTACATCAGATGCACCTGCACTGATAACATGCACTGAGGATCAAAGCTGATAAAAAGCATTTAATGTTTCATATATATTTAATATATTAGGATGTTGTATCATCTTCATCACTAATAGGAAACATGGGGAATGTTCTTGCTAATCTCTTGATGCAGTTTTCACTAAAAAGCTGCTGACTTGGTGTCAGCATCACATAGTGTCATATCATGAAGTAGCATATGGAGCTAATGCCAGCCTGTGATGACTGCTGCTCTCTGTAACTTTGCTGTGAGCACATTGATCGCTTTAGGTTTGAGATGCCTCTGCTATGTGTTATGGGATGTTGCGCGTGGATGACTGAATAACAGATTAGCAATGCAAAGCCTTCAGGCAGGGTTGGCACAGTGGTCCAGCACAGAAGAGAGCAGAGAAACGGAGAGGGCTGTGTGAAAAGAAGATGAATTAATACAGGATTTGGGGTAAAATCTGTGGATCTTCATCAGTCTACACATATCTCCCCCTTTTTTTGATCTTTTTGTGCTGGCTGGAGGAAGTTTGATTCTATGGGCTCAATCATGAGCACTTAGTTGGACTCAAACCACAGTTCGGGTTCAAAAATATGCAGTTTATACAGTACATGTGGTGGAAGCTTGAGCCCAAGGTTTGAGGGTTTAACCTGACTACGTTTCCACTTGGGGAAATACCCACAATTTCACAATATTAGACATATGTTAACCCAGTGAAGGTTCACAGTGTCAATCATTAGAGAAAGTCAAAGATGTGTTGTTTCTCATATCAAAACTAATTTACTATTTTACTCCAGACAAGTAGCCAACACACAAATGTACACACATAGCGAGATCTAATCATGGATTGCAGAAGTCTTCACTGTGAGGGTCACTCCACCAACTCTTTAATTAACTTGATTTATGACAGTTAACCCAAATTTAACAAAAAGTTCCTTTTTTTCCGGCACACAGGGGACAAGACTCAGAGTTTATGTTACAGGAACTCGTGTTCTCTTTCGTATAAACTTCGACCTCAAGGCTATAGCTAGTGGGACGAGGGTGAAGCAGCATGTGCTCCACTTGACGAAAAAATCAATATCCAGCCCATAGCTCACCAATGCATCACAGCACATCATATGCGCTAGATGGCACGGAGCGAACGTCGTACCTGCTTTGCACCACGAGGGAATGAAGCTGGAAAACAACACGAAAACCTACTGCTGTGAGAAGCGGAGACCATAGCAGAGCGGGAGAGAAAACAGCTCTCCATGCGCTGAGAGGCATGAGGGAGGGCGCGCAGTTAAAGCACCGCAAATAACAATCAGTCCGACAAAACACTCGATACAGAGTGAGTCACAGAAAATAACCAGAGACGTCCCGCTGAGGCAGGAGAACGAAAGAGCAGGGGTAAATAGATAATTAGAGTCGATGGAATTATAATAAGTTCTCTTTCAAATAAAACATCTAAAGATTTGAGTGGAAAGTATTCTACTGTAAGATTTGCTTAACTATGTTGCTTAAAACATATTTCTGAGACCACCACGGGAAATTTCCTCTGCAGATGCATGGATCCTAGGCACCTGGACAGTTTACTGTCCACAACTTAAAGCTAACACATGGTGGACTTATTATAAATGGATTCCATTTCTTTTAAAACGAAATGCGCTTTAAAATAATAATAGTAATATTAATACACGCTGAGTAGTGAAACTATAACGACCCTCTGCAGAGAGGTCTCACCTAGGATGCGGTCGTAGTACGACATTGAGAGAAGTCCTCATTCAGAATTTTTTGTATTTATTAAGTACGAGGAGGTGCAAGGTAACAGCGTGGCCTTCGTTTCCTTGGTTGCGGCGACGCAAACGCGCTTGAGTCGACCCGTCGCTGTTATCAGAACACTCGCTCACAATCACAACAGCAGCTGTTATGGGGCCGGGATTCGATTAGTGTTATGTTAAAATAGGTTAAATTCATTTTAATAATATAGATAGAAATAAAATAAATAGGCTAAAACAGAATATTAGAATAAAACATGTTCTAGCTTAGCCTGTAAACCAAAAAAAATCTGTAAAAATGGACAGAAATAGAAACTGGTTTATATATTACAGGCACCATATGAGAAAAATACCATAAACTCTATGTTCGTGCCACAAAAGAACATGTTTTATATGGTTTTATATGTCCTTTATTATGTGACACGATTAATCAACACCAAAAACAATAAAACAATTGATGTTGGATGCGTCACACTGTGTAAATACAGCAGCGCAACATCACAAGTCACGATATGAATGTTTGACACTGATGTTCATTGTTTATTGCTGGGTCAGTAGTGTGTTAATCAACAGTAATGCTTAACTCTTACCAGGTATAACGAGCTCAGCAGCAAAGCTGTGCACGGCTTCCCTCAGTAGACCCACCCTCCCACTTCACCCAGTCCTCTTTCACCGCAGCCTTTTGATTTGCTTTTACATTTTCATCCTCCACAGGTTTAGATAAGGCCATTCATGCTTTCATTGCGTCTTACTGCGGCGTCTCTATTCCTATCCCCGCCTCAGTTCCAAAACCAGCTTTCAGCTCTACAGCTCATTTAAGATGCAGCGGCGACGGTTTCGACTGCTGCCAAACAAAGACGCCGTAATATTCCCAAGTTCTGCGTCTCTCTCTGGTTATCATCGGGAGCTGGAGATGATTTAAAGGGGCAAGATGGAAGAGTTTCAGTTTTCACAAAAAGAAAAACAGCACCACTAAAGAAAGTGGGATTACAGATCTGCAAAAAGCCTCTGTGTCTCACAAATTCCACATGAAATCTGTTGTTTAACACGTATAAAAATAGTCATTTAGTGTTTAAGCCTTCACCGCTGAGATACGGCAGCTGCAAAATATAGATCAAGTCTAGCATGAGAGGAACATTTTGAAAGTATTTCTCGTCTCTCTCAGCGAGGTGAAGGAAGCCTTCTTGAAGCACGTCAACCCGGCAACCCTGATGAAGGCCACTGCAGCTGCAATGTGATGATTTTAATATAAAAGCTTTGTCAAACTCCTCAAGAATAACCGAATTCTTTTCATTTCTTCGCGTCTTGCTGCTCGCTGGAGCTCGTGGGCTGCAACAGGGTTTTTTCTTTCTCTCTTTAACCTTTGGTACATCAGCCTTGGACAGAATAGTCACGACGCTTTCCGAGGCTCCGGCAGGATGTGGAGAAGGACCCACGTTACCGATGTCATAGACAGAATCGCTTTTTACGTCCTGTTATTTCCAGCTCCGATAGAAAAGGTGATTGTGAAACTTGGGTTTATCTGTTGAACATTACACAATGCAGTTACACAAGGCAGTTGGACACATTTTTAACTTTACAGTAATACAACTTGGTTTTTTATTTGATTTTTAATTTGACTTTTTATTACAAACTGAACGGGAGCCAGGATTTCATAAACACTGAGGTTGTTTGTCTTCTTTTTTAGTCACATACCAGTAGGCTGCTGCTGGTTAGACTATATAATATTGACACTTTTCAGAAGCTGATTAAATTTCATATTTCTGAAATGTAAATATTACAAAAACGAAGTGTGCGTTATTGAGGGTGATGTATATTATGTATTGTTAATTATATATCATGAATCAAATATATTTTTCATCTTTTTTCATTAAAGCACACCCATCATTACACATACACACCAGAGGATCTAACATACTGAACATGCCCATACTGTTAACGCAGTCACTGATAACTGTTTTAGGAAAATTAAACCGTACCAGCACGGCTAAAGAAGGACTGGAGAGAAACTGTCCACCAGAGGAGACTTAAAGCAGCATCGCCTTAGAATATTAGCACCAAGATCATTTTGATGCCACGCTGGTTTGTAATAATGACAGCAACGTCTCTTTCAGCCCTCCCATCCGTCTCTTCTTGCACGATGTAGTTTGTAGTTTGACTTTAGCAGCTACAGTCTCCCGTGATAACATTTTACATCCCACGCCACCAGCCACGGGTCTTAGCTCAGTGTCCTCGCCATGACATCACAGCAGAGGCGAGGAGACCAAAAAGGATGGCAACAGCGGGGGCTAAGAGGGAAAATGAGTGAGCGGAGCAAGACGCCAGACAGAGTAAGTCTCAGTCTGGCTTTTAGTCTTTGGTGAGAGGAGGAACTGCAAACTGAAACTTTGAGAAATCCCAATTTTTTGTTTAATGCTCCCAGCCTAGAAATGATCCAGCACATAACAATATGCAACATCTTCATTTAACGTAGCTCGCTCATAGCAGCATGTTGTACTCCACACTCTGCTTTGACTTTGGGGTGCTCTGCAGCTCTACTGTCGATTTATTGTACTCGGTTGCGCTTGAACATGCACGTTTAATGCGCTGTAATTTAATAATCTAATTGAATGAGTGTTACGCTCCACACTGTTCTCCTGTGATTTACTCAATGTCATCCGCAAAGTGCCGTCAAAAAACTACGTGACCCGCTCCAGCTGTCCCTAAATGCAGCGCGGCCCCCGGTAACGAGCAGGCACGCAGCTGCGAGCTGTAACTGCTGTGAGTCTGTATACCACGTTACACAGAGCTGAGATCAAGAAAAGAAGAACTGTCCTGTTCTGCTTTTACATGTCAAGTGACTCCATGTGGAGTCACTGCTGTTGACCTGAAACCTTAAAACTCGATATTTCTCACGCTGCCGGGCTGTTTCACACCTCTCTGCTCCCCTCACTCGCACCCCGGTGCCTTTTTACAATTTCCTCGAGCAACTTTGTTCAGCGAAAATGTGCTAAATGCTGCCCCATATGTCGGTAAACGTATCCTGTGACATAGAGCCACGAACACCCATACGACCGTACTGCTGTGTACATTCAATTCAAGTAAAAAAAAACGAAGAAAAATAAGCCCAGAGCTGGGGTTTGGAGGTTTTCGGATGTCAGCAGCAGCATGTTAGCTTCAGAACAGACATACTCTCAGGAGGTTTTATTATTGTGAAAGCAGCTGGTTGTCTGTCAGTGTCCTCAATGCATTTCTGCTGTCTCTGCACCACCTGTGACTTGAGCAAAGACCCACACACCTATGCGCAAACACACACCGCAGGAATGGCGCGCACTATCTCAGGCCCGCGCACGCCAAAAACTCCGCACCACTGCACATGACGCCATCTCTTTTTTAGACTTTGTCATCCACTTGCTGTCTCTCAGACACACACACACACACACTCGGGTACGCGGATGATAACCAGATGCCGGCTTCCCACAGCGCACACCCTCCCCTCTGTCAGCTGCTGCTCCTCCCACAGCAGCAGGTAAGCAGCAGTCCTCCTCCAGCAGCCTTCTGTCAGAGGTGGACCACTGGAGTATTTAAACTCTGGACACAGGCCAAACACACACACACACACACACACACACACACACTTGCATGTGCAGAGTCATCAAGGGAGGCCGGACTGGGAGCAGCGGTGGTGGGAGATTTTATACAGCCGCGTGCGTTCATGAGCGTGTTTTCCTCGCTGCGTCGACACAGTCGCAGAATTGATTGAATAAGTGGCTCAAGATGAGATTAAAGTATATTTGCGTACAGTACGTGACAGCAAAAAGGGAACGTGTATGCTGGAATCTGTGTGTCAGTGTGTGTGTGTGCCTGCATTTCTGCACTTATGATCAACAGCGTCCCTAAATGACACAGTACAGATTAAAAAAAAAAAAAAAAAAAAGTCCTCCAAAACGAGAAAAAGTCACCACTTCGGTAAAAGTTGGGATTCAGGAGTTCAGTTCCAGTGAGAACTACTGCTGCCAGATTAGTCATGATATAAGCCTTGAGGGGATCACACTGCAGGACGGCAACGTCCCGTTCCATCATGATTCATCTTATTTGTCTGAATTAGATCCTAGTAATCAATCCCTCGCCAACTACAGTGATAAATCAAAACTGCTAAACTGCTTCAGTCAGGGGCGGCGGGACTCACACAACAATATGTTTTTGGTTCTCGCTTCTTCTGTGTACCTTTTGATTTGGTGTCACATGCTGAATTAAGGATTTACTTGATTTTACGGTGTAGTATAGTTTTGCTAAACACCCTATAGCAAACACAGTGCGGCTTCAGTTGATTGGATCAAGTTGATTGAATCGATTGCCAATCGCATTTTTCTTCAGTTAACATACGTTTCATCACTTTAATCATCTATCCGCAAGCATTTCATCATTCTCATTTGTTCTTCACTCATTCTAGTTTCTCCAGCCCTTGAGGCCACTTTCCTTAAATGACAAACGGCACTTTTGTGTTGAGAATGATGAGTGATGAATGGAGGCCGGGGAAAGTGATGAAACGTGCCTGTTTTCATCACATCAGGACCCCTTTCAATCACATCGGCGTGAAATTAATCAAATCACTTGACAATTTCTTGCCACATTTTACTGCTCTGTCATTTCAAGTGACGTGCATTTGGAGCACCATCTTTAACTGGTTCATTTGTGGCACTTGCACCGCTCATATGAAGCAAAGTCTGGCCAAAACGTGCGAGTGCTTCCAAGCATAGGACAAAAATAATGTACTGTATGTCGTGCATCAGGATGCCATGTGTGGCTTCTCTGTAATGGAAGTTGGAAAGTAGCGTGCTGTTTTGCTTGGTGTTGATTTTATGTTTATGTTTTTTGTGTTGAAGCATTTTTCATGTCAGGCATATTGCGAACAGAGCCATCTGCTTTCTGCCTCCTCCACCGGCTCTGCCTCTCTCTTCTCGTTAACACTCGGCCATTATTTCCTCGGAGACGACTTAGCCAACACGTTCGCGATAAGAGAGAGAATTAGCAGCCAATTACGTTAAGACAGACTCAGCTTTGGGTGCGGTGCTCGACGGTTATTGGAATAAAGTTTAATGCTGTTTGTTTCTCTGGAAAAAAAAAAGCTGTTTATATCCAAGATATGAACGGACCCCCTTTACCAGAACATGTGTACACAGTTACCATGTTACCAGGTTACCATGACCACTTGCAGTCTGGTCCTACCAATAACTCTAAATATGGTCATATAAGTAGCTCAGAAAACCCATACGGACGCATTTTTGAGGAGGAAGGTCAGCATTACTTCGTTCCTCTGTCCCTTCTTCACCATTTTCTCCTCATCTTCTTTACTTGTCATTGTTGTCAGGTCTAAGAGAGCGTTAAAAAAGGATGTCTTGCTTCTGATATTACAGTATTACACAGTAAGAATTAAACACCCAGGTAACGACCGCTTTCTCATTTCCTGAACAACTGACGGTGCGTCCACATTTCAGTTTGACCTTTGCTCTTAGAGGATTAAAGTGCCACCTTTAGCAGAGCCGGTGACTCTGCTAAATGCAAATTTAAGTGTCCAAAAAAAAAAAGTACTGGTAAGAAAATTGGAAAACACTACGATCTTTGATCAGGCCAACCGTGGCTGTGTTGTCAGCCGACTTGTTGATAGGGTTGGAATCAAAAGTGGCTACACAGTTGAGGCTGTACGTGGGGGGTACAACCTGGGGCTCAAAACGCAGCCCTGAGGTGCTTCGGTGTTAAAGATTCTGGGTTCCTGCCGTTTGCCCAGCAGAAAGTTAAAGATCAGCATGCACAGTGCAGTGTTTAACCCCAGATCCTTGAGCTTTCTGATGAGCCTTGAGGGAACTGTGGTGTTAAATGCTGATCAGTAGTCGATGAACAGTAATCTCATATGGCTCCCTGTCTTGCTAAGGTGTGATAAGATGATGCGGGGGGGACATCTGGTACGGTAACTTCCATTGATTGGTCGGGAATGTAGGCAAGCTGTAGTGGGTCCGGTTTGCTTGGTAGTCGGCAGTAGACGCGGTCTTTCAAGCCGTTCAGACACATTAACACTGCAGAGGTGCGTGCCAGACACAGTGTTCATAATGAGTGATGAAAACAAGAGTCAAAGACCTGACCCGCTGAAGAGACAGAACCAGACACTAAGCTAGCACTGAGAGGCTCAGGAAGAAGCACATTCATTCATTCATTCAATAGTTTTCTAGATATTTCATTTAATGCCAATTAACGCTTCAGTATTACTGTATATCTGAAGTTTAGTTGAGGCACTAAGTGAGGTCAGGAACAGGAACTTTGCCCCTGGCAATTCAAGCTGTCCAGTGTATATGTACCAAGTAATGTCCAGAGTTTCACCATTTTCAAATGCAAACCATAACTTCTATATCATTTTTGCTAATTCAATATGCTTTTTTTTCATGTGTCAAAAGTCCAGTCTGAAGGTGTCCTCACGTCTCCTCCTCCTCCTCCTTCTCTTCTTCTTTTACAGGTCGTGGGACGAGTTCCATGACTGCGCCAACGTGGCGATGGCCGGCTGTCCGGAGGAAGCGGCAGCCGTCTGGGAATCTCTCCGCCAGGAATCCAAGAAGATGCAGTTCTCCGGAAACCTGTACGACATGTGCTCCAACCGCAACAACCACCCAGGAGCTTCAGTGTCCCCGCACGGCTCGCCCAACCAGGAAGAGATCAACCAGGAGTCTCTAAGAGGGTGCGCCGATCATCTGGCAGGCTGCCTCCACTTTCTCATGCTACTCTCTCCTCTGCTGCTGTTGTTGTTTTGGATATAACTACCCTAAAGAAATGGGACTACTGTGAATAGATATAAACTCTGTGTATTTTTTCTTCCACACGTCCATAGACTTTCCACTGTTTCTTCTCCTCTGCTCTGCCAGGGGTTGAATATTTCCAAACTGCATGTTCAGAGGCCCAGCAGTCTTTTTGATAATGTATCTTTAAACTGCCTGTGCCGTTTCATGCATATTCCCTGCCTTTTAATTAGTCACTCTGTTGGAAATACACACAAAATTCATACAGAGATGCGCAACCGTGGTATAAACAGTCCTGCAAACACATGCATAGTTAAACAGATGCATACCGCAGCCTCGTGTCATCCGTCTTCATCCCCTATCCCCCGTACATTTAGTTACTCTGAGCTCGTAGATGACGGTTCCGGGGGGGCGTCTGTCTTCCTGAGTGTAAGAGTAGAGAGAAACAATAACATCCTACATGATAAACCTGAGAACTAAATGATGAAGAGGCCACATGCCACGCCAGCTAAACACAGTCATTTATCAGCTCTACAGTGTAAAGCATTTGATAGTTATGTAAATCTAACAGTGGGAATGAAGTGCTGTGATAGGTCCACACCTAGCTAACCTCTCATTTCTTTCCACCCTCTGGTCTCTAAACGCTGCCGACGTCGAGGCTGCCATTTCTGTGGCCGACAACAAGCTAAAAACATAAATGCTAATAAGGGAAAGCCTGCACAAAACTGTGTTGTGCAGCAAAGGAGGCCTGCTGGGTTCACTTTTATGATTACTTTAAAGATGTTTGAGGAAAATCTGGTTAGAATTTGACAATAAATGCAAAGCAGGATATTCCCCAGAAACACCCAGCAAACAGCGTACAGTAGCACAGTTAAATGCATTTTTAAAGTGCTTATTCCATTATCCTGCATTAGTTGTTATCTACATGTTCAAGTATTGGGGTGCCTCGCCGATCCCACCCATTGTCATTTAACTGTACTTTGCATTAGAGTTTGGTCATGAATCGTACGCAGGGTAGCAGGAGTTTGTGTTTGGATATGGGTAGGAAGAAACATCCTGACCTAACAACATGAACTGACAAGTTGATGGCCACAACTAGATCGAATTAAGATCAAACCACCGATCCCCTACTTGCATTTCCTATCTGCGTCACAGTGACAATAAAGCGGCTAAAGATTTCTGATTTGGTTGATTTTTGGGAGATTTAAATAACCAGTAATGGTTCCTCAAGACAAGCGCACTTGTTTAGTGTTTAGTCTGGAGGGTTTTTTTTTTTAATTCTCCAGTCAAGGATTCATATAAGCTAAATTTAGTCTCTCAAAATATTGTGCACAAATACCTCATATTATCATTTGGGGAGTCACTAGAAACTTCTCAAGGCCCTGAAACAAAATCTGGAGTTGGATTCCTGCCAGTCTTTAAAATTAAGCAGCTACTGGATGCTCAAAAAGTCTTTTGGTATCCAGCTTTGTCCGTAAATATTGAGGATGCATTGAAAACAAAACTGTCTTTAGCTGCATTTGAGAAATACAATCATGTGAGGGAATCTTAAATATCAGTTTCACCAAACTCGGAATAATAGCTCCTGTGATTTATCTTCATGTTCTGTCACTGCATCATATAGGTGGAAAAGTGGAGTAAAGTAAAGGCGATGGAGGAACATTTGCGTACAGTCTCAACTGCAGTAGTGGAAAGAAGTGAACTGGAGTGTTTTAGATCCTAAAATTAGCCTCTATATAAAACTAGACCATATATATGAATATATCAGAAATGACGAACACTGCATAAGATGTCACCGATTTCTTATTTGCCCAAAAAAAAAAAAAAAAAATTAATAATAACAGCTTCCTCTGCAGCAGCTACAGCAACATGACTTGTGAGCCCAACTTAAAGTGAAGTGTACTAGATTTATATTTATTTGGTGCTTTCCCAGGTTTGAAATCCTGCGGGGCTCCTCCTTGGCATCCTGCACTGTAGCCCTACAGCGAGGGACCGATATGTTCTCCAGTCAAAATCCCGATCCCCTTGCATGCCAAGTGTATTTCATGCTCCAGGAGTCGTAGTTTGGCCCCGCAGGCCTGCTGAAGCTGCTTGTTATTCTAAGTGGCTGTGGGTAACAGTTGTTTCTGTCTGGCCCAGGATCAGAAATATTATCAGATTAGAGACAGACATAGAGAGAGATGAGTACACCTGGAAAACAAACACAGCTCTGCCTAGTTGAAGATTGAATCCACCTGTCTAGGAGTGAGTGTGTTTTACACGGGGGGGGGATTTAGGTTGCAGGTTTACTTTTCTTTCTTTGCCACAAAATAAATCAAAGCAGGGCCAACTTTAAAGAGTTAAGCCAGAGCGCGAAAAAGCACAAAACAAAATCCTCAAAGGCTGCAACAGTGTGAACACTTTAAAAGAGGTGGAACTAAATAAAAATTGATTAGACAAAGTCATTCAAACGGAGTCACGTTTCACCTTAACAATTGATTGCATCTGTCTGCCTTGCTAGAGGCAAGTTCATTAGCTATACCTAAAGGGTTGAGCTCAACAAGGAGGCAGGGCAAACAGGAAGGAAGACCTAAATGATTTAATTGCTCTCCTCTGGTTTTTAACTTTAATGTCGGAAGCAGACTTTTCATTTAAATGTATTGTTACTATTACAGAGGCAACATATTTAACTCATTTTACATCCTGATCCTGGATCAAAGCCACCTGAATGTAGAGAGCAAGACCACGAGCTATTGGACGCCATTAGCAGAATACACTGTGAGGTAAATCTAAGTGCAAGGCTAAAGGAACTGAGAAGAAATAAAGACAGTATGCTCTTAAAAGGAAAAAATAAAAAATAAAAAAAACCCTGCAATCAGCCCACAGCTATTTTCTTACATAAGGGACTTAGCCCAGAGATATGCTTGGATGGTTTAAAGAGACTGCTGTAGTTTTGAACTTTAATTAAACTGACAGAATTAGCAATTAGAGGCCTCAATGGCTGATTCACCAAGGTGCAGCAATTTGAAAACCACCTCCGTGGAGCGCAGATAAGATGTTGTCACTGGACGCTAAATATGAGTAAACCACATACTTCTAAAGCTAAATAGGAAAATCAGATTGGATGCGTTTGTATAAATACAAGCCCATAGTGAGTTCAGTCATCATAACCTCATCGATAGCTTTGTTTTATGGGAAAATAGCTGCCGCAGATTAGATTTTAAAGCCGGTTTTTGCACGGAGGAGCCCTGAAAACACGGGAAACGAGTGACGAAATCGCTTTTATGAGAAGATATGTTTCATGTAAGGCAGGTGGACAAATGTGATTTCAGACTGGTTTTCAATAAGACTGCAGGGTAATGCAATGTTATTGACCAGAGCAGAGCAAGGAAATTATTTTCCAGCACTACGTTTGAGACCGTACATCTCTTCGCCTCCGGCAAACCGCTTGGTGCTCTGACAAATAGGTTAAATTGGACAGAAACGAGTACAGGAGAAAGGGAAACATTCTTAAACACCAATACTTCATTGTCACCTTAATGGTCCAGTATATTTGGTGTTATTACTGTAAACAAATGGCAAATGCGATCAGTAGACTCTACATCACGCCGTTGTTAGTGCAAATGTTCCTTTACATTAGGACGGCATTGTACATAAATCCTTTGCTTCGTTTCACAACAAAGATGCTGCAACAGTATCTCACACCTCCACAAGACTCTTTGTTGGCACTTTGAATATGTTTATGTTTGACAACAACCCCTTTCAGATCCCTTAGCAAAGAGAACTCCTGAAATTCGGGCTGCAATGACCAAGTTGACTATTATGGATGATATTTGTAATTTAAACTTGTTAAAGCAAAAGTCAGGGTGGGCTAAAAATGCTCAGATCGCCTAAATGTTTTCCATATAGATCTTTGAAGAAAGACTAAAAGGTGTGAGAGAGATTTGTTAGCATTGCAGATGAGCATATCCAGCTATTGTGTCGGCTTGATTAGAAACAGAGACCCAAAAGGAAATCAGCTACCATAGCTCCACTCCAGACATACAGGAAGTGGAACTGCCTACAAGCCTTCATGACTCCCATCTTTTTGCTCTGCAGGATGCCCCAATATTTGAACATTTAGAGAAATATATAAATGCATCGTCTGCGTAGAAAACTCACAAACTGGCTTATGTCGATCTCTAATCAATATCAAAAAAGTGCTACAACTCAAACAAGGACTAATGGCTTTATTCTGCTGTAACGAGCTTTGTGGTTGTAACTAGCTTTGCACCTAGCTTTACCTAGCAAACTAGCCATGCATGGACATGAGAGTGGTATCATCTAACGCTCAAAAAGACAAATAATGTTTCCCAAAGTGATGGACGCGTAGTTAAAAGCAGACCATAATGCGGTGGTCAAAGAGAACTTGATGCGGTTAAAAGGCAACGTTCTGTCCGTTCACCAACTCAGCAGCACTTTCAGCCAGCAACTTTAAACAAACAGACGTTAGGCTGGGACAGACGTGGCAGATGGCGATAGTGAAAAATGCATGACATTTTGACAAGAGGTTTAAGTGGAACAGATCAGACTAGAGACGAGTCAGAGAGGCAAACTCTCACCTGGGAACCGGATTCATACACTCAGCTTCAGCAAGTGGCACAGCTGTGTTTTCAGTCTCAAAGTTCAAACCCGAGACCTCCAAGTTTTAATTACTGATAAGACAAAAGAGAAATTACTTGAGACTGAAAACTTAGTACGGGATAATTATGGCGCTGACCTGTGAACGTCATTGAGGATGCATTTTGTGAAGATTGAGGTGGCCATGATAGAGAATACTTCTACTTTCTCTGTTTTTATCCTAACTGCACTGCTAATATAATGGAGGAAAAGAGTAATTAAAAACATCTGACTGCCTCCTCTCCTGGTTACACACACACACACACACACACACACACACACACACACACACACACTGCTCTAATTAACTGAAACAGCTATTTCTAAATATGGAAAGTCAAATCACTGTTTTATGACAAGAAACCTACAGACTGGTAATAAGTTAAGTCACATCACTGTGTATAGTGTGAATAATTACAGCTCTATGACTATGGATGTATATAGCAGTAATATACTGTATTTCATATGTGTATAGACAATGTCATATATGCCCTGCAAGTGCTACTTTTGAAGCTTTAACATTTTCTATTAGTTGTGCTTTACACCTCATCCGTGTTATTCGTAGGCCCATGATATCCCGCATGAATTATGGGTGAATCCTTTTCACTGAACTGGAGTCTGTGGGAGTTAGCAACATGCTACAGGTGTCTCCCCTTTTCTTTGAGATTTTGGAGAAGTAAAGGTTGCGGGAATGCATCCTGTGACACGTGAAGGGGACGGGAAGACAACCCGAGGAAGCGACCCAAGTCAATGCTTGCTAAATTCATGAGTTCAGGGACAAATTGCACTGCTCATGGCTGCACCGACAGTCATGCCAAACTAAATTCTGTAGCATGCCTCCAATGAAAATGCCAGTTCGTTGAACAAAGCCGCCCTTGAGCCGAAGTGAAACCAGAATTTAATTTTCTGTTTCGTTCTGTGGTTCGGTTAGAGGAGCAGGAAACCTGATTTGAAATCCCAGCCTTCCTTTATAGCACAGTGTGTTGTGTGGTTGGCTTCATATTCCTAAATAAAGTAAATAAAGACAGTTGTTTTTTGGAAAACAATCTCATATTTTTTTATTTAATCTTTCTGGGGGGTTTTTTAGCAGCATTTAACAAACAACATTACCCATAAGCCCCTGAGCTTTATGGACTAAACATTATGAACGAGAGAGGATCAAGCGTTTTCAGACCACATGGATAGGAATAAAACTAAATTACTTAGGTTAGACAGGACATGACATCACTTTGGTTCTCTATAATCTACACATGGTATCATGGGACTAGGAATAAGTTGAATAGGCCAGGCAGAATACACATGCTGTGTTGTTACGGCTAGTCTTACAGGAAGTGAAGATCCTGTCACGTACCGATTTCCACCTTTAGTCAAACGCACAGTAAGCTGTAAAAAAAAAAAAAAAAAAAAAAAAAGCAGCTCTACATAAACTGTATGGAGATATTTAACTAGATTGTTCTTTTCTCACTATATTGTCGTCTTTGTGTCGCAGATGGTGAGTGTTTTCTGTGTCCAAGGTTGTGTTCCAGTTTGTGTGTGTGCGACAGAGAGAGAGAGAGAGGGAAACAGAGAGCGAGAGATCAAATATCTCACTGTGGTGTAAATTAGCTTGTTGAATTAATCATTCATCCACACGACACAATCAAACTGCTCTTTCCCCGGGGCGTTCGGATCCAAACGTCGCCCCCTAAATTTGTTTGTTTGTAGGGGTAGGGTGCAGCGCTGCTGAGGCCCCTTCCCATCTGTACGTGTGAGCAACAGCATCACAGGATGAAAGCCAGTGTGTACATATATGACACATATGTTAACTCCATACCTACATCACACACATACAGTATGTGAAGCTTTAAAGCGGCGCTGCTGTTGCTGCTTTGGCCTTCCCA
This sequence comes from Datnioides undecimradiatus, assembly GCA_008933995.1. NCBI lineage: Eukaryota > Metazoa > Chordata > Actinopteri > Lobotiformes > Datnioididae > Datnioides > Datnioides undecimradiatus. The sequence continues at coordinate 313,591 of WARS01000054.1, read as the reverse complement.
TCAAACGGAATGGAGATGATCCAAACATCTGGGGTCATGGATGAAGGATGGACTTTTCCAGGGGATGAAAGCAGGAAGCTCCGTGCACGTCCAGATCACATAACTGTGTTTTTCTTGCGGACAGAAACAAAAGCTCTGTGTTGCACATCGGTGCGAGCAGCCAAAAGTCTCTTCAAATGGTGCAGAATCAGCATTTTCTGCTTTCCAAAACAACTTTGTGAAGAATTTCTGTATTTGTCCTTGGCTGTCTTTCATCATGTCTGCTTGTCTCCCTCTGTTTCCTTTTCCCTCCCTCCTTTCTTTCCCCTTCATGTCCCTTCTCTCTTCTCCCCTTCTAGGTATTGCCTCTGCTCCTTCATGCTTCCATCCATCCATACGTAGTAGGTTTTGCTACCTTTATAGAAAATCATTAAACTGGTGCTGACTGACCGACTGACTAATTAAGTGTGTTCGTATTTCTCTGTAATATTCAAATTTTTTTGGGGTAGAGGGGATAAGTGTTTGGGGGTGAAAACAAGGTTACTTCCAACAAGAAGGGAAATAATATTATTTCATATCCTAAATATGGTCCAAATAACTCAGCAGAGGATGAATAATTGGAACATTTCGTGACCAGGTTTTATGAGATGTATTCGGAGAATTAAGTTTTCGTAGCTAAATTATGTGCGAAGACAAAATCCTTTCTACCAACATTATTTTCGTGTTTTCTTTACATTTGGTCTCCCAGTATAAAGCTCTTAAGTGCGACAAACTAAACTAAGTATATACCAAGTACGGAAGGTCAACGAGGGCCAAACTATTGGAACAAAACTTTGAACGGAAATCATCTGCAAGGCAACACCAGGGAGGATAGGACAGGTTTTAAGAGAAATAAGACTTAAACCAGGTTTAAACCAGGACTAGGAATAGTTTCGTTACATTAAAATGATGCAGTACAGATGTATTGTGTTCTTCATTTGCACCATTTCACTCAAAGGATTATAATGGTTTCTAACAACTCTGGTTCATAGCTGATAGTTTTCTTCGTTATTTTGGTAAAAACATTTAAGGTTGCTGATCGCTCGTCCACTCACTCCCAGTCTCCACTCCATATATTATATGCTCTAGATGATCTGGCTAAACTGGGAGGAGAAAAGGAAAAATTCAACAATAAATACAAAAATATATGGCTAAACTTTACATTATAGACCAAAACTGAGCTACCAGTACCAGTAACCAGGGGACAAATGAGGAAGAACTAAGTGCTGGGTAACTGTAGTACACAGGAGATAACGATAAGCTAATAGGCATCCTATTAATAGATCATTAGTTATTGAGTATTTCATGGATATCTCTGAATTGATCAAGTAGCGATAATGGTATTGTAAAGTCATGAGTAGCTGCTCATTACTTCATCATTATCTGTTCACTACTTATCTGCTCCCTGGTACATCATCTCTACTATCTATTACAAATTACTGGGGAAATATTCCTGAAATACTAGTTATTCCATATTAGTTCCTCACTTGTTTCTTAATTTACTAATCTATTTCTGCTCTATAACATTTGTTTAGGGGCTACTTGTTAACTAATGGTTAAGTAGCAGTCAGTTCTTCAGTCTTTCCTCATTTGGTTCTTTGTAATTCGATTTTTGTGTACTTTGTTGTTTCTTACCTAAATGCCAGATAATTCTGAGCTCACCTATTGCTGAAGTTTGGATTAGTCAAAAATTGTCATTGGGTACACCGAATGAGCTTTATGCTCACTAGTTGTAATGAATGGGCCCACAGACAGTGCAGTAGTGTGACATCGTGCTTATTTCTTGCCACGAGTCAGGCGAGAGGATCAATACTACTCAAACATATCTGTCTGTTAAACACTACAGCCGGCAGCTGGTTAGCTTAGCTTAGCATAGACCCTGGAAACAGAAAAAGGTGCAAAAGGTAGCAACGTCTGCATACCAGTGCCTCTAAAGTTCACTTATTAACATGGTATCTTCTTGTAAAATGACAGTGTGTCATTTTACAGTTTGAAATGTTTTGAAAGAATCAGTCAAGTTGTTTTCACCTGCTTCCAGTCTTTCTGCGTAGTTAATCTAACCAGCTGCTGCTCGTAGTGTATCTAAGATAGTTATTAGAGTGATATCAACCATTTCACCTGACTCTCAGCAGGAAGGCAAGTAAGAGTATTTCCTAAAATACACTACTACAGTAATTCTCTAAGACACACCGTCGTACACCGTCACCTCTCTCACCTTTCACTCCTCAAGACATATTTCTGTCATGTTGTTCAAACACAGACACAAAAAACCCCGTTGGATGTTATTTTATTTAATTTTTTTTCCCCGTGGCATTTCACGACTCCAGATTAAAGCATCTCCGGGCAACTCAGCATGTTTGCGGCTCCAAATGGCTGCGAGAGATAAGTGTTTGAACATTTTTGAACTTCAATACCCAGAAATCCTTTAAAGGTGACATCAGTGGGGCAGAACAGCGTTCTCGGCTGTGATGCTTTATAGCAAAGGAGAGCAAAGTAATGAAGGTGGAAAAGGTCTTACACTGCTGAGTGCGGCTTTTTCTGGACAGAGTGCCGCTCTCCCCGCTGTGTGGGAGTCAGATTGGATTTCACTCTTAAATTTTCATTCTTCATTTCCTGTGGCCAGAAAAGTCAACACATCCAATAGTACAATTTTATTTGGGCAGGCAGGTAGAATCTTCGACAATTTACAGAGATTGGACACACTTCTTTGTCGCGGCCACACTTCCTGATTTACTCTCATGACTGAAGTATATTTATTTGTCGCTTTAAATTACGTCTAGTGGAGATAACGTGTTGGTTTGGGGGGTGGTTGGTGTTTTTTTGCAAATCAATTGTACTTGAATTTTGAGGTCTTACTGCACCAAAAACGATCAAGGTACTCTGGCTGAACGTGTCTGGAATAAAGCAAACGAAGTGAACTTACAAGCATGTGCCTGACAATAATGAGTAGCACCAGCTGAAGAGGAAAATGTTCTGCTGCCTCCTGCAGCAGCAGCAGCAGCATGCTGAACACATGGTCTGAGGTTGACTGAGTCATCTCCTGACAACGCTTTTTCCCCCCGACAACCTAAAGATGTCACACACGCAACGTGACGTGTCTTTCTCTTGAAAATAACTTCTGAGTTGGCTGTTTTTCCCGTGGGCGAGTGCCTCGGTGTGGATTTCACAAATACTATTTTTGCACATTATGGCCATTATGCGAAATACGATTCAGGATATTTACACACTGCACAGACTCCTCATGTTCATGCAAAACCACCACAGGGATAGCTTTCCCCCTCAGGGCCTCCTAAAATACCTCCTGTGTGAATGTGGTAAGAGATGCTCTCCTACGCTGGGCTCATTCCTGACCTTTCGCTGCTGTTTGCATACAACGAGCCAAAGACGTGAACCGTAAAGCAACCCTTACGTCTGTCTCGTACACGGGCATGTAGAAACTGCAGGTCTCTCACCGATAAAACAAACTCATACAGTATACTGTAAATATAAAATATACACAGAACATTTTCAAATATAACAAGTTGACCACATACATTATAGATTCAACAACTGTTTATGTATTATTAACACATTTCTCCATGCAGCTTGCCCGTGGATTAACACCTTCTCCCTCCTCCCACGACAGAAATACTCCATCTCACATATTCTCCTAGTATATGCTGCAAAACGGCACTGGATTGTCTTATTGTTTATATTTTAGTGTCATTAATCTTTTTATGTCTTTTTAAACCTTTTACTGATAGGACAGTTTCCTTTAAATGTAACTTCGCCTCTGTGTAACAAATATCATAGATATGTTGATTATAGAGCTAAAAACACAACATAAGTTAATAACCTTAAAGTTTTTACCCGTGGGTGCTCGCCAACTTTTGTAACACGCAATATATAGATGTATTTGGTCCCTCAAGCTGTAAATGAACACCTACAGTGACAAAGAGTGTTACTTCAGCTGTGTGTGTGTGTGTGTGTGTGTGTGTCTGGCCCTCGTTCATGCCCGCGCTTTGCTACGCCGTCCCCAGTATGGTGTGAGAGAGCGCGAGCGACAGTCTCAGGTGAAAACCATGTATGTTGCTCCCGGTTATTTGGATGGTTTTTGCCGAATGAATATTTTATCACTGCCGGATGCCTCAGTAAACAGAGAAGCAGCAGCAGTTTATAGAGTGAAGATGAAGTCCCAGACCTCCGTGGGTTTTCACAGTAAGTGCATAAGCACGTGTAAACACACACTCCAGCGGTCTGGGACACTGACACACAAACACTTGCAGACTCCAAAAACTTGTAGACAGCGTGAAGGTGCTGTTATATTAGTTTGGACTCAGCAAACTGCCTCAAAGGTCATTTTGCATCCTACAGCTTCTTCTGTGTTGCCAGCGAGCAATGAGCAGCAAAACTCCAGCTCCAGTGGCTTCAATTATACAGAAAGCTCCTTCGCAGGTCTGCGCTCAGAAAACTGTGGGTAGAAATCTGTGTCAAAGTTTGTTATTTATTCATTTTGACCTTGAGGTGCAATAGTTTCCAACGCAGCCGTGGTTCTACTGGCAGCTGTTAAGGGCGTTGCTAAAGCCAACATTAAGCTGCAGCACACTGTAACTGTAATGCTGGTTAATTGTGAGGGTTTACAATGAATTCAAAGCACTTTCAAGCTTCAAGAACACTCAGTCTGCCGTGTTGTAAATGATGAAGTGAAGTGCGCCTTTGTTCCCTGCCGCCCTTTACCGCGTTTTAGTTGGGCGGCTGAGTTTTAAAAAACCATCAGGAGGCGTTGTTAAAGATGAAATCTCACCTTCTCGATAATGAGACCTCTGCTTTACGATGAAATTCATTGATCTGATGAAACTTTCAGTTTTTCACATTGATAAATTTATTTTTTTATTAAGAACGGCCATGGCACGTATGGGATTTCAATCTAAATCAAGTATTCACTCACATGTTTCTATATCTGTCTTATAAAGCATGGCGGGGTGCTGCAGCGAATCCCAATATGTGTCTGAGCAAGAGGGAGCATCGACAGTTTGCTGAGTATAACAAGACATGAAAACTGAAGAAAGTTCCATGTACAGTCTTAGGGGTGTTAGTTACCCGACCTTTGTGTTTTTGGATTATGGGAGAAACCCTCACAGGAACTGGAAGGATAAATAAAGAAATAAAGAAGAATCAGATCTATTCATCTGTTGATTTTGATCATTAAGTTGTTAAATAAGAAGCAAACGAAGCAGCTTTCCAATATCTCTGTCATGGTTTGGGTTTTGAGTTCGGTTTATGATCATTTCCTGTTTTATTTTGTAGAGTTTTGTCCTCCTGTGTCTCCGTTTGCCTCTTTCCCGTTCCCTCCTGCGTCACGTTGGTTGATTGCTCTCACCTTTGTCTCGCTCGCCTCTCCTCTGTTGCCCATATATTGTTTGTCGCTCCCTTTGTCTGTGTCAGATCATCTCCCTTGTGTGCCTTTTGTCTCCATTCGATTTGGATTATTTTGGACTGTGTTATCCGCCTGCCTCAGTGAGTTTGCCTCTTTTTGTATATTAAACTTCTGAACTGCCATCCGAGTCCAGAGTCCGCATTTGGCTCCTGCTGTCCCCTTTTCCCAGCGTGGCACCATAACATAGCCGTGTCTTAAACTTACTTACAATTTCACATCTCTATCATTTTGTCAGATGATTGTATTTATAGATTTGATGGATCTCTGACAGTGAAATTAAACTACCTAATTACACAAAGGTCTATTAGGGTTCATGACATATCTAATCATTGCCCAGAAATTACTGGCTGAATAGCAATAACGTTGCTGTTCCTGGAAAAACCCTCCTTTCTGCTGTTACATACGCAAAACAGTGGGTGATGTATTACCAACTTAAACATGTCTGAGGATGTAATAGCAGTAATATATGGAAAATATTAGCGCTCTTTCAATTCTCACAACACTTCTGCTCTTATTAGGTTGATGCTAACACGCAGAAGTGGTCGAGGAGTCGACAGGTACAACATTTCGTAAGTACAGCGGCCGCCACTACAGGACACGAGTCTCGAAACAAGCAAACGGACACACATCCCATTACACAGCTGTTATTGCTAACATGTCTGTAGCACTGACGAGGAGCAACATCGGCGTCCCACTGGATTCTATTTCTGCACACCCGGCGAACAGAAAAATACAATTACTGCCGTCCTTGAAGCTTCCTTTTCATCCACACCTACCTCTGAGAACGGCATCTGGATCCCACACGACCTCTGAAATACGGGGTTACAAGAGAGGTGAGACTACAAATTTGGGTGTTGCAGAGCCAAAACAATAAACCGACGGCCTTTAAAACTCTTCAAACGGTGATTCACTGCAGGTTTGTCACTACCACTGATCCAGAAATCTGATTCAGTGTCAGTGTAAAAATAGTGATTAAAGCTGCTTTAAGTAGATTTCATAAGTATACAGGCACTGATGGAGTGGTTTTAGGGTGAGTGTGCCATTAGGCCACTTGACACCTGATCAGCAAAGGGAACATTGAATTAGTATCTTTCCTACACTTTTTATTATGTTGGTGCTGTTTTCATTGTTACTTTAGGAGAGTATTACATGTAAATACCACCCCCGAATAAAACAACAGCACTATCCTCTTTTAGCCCTGAGTATTGTCGGCAGGTATCCTTTTAGGCTGCGTAGAGTCCCCGCAACATTCCCCGAAAAGATAAAGCGGCCTGTGTGTAACGTGAGAGGTGAAACACAGTTCAAAAACAGTTGAGTCGATGGAGTGTTCTCGCTTTGCTGCCGCGTGGCTGTCGTTATTCTGAGTGCTGGGTAATAACCGAGGACAGCTCGGATAAATGTTTGAACATTTTTATCAGCTGTTGTCTGTGTGGCGGCAAGACGCTGAGGGAACGATGTCGAGAGAACGGAAACAGTAAATACAAGAGGGGAGCAGCAGCGGGATGTTCCCCACAAGGAGATGATACCCTCGACTAGACCCTTGACTAGTTGGAGTGCAAAAAAAAAAGAATTATGATGGATTGCAATAGTGATGTTACTGAACAGCTGCCACTGTGGCACATCCTGACAATTACGGGTGATGATAAATTGTTGTGTTGCTACATTGCAACACAAGGAAGAGTGGTATAGTCAGTTTAAGTTATGTCTCTTGTGCAGGTTTTTAAAAGTGTGTAATATCAACATTTTATTGCAAGTAAAACAGAGAAGAGACAGAAATAGTATTTAATGTACAGTTGTCATGGGGGGAGCATATTCCTGTTTCTTTTCAGCTTGTTTGCTTTTAAAGCAGCATCATTGTTTGCATGAAGACAGGGCAGAGAGCGCGAGCGGAGAATGGATGAACGCGGGCAGCGTGGTGACAAAGAGAGCAAAGGAGAAACAGAGTGAGGAAGATAAAGAAATACTGAGGGGATATGAGGACTTGAAGGACAGATCGTGAAGATATATGCAAGGGAGGAGTGAACACGGGGGAAAGACAGAAGGAACAGAAAGAAAGTGAAGGTTATACTAATGAATGGTTATACTGGGGAAGACAGAGAGAGAGAGACGGGGGAGGGGGAGAGAAGAAAGCAAAGAAGAAGAGAGGAGAGGGAGGTTAAGAAGAGAATGTGCGGGTGTCAAGGGATGTTTAAAGAAAGATGGTTTGTTATAAGAAAAAAAAGGAAGGTCCTCTGTGTGTGTGTGTGTGTGTGTGTGTGTGCGCGCGCGTGTGTATGTGTGTGACCTTGAGCGACCAAATCAGTAGCTACATGTAATTCAAGCCGTATTACAGGAGGGCAGAAACGCTCGAGCGCATATTCAGTGTCAGTGAAGATCTAACAGAGTAGTAAATGGTCTGCAAGGCTCATTACACACATAAGGGGGATTGATCCAATGTTCAGAACAGCAATCAGATAAACAGCAGGACGCGTGTGTGTGTGTGTGTGTGTGTGTGTGTGTTAACATTGGTTTTCTCAGCTTGAAAGAGTTTGTCATGGACATGTAAGTTCTGTTCTTCAGCCTCTATTGGGTGTACTTGTGTGTGTTTGCATGAGGAGTGTGTGTGTGTGTGTGTGTGTATGCGCGTGTGTGTGTATAGCCCTATCTCTGCAGTAATCCCAGTGACAGTAGCCTTACTGCCCCAGCTGTGGCCTGACCTTTTCGCTAATTGACTCTAATCAATTGAGCTCTATCCTTTCTATCAAGCCTCTCTAAAGGGGGACGATGCTCTTCTTCACTCACTGCGCGTTCCAATCAAGCCTTTAAAGTGGGATACCACTCAATTCAACATCCATGCGCAGCGTTCCTCCTCCAAAAACTGGACAACTCCAGTTTAATACACTGACTTTTTATGAATCTGAATGCAGCAGATGTATTGCGCTACACTGAATCCCCAACAGTCCCGCAGCTAGTACTGACACGCAGGGAATTCATTGTCCATTTATGTGAAGAAAAAGCTTGTTCTTTTCCAAGCGAAGCTTTCTTCCACCATTTTGTTATTCTATACTCAAAACCTTGTTATATCCCCTTGGGTAAACGAGTTCACATTCCTTCTCTTTGGAAGGGAGTGACACTAATTGCAGTGCAAATGAAAGGTTGTTCCTTCAGCTCCGTTTTTCATGAGAGCAAAGTCCGGTGCCCACTCGCTTGTGTTATTCTTGTCAGTCGTGTCCTTGCGAACTGCTAATCTTAGCTCGGCTGACAGAACAGTCACAGCTCAGGGTCCACTCAGCGGCCTGTCCTAGAGCTTTCGAACGCGCCGCGCGGTCTTCTTCAAGCTTAAGCGAAAAGCCAACATGGACGAGCAGCACTGACAGGAACAGTGGTTACAGTAGAACTGAAGCAGGAGCTACAGTTAGAAGCTTGTGGGCCATCATGGAGTTGAGAACTGCCCTTTAAAGACAATTATGAGGCAGCACTTGATGATATGTTCGTCTTTTACTTAAACTCTGTGAGCTTATTGTTCCATTAGCAACTAAGAAAAGCGGTTAGCATTCATGTGTGAACAAAAGGACAGGAGTGACGTTAGAAGCACTGTGCAGACAAAGGAAAGAAGCAGGGGGAGCTATATGTGACCGACTGATTCCAGCATGTTCCGGCCTAGCTAGAGCAGTTAGCAGTTAGCAGTTAGCTCACAAAGTGACGCTGAAATTTTAACCTAATTTCCCAACAATTGGCAAAAAAAACCCAACCCATTAATACAAACTTGGGCTGAGTGCATTGAGATACACAGCTGCTGGTGCTATGTCTCAAAGCCCGAAAAAGATGAGAATGTGGAAATATGCCATTCATATTTGATTCATGTATTCACTTTAGGTGGTTTACAGTCCCTCCATCACTCCACACAGAGTTTCCATCTGTTCCAAAGTTCACCTCTATAGAAGAGCAGAAGCTTGTGTCACAGGCAAAAGTACATCATGATTGATTCCCCAAAGCCTGTTTTTACCTCGCTGCAATATACCTCAGCTTTTTTGGTTATGTTTCTTTACTTTTTCTTGAATCTCTGAAAATTATCTTGCACTTAATGACATCAAGAAAAGAAATACTTACTCTTAATACTTATTTGGTTGTTCAGTATAGGGTTTTTTTGTATATTTCTCATGTAGTTTTCTTGTATTTTTCTATCTAAGAATGCAGGACACTGCACTGAAAATGTACAGCAGATAGTTTTTCAGCACTAACCCTCCTGAACATTGGATAACCTTGACGTAACAAAGAGGAAACAAACACACAATACTAAATGCCAACGACGGCACAACGAGGACCTATTTCCATTACGTGTAAGGAACTAACTGGTCAGTGTGTTGACTATTGAAATGGAGAGGAGTAAAACTGATATTTATTTGCAGATTATCACTAACATGTAAATAAATGCCATGATGAAACGACAACGTTCACAGCGTCCAGTTGATGTATGCGCTAGTTGCAACAAATTCCGCTAGAAAACAGGCTGCTTGATAAATTTCTAACGTGGTCAAATCTCAGCAGACGTTCTCCTATAGCTCTGTATGGCTCTGTATGATAGCCCTCCCTCCCTCCCTCCCTCTCTCACACACATACACACACACACACACACACACTTTAAGCACTCTGAGTGTGTATGGTGACATTCACTGTGCTCCCAATCCCTCCTCTGGCGCTCACACTGTGCGCCACTCGATCCCTGATCAATACGCTGCTTTCTTTACACACACGCGCCACACAAACACACGCGCGCACACAAACTGAATTGTGCTGTATCTCGTTGTAATGGTGGAAGTCTGGAGCCCTCCCATCCCCCTGTGCCGCCATCTCTCCTCTCTCTTTTCTTCTATCAGAACTGCACTTTCTGGCCTCTCCTCGCCTTCTCCACCTTCTTCTCCTCCTCCTTTTCTCCTCATCGTAGCGTATCAGTGACAGCTAGATTACTGGCTGTCAAACAGTCTCCTCTCCGTCCTGTGATAGGAAAAATATTCTGATAAGTAATATCTGATAGCTGGGGATCACATGGAACATCCTCCTTTAGGTCTAAAAGTATGTCTGCATGTGTGTTTTCCATTTTCTGGTGTGCATCTACACGTGCAGAGAGAAACCAACTGCAGCATTCGCCACTCATTCAAAAGCTATAAAACAGTTATTCTGATCCCTGCTACAGTCCAGGTACACTGCTCAGCCACGGGGGACATGAGTGATCAAAGAGAGGTTGCCTGTGTGTGTGTGTGTGTGTGTGTGTGTCTATGAGTGTGCATGTGTGAGAGCCTGAGTGAGAATACAGTGTGTGTTCGAGAGAGCGTGCGTGTGTGTATTTGTGCATCTCTCAGTGTGAGAGTGAAGGTTTCAAGTGAAAGAGAGTTCCAATGAAAAGCAAAAGTGTGAATGAAAAGTCAAGAAGACTCTTCTGCGTGTGTGTGCACGTGTGTGTTCGTGTGTGTCTGTGTTTGTGTACACGGGTTAGTATAAGGTGGCTGTGATTAATTTCCCTCCATAGCCGTGGCTCTAATTCCCGGCTGAGGTGGGAATGGTCCCTGAAAGAGTCCCAGTGGAAATCACAGTAGGCAGGCAGGCAGACAGCAGCTCTGAGAAACACTGATGAATTATCCATAGAGAGAGGGGGGAGAGAGGAAGGGGAGGTGATGGTGAGAGAGATAGAGAGGTGGCAGGGAGGTGGAGGGCTGAGGGGGGTGCAGAGAGGTTGAAGGAGAGAAACTGAAGGCAGGTTATGGAAAGATGGAGGGATTGTAAATACAACAGGCAGGGAAAGGGGGAGTGTAAGAGAGGGAGTGAGAGAGAGTGTGTGTTTTCTGATGGATGGAGGGAAAAGTGAAAGCCACAACATGTTTTCCTTCCCGGAAAATTCACAGTTACACAGCTCATCCGTCCCCAGCGTGTGTGTTCCCTCTCACCGCTGGACCTGCGTGTCAGCTGGGTCGTATCTGTTTGGAAACAGAAGTCTCCAGGTTGCACCTCAGCACCGGCGGCTGTTCAGAGCGGCCTCAGGTAGAGCTCGGCTGGGAGGGAGAATCGACCCTGAGATGAAGAGCAAAGGTCAAGCAAACACCGACGCGAAGCATTAAAGCCCAACACAGAAGAGTCCTCTCACCTGCGTGTGATTAGTCAACAGAACCGCGTTTCAAACAATTTGTGACGAATTGCACGTGATGTGCAGACCCGAAGTGTGGCTGCAAGATTCGGAAAGCCAAATTTAGCACGTGCGTGAAAGACATTTTTAGTTCCAACATGGAATTAAACTTACAACTAATTTAAAAATAAATCAAAGAACCAAATCTGGCAGTGCAATCTAATTTAAGACTGGACACAGTTAATGAAAAGCCTGAAACTATAAATGGGCAGGAAGGGGGCAAAAAAAAAAAAAAAAGAAACAAGGAAATTATGGACTTTTGTGTTTAGCGAGGTTGATTTAATGAGCAAAAACCAACGTGTGTTGCATATTGTACAGTCGGTGGTGGAACGTAACTAAGTATTTTTACTCATGTACTGTACTTAAGGCATTTCTGACGCACCTTTATGTGAAATGTAAAGGAGAAGAGGTAAATATTGTGCTTTTCACTTTAATCTTTGTTTATTTCAACACCATTATGGGGTTAATTAGACAGACCATTTCCACAGAAGACATTTTGACACATCCCAGTAGAGAGAAGGTAATTATTAACATTAGCAGAGGCTGCATTCCATTTAGCATCCGTTCCAGGCAGCTCTGCATGTTAATGCCATTGGTAACACCTTTGTTTCTATCGCGAAAATGTGAGTTTATGAGGCATCGTAGCAGAAATGCACTGGTGATTTGGTTGTTTTACATTGTAGTATTGTACTTACACTACTCACAATAAGTTAGGGATATTGTGAGAGACTCAGTGGATGTCATACATACGGTGTTTGTTTCACTTCAGAGATTTTTGGGATAGGGAGGCAACTGTATTGGGGTGATAGACACAGAACTACTGGCAGAGTTCGTGACAGACCCAGGAGTGGAGCCCCACGAGTGACAGACCGCAACGATGACCAGTACCTAAGGACCTATGCACTCAGACATCGTTATGCAACTGCCACACAGCTGCAGGCCCGTTTACGAGATGTGAGGGGTACTAGGGTTTCCAGACAAACCATTCGCAACCGACTCCACTGCTTTGGCTTGAATGCCAGACGACCGTTGCAGGTGACTCCACTGACACCAAGACACCGCCGTGAACGTTTGCAGTGGGCACAAGACCATGTGACCTGGACAATGCGGCAGTGGTCTACCGTCCTGTTCACTGATGAGTGTCGGGTCACCTTGCGCAGAAATGACGGTCATCAGCGTTGCTGGAGAAGGTGAGGTGAGCGATACGCCGAGGTCAACATGGTCCTCAGGGTTCGCTTTGGTGGAGGAGGTGCAACAGTCTGGGCAGGCATCACCAGTCAGTGCAAAACAGATTTGGTTATTGTAGATGGCTCAGTCACTGCACGTTCTTACCTCAGAGACATCACAGAACCCATCATCATCCCCCAATTCCGCCAGCACACCCCCAACTTTTTGTTCATGGATGATAATGCTCCACCACATCGTGCCAGAATTGTCACAGCTCGACTTCAGGAAGTCGGAGTGCCTCATATGGTATGGCCAGCAATGTCCCCTGACCTGAACCCCATAGAGCACGTCTGGGACTAGCTGAAGCAGAGACTGGATGATCGTACCCCACCCCCACGTGACCTGGCAGAACTGCATGTAGCACTTGTGGAAGAGTGGAACACATTGCCTCAGAACAACATCATGAGGCTAGTGAGGAGCATGAGACGTCTGTATCTTCTATACATATTTTTTTATTACACAAGGTCTAATTTATGTATTTTTCATGCATGTCTTTTATGTGTTTCCCTCAAAATGCTGCCTGCCCATCACAGTGTTCTTCTGCGAGTGTCCTTGCTAAATGAGCCACTTGATGGTGATGCGTACCATTTAATGGTCTTTGCACACAGTGACATGGATGTATTCAAACCACATCATTGCCCTGTTGTCTGAGATGTGTTTAACCCAGTATTAGCTGTTTACTGTTTATGGCTCTATCTGCACTTTTCTTCCAGGGCTGAAGTCCTTTGTTTGCACCAGCTGCACTGTTGCGCTTCATCATTATCACATCACAAAAGTTACACACGATCTATCGTCACATAGTACATTATGGATCTGTAACGAGCGTGTTATGAGTGTATTAGCCTCTTGGTTCCCTTACAAGGTACTCACTGCCTGAAGGTTCCAGACATTGTGCAAATTGCACAGAAGATTATTATATCATGATCATTATGCCTGTAATGAACCCTTAAGCTGCTTTTAACGTCTAATGGCCAATGCTAAAGAGGAGTGGGGCACAGACATTTACCAAAATACAGGACATGAGGTATTGAGCTCTTTTGCTATAGCTCCACAGAAACTTCACTCGTCACCGTTGGGAGATAAGGTGTATTTTAAAATTAGACAGCAAGTTGAAGGAGGTGGTAAGTGCAAGTATGTCTGTGTTTTATTCCTGAAGCTCTATGACAAATGCCTCACCAAATTATGCACCTGACACCTCCTCGGTTTGGACGCTGGCTCCTTCAGAGGGTGCCTTTGTGGCCATCTCAAATCCCTGACCACAAATCCTTCGCTCCCTCAGTTATGTAGATGGGAATATGGCTGCAAAGCCACACCACCCAAGCAGGATTACGCTGGCTTTTCAGCCTCGTGTTCAGCTGCTAGCTCGTTCAACCAAAGCATGTTCCCTTCCTCTGCTTCATCTAATGCATCTTCCCATGGCACTGACAGCCCTGTAAAATAAACAGTCCTTTGAGTGTTGCGCCAGAGTAGGTCAAATGTTAAATTGGTGCTGACTGTCTCTGCTGAGAATACACTGGCCTTAATCTACCAGTATTCCCGAGTCCCTGGTTTACCGTAACTGTCCCAACATATGCTTACACAATAATACAACTCATTCAAATTCAAAGCCAGTGATCCAAGTTTGCTCTCTTGGGGGCAGAGTAATTCACTTTTGTTTATGTATTGTCATGTGCTGCTATCAAAGGCTTTACAGTTCTATCAGCAAAGATTAACTCTGCGTCCTCACAAGACATGTTTATGTATTGCAGTTGGTGAGCACGGGTCACGCGGGAATTGAGCAAAAAGATAAAATGAACGTGTCGGTCATTCATTGAGACACTTGATGAAAGGGTTCGACCTCTTGAGAGACAGGCTCGTTCACATTTGCCTAAAGATGAAAAGATCACTATTTCTCTCATGTCTGTCCATCAGTGGTGAAGCTGCAGCAAGGATGTGGTTAGCTTAGCATAAAGACTGGAGAACTATGAGGAGCAGCTAGCCTGACTTGGTAAAAAGATTCAAATGAGCGCCTCTAAAGCAAGCTAACTTGTTAATATTAAGTCATTTATATTAAATATGTGCATCAACTACGACGTATAAAAATGACAGTATGTGATTTTCATGAGTTTGTGCACTGTATTACAGCTTTTTTACAGTTTGGTTTACAAATCTGTTAATCACTGACTCTTGAAGGTTCTGGTAATTGGAATTTTTTAAACATGCTCACGTTACTGTTCCCCAGTCACATATTTAATGCAGAGACATGAGAGTAGTGTCAATTTTCTTGTCTAACGCTTGCTAAACAATAAAAAAAAAGTGCATTTCCCAAAATGTCTTAACTATTCCTTTAAAACACCCTT
Organism: Datnioides undecimradiatus; assembly: GCA_008933995.1. NCBI lineage: Eukaryota > Metazoa > Chordata > Actinopteri > Lobotiformes > Datnioididae > Datnioides > Datnioides undecimradiatus. Next base: position 298,434 of record WARS01000054.1, on the reverse strand, counting down.
TATTGGCCTGACAGGTATGGCTTATTTTAGAAGGCACAGATCAAATCACAGCTTACAGGTTACACAAAAGTAATGTTATAGTCATACATTTCCTATATCTTCCAGTGAAGTGTAGAGTTTGGGGCTCAGTCTCTACAGTCAGTAATATTGAGTGCTGCATCCTCACTGCTGCGCTGCTATAGCGATGCTGCTGATCCTCCCTCTTCCTGTCTAATCATTTGTTAAATGTGGGTTAACCTTTTTCAAGACCAAGATCTGGATCGGCCCCGTGTAAGCACAGATTGTGCTGAACTGTTTCTTCCAAGTTTGATTTCCACTCAGTAATGAGATCACGCACCCGCACTGTCATCTTTCCACTCTGGCGACATCTGCTCCAATCAAACTTCAGCACATTTGAATCACTCAATTCAGCTACACAGAGGTAACTCAAAGACCGTACTCCAAAGAGCAACTGTGGGCCATTTCCAAACAAACAAGATAATCATTCTCTAATCTAACATTGACCTCTCTGTGCACTCTGTGTTTTCTCTAAAATTCTCTCCTCTTCCAGTTTTCATATTTTCATAAGTACATGCTCATGGGTTGAGGAACTTATTCAACCTCCTAGGCTCACATAACTCTTTCAACCCCAATTGGATAATGTCAAAAATCCATCATCATCCAGCAAAATGAATGGTTCTTTCTCACTGTTGGAAGTGTTTGATGGATGGGAAGTCCACATATTCCCTCCCTTCTTCCTGCAACCGCAGCTCCCTTTCCCAGCTCTTAGAATATCTTGTTATTGTATGATAGGAATAGCCTTCAGATTGTATTTGAGTGGGCTGAGTTGGTTTAATCAAAAGATGTTCAGTGCTCTGGCTAATAGTGGCACTTATTTATGTTTTCTTGTTTAAATGTTCTGCTTTCACTTTCTATATTTCTCTATTTAGAGCATGCCATGATATCTGTGGTATGTGGGGGTTATTGGTCTGTATTTTTGATTGGTTGATAGCATCACGTGAGATGATTTCCAGCCCATGTAACTGATCTTTGGGTTTACTGGGCTGCTAAACATGCTAAATATGACTTTGATTTCATTAAAACCTCTTTCTACTTTCCTGGAGTACCTGAGAGAACCAAAACTATCATCTGATGCTTGGAAAAAGGTGATCATCTACATTCTTGCTATTGGAGGGAATGGAGTCCATGATGAAGCAGAGCTAGTTTTACTTCACTGTTTGAGAACAAACCAAACTGCCACTTACTGCCAATGAATACCTTCTGCACTACAGAAGTGAAAGTTGTTGCTGGGATGCACCGCTTTATGTAGCAAGCCTGCTCAAGTTGTGGATGAACTTATTAATCATGATGTGGCAGCGATTTTTAGGTTTGTTAAGACCGGCAACTTTGGTATAATGGTAAATGAATTGCTACACACATGCAGTTCTACCTGGATGATGTCATCATATACTGTATAGATCCTCAGAAGCCAATCATGAGAGTTGTTCTGCACCAAATCTAGGATGCATGTTTGACACTACAAAAGGAAAGGACTATGCTGGACTTTCTTTGGACTGGCTACAGACTATACCTGAAGGTTTGAAGCTAAATTATGGCCATGTCACGGCACTTATGAGTGGAGTTGCAAGTGACTTTGCCAGAGTTCTGTAGCCCGCTCCTCAGACCCTTAGTTTGAAGCTACAGTGTAAAGGTCATAATGGCAGTATAGCATAGCACATTAGATCTCTAAGTGAACTGTTGATAGATAATGGCAACCAATTACTCTCACCGTACATATGGCCATTGTGGTGTAGTATTGCGCTCCTTTCTTGTGCCTCCATAAAAATCACAAGTAGCACTGCATACAGGACAGGAGACTCCACCTAACACGGCACCTGTGTCCACCTTTTTATGTTGTCTGCCTCATTTTGGACCTCTTACCATTATGGAGAGTTGAGAGCCATTTGGATTTGTTTCACAAACTTAGAGGGATTCGTTTTTAATGGCTTGAATGTCTTGACTCCTTGTAACAGTGCACTCTGTTTATTGGTTCTTTTGAGGAACTTCCTCCCACCAAAATGCTTTTAACAAGTTGTAGCAGGATACAATAAGATATCACTGATACCATCTTCTTCATCTATCCACCTTAAGTTTTGTAAAGTGAGGGGAACAAACCTAAGATCATAGAAAACCCAAGTCTATAATGATCCCCATTCTGACTTCAAAAACTCAAACATCTTTTCATTTTGACAGCTTTACCACTATATCTGAGTGTGGTTTAAACGAAAACTCTGTAAAGACAAAAACAGTGTTGAAAATCAGACAAGATTCAACTCAGTGGGTTGTTTCAGTGGTAACAGGATGACAGATGTTTGCTTTCAGAGTCTCATCTACCAACTCAGCTGAGAAACAGTAAGAGGAGAAAAATATTGATGGGACGTTCAAAACATCCTTTCCGACCTGACCTTTTGGTTTTTACTGGGTCATTGCAGTGTTTCAGGAATCACACGCATTCTCAGAGTTTTGTAGCCCGGTGAGGCATACAGTGATGAATCAAATGGCTGGACAAATGTAGTAGTTTGCGATCAGTGTTCAGATTGCTTATACCTGCTGTGGAGTTCATATGAACTGCTCAAATTTGCGCATTAAAGCAGTAGTGGAGTAAATGTACCTGAGTAAATGTGGTCCTTCTCCCCAACGGTGTCTGTGGTTTCAGAAACCCGTCTGCTCTATTTATCTCTGTCTGCCTGTGGATCCCTCTGTGCCTGCCTTTCCACTCCCGTCTTCTAAGCTGAAAGCTAATGAATTAACATCTACCCACACTGCACTGCCTAAGGAGTTCTTAAGTACTTCATCACCAGAGTGGTTTCTTATTCTCTTCCACTAAAGTGGTTTATCAGGCCTTAAGTTTAAGTGGAGTAACTTGTTTCTGTTACTTAAGGGTATCTAGAATGGTGTTTTTTCACCCCTGCTTGTCATTCCACTTTCCAGCATTGTCATTGGACAGAAGTTGGTCCAAACTTGGTTGCATTTGTCATTGTCACTGCGTCTGCCCAACACTCTGTTAGCTCTGTTGGTATGCCATACAGTCCATCTTAACTGTCAGCTTACAACTCAATCTACCTGCTGTCTGCTTGTCAGTCCTTCCCTCCGTCTTCTTCTCCTGTCATTTTCAATGTGGAGATTAGGTTTTAGGTTTCTATCTACCTTTAGCTGAAGAATTATCCATTTCATATTTTTTATTATCTATTTATCTATCATCTGTCATCTGTTGACGTGACGGTGACTTCATATCTACCTCTATCACAACCCGGGGCCGGTGCCTCAGAAATACTGAACATATCTTTCCATTTATTTCCCAACATGAAAGTCTAAGTGCTGTTTAAAATTCTGGTGTAGAGATAATAAGTACTTTAAAAGGGTTGGGTATTTAATATAAATACACTTTGAGGACTGACAAAATGTGTCAGCATCCAGAGTATAAGGTGCCATCAAAATGTTCGTTGACAGCTTCTTTAACAAAAAAGAAAAAAGAAAAAAAAAACGCTGTTCCCTTGAAGGTCACCACCTTTGTAGTGATTCACCGCTTCCAGCATCCCTGCAGCTCGTGGATCGCTCCAAGGAAGTCCCGTTATGTAACCTTAAAAAAAAAAAGAAGCACCATTTGCAAAGTGTGCTGAATGTCCTTTGGACCTCCTCCGCTGTGTCAGAGAGCTGACCCTTCAGCTCGAATTTCATTTTTGAGAAGAAGAAGAAATGCCTGCTGTCAAATCCAGCGAGTATGGCAGGTTTGGAGGAACGTTTGTGTTGTTGCAGCCCCCCCCCAAAAAAAACCTGTGCATTATCCTGTGCTCCTGCACTGAGCCATGATGGACAGCCAAAGTGCCAAAGTCCTCTATATTTTCTCCCTCTGACTCCTCAGAATGGAGCAGGAAAGCTGGTAGATGAATTTACAGTGCACAAAATCAGAAATTCAGAAATAAACAACCAGCACACTTTATTTCATTTAGGCAAAGCTTTCAAACCCTGATCCATTCAGATGTTTGATGTATTTTGTAAAATAAGGGAAAAGGGTAAAAAAAAAAAAATCATATTGGCAGTAGCAACTAGGCTCTGTCCTTAATTAAGCCAGTTTGGTTTTGTAAAAGAGGTCAAATTTACCTGTTATATATCCTTTTATACTGCAATTACATCCAGATTCAAATGACTACATGCAATATGAAACTCTTAGAGGCAAATTCAGGGATAATTATCACCCAACGTAGCTCTGTGGAGATTATTGGTGTCCTTCACCTTGTTGTTTTGGTTATTTGGCTTGCAGCTTTACCGTTTGGTTCATTTTCATTGCTTTCATCAGTCTCGTTTCAGCCTTAACGGGCATTTTCAGAAAAATAGTAATATAAATCCTCTGCATGCTAGTTACCTGCTTAGCACCAACCCACAGACAATATGTAGCCACTAGCTATAGAACATGCAGAGGAGCTTTTAGCTGCTAGAGAGCCAGACCTCTCTCAGGAGTTGGCGGAGAGCTAAAGGCAAAGCAAAAATTAGACAAATCCAAAATGAGGATGCAGCTCCGAAACTCCTGAATGAGCAGCTGCGACATTCGCCAATTCAACTTAATTTGGTGCTACTGTGATAAATTTGTGTTTATGGCTTGTTTCCATTGCCACCAAGTGGGCAAAAAACATTGTATTTTAACATAAATACATCAGCCTGAAAGTGCTGATACATAAGCCTCTCTATGATCTAGAAGAACCAAGCTTCACAAATTTGTCGCAGAGGTATAACCTACTTTAAATATGACTTTGAGATAAGTCACCAAACTTTTTGACAGTTTTTATAAGATTTGATTGTTGATTCTATAAACGCAGTTGCTCGCTCAAAATAACTTCCCTAGAGTCCCAGAGCGTTGCCGGGATAGCTGCCGAGAGGCAATGAGGGCTTAGCTGGCTAGCTAAAACTAGCCTTCAGCTTGCTTTCCAGGGGCACGCGGTATCATGATGGTACTCGGAATTGTTCAGAAGTGCAATAAAAAAAAAAAACAGACACAGCAGGAGCAGTCATTTGCAGACCATCAGCTGGACTATGCGAGTCAGCATCACAGGTGTTCCAGATATGCACAGGCTCAACAGGGACCGCGTGAAATCCCCCTGTCTCCACAACATCTGCCATGTAAATGCTGCACCTTCTGACAAGAATAGAAAAATCACTGTAATGTTCTCATAATGTTCCCCTGGAAACTAATAGCTTGCCTGAGGTTTTCAATAATACTCCTACAATGAGTGCGTTGTATTTTATGGTATTTTTATCTCTTGTGGTGTCAGTTTAGTAGTCATACAATATTCCGTCAGGGAATTATGCGCCTGTGGTAATCAATAGTGAGTTTACTATGACCTGATTGTACTGATGCTATGCAGCAGTGGTCTGTCTCTGCCTTTTTCTCTCTTTCTATCCTCGACTCTCCAGGGGAGAGCCCTGCTAGAGTCAGGGAGCGGAGGGGAGGGGGGCCTAGAAATAGCAATATCTTCCAACAAGGATCATATCTGCCACAGGATGTCTTTTTCTCGAGGTTCTGCTCTTGTCCCACTGCACCGGACCGCCTATAAACACACACACACACGCGCACACACACACACACACACACACACACACACACACACATAATCTTGTCCACTCACTGTAAAAGCCCTCGCTCGCTCGCTTACTCATCCTCTGCAGCCTTTTTACAAATACACAGAAACACATGGCGCATGCTGACAGACACACACGCACACATTAAAACTCTTTATGCACACACACACACACAAATGATGGGGGAACCATCATGGGAATATTAATGGTGCCAGAGACACAGACGGAGTCAATTGAGCTTTTAATAGAGCAGCTCCTCTTCCTCTGTATGGATAAATAATACAGCAGTCAGCAAATCTAGATCTAATAGATGATATTGACCTTTGGGGGTGGGAGAGGGGAGAAAGAGAGTGAGGGACAGGACGGCGCGCGAGGAAATAGAGGGGTAAAAATTGCGAGCGGAGAGGGTTCGCGACACAGAGGGATACACAGAAGTGTCAATAGAGGCAGAGTGCTCAGACAAAGCATCTTAATCAGAGTGCGACAAAGCGGTGATCAATCACGAGGATGACGATGTGGCTGCAGAGCCGGAGAGGCCCTGACCTGAGCAGATAGAGCTGGCTGGGCAGCACTGGCCCTCAGAGACTCTCTTTCTTTGCTTTTATCATCTCTCTGTCTTTTCTCTTTCTCTCCATCCCTCCTCCTCCCTGACTGCACTGTGTCTTCCTTTCCTTCTCTATCTCCCTGCATCTCCCTCTTTCCATTTTGATTACTCTATGCTGCTTCATCTCTCTGCCCCCTCCCTCCCTTTCTCCCTATATCTGTGTCTGGTACCCACCATCTGTCATCCGTTGTCTTACTCTGTCACCCCCACCCCCCCTCTCCCACTCATTTTCACTCCCTCAATCCAATTCAAGGAGCTTTATTGGCATCATAAGATGAATTTTACTGTCTCTCCGACTTTCTTTTCTGGAACATTTGTCTTCCTCTCACTAATTCCCCACTTTTAATGCTACTCCACAAAACTCAGGTACGTCCTGTGCAGGCTGTAAAAGTCACGGTCAGTGTACAGTGAGTCCAGCACACTCTATCACATCAATATTGAAGTCAAGGCCATGTATTCTTTATTACCTTACTCATGAACAAGCAGGGTGAAACTCAATGCTGCTCATCCCGAGCTGTTTTACAAGCACGGCGCAGGCACAAGTGTTGGGATGTTAAGGAACAACCAGCCTAGTAAAGCGGCTAAAAAGTAGCTTTACAGTTTGAGATGGCCTTGAAAGTGACTTTTATGTGTACAGTGACACCATGTGGACGTGCCCTGTAACAGAATCAAACATCAGTATGCTACGATGCCCGTGCTGTAGGAACTCCAACCAAAACCCTTTTTTCCCCCTGCAAATCCAAATACTGACAGCGAAAACATGTGTAAGCGCACACTTTCATGCACTGCAAAGCACATGTCTCAGCATACGGTTGAATTCTGTATGTACAATGTTTTTAGGCTGTGGAGGGGCAGTAAAGTGGCTTCATAGAAGGGGTGGGTAGTAACGGCTTACATTTACTCCATTACTTGTACTTGAGTTACTCTTTCAGGCAAATTTAATGCAGGCAAATGCAGGATACTTTTACTTTTACTTGAGTAAATTTTAGAAAAAGTCACTTACTCACTCCGATCCTTTTTTGATTTTTTTGTTATTGCATTATTTTGCATTGGTGCACATCCCATGCTGATAGTGAGCTGAGCTGATACTGAGCTGCATCTGTTGTGTTAATGCTAATGAATGTAATGGCAGTATAGCAAAGTATAGCATGCTTTAAAGCTACTACAACTGCTTCCTGACGTATATTCAAACTAAGTACAAGCTGTGTGCACTTAACCGGTCGTGCTCAATGATGAAGACAGACAGAAAAGTAGAGACCAAGTCCTGCACGTGGAAAAAAAGACAGACTGCTTTTATTTCACGTGGAAATTACCGATACAATGTTGGAACTGAGTGAACACACCCATATTTTAAAGGCAAAATAAAAAACATCACGGCGTTTTCTCCTAATTAACCTGAATGAGTCATCAGACATGAGCCATGTGACCACGTTTGAGACCCCGAGAGTGTCTCAGTGGGACCTCACCACATAAAGGAATAACTGAATATAGTATCATCTACGATTATCATGTTATTACAGTTCCATCATTCATATTTTTTGCTCAGATGTGTGTGGATAGATGCAGAACTGTGCTTAACATCACGTATTCTCTCAGATGTTCTCACTTGAGGCATGATCATATCAAATGAGGGTCAGACAAGAGTCATCCTATGTGTAACTAGCCTAACCCGAACTTGTGAGTGTGCGGGGAGAGTGCCTCCCAGACTTTCTAGTACTTTTCCAAGCGAGAAGTCAGCGCTTTGAAAGAGGGACTTCTCTCTGTATCCAGGAAGTGACGGTGAGGACCTAATGGGGTCGGATCCATGGGTCGAAACAAGCCGAGGGAGGTCGTCCCGTCTCTACAAAGAAGTTGGGTGGAAGAGGAGCTCCGGCAAGTTTGCCAGCGACAGAGGGAGTTGCACGGGACGTTTAAGGGGTTGGCCTTCAAAATAAGAGCATTACAATATGGGCAGTGGAGAAAAATATTCAAGATGTTTTTGAGGCTGCAAGTTTGCTTTCCCATAAGAGATCTCGTGGAAATATGCAAAATATATGCACTAGACTGGCGTCATTTAGGTCTCATATACTGCTAAACTGATTTTCAGTGAAGGAGCACAAACCAGTCGATATTAGGTAGTACCTGACCCTAATTAAGCCTTAGGGCAGTCTGTGTAATTACAGAGCACTGTTCTAGTCTTCTGACCCCCCCAGGTATTTATCCTTGATGATGTCATTTTGGTGTTAAACATAACCTTTAAAAGCACATCTAAATAAAACTAAAGACCAAAAAAGAAAAAACAAAAATAAAATAAACATAGAGAAAATGTATTAATTATTAATATATATATTTTATATTATTTTTATTATACACTAAAATAATCAATTGTTCGGCTCTCTTTGCGCGGTGCCTCAAACTTTTTAAAGGCGCGTTTTATTTTGAAAAGATAAACCGGAACCTCTGTGTTGCACTGCGTCTCTTTCCACCCATCTCTGTCTGTGGGAAGGTGGTCCTGGTCGAAAAACACCGTCCAGAAAAGCGACCGACGGGGAAACTCTGCGTGTTTTTTCCACAGTCTCTTCACCCGAAAACCCACACCGCGAAGCCTCGGGACCGACTCCACGCGCCGCCGGCGGAGGAGGCGATGGGTTCGACTTGTTTGTCACCGGCTGTAAAGTTGGGAAAGTACGAGGTGAAAATGGAGAGCCCAGCTGAGTGAGAGTGGGGTGAGGAGGCTGGATTTGGCAAAGTTGGGAGTCCTGCCCTGCAGCTAGCAGGCTAGTTAGCATGCCTCAACACTTCTCTGGGTCCGATTGGTAACGAGGTGAGACCGTAAGTCACTTTCCCACCTGTAACGTCGAGGTTAGTCCTCTAACTTTTAACCTGTGTCCACGTGTTTGCTGAAAAACAACGGTCCAAGTGTGTTTGCGGCTACAGAAAAACACTAACATGAGCAGGGCCTGGCCATTTTTTTTCTAAATCTCCCCCAAACTTTAATGCAGCTACAGAGCATCACATTTCTTATTTAAAACTCCCTTTTTTCACCATGTGGGGTCCTGCGATCAACGAGTTCAGGGCTGCTTTCTGTTGTTCTAAGGGATAAAAGTAAAGCAAAGTTGATCAACAGTTTGCTCAGAGAGCTGTTAACAACATATCATGCAGACTTGCAGCATTTGATACTCGGATAAATGTGACCATCTGTGATAGTGCAGCTATTCCTCCCAGTGGCTGAGCCCTCCTTTGTGCCCTTGGAGAGCTGTGATCATCTCAGTTTGGCTGAAGGTTTCGCAATATGGCTTCAGCACAACGCTCCTGCACAAAAATGGTGTTTGACTGTTGTGATGATTGAATAATCAGCCTGTTTATGTCAGTTGCTTGTTTGTCTGTCTGTCTAAGATAGGCTTGGTTGCTAAGTTTACATGCTTTGCCGGGTCTGACCACGATCGCTCATGTTTCATTCTGTGTCGTCCACCTCAGGGCTTCCCCCGGCCACTCCACAAGCCTGTGAGTCTACAGAGGAGCTGCCTTAACTGCCGCCACGGCTTCTCCCACTGGATCCGAGCCGCGCTGATGCTGGAAGTTGCCTTTGAATCTTCAAAACGCTACAGCATTTGAGTCTGTTGTAGAGAGCCCCACTCCCTCTCACACGCTCCTGATCAATCGTTTCATGTCATGATCGTCCAGTCTAAGTGATTCCCTTTCAGGGGTGTTTCGCCGCCTCAGATGGCGCCCCAGCTGGTCCATCAAGGGGCTTGAGGCACCACCCTCCTGCCCACAGTTCATCCTGGCTCTGTGTGAGAGACTCACTGGCACAGGCCCAGGAAAGAACAAAAAGGCAAACCAGCACTTACTGATGGAACTGAGACGCACAGCGTGCTCGACCAAAATATATTCATGAACTCCTGGGCTGTTTAAACTGGACCTGCGTGGACGTATCGGGGTGTATTCATGAACTACGACTGCTGATGCCAGCTCATCGGGACTGCAGTGGTTGTAATCAGCGTTATTCATGAACCCTCTGTCCGTGTGTGGGGACGGCCTGGATGTTGGATGTCCTGAGTGTGTTGAATCGGCTGTTGCGGTGATGCGGCAGGGCTCCTGGTGGCCTGTGCGGCTGACTGGGCAGCGGCCCAAGGTGATGTGATGGGGTGCAGGAACAGTAAGGTCCTCCCTGAGCCTCCAGGGGATGTTCAGTTGGACCTGGTCAAAAAGGTCAGTGGGACCATGTTGTTACTGGTCATGGTAATAATAATGTTACTGTCACACATGCTGTTAGCATTCACTACAGCAACAATGCAGCATTAGTATTGATAATCATAAACCTAGAGCTGCAATCAAGTTATCTTTATTAACATTTTGTATTATATCAAATTTGATTTCAAGTAATCTATTACTATATTCTATTATGTTCTAGTAAAATTATTTGCTCAGCTGCTAAAAAGTGACAAAATTATTAGAAAAAAGTCATAATTTATGGTAAAAGGTGATCATTTCTAATCATCCATCATGCACAACAAAGAAAAGCATCATTATATTTATGAAGGTGAAACTAGATTGTCATTTTTGTTTATTAAATGACTTTGTTTAGACTGATGACTGATTTTCTGTTGATCGATGAGTCAGCTAATCAATTGATGTGTGGTGATGATGTCATCATCAAATCCGTTAATGTATTCTGATGGCAGGAGAGGTCATTTAGTAAAAAAACAAACAAATAAAGATTATAGTCGATCAACATAAATTAATCAATCAATTTTGGACAATGGATTAACCATTCAATGCATGTCTTTGATATTCACTTGAAGATATTTGGGTTCTGGACGAAACAAGACATTTAATCACATCAACAGTTTTGAAAAAATGTGACATTTGTGTCATTTTTAAAATATTTTTTAAATTAATCTAAAATTAGTGATTGTTATTCGCAGCCCAACTAAAAACAGGAACTGTAGTGAGGGATTTAACATTTGCAGCTACACCGATTACTTGGCCACACTTAAATATTATGAAAATTCATAGTTGAAACTGCCAGCTTAAACTATTTTAGAAACAGCGTCATTGTTACACAGTTTGTCCACGGTGAGTCTTATAATAATAATAATAATGATAAAATGAATGCTGTTTTTGCGTCTTGGATGAACTTTGCTCCTGTATTTTCAGGTTGATCCTCCCCAACCTCCTCAGACAGATATCTATAAGCACTTCATACGAGGGGATGGCACAAGGAGCAAGACGGGTGGGTCTGGTGGAGGGGGAGGTGACAAGGCTGACTCCACCTCCCCATATCAGGCCCAGGCCCAGGCCGCCACTCCCACCGCTTCCGCTCAGCAGCCGAAGGACCCGTCTGAGCTGTCGGACCCTCAGAGGAAGAAGGTGGCGAAGTATCGAGCCAAGTTTGACCCCCGGGTCACAGCCAAGTACGACATCAAAGCTCTGATAGGCCGCGGGAGTTTTAGCCGGGTCGTTCGAGTGGAGCACAAGAGCACGCGGCAACCGTATGCCATCAAGATGATCGAGACCCGTTACCGGGAGGGGAGGGAGGTGTGCGAGTCCGAGCTGTGCGTTCTGCGCCGCGTCCGTCACACCAATATAATCCAGCTGATGGAGGTCTTTGAGACGGCGGAGCGTGTCTACATGGTGATGGAGCTGGCCACCGGAGGAGAGCTCTTCGACCGCATCATTGCCCGCGGTTCCTTCACGGAGCGGGATGCCACGCGGGTCCTGCAGATGGTGCTGGACGGCGTCAAGTATCTCCACACTTTGGGGATCACACACCGAGACCTGAAGCCCGAGAACCTGCTCTACTACCACCCAGGGGCCGACTCCAAAATCATCATCACCGACTTCGGTTTGGCCAGCAGCAGGAAGAAGGGGGACGAGTGCCTGATGAAGACCACCTGCGGCACGCCAGAGTACATCGCCCCTGAGATATTGGTCAGGAAGCCATATACAAATGCTGTAGACATGTGGGCGCTAGGGGTGATATCGTACATCCTGCTGAGCGGAACCATGCCCTTCGAGGACGACAACCGCATGAGGCTGTACCGGCAGATCCTCAAGGGGAAGTACAGCTTCTCTGGAGAGGTGAGGAGTCAGATCTGTTCCACGCTCTCTCTCACACACGCACGCAGACTTCACCCATATTTGGAATACATTCCTCAAACCGCATGAGGCTTTGTCAACAGATTTCCACGAAGTTCAGCTTTTCTTGTGAGTTGACATAGTTTAACACAGACACACACACACGCATTTTCACACACCTAACCTTCCACACTTTGTTCCTCACCCCTCATCTCTCAGCCCAGCTCCATGTCTGCCTCCTGTACCTTTCTGCCTCGCTGTACTAGCTCTCATTTATTTGTTCTCTCAGTCAATACGCCTCTCCCTGTAAGTGCGTGTGTGTATGTGTGCACAATAATTTATGCTCTACCCATGTATCTAGTTAGAGGAATGCTGAGTAGCCCGTTCCTTTGTTTCACAGCGTGGGATGTTTATGTTGCCAGCGAGCTTTAGAAAAGGGCCCCTTGGTTAATGTTTGCCCCACATACGGCCGCTCCAGCGCAAATAATAGCTGAGTAGTTTTGTAATATTTAATGAGGAGCAGTTGAATCATCTCACTTTCCCGGGGATCCGTGCAGATTTCAGCTTCTCGGCAGGTAAGATGAGGTCAGTTCTGACACTTTTAATAATTGAAATCACTTCCAGGGAGCATAGGTTTTAGCTGAGGTTTGCAAATAGTATAACAGAGCTGCTGGATGAGAACTGGGTCCAGCGAGTCGTCCATGGAGTTGGGGGAGAGCTTTTGGCTGGAATCAACCATTATGCATTTTTAGGATGATACAGTGGTTATTGAGTAGATGTTGCGGTCTTAATTGTCACTTAAAAGACTGTGAGTTTGTAAAATAGGGGCAAGATTTCTCATGAGAGCAGTGACAGAGCTCCTTATTCTCTGTCAACGTGGGAACAGACCAGGGCCCAGATTTCAGTTCTCCCTGAAGAGCTGCAACGAGCTTTGATCAAAAAGCTGATGTCAGGAGCTTTTTTTGGCAAAGTAGTTTGCTAATTTTGTAACAAGCTGATATAGAGAAACATGATTTTTCATGTGGCACAATTTTTTTCTGTCCACCTGGTCAATTTAAGTCCAGTATTCACCCTTTTCAGCTCTAGTTTTGGTCTCCACCAACTCCTGGGCGAAATGGGTCTCGTTAGCGGCTGAATGCTCAACTGTGCTCCCCAGCTGGTCGCTAACTTTTTCCCTCTGCTGTCTGTCGCTGGACATGTAGTTTACAGCATGTCCATCTGTGCTTTTTACTGAAAAAAGCTGCCTGCTGTGACCAAAAGCAGTAAAGTTGGGGGCTGCAAGCCAAAACAACCGCTGAAAGATGCTAAAATGCATTGTCAAACTGAGAGAGACCGCAGCATCAGTGAACAATTCATAGTTACTGTTCATACTTTGTTTTCTAATTATTTAAGACAATCATTTGGCCCTATACTATTGTAGAGATATTGATAATACATATAGATTATAGATTTAATTAAACTAAACTTTGCATTGTTTACATCCTTTTTATTGCAGCCCCGATTCTTCTTCTGCCTCTTCTTTCGTGGCACATTTCTGCCACCCACTGGTGATCGGTGGAGCAGCTCGTGCATCCAGGTGCACATGATACAAACAAATCAGTGACCCATTTACAAGGACACAGTTCAGCGGCGTTAGCAGTCAAAGACTCCACAGGGTACCTGCTCTAAAACGGTTTTCATGCAGTGGCCTCAAATGGCTGAAAGCCCCAGTAAAACACCACGGAGCACTTGAAACGATTGTCAAAGTTGTGATCAATCAATCGAATCGATGAATCAATTAGCTGCTGAAAGAATCAGTCAACATTTAAATACATGCTGCTATTCAGAACCCAGCTGAAAAATGACTCTAATTAAGATTTTTAACAATTCATGATTTCGCTGTAAAGCTTCTCAACTTATAAACAAGCAATATTCAGTAATAAGTCTTTCATTGCACCAGACAGTACCCTCCTTTTTGTGGCATTAGTGGTGGTTTTGTTAAATGGCTGTGTTTAAAGGACTCCGCTGGCCTGAGGGTGGGTGGTAGGTGGAGCTGAGGCGGCGCAGACTCGTCCTCCCCTTGTAGATTTGCGCCTTTATAGCAGCGATAAACATGCTCAAATTTACAGCTGCGGCTCGAGAACTAATCGCGGACATCGCGGTAGGTGGAGGGGAATGTCTGTCTGAGGGTTAGATATGTGTCTCTGTCCTTAGTCAACACGGGTGATTTACCTGCTGCGTGAAGAGGGGGGTGAGTTTTCTACTGGCAGACTGAAAACACAGCTAGTTGCCAAGCGGGACATAGTGTACAAACTCTGTGTGGTTATGTGTGTGTGCGCAGAAAGACACGTTGTGTTGATAGTCCCAGTTCCTGTTAAAGTTTGACTCACAGCCAGTCACTCACACTGACAGAGTCCATGTCCTGGAACGAGAGTGAGCAACAGTCAGTTTAATGCTATGGAATTCTATCCAAGCAAAATATATTTGGACAGTCACATCAGATTCCCTTCCTCACATCCAGTAATGAGTCTGACGTCATCAAAAACCAAGAGGACTCAAGCATCACAGTGAGTGGAACAAACACAAGCACTGAACACGGTCAGATGAGCCAGCTGCTGGTCAGTTTAGGGCACAAAGTGTCCCTGTCACTGCACTCCACGGTCTCAGCTTCACATCTCGCTGCTGCCCTCTAGTGTCCAGTGGCCAAAGCTCCCCTGATGCCAAACAGCCTGCATGTCCTTACAGAGTCCCCCTCCACACAGAAAAGTCTTTTGTTCATTTGTTCCTCATGTGGAATGCTTGACCTTCACTGTGCAGAGTGATGCAGGTGCAGCTGCAAGTTTAGATTCAGAGTTTTTACCATGGAGAATGAAAATGAAGTATTTGATTTAAGGACTGTAGGGGCCTACTTTAGTTTGGTAATTGGTAATGACAACCATGTCTCACATGTGTCTTCCCTCTCCAGCCGTGGCCCAGCGTGTCTAACCTGGCCAAAGACTTCGTAGAGCGGATTCTGACGGTGGACCCCAGCGAGCGGCTCACAGCTGGCCAGGCCCTCAAGCACCCCTGGATCGTCAGCATGGCCGCCTCCTCCTCCATGAAGAACCTCCAGCGCTGTATATCTCAGAACCTCCTGAAGCGGGCGTCGTCGCGCTGCCACAGCACCAAGTCGGCCCAATCCACACGTTCCAGTCGCTCCACCAAATCCAACAAAGCCCGACGGGTGCGAGAGAAGGAGTTACGAGAGCTGAACCGCCGCTATCAGCAGCAGTACAATGGCTGAAACGGGGACGAGGAGGCCAACGACTGCAGCGGACCTCGTAGTTTTGGCGAAACAGCACTGCAGTGACCGAACTCTTACAATGGCTGCCACCGTTTGAAGTTGCTGCCAGTGTTAAAGGCCAGAATGGCTTCAAGTTCCAAAGCCTTGCCTTTTTAAAAGGAGGACAAGCTAAGGTAAAGCCACGGCTGCCAACAAAATACGACTGAGGTTGACTGCCGCCTGTAGAACAAGTCAAAAAAGATCATGAAGACAGTGTAATCTATGAATTCTTACGGCAGCACGTCTCCTGATGAGCACAGAAAAGGGTTTGAACTCCAAAGATTCCATCATCTCTCCATCCATTCGTCCACTTTCTTCGGCAGGATGGTGCCTTCCACTCCTTTTTTTTTGCTTTTGTTCCTCCGATCCCTGTGTCTCTACGTATTTATTTATTATTGTTGTCGTGATGATTAGTCTCCATTCAGATGGTCACTGGATAATGACCTTCCGCGAGGATCTGTTGAACAGAGTTCTGGGTACTGAAGTTTGTAAGAAGAAAGAGAGGGGAAGACACCCCCCACCCCCACCCCTCACTCATTCCTGATTGAAAATTGCTGTGAATTTCTTATCGTACTAATTGTACAGGCCTTGTCGTGAGATGCGGGGGAAGGGAAACACGCAACAACCACACGCCTAGAGGTCAAAATGAAGGAGTCTTTATTTTAATATTAGTCAGTCTTAAGCTTATCTAATCTTGCCATTATTGCTCTGTCAATAACGTTTTTCTAAAGCTGTCAAACGGTTGTGAAGCTGTTTTGCATCCGTTTTAAATCATCAACGTGCCGCATGAGACGATAAACTACACAGGCCGACTCCAAACGATGTCAATGGATCAGCAGAGTCACTCCTGCTGCTACGATCCCGTTGTCCTTTAGAACAGTGTTCTAGCAATGCATTACCTTTTTAAGAGCATGTGGTCGTTGAGGCTGTTGTGTGGTTTTATGGTTCCATTGTTGGTCACAGTGAGAATGGCACATGATGCACGCAACGCTGCTGGCAGACATCTTTGCGGCAGAGAGCTGCCTCCCGTTGCACCAACTTAGCCTAGTTATTACAGACGTGTTCACTAAGAGCTGATTTACACGTTATTGGGTTAGATCAGTTGCCCCACACAAAGAAACTAATTACCAACTAAATACCTACTCCAACCTGTTCCACAGCTACCGCACCCACTGACAAAGCTAACGTTAGCGTGCTAATACCAGACCAGACACTTAATCGAAATGCAGTTTCAATAATTATGTTAACTGAGAAGACTTTGAATTACATTCCACTAGAATAACACAATAAACTACAAAATGTTGAGCTAGAAATGCTAATCACTTTAGCTTGGTTAGCAAAATCATCACTCAAAACTGCATAAAGCATACTGCTAACTCCAAAATAAATGAAAAATCAAATTAAACCATACAATACCTACCTTTCTAAAAAAGATTGGCTGTTAAGTTTAAAATACTTCTTGCACCTGGAAACTAATTTGTGGAGGTTGTGCGCCAGCGACTTCCTGCTTCCATGCACACCAAGAAAGCCCTAACAGAGTTAGTTTTAACAGTGGAGCCTTATTTAGTGACTGACTTGTTAGAAACTAGCTTGTTGTTACTAATAACCTTTAAAAGGACCTCACCCACCATGCTATTAATGGATTCATCACTAATGGATTCACTCTGCCAAGGTGCTACCATAGCTAGCCTCACCTTCATGGGCATCTGTAACAGTGGAGTTCTGTCACCTGCCATGTGATCGTTCAGCAGCAGTATCAGACATCACAAGCAGTTCTAAGAAGATACAACTTCAGCACAGAAGATGAAGAGTCCATTCTGCTGGTGGAGCAGAGGCTAACTGTGACAGGATGCCTGCCTTCTACTCATCGTCCAGTGGTCTTGGGGTACGGTAGCCGTACGACAGGTTGGTGGGAGCTTGCAGGAAAACTGCATTCTGAGCTAATGACCAAATGAAGGATTCCACTGAAGATAATAAGGTATATGTGATTAATAAAAGATTTTGAATTGTAAACCCCAGCATATGCAATATTGTACGCACATTTGGAACGGTTCCGTTTTGTCTGTAAGTGCACTTAAATCTGAGTAAATTCCAAAGGTTTGCTTAGAGATCTCTAACTCCAGTTTAGGTTCAAATCCACAGTATTAATATTAGAAGAACAGCACATTGTAGCTCTCGTGTTCTGCCTTTTTCGGTCTGAATCATAATTAGTCCGAGACATCTCTGGTGTGGACAGTCAGCATCCTGACATAATCAAGCTGTTGATGTAATAGTAATAATCTGAAACAAGACAAGACTAGGGTTTTTTGTTTTTTTGCAATATCGTGGTGTAGTTGAAATAGTAAAAACTGTATTATAATAAAGTGAATTTCAAACAGTTTAAGCAAAGTGAAATGAACGAATGCAACTGCTTGTTTTGATCATAACATCGATGTGAACGACCCATCCCCAACATAACTGTAACGTGATGATTGCATATTTCCTAAAGGTAGCACAACTTAACAACTCAGAAAAACAGGTGTGGACTATTTGACCTTTTTGCCTTGTTATAATCTGGAAAAGCACTTTGTGTATAACTCAGTAACATTGAATTTTGTGCGTTTTTACAATTGCAATCTTCCTCTTCATTGGACCTGTTCGTTGTGTTTGTATGTATTTCGTCCCTTCAGAACACTCCCAGAGTAAATCACTTGCTACGGTGTGGTCTTTTCTCCACCACGTGAGCATTTTGCTGTGATCCACCCCAGACTTTTGATGTGTGTTGCTGTTGTGAACATTTAACACGTACTGGAAACCCAACTGAGCCATGTCAGCTGACCTCAGTTTTCCTTTTTCCTTTTTGTTGCCTTTTGTTTTTTTGCTCGTTCCAGGATGCTCTGTCATCCCCCTGATGCTACTTTATTCCCTTTTCTTCCATGTCCGATATAAAAATCCTTGTCCCACTGCTGTCGTCTGTCTGATTGTCTCACTTCTTGATGGGACTTATGTGTTTTTAAAAGACCTTAAGTGAGGCTAACGTCAGAACTGGTATTGGTACACTCAAATATTCTTTCTGTCTACATTTTGTGACACTTCACCCTAAATGTCCACCCTAAAACAGCCGTGGTCACCCTAAAAGCAAGATTTTTGGGTGAAGTATCCCTTTAAAGTGCCATACATACAGTAGTTCTGGTAGTTAGCTCATTGATCGCTCCTAGCGCATAGCATCTGTGTGAAATAAACATTTGTAAGTTGTTTTAAGATCTCGGCTCACAAAGTCAATCAAGCAAAGTAATCATGGCTCAAAAGGAATTGCTGGGGTTGAATTAGTCAGCGACATTGCTGAGTGCCTATTGTACACCACGTTCAGTGAATAACCAAATCAGCCCGTTAGCACTTTTGCGGAACGTCGGTGCGTTTGTAAAAGTGTTTCCTGTCGTGTTTTTTTTATATATTTGTGTGATTTTTTTTTTTTGTATTGATGCTGTCGTCCTAAATGAAGTAGCCAACTCAACACTGTTGCCTGAAAACAGTTGTTCATCTTTTGTTATTGTGTCTAAATGAATGATAACACTTTGATTCTTCTACCATTAACTTTTTTTTTTTTAAACGGTGAGTTGTACGTGCCAATAAAACACTCCAAACCTGACTTGTTGGATTGCATTTTGATGTTTACCCATATTCTCTAATGAGTCTGAGTGCGCAGCAACATTACGTTACCAATCACAAAATGCAAATCCCTCAAAATCATCAGGCTGGACTAAAACACATAAATAGTCTTTATGCTTCTTTTATAAACAAACAATGTATCTAGTCTGTCCACACTATGTAATGTGATGACTAAGCCTCTTGTGGCTCTCTTTAATTTTGTCCTACACAGCACATCTGCTTTGGTTCAGTCTCTGTTTCAATTCAATTCAGTTTTATTTATATAGCACCAATTCA
The DNA here is from genome assembly GCA_008933995.1 of Datnioides undecimradiatus. Lineage (NCBI taxonomy): Eukaryota > Metazoa > Chordata > Actinopteri > Lobotiformes > Datnioididae > Datnioides > Datnioides undecimradiatus. The sequence continues at coordinate 278,932 of WARS01000054.1, read as the reverse complement.
CAACAAAAGTTATCTCAGGGCACTTTACAAACAGAGTGGGTCTAGACCACACTCATAACTATTAATTACATCCAACAGTTCCATCATGAGCAAGCACTTGGCATTAGTGGCAAGGAAAAACTTCCTTTTAACAGGCAGAAACCTTAGGCAGATCCTGGCTCTAGGTGGACGGCCATCTGCCTTGACTGGTTGGGGGGAAAGAGAGAGAGAGAAGTACAATATAGAATGATGACAGCAAATGGCAGCAGAGGACACGGGGCAGGTCGGTGGAGCCACAGATCAGATGTTCAGCTCTGGAGCCACAGGTGTCTGTAGAGAGGTACAGAGAGAGAGACCAGAGAGAAACAAGCACAGCACTAGGGGACAGAGGACACAGAGTTAATGGTTAATCTGTGATGGTTAAAATGAGTTTGCAGAGAGAGAGGGAAGAGGAGGAGTGTGGAGATGATCATGGGACGTCCCCCAGCAGCCTCGGCCTATAGCAGCATAACTAAGGGATGGCATGGAGGGGTAGTTTAGACCACGGGTGTAGTTCACATGGTAACTAGAACTAGCTGTAAGCTTTGTCGAACAAGAAGGTTTTAAGCTTTACTTTAAAAGTAGAGAGGGTGTCTGCCTCTCGGACCCAGACTGGCAGCTGGTTCCACAGGAGAGGAGCCTAATAGCTAAAGGCTCGGCCTCCCATTCTACTTTTGGAGATTCTGGGAACCACAAGCAAACCTGCACTCTGGGAGCGAAGTGATCTGTTGGGGTAATAGGGACTTAGCATCTCATTGAAGTACAATGGAGCTTGGCCATTAAGGGCCTTGTAGGTAAGGAGAAGGACTTTAAAATCTATTCTGGACTTTACAGGGAGCCAATGAAGAGAAGCTAAAACTGGAGAAATATGATCTCTCTTGCTAATTCCCATCAGAACCCTCGCAGCAGCATTTTGGATGAGCTGGAGGCCTCGCAGTGAGCTAGTCGGACAACCCGACAACAAGGAATTACAATAGTCCAGCCTTGAGGTAACAAATGCATGGACTAGCTTTTCAGCGTCACTTTGGGACAGGATACTCCTAATCTTAGCTATGTTGTGCAAGTGAAAGAAGGCAGTCCTTGTGACCTGCCTAATATGGGACTGATAGGACATATCCTGGTCAAATATGACTTCCAGGTTCCTCACAGTAGAACTGGAGGCCAGGGTAACACCATCCAAAGTGACTACGAGGTCAGATAACCTCTCTCTGAGGTGTTTAGGCCCAAACAAAATCACCTCATGTTTCCCTAAAAACAGCTCTGCCAAAGTGGGATGCTACTTGCCCAGCAGCTAGCAAACGGCTAACACGCAAAGTTAGCAGCTAACTTTGTAAAATGAATATCTGCTGATTAAAGCCCAAGATATTTTTTCTTAGTAGTTGATAGAAACCAATGTCAAGTTCATACTAGGTATATTGGAATGCTGCTTTGTGTCGATTGAAGACTTGAAAAAAAAAAGAATCGTGGGCTTGTTTTACAATACTGGGTGATTGAAAAGCATGTGAAAAACAATTCTCACCTTTCTGGCTAATTTGTGGACTTGAGATAGAATGGTTGCCCACGCTTTGAATAATTCGTAAGCTCAAGATACAAGTTGTTCCCACCTTTCTGGTTAATATGGCAACAAGAGACAGGTCAATTCTCATGCTGTCATTAACTCGTACGCACAAGGTAGAATTCTTTCCCACCTTTTTGGTTAAATCATAGGAGATCAGTATATAGGAGTACAGAGAGACAGAGTTTAGCGGTGGGGAGGAATGTGGAGAGGTGAGAACCTTTGGTTGTATCTGTGTTTTTCTTGCAGATGGTTCATAAAACAACCTGTGTGGATACAACCGATTGTAAGCTGCCCCTGTAAACACTGACATCCTGTTCTGTTGCTCTTCACTGTCCTGCATAAACTGTCAACTCATAGTCCTTCCAAATAAATGTGTCCCGCTGCCCGTCAGATGTAAGGGTGACCCCATGAGACAAGATGTTGATGTGTTTACGGAGGAAACTACAGCTCACAGTCCGCTGTATCAGCACCGCCGCTGGCTGTTTATTTTACAACCCAACCACAAGAAAAACACAACCAGAGCCACTCATAATACAGCCTCTATTCACTCTCTGTTAACGCATGGTTCTTCAGAATGAGCTTTTCCCTAACCAACTCCCTGTTATACAAGGCTGGTCTGTGGTGCTGATTCTCTGATGATTTTGTCCCCATGAATTAACGAAAAGGGTTTCCCACCTTTTTCGTAAAACACAGACCTATTCGGAGTTAAGAGTGAAATCCTCTTTAATGCTCTTAGGATAACTGATACAAAAAACTCAAAATTCAATAACTGAATGACTTTGCTTGTGATTGTTGACTTTGCTTGTGATTGTTGACATCTAGCTATCAGTCCTGTCTGAACAGGAGTACACTGCCAAGTTTAATGGCAAGTTTAACTGCTTATAGGATCCCACTGTATCTTATTAGATAAGAACTTGTGTAACTAAACACTGCATACAGCACGAGATCTATTGAAATGTTCTTATCATGGTTTGAACCTAGATAAATTGTGGTAGTGAGTGCTCTGAATGACTAGCTTTATAGTTTGCTTTAGCTATAAAGTTATGTACTGTTACTGTCAGTTATCGTTGTAAGTCCTGTTTCCTCCTGGTAAACAGCGCCCTCTGTTGGTTAAATAGCAGCGTGACCGCGAGGGCAGGACTAAAGTGGTGGCTGGAGGCCCTTGTGGTTGCCAGGTTTAACACAAAGCGTCGCTCACCTTGATCAAAGGTGCATTTAAATGCATAAAAAGTGACCTCGGCAGCAACTAGAATGCGTACGGAATTTATCGTTTATTTTTCCACGAAAACAATACTGGAAAATTACCATCTCTTTACGATGTCTACAATGTGAATTACCTCTAGAACTTAACTTCGCTAGTCGTTTTAGGAGGATAACTTAACCAAACCTGGCATCCCATCAGAACCAGACGTCAGTGGTCTGCGGCTGTAGCGCTCAGTGAGTTTGCTGCTAGCTTTTGTTCGGTGGACACTAAACTAGCTGGCGATTAACAGCTCATGAATTCACGGACGGTAAACGGCACAAACAGATGAACGTGACGCGGGATACGTTGTTCAGCTCGGTGAGTACAGTTAAGACACAAACCAACAACAGACAGTGGGGAATACTCCTGGGCTAGCTAGCTAACGCTGTTGTTACATGTGTTAGACCGCTGGGTCCGAAAACCTATTAGCATGTCTTGATGTTTACAAAACAATTTTTCCGATAGCCTAGTGTAGCTCTCGCGACGTTTACACGCGCTTTAAGGCTTTTAAAATAACGTTACTCACTGCCTACGGAGTAACTGTCCTCCTCAGAGACAGTTAGCATCATCCAGCATGTGTCTGCTGATGCTTGCATTGTTTATGATGACAAAGTCGTCACCTCTGTAAAGCTACATGTCTTCGTTTGGACGTCTGGTTCATTTAACCAGCAGCTAACGTGTTTAGCTTTAAGATTCGGTCCCTAGATTATTGGAAAGCAGTCACCTGTGATTGGATTTCACGGCTTTCGTCGACGCTCAGACTGTACCTGGGGTATTTAAACCCTGCTAACAGTGAAGCTTCTAAGCAGCTTCTCGTGGAAACTACGGACATTTAAACTCGTGTGTATTCTGTTGCGAGTCTGCTTTGCTCAGGGGGTTAACACTGATCACTGCAGACTGTGCAGCAGTGTGAAGTCTGTTTCATGTTAAAAACACTGGACTCTTGTGTAACCCTTTACACACACGGTAAACAGATTCATACATTGTTTTCTCAACAAAACAGCTGGTGGTGTGTTATTCTTGTGGAATGCTGTTACCTTAAATACTCTAATATTTCAATTATTCATTCAGTTACATCCAAACATCTGCTCAAAGTTATTGTCTAAGGGATCCCTCATTCAGCATCTAAAGAACAGACTCCACTTCACTGCCCGTATACTGTTAACTCAGCTGTGATCTCTCCTCTTATCCTCTTGACTGTGGTGGTAGTGGTGGTGGTGGTGGTGGAGGCGGCGGCAGTGGCAGTGGTGGGGGTCTTCTCCTAGCTACTAATCTATATTCACCAGGAGGTTTGGTGCCATTTTTGTGGCTTGGTGTTATGTTGACACAGGTAGTCCCGGCCTGTCTTTTACAGCCCTGCCCAAACCAGCGGGGCTATTTTTACAATCCTGCCTCTGAACCAGTAGTCGTTAGTTCTATTGTTGTCTCACACAGGCAGGGATCCTGCCCCGAGCCGGAACTAGTGATTGAGCCCCCCTCCTGTCAGACCAGACCAGCCGGGGGCTTTTAATTACATCGTCTACAGTTGTATCACTTGTGGAGGGCCTACGTTTGATGTTTCAATCCACTGTATCATTAAAGATTAGCAGGGGTAGCCATGTGACCCCCACACACTAACAGGCAAAGTACATATGAGGGTGCACTGTAATTCCTAATGAATATAAACCCTGACAATTTAACCTGCAATGCCTGTTAGATTCTGGGATAAGTAATGTTTACCAGTGTCTCCACAGAGGAGACGAGGACATCAACAGGAGAACCAGTTGGCTTAAATTATACTCAAGTGATTCACTGCAACTGTACTGTTGAACCTGAACCCAATTTATACTTGTGTGTACACTACTGTGTCGTGTAAACGTCTGTTTGCATTTGCTTCTCTATTCATAGCAAAAAAAAAACAACAACTGACAAGCAGCACACACATGTTTACAATAACTGATGGGGGTTGTAAACTTGTTTTCATCCTTTTAATTGTAGTGTAATTTGTGATGACGGTAGAGTCATGCTTTCCTGGATAAAGCAGACTAAATGCATTCGTACGGTTGCACATTGCTTACCGAGCAGCTTCACGCTCAGCGCTGGAACATGTCGCACACGTGCTCTGTGCAGCAATAAAGCGCAGGCAGCCGGAGAGCAGCAGGTCCACAGTGCACTAACAGCCACTGAGTGGGATTTATGAAATCAGTCTCTAAAGTGAGGATGGCTGGGCGCCTAAATGTAAAAAAAACCAAATCAGGTTCATAAATGAACAAAACAACACATGTTCATGTACTGTAGGAGCTGAAAGCCCATCCTCACTGTCCCTCTGTTGTAAAGTCGAGTTCTTATGTAACCTGGGCTGGACCCTCAGTCAGCGTGGAGCTGGTTCTCATGAGCTCTGCTGTTGAGCTTGGCGATTGTGTGTGTGGGTTCTTCTGTGTCTGTGTGCAGGTGTGAGTTAGTCTCTGTGTGTGTTTGTATGCCTTTGTGTCCTGTTAGTAGCTATGTGTCTGCTGATGAGTATATTATTACGGAGTTGTCCAAGCCTTGGGCCAGAGGGAAATGATCCTGTACCTGCCCACCATTTCCCTTTTGATGCTTCTCAGAAGGATACAGTACTGTGTGTGTGTGTGTGTGTGCTGGGGAGTCACATATCACAGTTTGAGGTCAGCTGAGGCAGCCTAGCTAAAGATTTTTGGGCTGGTTGCTGTTTCTGTGTGTCTAAAGTAGAGCCTGGTGATATATCTGTATCATATTTGTATTGGGGTGTATGTGTGTGACGTGCGTTGATTTGTAAATAGTTTGTTTCCCCAGTATATAACTTTACATCTGTTTTCTTACCTGCTCAGAAATTCCCTGTACTGGCTGCCATATTGTTATTATATATATATTATATATTATATCATGTTATTTTGTGATGCTCTTGTTTCTTTTTCCCTCTGCTTAATCAGCATCAGTCACAAATATCATCGCGCTCTGATCTGTAGTATGTCTTCTTTGTTCTTTGTACAGTGCGGGATGAGTTTCATGTATGTGATGAGAGTTAGTCTTAAAACATCTCATAGTGTCGCCAGTTGTTTCTTCGATCGGTCTCCGGCTGCTTGTTGTCAGCTGTTTCTGTATAACCCAGTAAGCTGAGTCGTCCTCGCAGGTAAGATAGAGCTTTATCTCGGCGTACGTGCTCCATCTAGTAGCAGAGTTGTTCCCCGAGGGCAGCACAAACTCTTCATGAGTGGCTAAAGGAGGAAGGCGTGGTTAATGCCACATTCTTCATCTCTGCACCCAACACCTCCCTTCCTTCCCCTTGGCACAATGGAGGAAACACTCCTTTCTCTGGACGATAGATAGAAACTTAAACAAAGCCTCCGTAAGGTTGTTTTCCTAAACGCCGGAGTGGGGAGGGAACTGGAAAATAAACCTGATTTAGTTTGTCAGATGAACAGATTTGATTAAACCTGTAAAGACAGATAGACCTGAGATTTTGGTTGATACACATAAAGATGTGACTGATGAAAAAGGCGGCATTCATTGCATATATTTTGGCAGATATGCGAAAAGAAATTTCAGTTCAGTTAAGCACGACAATGTTTATCGGCCATATTTTGTTTGTTTCGAAGCACCTTTAGAAGGAAAGGAAAACAAATGAAAAGCTGAACAGGTGAGCAGTAAATCACGCCGCTGCTCGTTTCAATACACACATGGTTGTCAATGTTAGCAAACTAAACAAGTGTGTGTGTGTCATTACTCATTCAGTTCGCTGACTTAACCCTTATATATACGGAAAAAATATCTGTACAGGTGATTAATGGTTATCATGTTTTCATTATTCTTAAATATTGATATACTGTCCACAAAACTGCAGCATTGTCCGGCTTTAATCCGAGTCTTGGCGTTCAGCCATTAGGCGCAGATAGTTTGACACGGCTGAGAAGCTAATGGAGATTTAACTCCATAAGCTTCGAGTTTGTGTTTGCAAATCAATGTGTTCGTGTGCAGTGATGAATGAAGGAGTGAATGTTGATGGCGAGTTGGATAAATTGTTTGTTGTTGTCTTTTCCTTCCAGATAAAAACAGTAAGGACTGCAGTGGAGCTCTGAACTGGCACCAGCATCGTCCCCCGTCGCTGCTCCCGCACTCCTCCTACCCATCCATCGCTCTCACTGGTTGCCTCCTCCGGTTCTCAACATGGCGACCGTGTTCCTGCTCTGGCTGTGCCACTGACCTCCACCGTGGACCACCACCATGGAGAGAAAACGCAGAAAGAAATTAATCTAGCTGCTCAGGCCGTTTGCAATATGGACTCATTTTTGGAGCTTTGGACCTGAAATGCTCAGTCCCAACCCCTGACCCTGAACCAGGACTTAGCTGCTTGTTTTCCACTCGAACCAGCTGCCAGAGTTTCAAACGGGCCGGGTCAAACTGATCATTTGCGCTGCGTCACAACTCAAAATGCTCCTTCTTCCTGTGTGGGCGTCCATGCTTCTGGGGCTGCTGGTGGGCTTCCTGCCTCTGGTGGGGATGGAGCCAACGGGAGGAGCCGCATCTAGCTCTGACCACGCCCCCAACACAGAGCCCCTCCCTACATCATCTGGCTCCAACTGCTCCCAGTTAACCCTCAAACTGGAGTTCTCCTCCAAGGTGGTGGAACACGGTAAGAGCACACGTGGTAAACACTGTGTTTAAACATCTCCACGCAGGGATTTCTAATTCATTTCAGAGCTACTGCCCCCCCGTCCCAAAGCCAACACAGTCTCTTTAATGTCTAAAGTTAGAGACGCCACAACTCTTCAAGTGAGAGGTGAAGATCTAACACCAGGAGAGTCAACTCGGCCTGATTCTGTTGCAGGTTCCTAACGCTGCGGACAGCTGCATCACAGCATAGTGCAGCTGTTGTGCTGATAGATCCCATCCAGCGAGTTCGCTCAACCTGCCATTCAGGCTCCGTCTCCATCTAGTATTCACACAGACCGAATAGATGCTGACGCAGGAATAAAGGCACAGACTTGTTTTTCCTGTTTGCAAATCAACAGAATGTATTTATGCACGTCAGTCGGTCGCCATCAATGACAGTGAGAAAACATTGTTTCTGTGTGTGTTTCTCAGGCTCCCCTCAGCATTCAGCATTATGGTTGCAGGCTAACAACATGTAATTGGGCTGTGGGTCTCACAAAATTAGCACCTCGCCTGTTTTTTTAAATCGCCCTCCTCTCTGTCTCTGCAGAATACATCATAGGATTTACGGGGTACTTCTCAGCCAAAGCCCGCCGCCTGTACATCAGCAGCGCCCTGCGGAACGCCGGGGACGAAGCGCTGGAGTGGCACATCGTTCCCAGGGAGAACCCCGCCTCCGACTTCCCCAGCGACTTCGAGCTGGTCCACATCCGCCAGGCGTCGCCCAGCAGCCTGCTGACCTTGGAGGACCACCCTTACATCAAGAGGGTGACGCCGCAGCGCAAAGTGTTCCGCATGCTCAAATACATTCCCTGTGAGTCTGACAATGTGGTGTTACTGTGAAGGAAAAAAGGGATCGCAGTGTCTCAGAGGCTGGCACGTCCAGCAGGAAAATATAAAACTGTGCAAAGATACAGAAAGCTGCTTGTCTGCCACAGTTCACAGAAAGTCCCATTGTTTGTTGAAGCAGAGGATGCATTTCTGTCTCCGCTGTGTTCGTGGCTGTAAGAAAGGATTGTCTATCTTAACGTGAAGTGCAGGCCAACTTTGGGCTGTAGATGCTGTGGTGTGTGTGTGTGTGTGTGTGTGTGTGTGTGTGTTGGGGGATGGGAGGAAGGACAGAGAACGTCTGTGTTTGCTCACCCTGCGAGGGAGTAGGTGAGTCAGTGTGGTGGGGCTTGCCTGGAAGGGGGGGGGGCACGCCTTGCGCCTGGCACCGGATGAAAGGCTTCAGTGTGCCCCCAGCCTGCATGTACACATGTAGCATCAGTATGGAGGCCATGTGTAGCGGATGAGACCTTTTATGTGCCGAAGAACAAGGAAGGAGTGAGCGTTTCACGGGTTTTTAAGCCTGAGCTGAAATCACATTTTCAAACTGCAAAGCACATAAAAGAAAAACATTTAAGCACACAATATGTCAGTTTCTGAAACTAGTCTTCTCTCAGTGAAACAATCCGGTGACAGCATGAAGTAGCGCGGCGTTATGGGTGTTATCTTCACCGCCACTGCAGCCTGCTTCTCCCTGTTAGGAATCCTTCAGTGTTTGTTGTTCAGGACGGTTTCTACCGGAAGCCGAGCGATCCACAGCGGTCTCCTCTCCATAATTAAAACTGACTAAAACAGATTAAAACACTAAAAAAAAAAAAAAAAAAAAGCAGCGACTCATTTAAAATAAGCGTCTGACCCGAGCTGTGTTTCTCTGATGACTTACGATCCAGACGTGTCATGACTAAAATCCTTCATCTGCTTTAAATATAGAGTTCAAAGCAACCCGGAGCTAACAAGCCTATTGCAAACTGTGGCTTAAGTAAACTGTCCCTGACAGAATGATGGGGATGCAAAATTGTTGGACGCATGTGGATTAATGTCAAGACACAGCAACATATATAACATAGGTCTAATCATGTTTACATTACATTTTAATGTAAAAGTGTAACGTGTCAAGTTCAACAAGAATAGTTTGTTAGTTCACATCATATTTTCTATAGTTTAAAACCTTCAGCTCAGTCATGACGTGATTTAAATCATTCGACTTTTCATATCTTTGCAATTTTTGTCTCTTTTTGACATATCCGTCATTTTAGCTGCACGTCTTTTCCTCCACGTTCAGACTGTTGAGATCTGACACTTGACTTTTTCTCCACATTTCCAAAGCTTCTCTACTCACTCAGACTTTCAGCTATAAACTTGACTCAAACTTTAAGCTTTCCGACTCTTTCGGGCGTCTTTGGTTGTGTTCAGCGTTTCACTCGTTCTCTTTAACGTCATTTAAACGGAGTCAAACCTTCAAACGCTCGCACTCATTCAGACGCTCGCTCCGAAGCTCCGTCCAAACTTTGAGCTGCTCATGACACAAGTTCACCTCTCTGACACCTCAGCTCGAGTTTCGTGCTCATTTTCCAGATCTTCAGATTGCGCGTATCAAGCAGAATATTCAATGTTCAAGCGGGCGAGATCACACACACACTCTGGGATCCAGCCGTTCAGCTTTACTTACAAAACTGTCTTCAGCCTCCTCTTGAGCCTACGGTTTCCACACTTCACACCCACTTCAAAATCAGCTTAGTCCTCTCTCACATGACCTAAGAAATATAGTAAATTATGAGGGTGACACAAAAACGATGCACGCACAGGTTGCTGGGTGACGCCACGGTTGCTCAGCCACACTGCACGGCTATACTACATTTAAAAAGAGCTGAAACTGGTGCAACCCCCGACGAAGCGCGTGGAAATACTGCGGCCTTGCCACGTTCAGCTCGCTAAGTGACCGAATGGTTTGCTCATTAACTGAAGGGTGTGAATTTACTCTGAATGCGCGAGAGAGCGCGAGCGCACGTTAGAAATGATCGGCGTTGCGCGCGCTGAATTCAGATTGAAGCAATCGGTGGTCGGAATGTGGCTATAGTGTCTTTACTCAGGCTCCTGGCAGAGATGCACATAGCTGTAGATGAGCCCTGAACATGGTTAGAGAGTAGAAACCCTGAGAAAGCCAAGCACACATTAACTGGTCCATGAGTTCATTTGTGAGTCCCTGAAGCAGATACCTACTGAGGTAATTAATTAGTAGGAAAGATAAGAGAGAAGACGTCACCCCTGCTCTTCCCTCCTACCTTAAAGGCATAAAAAGCCCCGCGGGGCTCCGCTGCTGTTCGCTAATGACCTCACGATGATTTGTTCTGCCCGAGAGATTGAAGTTGCGATAAGATTGGCTCGAATGAGGACGCTGCGATCGGCCCTCGCATCACAGCTGAGAGATGGAAGGAGGGGAAGGGACGTTAGGGAAGCGAGATGGAGAAATGAGTTGAAATAAGCATGATGAGGTTACCAGGGAGACTGTGTCGTCTGCAGCGGGGGCTGGAGCGGCAGACGGCAGCAACAGGGCATGTAATTATTAGCTGCAGTTGTTCATTTGGCAACATTGTGAGTGAACATATTCCTCTGTGCTCAATAGAGTTTTAAATTTTAAAACGAGAGTGTAAAATATTAAAGTGTGGTTACCCTCGCCGCGTCTGTCCGAGGTGTTTTCATTTTACCTCTGCCGTAACACGCTTGTGTTTTTGTCTCCATAGCGCCCGAACCTGCCGCACCCTGCAACGCCACCCGCGGGACGCAAAAATGGCAGTCGTGGCAGTCATCCCGCCCTTTCCGACGCACCAGCCTGTCGCTGGGCTCGGGCTTCTGGCACGCCACCGGTCGCCACTCCAGCCGGCGCCTGCTGCGAGCCATCCCCCGCCACGTCGCCCAGATCCTGCAGGCGGACGTTCTCTGGCAGATGGGACACACCGGTCAGACCTCAGACCTTTGACTTCTCTGATAGAGGGCCCGGGGTGATGGGGCCCAAACACCTGTCGCTAAATGTTTATATGATCAAACAGAAACGACGGAATGCAGGAAGATGTTGTTTATTTGTTTTGTGTCTCTTCTGTGCGTGCAGGTTCCGGCGTGAAGGTGGCAGTGTTTGATACGGGCCTCAGTGAGAAGCACCCACACTTTAAGAACGTAAAGGAAAGGACCAACTGGACGAATGAAAAGACACTGGACGACGGTGAGGAGGAAGAGCAGCTGCGATGATGATGATGATGATTCATGCCTTACATCCTTATAGTCATCCTGAAAATATTCCTTATAGTCATCCTTATAATATTGCAGCAATATAATGTGTCCACGTCACCCAGCCCTAGTTGCTTTACGTTAAAAACATCCAAACATGACGCTAATGGCTACGCTCATTATGTTATTTACGGTAATCTCTGTGGATGGGGAGCATATTATTAATAAGCAACGTCAGTTCTGCTGTCGGAGGATGGAGACATCTGTCTGTGATGCATTTTCACTTTTTTCAATCCAAGGGGGAGAAATACAAACCTGTTCACAGTTTCAGAGTGCTAAATAAACCATTTATTAATATTACATTTCAAATATCACATTATGAGCTGGAGAATGGTTTGGATGCTGACCTGTCTTCCGTCCTGTTTCTCAGGTCTGGGCCACGGCACGTTCGTAGCAGGAGTGATAGCCAGCATGAGGGAGTGTCAGGGCTTTGCCCCCGACTCAGAGCTGCACATCTTCAGAGTGTTCACCAACAACCAGGTACAAACATGCTCTCGTGCTGTATCGTGCAAAGAAATGAATTTCAGGACTCACTTTTCTGATTAATGTAAACGGCCACAGTTTATTTAATGCCCCAGTGCCACTTCAACAGTTCAACAGTTTGACCCAACAACAGAACCACCACAAGCTCTGATAACTCCGTCGTCTCATTGTGTTTGTCTCCTCCCTCCCCCCAGGTGTCGTACACCTCGTGGTTCCTGGACGCTTTCAACTACGCCATCCTGAAGAAGATTGATGTTCTCAACCTCAGCATCGGGGGGCCCGACTTCATGGACCACCCCTTTGTTGACAAGGTCAACTACAGCGGTTCATAACAGCGATAGTGTCAGAAAGATGGGCCAATTAGAGCTGTCAGCAGGCGTTTTTCATGTTTGTCTGGACGTAAAAAAAATAGTCCTCAAACCGCGCTCCCTCCCTCAGAGTTGCACCCTGTTCACAATGTGTTCACGAGGCGTGAAATAAGCAGGTTCAAAGCAGGGCAGCACGCGTTCAAACCCCGCTCTGCGACATGTTCACAGCCCATAAATGAGCACCAAAACTACATGTCACATGCTACATTAAACACTTAGCGCAGAAATATCTCATTCTGTCGACAGTTGACAAATGAATTTGCCTGTTTTATTAAGAACTTTGAAGTATCGTCTGTCTGAATCTGTCAGAGCTGTGACAGTCAGACTGGCGTGTCTGGAAAATTACTGAAATACACCAGATTCTCTTCTGCTGTTGTGTTTTCTATGTGACCTTATTATAATTACATGTTTTTTCCTCACCCACGCTCACAGAGCTTTCTCCTTTGATTGACAGGTGTGGGAGCTCACTGCCAACAGAGTGATCATGGTCTCTGCTATTGGCAACGATGGACCTCTGTATGGGTACGCCAATCACTTTAACTTGGAAACAGAGCTGCGTGAACATGAAAGTATATACCATGAGGTAGCAGCATCGCTAATGTTGTAATACCCGCGGGAGCTATGCCTCGGTGTCTCTGCTCACAGTCTGACATTAGCTCCCACTAATGTGGGTGGATTTTCTGTTTGGTGACTGAATCTCAAGGGGCTTTACCGCCACTCTGACTGGTGAAGTGGTAGTTTAGTAGTCATGTAATAAGAACAGACACAGGGACTTAATGATACGTTCAGGTGCACCTCGTAAACTCTGGAATCTACATCACTTTGTACGATAAAGCCCTCAGGTGCCAGAAGACCTCATGGTGCGTTCAAGGTCACTTAGAAATGCCCACAAAGGCAGTTTAGAAGAGAAAAGTTTCAATGGGTTTATTTTGCCCACATCTGTCGTTGCCTGCTCGATCTTTCACTACCGCTTTTTCATCATTCAAATCTAAAATCCCAACATCCCAGTCAAACGGGAAACATTACCTCACACATCACACAGGTCGACGGTGAGCTGAGCATGCAGGAGGCCGTTCATGAATGTGTCAATTTAAGCAACTCAGTTCCACATGCATTGCATTCATAGCAGAAAGATTTCAATCCCAAGTAACGATCACACTCTGCTCAATTCACTCACTTGCTCTGGTGGAACCAGTAGCGTACGGTGGCTAATGTCAACAAAGTTCAGGTAAATACTCCTGCAAAAGACAAATTTCTGAGTCACATTGTTGACTTTATGACTTTACTCATGCTACTTTTTCTATAGATTAGCATTTTAGCTAACGGCTAAAATGAAGTATTGTCCCACCGTAGTTCCTTGCAGCTGCTGGTCTCAGCAAACGTCACATAGTCGTAGTCACCACAGCATGATCAGTCAATCGGTCAATTCAAACTTATATTCTCCTCATTTTTAAATGTTCCCATTATAAAAGAGTTTCTCTGCTGTTGTTGTGATGAAGTCCTCGTTTTATTGCCTGCCTCCTCTGCACCACGTTGACCACTTTAATTATCCAAATGGCCTCCTGACCAACTGGGTTTTACGACCCCGCCGAACATCTGCTGACTCTTGTTTCTCTGGAAAACATCATTAAAAGGACAAAACCGGGCCGGAGACCCTCTGTTCTGCTGCCCGCTCATGTTGTAACGCTGTAACGAAGCTGTGAACACTTCCTGTTACTGAAGTAAAGCGAGTGTCTCTCCCTCTCAGCACCCTGAACAACCCAGCAGACCAGATGGACGTGATCGGGGTGGGCGGGATCGACTTTGAGGACAACATCGCCAGGTTTTCCTCCAGAGGCATGACCACCTGGGTGAGTTACCGCAGGAACACACACACACGCACGCACACACCCTGCTACACACGCACGCCCGCCATATCATTTATCAGTTTAAGAGCAGACATCTGCTCTAGAGACTCACTCTGTGCTTTAGAAGCTAGTCAACCGTGATGTAAGCTCCTGATCCCTCATCCACATCCCATCAGCCATTCACACACACACACACACACACACACAGACACTATACTTAAACACACACACACACACACCACTTTTTTTTTATCAGTCACAGCCCAAAGCAGACCATCTGATTAAGGCTTCATTCTCTGATCCAGTCAGTCTCTCTGCCCCCTCAACTACTGTCAGCCAGCCATGAAGAGGCCAGTAGCGGCAGACAGCGCTCACTCACCCACACACTCCTCCAACCTGAATACATCAAAAACATTTCAAAGTGAAGCCCTTTCAAACTTGCCTCAGCTCGTGTTCAGCCTGTGTTCTCCTCCTGGTCACTGACTTTTCCTCCCCTGCCTTTCTGCTTGTCTGGCGGACAGCTACCCCTCACTCGCCATCACACACACACACACACACAATAGCATCTCTGACTACGCGATGTAGGCGTAATGACATGAACTGAGACATACGTTTTAAGTGCGTGAGTAAGAGCTATTTGAAACATTGAATTACAGCTTTAGCTCCTGCCGTCCAGAAAACAGATGCATGTTTGTGTTTGAGCGTATAAATATGCACGAGTCGACAGTCACAATGGGCTGTAAAGGGATAAGCTCCAGTAAAGTGTATCTCACGATCCGGATCCTGCCTCTCATCTCTGTGCAGGAGCTGCCCGGCGGTTACGGCAGAGTGAAGCCTGACATCGTCACCTACGGTTCTGGCGTTCGGGGATCAGGGATGAAGGAGGGCTGCCGCTCTCTGTCTGGGACCAGCGTGGCCTCTCCCGTGGTGGCCGGCGCCGTTACTCTCCTGGCCAGGTCAGCACCTCAGACTACACTATGTTGTCATGATCGTGTAGGGAGTTTGATCTTTGTTGCAATACCTTCTTTTCCAACAGCGACCTGTAGCACAAAACAGTCATGTAAACACCTCCCACCTCCACACAGAGGTGTGTGTGTGTGTGTGTGTGTGTGTGTGTGTGTGTGTGTGTGTGTGTACTAGCCACAGTCGCCGAGCAAAACAGAGCATGTTGAAATCATTGAGTCATCCGTCTCAGCTTCAGGCTTCTGCTCACCAGTCGTAACTTGATATGTTCTGCTGCTGTTGCTCCTGCTCTGTACTGACTGAGTGACTGTTCAGAAAACAAGTCAGACTGTCAGCCCGTCCGCCACTCTTAAAGAAGTTGTGTGGGTATGTTGCCACAAACTGTTGTACAGACATTCAGGGGTGATCCTGGATGAGCCACTAACTCTCCCCTGACGTCGTCATCAGGTTGACAGTTTTGGTTTTAGCGAGATATCTCCAGCTACTGAATCTCCATAAATCTGGCACTGATGTCTCTCTGAGGGTAGCTTGTTAATCTGATGGCAGGTCAGATTTTGGATTTGTCCAGTGCTTCAATTAGTGACCAAACACCAGCGAAACCAATGACATTCCTGTCAGCCTCAGCTGTGCTTTGTGTTTAATGCTATTTAGGAAATGTTAGCATGCTAACACAAAGATGGTTAACATGTTTAACATGTGACAGGAACCACTATGTGACGTTTGCCCTTACACAAATACATGTCATGCAGTGTCATGTTTAACGTGTTCACTGTCTTGATGAACATGTTAACTGTGTTTAACATGCTAACAGTAATGACTGTGGCCTCGCAGAGCTGCTATAGCACGGCTGCAGACTCTGAGTCACGTTTAACAAAGGAGGTCGGACTTCTCACAGGTCGAGTGCCGTCTGAACAGTTTGTCCAAACGCAGCGGTCCGACATTGTGAACCCGCCTGGACTCGGTTAGCTGCATCACATTCGACTCTCGCGAGAAAAGTCTCCAAATACAGAAGAGCTGACTGACATGAAGCGTCTCACTCAGGGACAAGTCAGCACAACTGATATTTGCAGTTCTCTGGCTGCAGAGCGGTCTGACTGATAATTCGAAAAGCCAGCTCTCTCCAGACTTGTAGGGTCCTGAAAATTTACACGTCAAATATCAAACACGTAAAGCCGCCGGAACTGATCAGTCTGAAGCTGTATTCCCGAAATCCGGTCTCCGGAAGCACAGAGCGCCGCTGGAAACAGAGAAGTTGTGGATTCAAACGACGGGTGGGTGCTGTTACAGCTGACCTGTAGAGGAGTTTAAGGCTCGATGTGGTGTGGTTATCCCCCGCGCTGTAATCCTACATGAGCAGGCAGTGAAATGCATCCCAGAGGAAGGAGGAGTGTCGCTGATTAATGCCGGGTATTATTCTCAGTCTGTCGATATCCCGTCTTTACACAGTCAAAGCCCTCTTGTTACATAGATGTAACTGAGCCCATTTTCTGAGCTCGCGGTGTTGGATTAAACATTATACCTCCCTTGTTGACAGCAGGCACTTCTCCCAGGAGAGTGACACACACACACAGACACACACCAGCCCATCCCTGCTCTTTCCTCCAGCGCTGTTGTGAATAAGAAAGCTGTGGAATCTGACAGCAGCAGGCTCTCAGATAAAAGCTGATCCAACCTGCTCTCCTCTGTCCTCCAGCACCGTCCTGAACAGGGAGCTGGTGAACCCGGCCTCCATGAAGCAGGCTCTGATCGCCTCGGCCCGCAGGCTGCCGGGGGTCAATATGTTCGAGCAGGGCCACGGGAAACTGGACCTGATCAGGGCCTACCAGATCCTCAACAGCTACAGACCTCAGGCCAGGTAGATGATGTCTCCGTGCACGACACTAGACCCGCGCGATCCAGCAGTTTCCATGAATGTTATTCTCCGCACGTAGGCGGACACGTGACAGTTACATAACCGGGCTCGCGGCGCCGCAGCCTTCTTTCTTGGAAGGAAAAGAGCGCTCAAACAGGCACAATCAGAGCCGTCCTTCACGAAGGTCAAAGTCAGCTTTGACTCACAACAGTCATGACGGATCCCAGCGGCGACGCAGCATCGCAGTAAAATTAAAACCATTGATTTTGGAGGGGTGGATTCCTGTACGGGAAACGTTTGAGAAGTTAGCACTGAGTTTCGGCGAAGTATTCACTGTAATCCCTCTCCATCACACACATCTATGTTGCTTAATTCTGCTTTAAAGCTATAGTCTGGCGTTTTGGACATAAATGAACATTTGTTTACATTCCAGCTCTTGACAAACAGTTCACTCAATGCCGATTAAACCTGATAAATGTATGTATTTCACAATATTTTCAAGTTTTTAAAGCTTTGTCAACGGTATTTGTGTAATTACCCTCACTGCCAGAAGGGGGAGACAGTATAGCTTTGCTCATATGGAACATTATCCAAGAGTTTGTATTCATTAGTTTGAACCCACACATGCTGACAGGGATCCAGTGATCAACACACGGATGGAGTCACACTGTTAAAGTAATTAGTCTAGATTTCCCTTGTTTCTGCATCGCCGCTGCTTTGTCTCAGGCAGAAACATCGTAATAAGCTTGTTTGAGGAAAAGCTTAAGCCGAAACCGAGTTCTCTAAAAAAAAAAAAAGGCTGCGTAACATCCTTCCACTCCTCTCTCCCGGCAGTCTGTCTCCCAGCTACATCGACCTGACGGAGTGTCCGTACATGTGGCCTTACTGCTCTCAGCCCATTTACTACGGAGGGATGCCCACCATCGTCAACGTGACCATCCTGAACGGCATGGGCGTCACCGGCAGGATTGTGGACAAGGTGCGCACACAAGACTACAGAGCTGGAGAGAAATGGTTTTGTGTTTGATTTAATTAGATTCATTGAAAGTAACCGTGAAGTTCAGTCAGAGGAAGTGAAGGACGAGCTTCATCCTTGACCTCTAAGCCTTCTAAAGGTTGCTCTCTTCCGTTCAGCCCATCTGGCAGCCCTACCTCCCCCAGAACGGCGACCACATCGACGTGGCGGTCTCTTACTCACCAGTGCTGTGGCCGTGGGCCGGCTACCTGGCCGTGTCCATCTCCGTGGCCAAGAAGGCGGCGTCGTGGGAAGGGGTCGCTCAAGGTCACGTGATGGTCACCGTGGCCTCGCCTGCAGAGAACGATGTGAGTCACTGAGCTCTGTCTTCAAAGCGGCTTTAGCTTTAGCTTTTAGCTGAGCAGTGGCAACCAAAACTCTCCATTTAAGTACATTTTCTGGGAATTATTAAGATTTAAAATGTCAAACTTTCTTCTATAGGAATCATGTTGTTATCAGCACCTATGTTCCTGATGTGTAAACAGTAGTTTCCTGCTATATAATGCTGAATTAACATTTCATACAGTCATAACATCAGCCTCTAAACTCCATATCAGACTCTAGTTATGACCTGTTCATCTCCTTGACCTCTCGTCCCCCGCAGTCTGAGGTGGGCGGCGAGCTGACCTCCACGGTCAAACTGCCCATCAAGGTGAAGATTGTGCCCACTCCCCCCCGCAGCAAAAGGGTGCTGTGGGACCAGTACCACAACCTGCGCTACCCGCCGGGCTACTTTCCCCGAGACAACCTTCGAATGAAGAACGACCCGCTGGACTGGTGAGTGTGCGTTTGCCTACCTCTGTCTCACACGTCTCTGATCTGCCAGTATCTGTGAAATGTCATTGATGGTTTCCTGATTTCCAGGAATGGCGACCACATCCACACAAACTTCAGGGACATGTACCAGCACCTGAGGAGCATGGGATACTTCGTTGAGGTGCTCGGCGCGCCCATCACCTGCTTCGACGCCAGCCAGTACGGTAAGATCGCAGAGAGTAAGAACCAACAGCGGCAGATGCAGGAGACGTCTGCGGGCGTCACTAGAGTGCGCCGTACAAATGATTGCTTTTATTGACGCTGCGTCTCCGCAGGCACATTGCTGATGGTGGACAGCGAGGAGGAGTATTTCCCCGAAGAGATCACCAAGCTGCGGAGAGACATCGACAACGGCCTGTCTCTCATCATCTTCAGCGACTGGTACAACACGTCGGTCATGAGGAAGGTCAAGTTCTATGACGAAAACACCAGGTACGCTCTCTGTCTGCTACAGCCGATTGGTGACGTCACAGCAGTGACACTGGGTAATGGT
This sequence comes from Datnioides undecimradiatus, assembly GCA_008933995.1. Classification (NCBI taxonomy): domain Eukaryota; kingdom Metazoa; phylum Chordata; class Actinopteri; order Lobotiformes; family Datnioididae; genus Datnioides; species Datnioides undecimradiatus. Next base: position 259,516 of record WARS01000054.1, on the reverse strand, counting down.
TGAGACCTGACTAACCGCCGGGAGAGGTTCGACCCCACATAGACACACTTTCTGCCAACGTGGCGTCAGATTCCTGCCTGCGCACGTGTCTCTCCTCTCTGATTTGAAGCGTGTGCCGTGGTCTGAAATCAGTGCTGATTAAACCACACCCACACAGTCCTGATGAAAAGCGTCATTTGAATCTGAACTGTAAACTTGTGTCGAATGTCAATTTGCAGATATTTAGTGTAGCATCCCTTTCAGGATGTCTGGGGGCCACAGAAGGTCTTAGACGGCTCGCTTCACATATTCAGCAGGGCTCTGCAAGACCTGTAAACAGACTGCCATGTGCAAAATCAGCAATTCAGTTCAAATCAGTTTTATTTATATAGCGCCAATTCACAACAAAAGTCATCTCAGGGCACTTTACAATCAGAACGGGTCTAGGCCACACTCATAACTATTAATTACACCCAACAGAGAGACCAGAGAGAAACAAGCACAGCACTAGGGGAGAGAGGACACACAGTTAATGGTTAATCTGTGATGGTTAAAATGAGTTTGAGGAGAGAGAGGGGAGAGGAGAAGAAGGACTTTAAAATCTATTCTGGACTTTACAGGGAGCCAGTGAAGAGAAGCTGAAACTGGAGAAATATGATCTCTCTTGCTAATTCCCATCAGAACTCCCCTTCATCAACACTCGAAGACTCCGCTCATGTTCGGGCTTCTTTGGGACTGTGGTGGTGTGTTTCTGACAGACTTGACTGATGCCGAGAGAACAGCCCACCGGCTCATCAGATTCTGTTTGAAATCTCTCCTGATTGGTGGACAGTGACAATGCTTTGTGTTTTCATAACTATGCCGGAAAGTTATATGTAGACGGCACTCGGGGTTCACGCGGGTCTGGTGAATATTTGAAGCTCGTTATCAAAAGGAAACGATCCGAGCTGTGAAAGTGATTGAAAATAGACCCGAATAGACGTGGATCCCAGTCGCTGTCGCGTGTTCAGAGGCTGTGAGCGTCTCTGAAGCCCACCGGCGCTCATTCTGAAATTTCTCAATTAAAACAGAAATGAACTCTGCAAAGGAATTTGTGAGGAACCCTGGAAATCCCTTTCATCTGATGTTTAAGGAGGTGTGGGAACTCCAATCACAGCAGATCATTTTGAAGTAGGGCTGAGCAATATGGACAAATCATTTGATATAACAGCTTCGAATAAAGACAATAATGGAGCGATGCACGCGCGCTCCTCCTCCACTGTTCAGTGATTAAACAGCCGTTACCTCCGAGGCTCCCGCCCTCGCCAGCAGCTTCACCACATTACAGCGGTAGCAGGATGAACTGTGTTGCGCGGCTAACGGCCAGCTTGGATCGCAGTTTCTGTCCCGACTCGCTCGCCGCAGTGTTGCACCCCTCGCTCCGTAATAGATGTCATAAATCAGGACCTTTCAGATTCAGAGCTCCTCGTGCAGAGCTGAAAATGACTCAGGGCTCTTCGCTTCTTCATTCATATCCCACTCAAGCTGTCGCATCAAATCCACAGGACTGAAATTCTTAAATACGGCTAAATATAGTCGGTCTCCCAAATGTTATGCTGAGTAATTCGGTTTTGATTGAATGGCGGTGGCTCATTCGGGATTTGTTCATTCACTGCTGCCTTTTCTGGACAATTCAGCATTCATACTGAATAAAGGTTTATTCACTGGATGAATGTGTTATTGTAAAAGTTTTTCTCCTTTGTTGCTTTTATGATTTCAAATTTCCATTTTTATGCAAATGAAACCTGCTGTCATTTTGATCCAGCTTGTGTTTGTTTAGGTGAAAATGTCTACAGGGCCCTTTTTATTAGTGTGTGATGTCGTCAGTGTTACGTATGTCGCCTGATACCTCATTGCTTAAATGAAGAGTAATAAGGCTGATGTCTGTGTGTGTGTGTGTGTGTGTGTGTGTGTGACCCGCAGGCAGTGGTGGATGCCGGACACAGGGGGCGCTAACGTACCAGCTCTGAACGACCTGATCTCAGTGTGGGGGATGGCTTTCAGCGACGGGCTGTATGAGGGAGACTTCACCTTGGCTGATCATGACAGTAAGACACACACACACACACAAACCCTGCACAGTTTCTGATGACATCACCCCTCTGCTCGTCTCGAGTGTCGTTCAATTCACACATTTTTTTTTTTTTTTTTACAAAGTAAACACAGTTGTTTCTCTCTGTCTCAGTGTACTACGCCTCAGGGTGCAGCATCGCCCGTTTCCCAGAGGATGGAATAGTGATTGCCAAGAATCTGAAGGACCAAGGTACCAGCAGCACTCTCAAAGTATTGAACCCAGCTTAGTGTAGCACAGTGCTGGCCCGCAGCCACACAGGCTGACAGGCAACTTTTTAATCTGTGTGTCTCAAGTTGGGATATAACACCACTGTGTGTGTGTGTGTGTGTGTGTTCTTTTTTCTAACAGGTCTGGAAGTGTTAAAGCAAGAGACGGCAGTGGTGGAGGGGGTTCCCATTCTTGGACTGTACCAAACACCATCAGACGGGGGAGGCCGCATCGCGCTGTACGGGGATTCTAACTGCATAGACGACAGCCACAGACAGAAAGGTAAACACTGTGTGTGTGTGTGTGTGTGTGTGTGTGTGTGTTTGCCACTTTTCACAAACAACAAGGTGCGAGCTGAGCCGAGTAATGAGTAATGCTTTGTTATTTGTGTCTCTTCTCCCAGACTGTTTCTGGCTGCTGGACGCTCTCCTTCAGTACACCTCCTACAGTATGACCCCTCCCAGCCTCAGCCACTCCCACAGCAGGGTAGCACCGCCCACGGGCTTAGATCACCCACTGCCACAGAGACTGGAAGGTAGAGAGGATCATCTCATCACCTCAGATATTGCTTGCCTTTCTCTAAAGCAGCCTGTAAACTGTCTTTTGTCACTGGTACTATTCAGAGATCTGTCTCTGTTCTTCCAGGCAACCACCTCTACCGCTACTCCAAAGTTCTAGAGGCTCACCTGGGAGACCCTAAGCCCCGCCCACTACCAGCCTGCCCCCACCTGTCTTGGGCAAAGCCACAGCCAGTCAATGAGACGGCGCCCAGGTAGGTCTGAAGCTCCGCTGGTATCCACCTCGTGTCTTCACAGCCCGGCTTTACACCTGCACATACACCCACACTGCCTCACGCATTACATTTAGCTCCAGGAGACTCACCCAAACCAGCCTCGGAGCTGCTGTCTCTCTCCTACCTACCTTAACTTTGGTTTGAAACATGTTCCTGAACGTAGCCTTTGTCAGAATTACACACTCTCTCATTCGATCACACTCACACGTTTGAATCTGTCTCATCCACACTCCCTATCTCTCACTTTCTCACTTCTGTCTCTCTCTCTCTCTCTCTCTCTCTCTCTCAGTAACCTGTGGAAGCACCAGAAGCTTCTCTCAGTGGACCTGGACAAAGTGGCGCTACCTAATGTGAGGGCTTACCGTCCCCAGGTCCGACCTCTGTCTCCCGGTGAGAGTGGAGCCTGGGACATCCCTGGAGGTAACACAGTGTTCCGTTCAGTGTGTCTTAGAGTTTTGCACCCAGCAGTAGATCAACATCGCATGAAAACATTTTAATTTAACTTAATAATATATTATTAAACATTAAACAGCACATACGAGGGTATTTAAATGAAAGTAATGACATTACGTAAGAATAAAGGGGGTTACTGAGGAAGCCCATGTGACCTGTGCCGCCCTCCCCTCCCCATCCTCAGGGATAATGCCCGGTCGCTACAACCAGGAAGTGGGCCAGACCATCCCCGTGTTTGCCTTCCTGGGAGCCATGGTGGTCCTGTCCTTTTTCGTGGTCCAGCTCACAAAGGCCAAGAGCAAACCCAAGCGCAGGAAACCGCGCATCAAACGGCCCACGTACCTCCAGCAGCAGCAGCAGCAGACGACAACGGCGGGGAAGAACCCCACGGTTTGACCGGGACTGCTACTTTGAGCCGCCGCTGGCTTCACCTCCAGATGTGAGGCGCTGTTCAAAGGACAACTTGCGTCGAGCAGTGACGTCGGAACCGAACTGAGGCAGACGTCTTGTTTGTGAGCTGGAGCCTGCCCGACGGCCGCGTGTCTTTGGATGCCGAAACAGTTTTGGTGCCTCTCGTCTGTTCAAGGCTGTCCGTGGGTGTTAATGTGTGTGTGTGTGTGTCTCTGTGGACTAATGGACAGTATTAGACAGTGTTACGTAAAACACACAATACACACCTGGCCCTATAAATGTCTGTGTGAGACGGACGCGTTGTCTACATTTCACTCTTCTTTGACCAAATTGTTTCTTTATGAATGAATTGTGTCTGACTTTTTATATTTATTGAATTTGTTCGTACCCAAACACACACGCACACACACAAAATCTAATACATACTGTATGCACTTTAAGAATAGAGCAGTTGGCATACACACAGACAGAAACACACCCCACACGCACGTAATCACACAGACGTTACAAACATGAAGACCATCGGATCAACATCCACTGTTTTCTAAGTCCTGCCCATGTCTGTTCCCAATCACTGTCTCTTCATTGTTTTTATACTTTCCATGATGAATGAACTGAGGCCGGGCATTCTGTTGACATCCTCCTCCATGACGATCGACAGACTTGTTCAAATATATCTCATCAATTAAAAAGCATAATCAAAGCGTTGTCCCCCCCTCCCGGTTCTTGTGTTTTAATGAAATGTGTGTGGGGTCATTTACATTCAGCCCTTCTCGCACGTCACGTTGGCAACTTCCTGGCTTCATCTGATGAAAAGTGATGACTGGATCCTGTTACATAAATGTTCCCCATGGCTTCACTCAGACATGACGGGGCCGTTACAGGAAGAGTAAAGAGTAAATCTGCTCGTTACGTAAGAGGTACACAGCGCTCGTGGAAGTCAGAGGTGAGTTCAAGATCTGTTATTGACTTAACACATCTATTTAATTCTACTGTGTTTAATTTATCTCTGTATTTAACTTTGTTCTGGTCCGACCTTTACATTAATGTGAAATTTTATAAAAATGTAACTTTCTTCATGAGGAATATGCTCGTTCCCTTACCGTTTATGTCTATAAAACACTTCCAAGTTCATGAAAAGCAGCTCAAGCAAACAACTCTACAGAGTTTTTATTCCTTTTCTTCTGTTTTCTCGTTTTTTCACAATGGAGAAAGTAAAAATCCACGTGTTACGCCACTGAAGTCCAACCAAAAACCATGAAGTTCATCATAAAGTGAACAGGTGGGATTGAGAGAACAGTAACAACGTGCAGATCGCCCGCAGAACTGAATCAGGTAAACATGTTCACGACCAGGAAGACCTCAAGACTTCCCTTTCTCCAGAATGTGCATGAAGTTCACCTGTAGCCTGAACAAGAACTTATCAATCTGAACACTGGGGATAGCTGGGAATTGCTTTTTCAGCAGTAGCGATCGTGCTAGTTGCTCACCCTGGACTCTTTGCGTCATAAAGATGTGGTGAAACCTGCAAACAGCACGGCTAGTCGCTGCAAGTGCTTAGTAGGCTGAGCAGAAAAGCGGGGGTAAAACTTGTGACATGAATTAATTCCTTTTTATTGTGCAGCTTATTGAAATGCATTTCATCCTTTTCCCTTGCAGCGCTTTGAAAAGGAATAATTACGTTTCTTTCTGTGAGGTTATCATAGATTGGATCGACTAATTCCGTAAGTCCGCCTCACTCGTGGTTTAAGTATTGGTTATGGGCTGAATTCAGTGATGCAAGTTGATTTCATCAGAGGTGATGTGCGTCGGTGCGCTCGGGGGTCTGAGCTTTGGCTCCTTATCCGAGCCTAATAGGCCAGATCAGCCTGTGAATCTGTCACCCGTCCTCTTGGATGACGGCCCCACTGGAGAACTAATCTCCCTTGGAACCTTGGGAAACTGGGAAATGACCCCGAGCCAGCTAGCTGTGCTAACAAGATTTGGGAAAGCTGGTGGTGAGTGGAGGTCACATGCCCTCTTTCCCTCCACGGTTCCCAGATGCCAGGACTTCCTGTCGGGCCAATCAGGTCGCCTGCTCACATCCTGGACAGGCAGTTGAAAGAGACACCGTGGCGGCTCTGAGCTGAACCCTCGGCCCCCCCTGCCCCCTCAGATTCATCAGTTCTTCCTTCATCATATGTCCTACCAGCCCGTACCTCTCCCCGTTATCCAGTGTCTGTGTGAGCATGAAAGGCAGGCTAACATCTACACTCCTGCTTCCCCTCCGGTCACACCTGTTCACATGTCCCCCTCACCCCTTTCCTACATGAGTCCTGTTTGTCCCCCCGGAGCCAAGACTTGACTGAGTCAGCCAGAGACAAGCTTGAGCCATGACTCCAGTTCACATGACCCAGACCTGATTTAGACTCGAGTCAGGAATCTGATAACTTTAAACCTGACTTGACAAAATCAAAAAAGACTCATCGTGGACTTTGACACAGATGACTCCTGACTTCACTTGGACTTTAGCCTTTTAACGAGGAATGACTTGACATCAGATCTATAACAGAAATAAAGTAATAAGGCCCAGGACATCATATTATGTATGTAGCTTCATACTCTGAAGATCCTGACTAGGGACATAGCGTTCAGGATGTAATGTTGGGAGGAATCTGAAGAGTTACATGATTTAGATGATTTAGTTTTCTATTGTAGTTAAAGTGTTAGCATGCTAACATTTGCTGGTTTGTTCATAAACCAAACTATTTAACAAGTTAAAACTTTGATCTGATGATGACATTTGATTGAACACTGTGGGATCACCACAGTCAGTATCCTCTGAGGACCAAGGGTCCAGTATAAAGAGAGACAGGGATGTAAACTTTGTGGATTGCTGCGGTTTAGTGGTCCTCCAGCCCATCAGTGGGTCCACCAATGCGTCGGCCCACTAGGATTTGTCCCAGCGTGCCACATGGGCCAGTGCACAACCGGCTCACTCTTATACAAAGAGCATTTGTGAGATTCATTTTCCCCGCTCTTCCTTCAAAGGTTACACATGCAAATCAGCACATTGCTTCCTGATTCAGTCCATAACCTTCCATTCCTCCAGAAAGCTGGCTTCAACCTACGGGGCTCAGCCTGTTACCCTGCGACTGCACTGCAGGAAATTGATTTGTGTCACTTTCTTTATTTTCATCCATGAAATTAAAAGTCAGGAACTCAATTTCACGAGTGACATAAAGTGACATTGGTGTGATTTTTTTTTTTTTTTTTGGTTGAACTCGAACAAAGTGTTTTTGGCTTTTTTAACATCGCATCAATTCCCTGCATGAAATGTACAAGTTGCCGTGCTCCTCTCAGCCTGCTGCTGCTGGAGATCTCCCGACCATTCAGGATTGTCTACTCAGCTGAGTAATTCTGGCTGCCTCGTGTTTACTCCTCCTTCCAGGCCAGATTGAGTCACGACCAGAAGCGATCGTTCTTTGTGTTGATGTCAGAAGATTAAGACGATAAAGCTTTTGAAGCAGAGGGACGACGGTGGACAAAAGGTAAAATGTATAAAGATAAGCCGCAGCTCCGTTTCCAATAAGTTGTCCCACCTTTCTCTGAGAAAGCACTAGAGGAAAGGCCTTTGTGCTTTACACATTAGATTCATTGACCCCACTTACATTGTTTCCTCAACACCTAAATCAAGGTGAAATCTTGCTTGAAGATGATGAACATTTTGAACCTTCTGTGGATTTCCTTTGCAACCTGAAGTGTGAGCAGGTTGGTTTCACCCACATACAAAGGCACGGATCATCGATCTGATCTTTAAGGCTTGTGTGAGAACAAGCACATCCATGTGGGGCTCTCCCTGCTCCCCAATACCACCAACGTCTGACTTTCCCCGACTTTCAGTGCATGTCACAGCCCGGCCAGCCGGGATGCAAGACAGTCTGGCCCCACACAGTCGTCCTCTTGTGCACCCCACCACAGCCACCCGCCTGTCCGACACCCTTCTCATACCTTCTCAACTCCTCCCCATGCCTCTCCTCACACATCCTCATCCTAGCTGTTCTATTCATACAGCTCCTGCAACTTTCCCATTCCTGTTCCCTGCATTCTCTTCTCCCTCGCTTGCTGACATCCGTAGATTTGACAGTGAGCCCGGGCAGCCCAGTACTCACACACCCACCCACACACACACACACACTGCTTCTCTTTTGGTGTATGTGACTATTTTGAGGAAAATAAAAAGTACACTGCCAAAAAATATTTCATTGCAAGGCCAATACACCAGCTAATGAGGACAAATGTGTTGAACAAAACCAGACCAGACTACATCGAGCTATTTACATTCTTTAAAATGACTTTATTCAACAGCAAATGACTTGTTTAAGTAGATCAAATTTGATTTTTACATATTAATCAACTTCCTTCATTTAGAGTGGGTGATTTCATTGGTTTCTCTCTTTTTTTGGGGGGGAGTGTGTGCCACTTTGTACTGTGTGTCCTGTCCCGTTTGTTCAGTGCTCCTCTGTAGCTGTATGTATGTTTGACCTGAAAACAATGCTTGGACTTTTGCAAAACAATACTGTTTATATCTTATAATGCAGATATAACCCCCTCACATATAAATTAAATTAAAAAAAAAAACAACTGCATAATGAGCTCTGGTTCCAGCAGAGTGAAATAAAGTGGTAAATAATACTTGTCCCTAACTAATTCAGTATAGCTGGGGTGTGAGTGACAGATATAAGAAACAAAAATGTGAGTGACAGAAGAAAAATAAATAGAAGGAGACTAAAGTGCCTGATAAATTATTAGATTTATCAGGATTTAATTAAGACAAGTTTTGGATACTGACTAATGCTGCATTCAGCTACATAAGGAACGATTTAGTTATGACACGCAGAGTTTTAAGTTGAAGTTGAAGCATTTTTATTCATAGAGGATTATTATAAGCCATTTCAGTATTACTTATCTTACCTTCACACATGTATTCTTATTCATATTAAACATTCATTAAAACGCAGTTGGGAAAGTCCCCTGGGGTTCCCTCTGAAGAGTTCAATACAGTTTCCGAGCAGCACCTGAAGGCAGCAGCAGCAGCAGCAGCAGCGCTCTATGTAGCCCACCCCTCCCTCCCTCCTCCCTCCCTCCTCCCTCCACCCGGCTCACCTTGCTCAGTGAGCGGCCCGGCCCACAGAGGCAGCACCGTGCCCGGGGAGTGGTTGAGAGCTGACCGTGTATGTAGCCTGTGAGCGCGCGTGTGCGTCAGTGTGTCCCGCCGCGAGTTCCCCGCCGGTATAAGCATGGAGGAGTTGGCCAGAGAGAGCATCAGCCTGCTGGCTTCAGCCTCAGCCAAGCCCCCGCTGGACGTGACCGCCGGGCCTCGGCTCGGCTCCATGGGGGCCATTTTCATCATGCTCAAATCCGCCCTGGGCGCCGGGCTCCTCAACTTCCCCTGGGCCTTCGAGAGAGCCGGGGGCATCCGCAGCGCAGTCACCGTGGAGCTGGTGGGCAGGTTTTCCCATATAAAACAGATTATAAAACGATATTTCTCCTCTTAGATCACTGGATTTCTCTGCATTGCTGGGTACTGGCAGAGATCTGAAAAGCTGTTGCAGCCAAACTGTCTTTTTAAATCAAAAGTTGAGGTAACTTTTTATTTATTTTTATAGAAAGTTTGTTGCAGGGGAGATGCATCTTATCTATTGAGGGCTCAGGTCCACTGAGATCAATTAAGGAGATTGTGATCTGTTCCACCTGACAGGAGAGGCCGTATTAGACTTGACCTCAGCACCTTTTAGACTCACTTCACTCTTATCAATCTGATTTTTCCTCTCCGGTCTGTCGCTCACTCACGCCGCTGCAGCTCTGGAGAAGTTTTGGGGATTGTTAATTAGGGCTTTGCTGGTAACCTGTGCAGTCTGTCCTGAGAGGAACTTCAGTCAGAGATGCAAAGCATGCATTCCTGTTTCAGCTCTTTTTTTTATGTAACTCTACAGATGGATCCACTGTCTGGGAGTTGGATAGAAAAATATAAATCACTCCTTTATCCTCCCGGTGTCTCCAGTTGTCCTCCTTTCTAACTTTGACTGGATAAATCACCGTGCAGTGGAAACAGAGGGGTCCCATTAATACTTCTCCTCCTCGTCCGTTCAGGGTTTCGCCTCCTTTGCTGCTCCTCTCCGATCATTTTTCTCTGCAGGCCTCAGTGTGTTTGAATGGAAATTGTCCGGTTCGCTGTCACACAGAGAGTCAGATTTGTTTCCTCTTTCTAGGCTGTTTAATTTCACTCAGCTGCATGAGTTTTAACTTTTGACAAATATTAGTTCAGCCTTAAACTTTTTCAAATTGATTTATTCAATCGGACGATCTGCTGTGGCTTCTTTTAAACCCGTTTAAACTGAATTCGGGGCTGCTGTTCGGGCAAAATGAGCAATTTGATGCACCACTCTGCATTTTCCTGTTTCCTGTAAATCTAATGATCAGTTTGTAAATATCTAGATAAACTGCTGATGGAAATCTAAATGTTTCAGATAACGGGGTCATAAGATGTTAGAGCTCCACCACACACACTGACACACACCTCCCTCTTTTCTGAAGTTAATCCCCCACATCTTGCTCTGGGATGACGCCCCACACTGCCCGGTATCTGCAGGTTAATACTTTTTTTTTATTTATCAATTCAGTCAATATCAGCGTTAAATGTTGGTGCTGGATGATCTCGGCTGGTGCCAGGAAAACATCGAGCTGTTTGTGCACCGTCTAAGAGCCCTGGTGTTGTTTTCCCTCCTATGATCTTCTAAAGAGTGTAACTGGTGCTATGTGAGGTCAGAGACGTGACTCTGAAGGCTTCTGTCAGCTGTTCCCCCGTCAGGCCGGCGCTCCCCAGTGCGCTGCAGTGATTCCGAACACTCGACGCTACCTTTCACTAACTTTTACAACTTTTGTGTCTGAGCTTGCTCTTTTTCCACACTTCCAAAGTCACTACCAGGTGTTGTCCCCTCAAATTACCTCATTTGCATAATTGCTGTCATTTGTGCGTCTGTGTCGTAATGACTAATTCCAGACTTTGACCTTATCGCTGTTCAGCAGGGATCTATAACGCTGAAGGATGCCTCCTCCCTGCACTGTTTCCCTCCCCTCTCTGTTTAGTCTGAGTAGCTGCTTTGCTTTTTGTTATTGAGGAAACCTCTTCAACCATTCCCATCGGACTTCAGCACATTAACCCAGATGGCACTGGCATTAATCCTGATACGACGCAGGGGTGGAGGGGTAACGTCTGGGATGTGTTTAAAGGTTTCTGATTGGGCGTCCTCATCCCGCCGATGTTAAGTCACATCGGCTGTAGGAAGCACAGCTGCGGATGGGATGACGTGTCGAAATTAGCTTTGTCGCTTCCTCCGTATCATTTTCTTTTATCGTACTGTCTTTTAATGAAGTCGTTTTACTGCTTTACAGCTTCAAAATGAGGATTTGCATTACTCTATATTGCATTCTTTGTCAGAACTATGAAACCATAAATGTAAGTGATGATGCGTCAAAACCAGACGATGAAATTTTTTTTTTTTTTTTTTTACTGGAAAACGTGAAACTGTTGTTTTTCTGAATTTGAACAGGCTGACAACAAAAGACCTCAGCCTGTGCATCGCTGGGGGGCCTCCGCCTGGGTGGAAATGAGCTTTTGGCAAAGTTAATCTGTGCCAGAAATATGTGCATAAACAATAAACTGAACAAATAACAGCTCTGAGTGTACGATGTGGAGTGTGCAACGACAGAGAGGTTTGCATTAAGGCCACAGCTGTATGCGTGGGATTTGATGTTCTCGTCCATCATATGTGAATATGATCCAGCGACGACACCAGAACACTACTGCCCACGAGGTCGGCGCTTAAATATCCAGCCTTTTCTAAAATGTGTCTCCGCTCCATCATCATTCACCCACTCAGATCTCCCTCGTGTTCCTGGTCAGCGGTCTGATCATCCTGGGCTACTCTTCGTCCATCAGCGGCCAGTGCACTTACCAGGCGGTGGTGAAGGAGGTGTGCGGGCCGGCCATCGGTCAGCTGTGCGAGATCTGCTTCGTCTTCAACCTCTTCATGATCTCCGTGGCCTTTCTGGTCATAGTGGATGACCAGCTGGAGAAGTGTGAGTTGGAGAGTCTGACAGCCACTGCATAGTCCCTTTAGCCTCATCGCTGATGTTCAGTTCTGTTTGCGTGTGAAGAGACCTGCTTGTGCTCTCGTTCGCCCGCCAGTGTGCGGCTCCCTGTACGAGCTGGTAACTGGTCTGCCCGAGTCGGAGATGCCGTACCACTTCTACACGGACCAGCGCTTCGCCCTGTTGCTGCTCTGCGTCTTCCTCATCCTGCCGCTGTCCATCCCCAAAGAGATCAGCATACAGAAGTACATCAGGTCAGAGTGCACGCATACACACCCACACGTTTGTCTGGCACGCGTAGTGAGAAGCGAAACAAGAGAACGACCGGTCGCCTGATCTTCCATCAGATTTGTGTTTATGGTTCCCACAGGTTAATAAATATGCCACTTCACCACTGACCTGAATGCCCCCCTGTACCACCAGTTTGATGCATAACAGGTTAACGGCTAATTGCCACATTTCCACGACACAGAAATCCAAATTCGACGTGTATTCTTTGAAATGTACACACGTAGATTGATGCTCCCCTGAGGGTGAACCGTTTCCATTTCAGACGCTCCATTAACCACGCCATAACCTCATCTCAGTGAGCAGATATGTGCGTATGCATACGGAATCTGTAGCCAATGGAAAAGCTTTTTGTTTTTAGTATTGACCAGTCGTGTCTTAGCGGGCTTTGGTTGCATGCATTCAAACAGTCCTTGTGGGGAGCAAAAGAGGCGCAACGCATTGGCTGAAATCTGTTGCCTGACTACGATTTAGCTTTATATTCGCTCAATGTGTGTGTACCGACTGTGAAACGATCATTTTTAGGACGCCGTCTCCGACCCTCAGGTCCATTTTTCTTTTTTTCTGTTGACTTACATATACACAGGATAGAAAAAGCACTGAATACATTTACAGAAGTGATACAGATGCTTGCGTGTGGATAAATGTCCGCTGCTGTCAGTTTTCAGTGTCCGCCTCATCTGTTGCACTTAGACGACATTAATGCCCCCGCCTTTGTCAGATTCCTGTCTGAACCTCTGCGTTTTCTCTCCGTCCTCTCGCAGCGTTCTGGGCACTCTGGCTGCGACCTACCTGACCACCGCCATCATCATCAAATACCACACCACGGCATCTGTTCTGGTTCACATCGCTCCTCTCTACAGCAGTGGGTGTGTGTGTGTGTGTGTGTGTGTGTTGCTCCACTGATCACAGTGGCTGGTGAAGACCGAATGTGTTGATAGTCCACGTGTCTAGCTGCAGACAAATTGGTTTCGACGCGAGTGCGCTGCTGCGTCGTCGACCTGCTCACGGCACTGAAACATCTGCAGCGAACTCAGCAGGGCTACAGCCAGGAGGCAGCTAGCTTAGCTTAGCACGAAGACTGGCGGTAGGGGGAAACGGCTAGCTAAGACTTCACTTGTCATGATTCGCGACTGAGCTAGCTGTTGTGACATATTTCGTAGTGAAACGGGACAGACTGGCGCGACATAATCACCTGAGGTTTCGGTATGTGAGGACATGCTTTTGCTAGCTAGCTAACCACTGAGTCTTAGGTCTCTGCCGCTAAAGGTTGAAGACTGACTGACTGGGGGTATATATTGTTAAAAAGGTGCATAATACGGCCAGGGGTTTGAGCGAAACAGCTTTAAAGGGCATTTAATCTCAACTTTGTTTTTAGACCACGGTATGTGTTAATTAGTGATTTTGGAAACTGGGAAGGTGGTTTTTGTGACCTTGGACAGAGCCGAGCTAGTTTCTTCCCCCTATTTCCAGTTTCTATGCAAATCTAGGCTGCAGGCATTTAACAAATAGACATTAGAGTGATATCGATCGTCTGATTGATTCTTGTTCATAAGGAAAGTAACTATAAAATGCCAAACGATTCTTTCTCAAATGTCTTGCTCTCTTGTAATGACAACAGTCTGTCAGGGTTCCTGTTACAGCCTTATTTCCTGTGTGCATGACTAAAGCAAAGGTGTTTAATCTGCCTTCAAGCCTCAGCGGAAAATGCTAAACAGGAGGTGTTTCTCCTTTTTTTTTTTCATAAAGTAAGCTTTTGTCTTTGAGGCTGCCGCAGAGCTAGTTTAGTTCTGAGTTTGCTTCCAGGAGATATGACATGTCGTGAGTATTACCCATAAATCTGCGTTGAATCCAGGCCACCAGGACGGACAAAGTAGATCGAACTCTGCTCGCCGCTCTCCTTGAACCCCCGTGTCACCGTTTAGACGCTCTGTCTGGCTCGCTGACTTACCCAGGCTGCTCTTGTCAGCTGCGCGTCTGTGATTGACAGATGAACTCTATGGCGATGTGTCTCCAAATGCCACGGCATTATGAATGGTGCCCTAATAATAGCTTCATTTCTTCTTCTTCTTCATCTCGTGACATTTGTGAACTCCAGAAAATGACTCTTGTGTCTCCTCCCTGTCTGTGTGCAGGATCAGCTCCTGGGCCTCCATGTTCAGCGTCATCCCCACCATCTGCTTTGGTTTCCAAGTGAGTGCAACAGTTTGCGATGGATTCGTGCACGACCCTTTGAGACTTGGTTAACATGTGTTTGGAGCATTGTGCTGTGGTAAAGGCCGGAGGCCACTGAGCGTGCAGCTGCGTGTGAGAAGATTTATGCATGTATGCACGCTTCAGGAGGAGAAAGCTGTTCCGTTATGAGGCAAAAGACATGCTTTGGATTACATTAAAAAGTGATTATATTAAGTTCTAAACAGATCCTTTTACTCATAGTATCCAGCCATGCAGGTAGTTTGTGTTTTACAGTGTGTGATATATTCTGCCACCACCAGAACAACAGCAGTAAATGGAATTTAATTTGAAGAGAAGTTGCATCTTACAAATTCAATAGCAACATCACTTTCCACAAACGGCAGCAGAAAAACGAGGCGGTGCAAGGCTACGTTGGTCGGAGCAGTATTATTAGGGCTTAGTTGAGCCTGTGTGAGCTTGAAAAGAACAACTGCATCTGAAAGCGAACGTGCGTTCCAAACGGTGAAACGTCTGCCGTCGTAGAAAACACAGTAATTGTTCAAATAAATTGGAACCGCGCATCGATTTCAAGTTTGCCCTCAGATGCATTGACAGTGTTTCACTACTTCTGTCGCACAAAAGGTGATGGAAGTAGTTGAACAGACTTCTACTGGGCATCTGGGAGCAGAGTGGTAAAGATGTATTGTATTGCTGCCTCGTCCTGGGTTAGTTTCTCTTTGGGGACCTTTTGTTGTTCCCTGTTTGTGTCTTTATTGCCACTATCTGATAAAAGTCTAAAAGTGGGCTCGATGGTTGGGCTCCTGACAGTCGCTATTCTGCAGTCGGTGTAGGTGGAAGGTGTTTCATGCATCTTTAAGTGGGTTGAAGCCCGCTGGTCTCTTTGGTAATCAGTTCTAACGTTTGCAAAGCCCCATAAGAACTCACGTGAACGTCGCGGGAAGCAGGTGGATCGCTATGGCGACTCGGCCTTCACTTGGCTTCACCTGGATTTTGATAACTTATAGTTACAATTGGCGACAAACCCAATTCATAAAGTCTCTGCTGGTTACCTGGCAACCTCACTGTGACGCCAAGAGTCCAGCTATTGGCGATCCACGGCAGAGAAGTCGTCAAACACGATAAAACCACAACGTGTGCATTGTTAGTGAGCTTTAGGAGTTCTGGTATGCAGATGCAGTTACCTTTGAATAGAATCAGGCTAGCTGTTTCCCCCCAGTTTCCAGTCTTTATGCTAAGCTAAGCTAACGTAGCTTCGTAGTTACCATACAGACGTGTGAGTGGTACTGATTGCCTCGTCCAGCTCACAGCAAGAAACGAACGTGCCAGTCGTTTTAAACATGGCACCCGCCGTAGCCCTCAGCTCTTGGCCGTGCGGTCAAAGTGTAAATGTTCTACCCTAAGGCGGCTTTGTGCATTTCACCATCTACAGCAGGACGGGACCGGTGCCAGAGAATAAAACTCACATTCACAGCAACGGGGTGATATGTGTGTGCGTGTGTGCTTTACTGTGGATAATCTAGAGCTCATTGTGAACAGTTTAAGCTGCAAAAACAATAACCCATATGAAATCTTTGAGCTAACAACAACAGGAAAGCCTCATGGCTGTGAAAGACTCGCTGATGTGAGAGGCAAATGAAGGAGGTAAATGGCACCAGGGGCAAATGAGTAAAAGGACTTGTGTATTTGGTTCAGTGTAGTGCTTCAGCGTGTTTCTGTGTACACTGAAGTAATGCAGTGTGTGTTTTCTTAATAATTTTTGGGGACCTGGGTTTTCTCAGGAGAGTGGGTTTCAGTGTAGTGTAAAGGTCAGCGGGCTGGCGTAGCCCGGGGGCCGCTGTGCTCGGCGGGGACTCGGCACACTGAGCTTTTCATATTTAATAGCAGAACGGGGAACTGGAAAAAGATCATTCTGTCAGTCTAAAGCAGGACAGACTGATGTGTAACTTCCCAAGTTGCCAAGGTAACCCCTGAGGGATGCTGGCGGGATCTAATAAAAGGAGGGGGGAAAAGTGTGAGCGGACTGATGCATGTCCTCACATGCAAACACACACACAAGGAGAGACACACTCCCCCAGGGTGAGTGATTGCTCTGCAAAGGGTTGAAAAGGGAGCTGATGAGATCCTGAGAGGAGAGGAGAGGAGAGGAGGAGGAGGGGAGGGCCGGAAGGGGAGGCCAGATTTGAAAGCGGGGAGATGGCAGCTGGGATCAAGTGGGGACAAGAGTCTGTATCCTGACCCCTGTGATGGTTTAACTCGCCCCATTGTGCTGCTCAGAGCCCGTGGCCTTCATTTAATTCCCCATCTCATCTCGGTTCATCACACCGGCAAAGAGATCACAGATAGTAAGACCTTTGGATCCTCACCCTGCACCCTGAGCTCCAAACAGATGAGAAAAATCCAAGGTTGGCGGCAAGAGAGGCAATCTGTCCGACCAACAGCAAGTCCCTACTTTATCTGTCAGATCGGTATTTGGTCTCCGCGCCTTTTATAGCCCGGACGGGAGGAACTGGTACATGAAGTCAGCCGCTGCCCTGTTTCGGTGCAGTTCATCTTCATTCTCTGCACTGACTGCACATCTTTTCAGCTCACCGTCCTCCTCCTCTGTTTGTCTGTTCCAGTGCCACGAGGCGTCCATCGCCATCTACAGCAGCATGGAGAACCAGCGGCTCTCTCATTGGGTCTTCATCTCTGCGGTCTCCATGATCTTCTGTCTCATCATCTACTCCCTCACAGGTTTCTCCTGCCCCTTTCTTCTATCAGCTTTTCCAGGATTTTAAAATGTCCTATAACCTCACAGTATCAGCACCTGAGGAAACATCAGGAAGGACGTACAGGGGTTCTTTTTTGGTGCTTTTGATACAGAGAAGTGTGTCCCAAAGGTTGATTAGACCTCTTTTCCCTTTTTATAGCTATATGAGTCTCAGCAAGGTGAAGTGAGTGGCTTACTTTGGCTGCAGCGGCTTCCAGGTTGTAAAATGATGCCTGAAAGCAGGTTTTTAGCTGTTCTAGTACGGCAGTGACTGCTGGTCCACTGCTCCGGTCCGAACTGAAATACCTCACTGTCTATTGGATGGATTTCAGTGGCATTTTCTGCATGATATTCGAGGATTCCAGACAGTGAATGCTAATGACTCCGCTGATCCCCTGACATTTCCTCCAGCGCCACCCTGAGGCTGACATTTGTGTTCTTGAGTGAAATATCTCAACAGCTATGGAATAAGTTGTCGCGAAATTCGGTTTAGATGTTCATGTCCACCTCAGGATGGAGGCTAATCGCTCTGATGAGCCTCTGACTTTTCATCTAGAGCGTGGGTCGCCAACATGAGGCCCGTTCCAGTAGCTCGCCATGGGGTCAATAATATAATAACACAAATTTGATTTGTCACTTGGTAAAACCGGTCTAAATTTCCATCCAATCAAAACTACAGGTGCCCCGCCCCCTGCCCGAGATGAAACAATTGTTTGTCAACTAGCTGTCAATCAAACATTTGCGCTGTTATATGCAAAACAAGCATATTCACTTGTTCTATATGGAAATTAGCTATGTGAATAAATGTTACTAAACATGAGTAGCTCTCCGGTACTTTCACTGTGTAAAAGTAGCTCACAGAATATAAAAGGTTGGAGACCCCTGATCTAGAGCCATCAGCAGGTCAAACCTTTCATTTCTGTGATAGTTTGTTTGATATCCAAAAACCTTGTCAGCATGTTCACCTGAGATGACGTTGAACACTGTACGTGATCAATATGAACAAGTTAGCGTTGGTAATGTTAGTGTGTTGGCAGGCTGGTGTTAGCATTTAGCTCAAAGCAGTATACTACATTCATACTACATACTAGGGCATACTAATGCACTATAAATTACAGTTCATACACAACCCTGATTCCAAAACCTTGGACTGTAGGGGCAGTTTGCAAATCCTTGTTGACCTTTATTCAATTTGATATAGCAAATCAAATCAAAATCAAAATATTAATCCTAAAAATGATAAATATAGTAATAAAGCTGATAAAAATCATGTGTTCCAACAGTGTTTCAAGTTAAGAGCTGCACCACAAAACCAGTGCCATAGCTTGGTGTTTGAAATAACACAAATTACTTAGAGGGTGAGGCCCAGCGCTCCTCAAGGACCAGAACAGACCATGCTTTCACACAAAATACTCATTCTAATTAGATTTTGAATATTTTGTATCTTCATGCTTGAATAAATTTACTCAGTCGGTATTTGAACCACAATAAGTAACATACTGTATATTGTATGGAATATAGCATTCAGACACAGCTTTAGTCTTGTGGCATACACTGAGAAATGTAAGATGTTTCTCTTCATCATCACATGTAAAAGTAATGTTCTGTCAATTGAACTGAACATTTTGGGAATTCTGTATGCACTGCACACATCCATTGACAAAATCCATTGACGTTAATAGGGTTCAGTGTCCATTTATTCATGTTTGACAGAAGTATGCTGTTCAGCTCCTTGTCGAGCCATTTTGGCCAAGTGAGCTGACTCGGCACAAACATTGTGTGTGAGTGAAAATGTCAGTTGTTCCGTTTGGCATCGGCTGCGTTTGTAGCAGGAGGATAAGGAAGCACCGTCTTTTTTTTCCCTCTGTTGCAGGGGTTTATGGGTACCTGACATTTGGAAAGGACGTGAAGGCCGACATTCTGATGTCATACCCTGGCGATGACATTCTGATGCTCATCGCCAGGCTGCTGTTTGGCGTCTCCATCATCACCATCTATCCCATCATCCTGCTGCTGGGCAGGTCAGGGAGACAGCTTCAGTGAATTTATATCACTTCTGTTGAAACTTTGAAAAGGTTTTCTTGCAGTTTCGCTAAAAAAAATCATCCAAGTTTGAAAGTTTGTAGTTTGTTTGAAACATTGAGATCAGAAACACGCCTGTTTCCACTCATCAGATCAGTGATCCAGGAACCCCTGCTGAGCTGGTGGCGGAGGTGTGGCGGCATGGTGACGATGCAGTTCGAAAGCCGCAGCCGCTACATACTGACAGTCCTGTGGATAACGGTGACGCTGCTCATCGCCATGTTT
The DNA here is from genome assembly GCA_008933995.1 of Datnioides undecimradiatus. NCBI lineage: Eukaryota > Metazoa > Chordata > Actinopteri > Lobotiformes > Datnioididae > Datnioides > Datnioides undecimradiatus. Next base: position 239,887 of record WARS01000054.1, on the reverse strand, counting down.
GTACCGGACATCAGCAAAGTCATCAGTGTCATTGGAGGGATCAGTGCCTTTTTTATCTTCATCTTTCCAGGTAAAACTCCGGTTCCAGATTCATAGTGTCTCTGTGTTTCAACTCTTAAACCTGATGCAATGTGTTTGAACAGGACTCTGTCTGATGTTTGCCATGCAGTCTGAGCCAGTTTCCTGTAAGACCAGGTGAGAAAGGACTTTATTTAAATGTTCATTTATTGTAACGCAAAGAATGAATCTAGTAAAACAAGTTCTTGAGTGTGTTGATCAGTCAGCAACAGCACTAGCCACAGGCATTATGTTTATGGGTTGTCTGCCTGTTCATCCATCCCTATCCCGCATGCTTGTGAAAATGATATCTCAGAAAAGAGCTGAAGGAATTTCTTCAATTTTGGCACAAACAACTATTTGAATAGAGGCTGAACTGATTTGAAGGTCAAAGTTCAAGGTTGCTGTGGCCTCACAAAACACATTTTTTTGAGCGGGGGAGGCTTGTGAATGTGGTATTCCAGAAACATCTTGAGGGAATGCCTTGAAATTTGGCATGAATCTCCTCTTTAACGCTAGAATGAACTGATTTTGAAAGCCAGAGTTCAAGGTTGCTGTGACCTCGCAAAACACATTTTTTGCAGGGGGCGTGGGAATGTGCTGTTTCAGGGACATTTTTAGGGAATGCCTTCAAAGTTGGCACGAATGTCCTCTTTAACGCTAGAATGAACTGATTTAGATTTTGAAGGTCAAAGTTCAAGGTCGCTGTGACCTCGCAAAACATGTTTTTTGCCTCGTTAACGCGATATTTCAGGAACGTCTGAAGGGAATGCCTTTGAATTTAAAATGTTCACTAGAAAAACATGGATCAGCTGATTAGAGTTTGGTGGTCAAGGTCACAGTGACACAAAACACAGTGGCGGCACTTTAACAACCATTTTGCAAAGAATTATTTGTGTCATGCTCTTATTAGGAATAGTGTTTGCTCTGGTAGGGAAAGGTCTGACAATGGTGAAGTCTTCATGCCAGTTGGTCTGTAAGTTGCTTTGATGCATTCAGATTGGATTACATTGACTATCCCTCTCAGTCACGTGTACTGTATGTATTAACCAAATGCAGTATGACAGATTTCTCATATTAATGTATTTGTGGGGTGCTTCCGTCCATTGTTACTCAGCTCGAAAATGAGCTGCTGGTGATGCAAGGTACAAATGTGATGTGCAGATCACTGACATTTTGTTACAGTTATGTTTACCTGAGGGCTTCAGTTCTTGGATAGTTAATGGGCTTCCTGTAGTGCACCCTCAGGTCACTCTGCCACGAATCTTCCTGCTCCTACAGAGATGAACCCGTTTTGATTTGAATGACCTCCACCTTCTCTGGGGTAATTATAAGTTCTTTCCCACCGCTGCCCAGGTTCTACAAACAAACACCTGAATAATCAGTAAAATGTGTGCACTGTTCATTTCTGGTGGCACAGTGGTGCCGAGGCAACATACAGTTTAAGATAATTGGCAATTTGAGCGTGAGGCTAAATATTTGTCTTGCTGTGTGTGCCTGGCCTGTGATGAACTGGCCACCTGTCCAGGGTCAGCTCCAGCTCCCAGCCAACTTACAGATGATAAGCAGATGCAGCTGATGGATTGATGTTTGCTTCTTGCACTTCTGTATTGTAGGAATGTGCTGAGCATTACAGCCTTTTGAGCCTCCTTTTAGGGATTTGAACTAGAGCTTGGGTGATATTGGGCTTTTGAGAGTTATACCAATTTTAAAGCGGGCAAACTGACTAATTATTCATTTGGCAGGAGACAGTAAAGGTTTGACTTTGAGGTTCCTTTGACGTTTCTTGACACCAGCTGTACTTTCCTACTTTGACTCAAGTGCTTGTCCCAATACCTGCAGTGTTGACATTGCTGTCTTGTCTTTCACTCTGCATTGTAAGTCGCAGTGCACTCTGCTGGACGTGTATATAGTGACACACGGTTGGTAAAACCATCTGACTAAATACTCTGAGCTTTAATTTGTAATGTAATTTTAAAAAGAACTGGAAGAACAAAGCATGCATGCACTGTTAAAGGGTCAACAAGAGGTGAGTCAGTTGTATAAAGGAGTGTGTGCAGGTTTGAACTCTCTCTTCCTGCTTTTTTTCTTCTTTACGTAATCGCTTCTGGCTTTCTTTGTGTGTGTACAAGTGCAGCATTATGATCGACTCTGAGTGAAAACCTGTCTGAAAGTGTGTGCCATTATTCGGCAGCCTTTTCACTCTGGCTTAGAGTGAGACCGTTCAACAGCCATAAAACACTTTTTCCTCCTTACAAGCATTACTGTACTTCTCAAACTGTAAGTGAAAATAGGCCAGAAAACTGGGCCCAAGTTGTAGCTCACAGCTAACTGCCTCCATAATTGATGACTTCTGAGTCAGACTGAGTCAGACTCTTTAGAAATGGGATAGACCAAAGGGACGATGCGTTATTTTCTTCTGCTCACAACCTTTGCTTCCATTCTTACATTGTACCTTGTCCGCTGCAGAGTCGTCCTCACGGTTTGGGGGGTGGTGACCTTGCTCTGCGGGGCTTTCATCTTCGGCCAGAGCACCACCATCGCTGTCATGCAGATCCTCGGAAAGATCTGACTGGTCCTCTTCCCTCACGGATCCAGGGGTTTTTGTTTTGGATCTTAACTTGTATCTCCCTTGAGCCCATATTGAACTATTTACTTTGTGGGAAAATGGACATGACCCCCGCACAACCAGGAGGCCACTCAAACCAGCAACTTTTGACCTTCTTCACCACAGTGGACCAAAGCCAGTAAAGTCCTCACTTCACTGTCAAGATTCGTTACTTTCATTCGGGTTAATTGTTCGTAGAGCACATCACAAGGTGCAACCTTCTGCCTCTTGCCTTGCTGAGATGATCTGATTGAAACCCTCAGGTATTTCCACAGTTTGTTTTTATTTTTGTATTGTAGCCGATCCACAGACGTCACATGTATTAGTGCATGTTTCTGCACATCGTAATTAGACCTGCCTGTATTCAGGAAATCTTTCCAGTCCATGGGTAAGAGGAAGAGTTTTAAACCGATCGCCGGGCAGGGTGTCATAAATATGTTTGTCACTGTTTTTAGTCTTTTTATAAATCGCTAGCCACAATATTCAACTGCCCGTACGATAACATGGAAACAGCGAGAACATTGTACCAGATGTATGAAGATATTACCATCTGCGCCAAACATGGTGCGGTATACCAGGATGCTATCTTCATGTCCACAATCTGCATGTTGACACTAGAATATGCAATGAGGAGGCCAGATTGGGAATATTTACATAAACTGGAGAGCCATGGACGACAGTGGTTGCTTGGGGGAGCCACAGCAGGAGATGGGAAGGGCAGAGATTTCCATGTTTCTGTACGTGTATATTTGGATGTGTGTGTAAATATGTCTTAAATATATGTTTTGTGTTTAAAAAAAATTATATTTAAAAAGTATGCATTATGCCATGTAGTCATGTTAATAGTGAATGTTGTATTAATGAAAAGATAATTGAATAAAATACTGGAAAAATAAAAAAATAACATTTTTATATGAAACCTTTGAATGTGTTTTAGCGCATTGTTTTGTTGTTTGAGGACACAAGTGAGGGCCCCATATTTCCCTACAACACAAGTGACCAACATTTGATGTTTCCAGGGTAACCCAGTGATTTAGTGACGCAACTACATAAAGTTCAGGCACTCAAGACAATTTTAAAAAACAGCAGTTCACATTAAACCAAAAGACACTACAATATGCAGATTATAGTCTGTAGTTTGGGAAAAGCTCCTAAAGTACTGGCTCTTTGCTTTGACAACATCACCAGGTTACATTCTCAACTGTTTATTAGGGGTGGGACTTTAACACGTTAATTACGATTAATTAATTACAAAAAAATTAAAATGGCACTTTAACTTTAGGTCTGTTCAGTTTTGGCCAGGGATATTTTCTATTTCTTTTTCTACTGTTTTGAATTGAAATGCAATTAAATGCATTTTTCCAGACATTAAAGGAGCTTGAGATTTTAATATTCATGTCTGTGTCTGTTATTTGATTCAGTTGTCCACTAAAATCCATTTAAATTAAAAAAATGTTGCTTTTTGGGACAAATATTGTTATGCGATTAAAATGCGATTAATCAAGATTATTTATACAATAGTTTCACAGACTAAGAAGGACCAATACTACTACACGTAGTACACCACACTAATCACTATGGTGTGCTGTTTAAGCAGTTTAGTATACAAGGAACCTGCATACTTTACAGTTTCATAGTAAGAGGACGTTGCTGTATGTCAAGAAATGTTAAAATGTAACTTTATAACGTCTTTGCAGTGAATCTTCACAGATATTCCCACACACATATTGATTCATTTGCTTGCCGACATTTCTCAGGAGGTGTTTTTTGAACCATCATGCACAGTTGATTTGGTTTTCAGTCAGCTGTAACATTAAAATCTTGCTTCTTTCTTAATGCATCATTAACATTCTGAGTGTTGCTACTTTAACCTGAAATATATGAGCATTTCCTCCACCACTGATTTAGTTTCACCTGTGAGTATCTCCTCCATCTCCATCGTGCTTTACGTTGTGGGTGGGTAGTGTTCATCAACAGCACACTCAAAAACCGACTGCTACACATTTTGACACTTTTCCAATGCATCTGATGTGTAGAATCAGCGGCGTGCCCCTTTTAATGAGACTGTATCAGATCTTTGTTGGATTGAGATCAGTTGAAACGGATTGTTTAAAGCTCATCTCATTTCAATACTCATCCAGCCATAGAGTAAACATTTGTGAATTGAGGTTTGCCACGCAGGATGAATCGACTTCCATCTGGACAGACACCCCACCACAGGATGAATGAAAGCTTAAATTAATCGCCCATCAAGCAAAACCTTTCAGGATGAAATGAGCACCTGTGTGAATCACCAGCAGGATTTCAAAGCCACAAAACACACTTTTCAGTTTTATAGTTTTATTGAATTTGCATCACTCTACATCGTCTAGAATTTCAACAAGATATTCTTTAAAGACCAAATATAATACTTGCATCCCTGCAATAAGTCTCTACACTTAAGAAGAGAAAGCAGTTTTACTGAAACATACATTAAGAATTAATATTTCATTAAACATCGCCATAAAAGTGAATGTTCATTCTTGGATGCCATTTTTCTAGTCATATATATTTTATATAATAGATTTTAGTCTCTGTTTCCTTCATAGGAATACTAGAAAAGAAAGAAGGTAAGAAATGCACAAAACCCATTGAAGAGTAGCATGGCCTAATACTACAGCAAAGAAGTTACTGGACATTCAGTTGACATGCACTCAGTTGAAGGATAGAAAAGAACACAGTCATAGAAAGGAAGAGTTATGACCTTGATCATTTCGGCGATGATGGGCTTGGCATCAAGTAACAACACTTGCTGAGGTAAAGCTGGTGACACGCTCGCTGTTCTCCAGCTTACCTACAGCCACAGACCCCGATGCTGCCAACGGGAGGCCTCATGTCCGCCTATGTTTGATCCTTAACAGTGCTGCCAGGAAACATTCAATCAAGGCCTGTTTCACTACTCGTCAATGGCATAACTCTTTCATTGTATGACGAAGCACAGGTTGCACTGAGGAGTAGGAGGATAGAAAAGAACAGGTTGCACAGTCTGAGGGACATTCAGGAATGTATCAATAGGAAATAGTATTGGCATTTCTGACAGTTCACTCACTATCTATCTCATATACACAACCCAACCAAGCTGGGTGCAATGTACAGGAATGAAACCCTCGGTCAGAGGCATGTGGGCTGCATTCAGCTGGGCTCTTGAGTACTGAACATCTATGGCTATCAGTATAGTAAGTCACTGACATGTAAACATCAATCCATGCAATATGGCTTTATGTTTCTATTCGGAATACAGCATCTCCTTCTCGAACGCAAATAAGATTTGACACAATTTGAAGTGGCATGGGAGTGCAAATAGTATTTTTTTCAGAAGTGGAAGGTTAAAGGTACTCTGTGGAGCTTTCTTGGGTGCAAAGTCGTGTTTACATGCAGAGTTTCTCACTGTTCTGCTCTGTCTTAAGGTCAGCTGCAGATTGAGGTTCAGGATGAGTTTAGACATGTCTTGTCTGGAACAAGCTGACGTTAAAGTGAAGTAAAACAGTAAGTAAGAAATAAAAGTTTTATTTTTTTTTTTTTTTTACAACTGTTCCTCTGAAACCCATGCGTTGTGCAGATCGTAAGGTAACGTGCATCAGATTTAGCAGCAGGTTAGCTCTGGTTCAGCAGCTGGTTCTGAACCCTTCCTGAAGTTAAATCAGATTTTAAGTGCCACAGCAGCACCATGCAGATGTTGACATCTGCCACGTCTGCAGAGACGATTCTTTATTACAGTCCTGCATTGCTTATCTTCATGTTTGCTAGCTAGCATCTTTGCTATTGTTGGTTTGTTGCTATACTTCTTGTTGCTTTGCTGACACTAGCTGTGGATTAACAAAACAGCATGAAGCCAGCTGCAAGAAGATGTATCCTGTCGTCTGCATCGTATGAGCAAATGAGGAACCCTCAAAACATTGCTCCATAGCACTACTAGTGGTGAAAAACCCCAAGAGACCCCTTTAACGCACACTTTGAGATTAGTAGAGACATTTCACAGATAAAGCATTAATGCCTTTGCATGCCTGTTCTATAACCCTACCGTAATATATATTTCTGTTACACTATATTTAATAATATTCAACATTTCCACATTCCACACAGCCCAGCCCTGCTCAATGCAGCCCAGGGCTCTAAAAGAAGGGCACGGCGCTGGATCAATATTAGTATCAGTGTAGCTGGATCCCTACTCACTGCTACCACAGTACTGGCAGATGACAGACTGGCTGTCATTCACAGATGAAAATAGAGAAAATAGAGTTGAAAGTGAGGTGGATGGCAAGATGGCACCTTTGAAAGTATAGCGCTATAAAGGAGTGATTCATCAACAAACCTTTCACCAGAAAAACAGTAACACAATATATCTCTAAATACTCTCATCATACTCAACAACCTCTAATAAACTGTATCTTTAAGTCACAATATTCACTCATTTTTACATTGTGCTTTCTGAGTGACAGTCTGATTGTTTTACAGATTGTTTTCTAGTGGATGTCAGTGGTGGTGAGGCTAGGTGAGGTGTCTGGGGGATTGAATATGGACGGTTTGACCTGACGCTGACTCTCAATTCATCCCGGAGTGAACATATTACAATTCATTTTTGAACAGGATGAGATTCTCTCCAAAGATCAAGAAAGATCAGAACAGGTGCAGCTGTGGGTACGATCGATTTCAAACTAAACCACCAAGAACATGGGAAAGGCCAAGCACAGAAAACGTGCACAAGACTGAAGCCGATTTATTCAGTCTGTTTACCTTAGTATAGTTTGGTCGTAGTTGAGCAAGAATCTGTTCTGTCGATGTGTAGACATGCGGCCACATATATGTAGAATTTACTGTAGAGGTTTCAATCTGCGGAGAAAACTATGCACAGGAGATGACATCGACCTTCGTCTGACATCGACCCTCTGTTGTGAGTTGAACCACATCCTCCAAACCTGTCCTTCATTGAACAGTTTTGTCGGTCACGTGACAATAATATGCCAATCAGAGCTTCCAGATGTTGGTCGCATCTTATTTTCTGAGTGACAGCTGATCAGACCACACCAGCATTTAATTCTGATGGTACGTATTTCTTTGTAATGTCCTCCTGTTTAGTTCCAGGTATTGAGACCAGTGTCTCCTGTGGTTTGGGGTTAACGGTGGCAAGATCATCATTGCTCGTTAGAGAGATTAATCTATCACTTACAGTATTCAGTGATGTGTCGATACCTGGAAATGTCTGGTGTACAGGTATGTAATGCAATGACCAAACTGTCTTTGTGTCAATAATATGTAAGTGCAACAGGAAACTGGTGTTGTGTGATCTGATACCAAGAGGTCAACACTGAAAGACCACTAGGGGGCATTTCCCTGCTTGATGGGAGTTTACATCGCATCAAAAAAGAAAAGTCATTTATTTGGAAAACCCTTAAAAGCTCCTCTACCCTGTGGTGATGTTTAAGGCTTCATATTCACTGTCATTCAGATGGGTTGATCTGTCTGAAGTTTCTGATGGTGGCTACTCTGATTCAAACGAACTGTTACAAGGAGCCGCAGTGCCTACAAAGCTACTGCCACTTCCACTGAGGGAACATTTGCACCATAGCACTAAAAGATGTCAATAAATACAAATATAATCATAATAGAACAACATTTTCATATGTACAATCTCTACTAGACCTACACAGCTAATAATAAGCTACCCATCGCCAAATCAGACAGAGGTTACACAAACAGAAGGCAGAAAGAAAACAAACTTTAGCTGCATGGAGAACAGTGAGGTGCCGCCTTTTCTCTCTCTGCTTAGTCTCTCCTTTCGCAAGGTAGCAGCAGACTCTTGTCTAAGTCAGAAACGATCCCAACGGCAAAACGATCCTTTCATCCCACCTCTTCCATGACCCTGATATCAATGCTCGGAAATTTAACTTAACCCCAAAGTGTTCATGAACTAAAAGCTACATGAAGAAATGGAAATCCCCAGCCGTGCGTCAAAAACTGGCATCTACATACCCAAATGTTTGTGAAGACAGACGTCTTTTCGTAGTACGGGATGCTGACACGGCCGTCCCCCATTGGCCGGTCTTTGGTGCCAGGTAATGCCACCAACTGATGTTTAATCGCAATGTCTGACTTCACAGAAATTTGGGTTGAGGCTTCTGTTGGTTATTGATTACTGACGCTGTGTGTTGCTAAACGAGGTCATATCATATGGACATTACTCCCATAGCAGCCACTGTACATAGATGTACTCATTTGTTGAGGGAACAAAATAAAGCTCATACGGCAAAAACAAGTGGATCTGAAGTCTGATAAGATAAAGGTTGTACTGTGAGGTAAAACACTGAAAGAGAAAACTATGCTGCAGAAGTATCTGTATTCATATGCAGACTGGCATGAATGTAAACAAGCATTTAAATCCTGAAGTTATGACTGTAACCCTGTTTCTCTGATAGCACGAGTGTGCAGAAGACTGTAACCTATAGTAAGATACGTAGCAAATGCTGTCTCTCTCTAAAGAGGAGTAGGAGTATCATGCTGGAGAATACCGACGAGGTCAATGCCAATAGTCTCTGAGCTCATGAACTGATTTATATTTTAATTAAAGACAATTTACATATGCATTATATGACATGTTATATCTGCCCTCTTCTGTTAGTCCTTCAAAGAATATTACTCAAAAAGCAGGAGCTGGGAACAGTTGTCTGAAATGTAACCTTCTAACCTTCAAGGTAAGTTCAAGCATTCAGTTTTCCTGAGATTGCAAACTAAACCTGGCAACGAGGTCTGTCGACAGATTTCATTTACTCGTGGTGTATTCACAATGGCTGATGTGGGAATAATGTCTGAAGCATTTGGTCAGTTCCGAAATCAAAAAAGTGAGTTGTTAGAAGAACTTTATGGGAGCAGATGTGGAATAGTTGAGCTACTTCTGCTAAATCCAACCCTAACAGGAATGAAAACTGCTGCATTCCCAAAAAGCACTACTCAAAAAAAAGGAACTGCTACATGAAAAACTCAACGTCAGGGTCCTTGCTACATGACAAACTCCACTGTACAGTGGCTCAGAGCTACTCGAAACATGAACATGTCATTATCCAATATCGTAAGCCAGCAAACTGCCATGGTGAGATGCAAACGCGTTTTAGTATCCTCACGTTGTTGGTTCAATTTTTCACTGCGGTTGACACCATTCATTTGCACTGTGTAAACATGTACTTACAAAAAGAGTTGAGGAATGTGGGGGGGTTGAAAGAGGAAGGGTTTTGGGGGTGTGAGAGTGGGCGAAACGCAGGGGGTTTTTAGGGTCGGAGGGGAGTCGAAGAGGAAGTGGGGAGTGTCCAGGAGTCTTGGCGTGTAGTTGAATATCTTCATGCTCAGTCCCTGTTCACACTGCACCAGGCGGCTGCAAACAGAGGGAGGAATGACAAGTGAAAGAGAGGTTGGAGAGAGGGAGAAATTGAGAGAGAAAAGAAAATGAGTCGCCGAGGGGAGTACAGACAGAAAGAGGTGCGAGGGAATGAGAGGAAACAGATTGAATAGAGATGAGGAGAAATTTGGCGAGACGGAGCGGGAGGGAGGAGAGGGAGGCGAGCGGAGGGCGGGGCGAGGAGAGGTGGATAAAAAATTGAAAGTTAGACAAGGAAAAAGTAGAAATGGCGGTCTGCCAAGCATCACCTCAAGTCACTGACAGTCTGCGCCTCAGAGCATGGAAGCTCGCCAGCGTTAGACACTGTGGTGGCAGGTTGCTTTAATTGTTCAGAGTGCGTCTGAGCTTCAAGTAATTACACAGTCAGCCATACTGACTAGACAATAATCAGTTTCTCAGGATTACGCAGACAATGTATTATCATTAGAGTTCGGCTCTGTAATTGTGTGTTTTTACATCATTTCCTCTCCGTTCGGTGCTGACTAACCTCTGGTTTGTTCTATTGTTTTGTATTCAGCGCTGAAATGTTTGCACTTATCACCTACAATTTCGCTTACTGCTTTGTTATTTAAGCCATTTATCCAAAAGAATTGCCAAGCAGCCGCTGCTTTCGGCCTCTCAAGCGGGATTTTCCATGTCATTTAAGTTTTTCAATGTAAAATCGTCATTCGCCTCCTTGAAAAGGTCATTTTCACACAAAACAATGAAGACGTTTATCTACATTAAGCAAATCAAATTAAGAATTAATCCAATGATTTAAGACTAGATATTGAAAAACCTGCTTCTTTGCAGTTTATTTTGATTAGCATGTTGCTGTTTATTCCATAACATATTAGATCAGCTACAATGTATTAAAAATAATATGATGTTATACTAGGTCTCAGTATGTGGTGCAACATAACCCACTTTAATTAATTAGTATTAGTCTTTCAGCTCCCGAGGGTGAATTTGCTTTTTTCCTGCCAACTGTGTGTGGCAGTAACTGCGCATTGCTCATGTGTATATTGTTATAGTTTATCCCACTACATCGGTTTTGTGTATCGAAAACTACAAAAGTACCAAATGATCAGAGCGCGATGGAGCGGCGCATCTGAGGGAGTGATGCAATGGCCTCATTAACCGCGTCAATCAAAAACACTGAATCCCCAGCAGCGGGGGGAGTGCTCGGATCTATCAAAGCCACATGGTTTAAAATCCTGCATTCTAAATGTTTCTCACATAAAAGTAGCAGCAGTAGTGCTAGCATCAAAATGTATGTGAAGCACCAAATGTAAAAGCCCTCACCGTGCAGACTGGCTGATTTCAGAATAAACACTGATGAATTCTGTGTTAGCATTAGTTTAACGTTGCAGCTGGTAAATATGTAAATTTTGACAGACTATGAAGGGTTTACAGTTATTTCTAATGATACATCATAAATTATTAGTTGATTTTTTACTTCTGGTTTTTCTGAAGTGGGGGTTGTCGATGGCGTCAGCGTGCTCCCGGTTTGGAAAAACAGCAGGAACACTGGTGCAGAGAGCAGATGAATGCACAAATAGAGAATCCATTTAAAGTGATTTTTAAGGTGACTAAAATGTGTTTTGCTGCTGACCCTGTCAACGGCAGTACATTGTTTCCTGCACCAGTACTCCCGCTGCTCTTCCAAACTGGGGCTGTGCCCACTGCCATATACTGAGATTATGGGTAAGTTATGGGTAAACAACCCTACTTCAAAACCCGGATCTATACATGGAATAAGAGCATGATTTAATATAAACATACCTAAGTAGGTATCTGAAAATTGTACAGTATTTGAGTGTCTTCACAGGCTGTCAAGTAAACTGATCTTGATGGCTAAGATCACTGAACTGCTTCTTTTCTTCTCTTTTACTCTGTAGCATTTCACCACTGACCTGGCACGGCTACAGAGGACATGGTCTCCGGCTGGCACAGTGTATCCACCTTCACATGCTGAAAGGCTTTGTGGGGGGCCGACTGGAGGTGCCTGGAACCAGAGGAGAGGGTGAGAGAGCGCGCGCACATGGTTGCGCACGTAACACGCGTGTAGGCGAGCACGCGCATCTGCACCCCTGAGCACCCGTGGCCTCCAACCGCTTAGCACGGCCCTTAGCCTTTACTGTAAGAGTTGAAATATTAATGGCGGTGAGATGCTGCGAGCAGTGGAGCAGAAACTCCGATCAGCAGGCAGCTACACCAGCAGCCTCTCCTCATGCCCAGCACCAGCACCATCGCTAAATCATGATGACCTGACGCAACTCAAGTGCTTCAGCAACTCTGGAGTGAGCGAACGGCTGAAGTATGCTAATTAAATGTGGACGGAGGAATTTATCCAACGGGCTCTGGGCAGTAATGGAAGAAAAGTGAGCGCTCTCTTTATTTGGCCGTCGCCAATCAATGAAAACAATGGCAGGAAGGAACGGCACGCTCGGCTCCAAAAAAACTTTCACAGGAGCCGGAGTGCTGAGTCAAAGGCTTTTTCAGAATCAGAATGAATGTCCACGCTCGGTAATGACTTTTAATACTTTTAGAGTGGATCAGCGTCGGGAATGAGGCGTTTTGCAGCAATGGGGCCTTCCTCAGCATTTACACATGTTTCGCGCCGCCTGTTGATTTGACTCATTTTCACACAGCGGGGTAGTCACTTCAACTGCAAAACTTTTTTTTTTTTTTTAAAGCTTGTTCGCACAAGTCGGACAAAAGCTCTTACAATACCGGCGTGAGTGACAGATGTTATCCAGGGGTTTATAGGATTAAGATTAACATAATATTATTTTTATGTAAATAAAACCACCACCAAGTGATTGGGAACTCACCTCTTCCATTCCTCCTCTCCATCCCAGAATTCATAGACGACAAAGGATAAACCGTCCGGCAGGCGCACCGCAGTCACGCTGGAGCAGAGACAGAGGAGAGTGGGAATGAGAGGATGAAGGTTGGTGTGGGAAGGTTGGTGTGGGAAGTGAAGGGTAGAGAAAGTGAGACAGGATGGCAAGTGGGTCATGGAGGGGGGAGGTGGTCGGAAGAAGATGCATGTATACAGTAGGTTGGTGACATAAGTGATGGCAGAGGAGGGAACGAATAGATTTGATGTGGCAGATGAGGGAGTAAAAGAGAGAGATTGAGGGTGGAGAGGGCAGCAAGGAGGGAGAGGAGAAGGCAATACAAAGGGAAAGAGATAAATTATGGCAGGTGCACATTAAAGACATATTATTGGAATGAAAAAGACACACACACACACAGCAATAGTTTGATTTCAGAAAGAAAGAAAATGGTGAATTGTTTCCTCATCTCGCACATTATTGATGTCACAGCACAGAACACCAAGATGAGGACTTGGAAATTGCATCCCATCCATAAAAAAAATGAAATGCGCAATAATGCGATGGAACAATGTGTGACCAGGTCAGTGCAAACGCTGGAAACTGGATGTTATTGGCCAATTCTGTGAGGCACTTTATAGAGTACACTTTGCTGTAATGAACAAGGGCTCCGTATCGCATCTGGAACGGCACAAACCTGTGTGAGTTATGGGTTCAACGAGGCGCTGGGAATAATCCAAAAGTGATCTTTGTGTGTGTCACTCAGTTATCACAGCAAATTGCTGCATATACGGATGGAACTGCTGTCCTGTTGAAATAATCTTGAAACACAGGAACAGTGTGTTATCTTGCTGGACATGTCGACAAAGCTTTAACAAGTCAGTAGGTATATGGGTGGCAGAAGGATGGTGTCTAAATGTTGGTATGTGCCCACATAGATGGGGGCGATCCCCACGTCATTGGAACCCATTAACTGATTTTATGGGGGCCAGTTGGGGGCAGTGCAACAAGATGTAAACACACTGATATTTCCACAGGGAGTTGACAAAGAGCAGTGTTAGCATTTATCCGGGGGTTGTATTTGTGTTCACCTGACCAATGGCATGTTTTATTCACTCTCCCTTTTCACTGTTTTGTCCCCCAAAACTCTTTAAATGGAAACGCTCTTGCGCTTTAGCCGCCAGACTTGCGGATGACCAGCTAGTTTCCAATTTTGCTCACGCGCCACTTGGTGGTGAGTGGACGCTGAGCATTTCCTGTAAAAACACGCCTGCTGCATCGGGAAAAAAATGGGATGGGAGAGACCAAAATGGCCTGTGAAACCAAAACAAGGAGCTCAAAGGCGCTAAAACTCTCTCTATTAATGAGATGAACTTCAGAGTCTGGGGATAATTATTTGTTGTTTTGCCACTACAAACAACCCCTTTGACATTTCACAGTCCTTCTAATCAATTAGTATTGTAAATCTGTTGATTGTAGCAGTCTTAAACCAAGACCACCAGTTTGTAGTCTGAGGATTCACACATGGTTTTCCAGTATCTTTGAAAGCATTCAACTTTAGGTCAAAATGGGAATATTCTCAATGTGACTAAGTCTTTAAATCTGTTTCAGCATTTGATGCAACAATACTGTGAACTACTTAAGCTCTATGAAGAGAAAAGAGATAGTCCCGAGGTACAAAATGTATCCGACAAGACTCAAAGGCCTCTAATTTAGTGGCGGTAAAAGGCACACAGCAGCGGTCCCATTTTCATTGGAATCAAGCCCATTAGTTGCACCTGCCCGTTTTGCCATGTTCTGGCTCTAAAGGAACTGAAGCGAGAGGAGTGGAGCAGCTGAGGTCGTGTTTATGCAGATCAGGCGGCGCAGCGCAATTCGGGTACTTGTTTCGGCACGAAATTACACTTGCATTTGCGCTGCTCGGGCTACCTCTTATCACAAACACAATTTTCATTTCAATTTTCAAGGCAATTTTCCTTGTGCGAGCACAGACCTCTCTAAAATCAGAGAAAATAATCACCTTTGGTGTAGATCGACGTTTTGCCTTTCCCACATTAATATATTTTTAATCTTAAAGTCTAAAGAGTTTGAGCGATTTCTCCCAAATCGCCATTTCCACCCAATGTATTTGTGATTGTTTTTCAAATTAATCTAATATTCAACACCTAATATTCAACTATTTCATGCTATATTTATGCAAAAACTTCTCCTCTGGAGAAAAAACTGTATGATTTCTTGCATTTCCTGTAATTTGAAGGTCGGTTTTCATTACTCCGCCTGAGCAGCGTGTACGTGGTCTATATTGTCTTTCCTCCCTGAACCTGGGGAGGGCGCTGATGGGACGGTCTGCGGCTACCTGCTAAACATTTTCACAGGGCTTTAAAAGAAAAGATTTGAGTAGTGTGAGCTCTGCTGGAGGGTATAATCAAGTGTTTGTGCAAGTAATCACGCACTCACCCTAAAAGATAATGAGCAGGGAAGGCAGGGAATAAATAAACTGTATATATTACAGTTAGTTGGTGCAAGATTAAATGGGGAGACGGAAAAGTAAAGGTACCCAGTGACACAAAGGGAGAGCAGGAACGAAGACAGCACAAAGAAGAGAAAAGTCTACTCAGGAGTAATGAGCAGACTTCCTCCATCAACAAAGCTTCTTCTGCCTCATGCACCATTTACTTCAGCTGCCTAAAAAGCACTGTGCTGCCACCACACTGACTGATGCTGATACAGGAGAGTAACAAAGGTACCAACAAGCCAGTGAAAAAGCCTTATTAGCATGACTGTAGTGTTTCACCTGAAGACCCCTCCCACCTGTGTGTGCGCTATCTATTGACCTCAGTTGTACTGAGACATTCTGTCTTCCAGGATCAGGGTGTGAAGGCGTGACTGAGTGTGTGACTAACTGAGTAATGCCTTTTTATATATGCTAGAAAAGGGGCTGTTAAAGTTCTTGCTGACCTTGATAACCCCTGAAAGTTAGTGAATTACAAAAAAAGGTTGAGAAATCAGTGGATGGCAAAGGTACACTGGTCAAATTAAACAGTTTTCTCCACATATGGAGCAAAACTGGATTTTCCTATGTTAGGCAGAACTTTTAAATCGATGATTTCACCAAGATTTCTTCGTCAAAAAAGCAGTGCTTTGTGCTAAATGGTTACGTAAGAATGACACTTAGCTTAGCTTCCTGTTGTGATGTGCTTTTCAATGAGACAGGATAGGCAAGAGGGACATGATGTTTGGAGAATTTATGATGATCATCATATTATGATTCGACGGCCAATGCCATCATATCAGGGCTCTCTCGGTATACTAATTACTGTGTTCTGTGCACAGACCGGTTTCTGTTTACATCACAGACAGCACAGTGCAGACATACGATCATGCAATTTGATGAGGGCGATGCTAAAACGGCTTTTGTTAAAGATAAATGTGCTTGAAAAACAGTGCTGGGATCAGCATCAGTAAATCACCACGCCATTTGCTGAACTTTCACAACAGCAAAACTGGTTTTGTAACAGAGTTTCAAAGGTCAGGACGTGCAATTTCTCATTTCTTAGTATAGTTTATCCCTTGGCAGCCGGGGTAGAGCTGTAGTCCTCTACAGGGCTCTGATTGTGGGTGACCAGCTTCTCCATAATGGTGTGAGCCTGGGGCATGATAACACTTCATAACCAAAAAGATAAACAACAACTTGCTTGGACTCCAAAACCTTTGCCCCTTTCCGCTTTCCAACATCTTCCATCCACATAATTTGCTCTGAAACAGTTCATCCCCACAGGCACCATTTTATTGCAAGATATGCTGGTCACAAAATTGGTGAACTAAAAATGGAATGAGTTGGACAGAAACATAAAAATAATTCCTGTTGCTGTGTTAATTTCTTTTTAATTCTACACGTAGAAACATAAAAACACTGACATCCTTAATCATGACTTTTAATGGTTCTTAACCAGTCCGAAAGTCATTGAACGTATTTTGCTTTACATGTGGCACCTTTTACAGCAGTTACAGCCATGACCTAATGTAGATACTGTTAGCTTGTCTCAGCTTTGTCATCTCCACAGATTCATTTTGTAGTTTAGTTGGTGTCTTGCTGGAAAATTAAAGTCTTTTACTGCAAATTCTCATAAGAATGTTGGAGTCAGCTGCAAAGAAACATAACCGCAGCACAATACCTCCGCTACTAGGCTTCACGGTACGTTTTAGCCATTTGGACTCTACCAAACCTGTTTGGTTTGATTTCCAAAACGTTCACTTTTACCAGACCAGAACATTTTCTTCTTTGTCTGACAGGTTCCTTCCTGCCTGTAGAGCCTACAGTTATGGCTGGGAAATCCATACCACATGCACAACACCTCAACAGTTAATGAGAACCCACTGCTTCAGGCAGATCAACAACTCTACCTATTCTCTGTATTTTAATGACTGATTATTATTACACTCTGAGGGATGCTCACTGTCTGTCTGTAGCTTCCATTGCCTGAAACGTACCTACTTGCTGCCTCAGATTGGTTTGTTCTTTTGTACTTTGACGCTCTGTATTCTTTGGCAGGACTCTAACTACTAACCATTCAACCTATTATGTGGCTTCTGAAAGCAATCAGCTGCACCAGTGATGACTTAGACATAACAAAGTAAGCGAACAAAGACTCAGTGAATCATTTATTTTGTGTTTTCTACCTAATTAATCCATTTAATCACTTTATTGTCAGTTTGACAGTAAAGTGCCTTTTTTCAGTTGTGTAAAAAAAAGCTAATTACATCAAATATGATTCAGAGTTGTAAAACACAGGTCTAGTTCTGGTGGGGCACGTAGCAGTGTTAGCGAGACATTAATTTTAATGCTTCCGTAATTATGCATGCCATTGATTGGCTAGCAATTATAATAAATCAATATCCAGTCTAAATATATGATTGACGTGGCGTCTCTTAGCTAACTGTCTTAGTTTAGCAGCAAAAAGGAGCAGCATCAGCGTGAACTTAGTGAAACAATTGGCAACTAAACTGTCAGGAGTTGGTGGAGACCAAAACAAAGTTCAAAGGAGAGTTACTATAGGGCTAATCAATTAGGTGCCCATATATTTAAACTCGAATGAATCCTAATGTCAGTATTGTGTTACAGAATTGTTTCTGTTGCCCCAAAGTGACCAAAAAAAGAAACAGTGTTTCTGTTTTAAGGACACTTTTTCAGTCTTAAAGTATCATGTAAATGCACTGTACTTTCTATGCAAATTTGTCAAGCCTTATACTTCAGGCTCTGCCCCTCTTGCAGACCCTTTTTCCCAGAGAAGGCAGCAGTTAATTCTGAGAGAAACTATCACAAATACAAGAAATACAGTAGAGCAAGAACCTTGAAGTCTTGCCAAGGGCATATGCAGAGCATGAATCTGGACTTTGCATACAGCAGATTGAGTCTAGGACTAGGAGAAATCTCTCAGGATATTAGACTGTTTCACAACACCCCGGGGCTCAGAGTGGGAAGCACAGGAGGTTTGTAATAGGTACGGTATGAGTATATCAGATATACACACTGTGTGCGCTGAATGATATGAGTGCCCGACTGATCCAAACCCTATGGGAGTTACAGCATTTTGTTTCGATTTGGAAAGATAATGATGAAATACCCACACAAGGTTTAGCTGGAAAAAGATGTCTGTGTGTGTGTGCGTGTGTGTGTGTGTGTGTGCGCATGCATGTGCATTAACACTAAAAAATACTAACTCAAACCAAGACCAGAGGAGGGAATGTTTGAAGTAGCACTAAATAAAGTGAGAAAAACAGTAAAGGGCCTGACACTGAAAATGGAACACATTAAATATTAAAAATGATTAGGGTTATGGTGTACAGACTCTGCAGCAGCAGTGGCAGCAGAGCAGTTATGAAAATGTAACTGTGGCTTACTGAAAGCAGTCTCTCTGAGTGGACACGTTCTTCAGATACTGCTTCAGAGCCTCGCAAAACTCGCCGAGCTTCTTCTGGGAAACCACCATCTCCTGACGAATCAGCAACAAAGACTGCAGAGGAAGAGAGACAGGGAGGTCATTACATCCTGACATTTTATTACATTATTGGTTATTACTGTGGTTGATGCAAGCAGACAGATATTAATACACACATAGGATTCTCTACCACATAATGAAAGTTGCCGTTTGCTTTAATGTTTGTCTCTATGGACTGGCATTACTCATTTTCTCATTTCAACCCAATATACATTTTGGAGAAAATGTAATTACTGATTGGATTACATTCGCTGCATCTGGTGTTGAGCCATTTGAGTACATTTGATTAATAATTACAGCATACATTTGCTACTTGCACAGACTTTGCAAATGCATCTTAGTTGCAAGAGGATGCAAATTGTAGGAGACATCATTTTGACGTGACTGTGACAGTGTTGATTGTTTCTCTGTCCCAGACAGAAAGGATGACAGACATGGTTCATTTGCTGTTTCAAGCTCCACTACTGGTGTGGTTCTACTAGTATGGCATTGTTGATCCGTTGGCACGCCACTTTGAAAAACTAAATTGATTCACATTCAGTTTGGCACATAAATAAATGGTACTATAATAACTTTCCATATAGCGCCACCATCAGGTCAAAGTCTAAGTTTGTCCAATATTATTTATTTATGATCAAAATCCATAAAAAAAGCCACAGCTTTACTTCCTGCCAACATGTTATATTAAGACTGGGACACAATTATTACTTGCTAAACTCCATTATGTTAGCATGCTGTTAGCATTTAGCTCAAAGCACTACTGTTAAGCCCCTGCTTGGCTGCAGATGTTGAGTCTTGTTAACTGGTCATTCTACAACAAAGATACCAGAAAGATATTTGTGCGTTACTGTCTAATAAGCCGTAAAGTGGTTTGCTAACGAGCATGCTCTTTCTGCAAACCCATCTGACTCTTTAATGTATGTCACAGATGCTGTCTTCTCCTATATTGCATGAGGAGACTGCTTTCTGCTGTTATCTGGTCACCACAGCAGCTTTTACGACAGCAGCCACAGTTACCAGCAAGTTTGCGATGAAACGTCAAAATCCTTTTTTCATCCGTGGCGTAAGGGTTATAGCTCCACTACAGCCACAAGCAATTTCTCTGATGATGAATGCAATTCACTGCAATGGGAGGGCATGAAGCAGTGCCCTTCCACGGTCACTGTCTCCTGCAGGTAAAAGTAAAGTGTTTAAAATCTCACACAGTTTATAGAACTGTTGTGATGAGCAGTCCAGATGCACATAAGATATAACTATAACGATTCTAGTGGGTTCTAGTGGCTTGTGTGGGTTTGTGTGAGAAAGAGATTGGACAGATCTTTTGTTGCAACACTTCTCTTTCTGAGCTATTGTCTGTACAGTAGTCCCCGTCCCAGTGGCCCAGTATGTAACAGAGGCTTTAATCTGAGAAAGATGTGTCTGTGTGTGTGTTGTAAAATAAGAGTCAATTAGAGCCTGGAGGATAACATGCAATTAATTGTATAAATCCTGCTTACAACAAGAACCAAAGACCTGCCGCTGCATTGGTGTTGATCAGATGAGATTAGCAGCTATCTTCAGTTCTTTATGTGCCAGTGTTATTGTGGCTCACTGGAGCACAATTAAAAATTTATCCACTATGACCTAGATAACTCCAGCAGCGTCTCACTGAGACTTCACAATGCACATTCATCCACGCACAAGTGGCACATGTGTGTGGATATTTATGCACATGCACTCAAACCCTTGCAAAATCACAGTTCCTGAAAGACGCTACACATAGTTTTATTTTGACATGGCCCTGGATGGTTTGTGACCGCCAGCCCCACATCACACATGTGTCTCCACTCCAGGCAAAGGAGGATGCATGTGGTGAAGGTTTATGATGGGGCTTTTGGTGGCTGGATCCATCACTCCACCAGATATCCTGCTGTTTAGCCGGGGAAAACATGGCTTGTGATGTGGATGAGGTGTTTGGGCCGGAGCAAAACAGCAGCATGCAACTTAATTTTTTTTTTTTCTTACATTTTACATTTTTGTTCAGAGTTTGGAAGAAAATACCCACCACAAGTGGCTCCAAAGCCTGCATTTTAGAAAAATAAAATGTTTCTGTTGCTGGATTTTATTTCTTTTATTGTATATATGTTAGAATAGATATTCATTACTGGAACAATCAACAATGGTTCCTGACATTGTGGGCCTGTGTCCATTTTTCTGCAAAATTGATACATTTTGCTGATAATGTTTAAGTACTTTTGTTTCAGTGGGTCATGAATACAAGACCTTTTCTTGTAGTTGAGTATATTTTCATGAATGCATTGATACCTTTACTCAAGTAAATGGCCTGAATAGTTTGTTCATCAGTGGAGGCCTTGCTTGTAACAGTTCAAACCGGAGAGCAGACCTTTGGGGAAAAGTTAAAAATATCTTTATAGGTGCGCTCAGTCTGTGCTCACTGTGATATTGTAGGACAGTGTAAAGTGATGTAAACCAAAGACAAGCGATAGCAGATATAAGATAAATAAAATGAGGCCAAGAACTGAGTCTTGCGGTACTCCAAATCATACGAGTGCTGAGGAAGAATTCAAGTTATCAATAGTGACTTTGATAACTTTGCTTTCTAAGTCTACTGAAAAGTGAAGGCCCAACCTGGAAACACAAGATGAATCACTGTTTGTGGTTCTTCGCCAACACTCTTTCATCATAATCAAATTGACCTGGCATTGGCCTATCTTTCCCTCCCACATCAGCCTTGTGCTAGTTCACCGTGTACTTCATTTTACCTTCACTTACCCTCTTCCATTCTTGCTACCACTGCTCACCTCATCTCTGTGCTTCCCTGTCTGTGTCCTGATTCTGGCTCTCCTCTAGAATACAGATGTGATTAAACCCTATTTATCTGTATGGAAAATCACTGCTACTCTCTCTAACCCCCCGCTGGCTGCTCTTTCTCACCGCTGCCTGCTTCTGTCTTAATCTTTCACTCCCTCTCCCTAAGACATATTTCCAACTGTCTTTGAGAAACTGGTATTAACTGCAGATACAGGACGTGTTGCTGCTATTATCCGAACAGATACTCGATTGTTGCAGCTGTTGTGTTGCTGGAAACAGCTTGTTGTAAAACATCCTGAGAGGAGAGCTCTCTATATTTAGCAAGTATTAACTACAGCTCCTGCAGCTTGCACACATGCAGGACAAGCGCCCAACACATCTGCATCCACTTGTGCTAGTGAGCCTTGATCACTTTGTCTGTTTTATTGCCATGTAATGACTGTTTATCTCTTGACATCACTGTTTACCTGCTGCCATTATCTTAAATTGCTGTCACGAGGCAGCAGAGTTACTGCAACATTAAGCTGCATGAATGAACATCTGGCTATTCGTGAGTAAATATATGTGCTATATGTGTGCGTGTGTGATTTATGGGGCAATGATTGCATGGGCGTCTGCGCGCAAAGCACCCATAACAGTGACAGAACCTGATAGACTTACAACCGCAGTACAGTCGACCTCAAGACACGAACACACACAACAATACGCACAGACATCATACCAAGTCAATTAGAAACACTACATTGCCCAGCAGCCTCTGCTAATCTAATCACCAACACTCCATTAACCCTCCTGCTTCTCTGACCAAATGATTACATCTGCTCCGCTCTGACATCATGGCCCTGCACAGGAGATAAATCAGAAGCCCCTAGCTCCCTGGCTCTGTTTTCACTGCACTGCTAACCTCTGTGTTAATGGTTAGCTTCAAAGCTACATCCATGAAGGAGACAGGGCCACTTTTTCTTACAGCCCAGTGCTCCTCTCACTGAAGTCTTCTCACCAAGAGTTAGAAGAGAAGATTGAAAGATGGAGCCCGGAGCCAGTTCACTTAGCTTCGCATAATGACTGCAAATGAGGGGAAGCAGCTAGCCAAGCATCTTGTTAGCCCTGCCATGTTGCACGGCAGCAGGAGGGAACTCCAGGACATGAGTGCACCTGGTCATTAGATAATTCCAGCACATGACCTCCTGTAAAACCACAACCTTTTGGTTTTATTCCTCAGATGTTATACAAATTAAACAACATATAAGCTTTTTAACCTTTAAACAGGTTGCTGGGTTAAATTAATGCTGGATAAGTAACTAACTGCTAAGCTAAGCTAACCAGCTGTTAGCTTCACATTTGAATCCTATAGACCTGAAAATGGCATCAGTCCTCTCAGATTGCAGTCACAAAGAAATAAAAATAATAAGCATATTTCCACAAATGTGGGGTAATGCACTGATACTCAGGGATGTAACCCGCAGAAGTAGTGAAATCATTAGTCAGCCAAAGAAAGTCACTGATTCATTTATATTTTCTACATTTTCTATATTCATCAACATATTTTCAGTAAATTGCATTTCCCTGCACAGTTGCCTAATACCATCTCCACAATGCCACAAAACATTTTCAAATGAAATGTATGAAAGATTATTATTAAAAACTGTGTTGATTCCGACTCGGTGGGAAAATACAGAGAAGAAAACACATCTGGCATCCAACTGATGCCTTCATTTGTTTTATGAAATTCCTCCTCAGCAAATATTATTAATTAACTGAGATGGATCGAGACATCAGTTAAATGCCTGACACCGATTTTCTTCATTCATTATATCACGGCAACAAGGGGCGCTAATTGCTGATTGAAGAAGAGCGTCAGGCAGCAGGTTCCACTGTGTTTCTGCATATTTGCATGTGAATGCGACTTCTCAGAGACAGACATTTAAAAGACACAAAGCAAAAAAAGAATCTTTATATTGTAACTGTCCATCATTGCCTGTAATACCTCTGCTCCTATTGTGTTAAGAGTAGACTAACAAATTGCTTTGACTGTTAGAGGGGAGGTATTCATCTTTTTAGTTCTGTTATATACAGAGATGTGAAAATAATCTTCAAAACCAGGAGAAAGCTTCAAATTGATGTCAAGGGGGGTTACTTTATGGATACAGAGATTACATCTGAGTGACAAAATTAGCAAAGTGATTGAATGAATACTTTTGATTTTGTTGCTGCTCGGATTGTAGGAACAATATGAAGTTTTGCAGTCAGTTCAAGTTAAATCTGAAGTATTTGCCCTGTGATTTCAAATCAGATTCAAGTCCCATGTCAGGCCTGTAGTTCTGGGGTTTAATGCAAAAATAAAATCACACGCAATCGTTTACACAAATGATTGAAGGTGATGCTGTTTTCTTAAGGTACGTCCGAATGTAGGAAATTAGACCAAACGTTAGACAGGTGGAGCTGATGGCCGCATGTTTAAAATGCAGTGAAATGAATGGTAATGGGTTGATATTAAACTGGGTAATAGTGTGTACGTTGGTGTTTTCCCCTGGAGGCTCACCAGTTTTGAAATATGCACAGACTCCTGTCATCGTTCTGCAGCTCATTACTTTATAATGTTTAAGAGCCGCCTTGAGCTTTCAATATATACAATATGATATGGATATGCTCTGCAAGCATCTGTTCCGTACATGTGTGGATGTGTGTTGTGTCAGCAGGAACATCTATAATGGCGCTTCTTCTTGCACCTATAAAACCTGCGAAAATTGCGTACACTGTGTGTGTGTGTGTGTTTATAAGGACACTATTGACTCTACAAGTCTGTTTGACTGGACAAATGTCTGACGATCACCATGTCGTAAAGACTCGTGGAGCCTCCTTCATAGGCTTGTATAAATTTTATTGATTTCTGTCTTTTCCTGGGCTCCATCAGCAACCCTGCTTTCCGATCTTAAGGAGGATGAGCTCTTACTCTGTTCCTGCCGGCTAGAGCCAAGTCCTGTCAACGCTTTCACACTGATTTTGACTATGACCAGTGTGTGAGGTGTGTGTTTGTCAGCTGTCAAAAACTTCCATAGGTTGAGGTCTAGTTTCTGTATTGTCCTCCTCCTGACCTAACAGCATGGGCGAATGGGGGTGGGGGTTAATCAGAACCTTATTCGATAAGGCACTTCAGCTCACTTTAATGACCACATGAGTTGGTGGAATTTGTTTTTAGTACACTGTGTAAAAATCAACACACCCGCTACACAGCAGCACAACATAGGCGGACATAACATACTTCACAATACGTTATATTACATCGTAAATAGGTAACACCCACTTAGGAGCAATCCAATCAGCCTGAAGGATTGGGTTCTTATCCCTCTTTTAAGTAGACTGCCCACATATTCTGTTTCAACATGCTCAAACTGCTGTTCAGCAGCAACTACACAGAAACCACGAAAGAGTCAGGATGGCTGAAAGTTTTGGTGAAATAAAACAAGGTCTAATGGTAAAAACGGTGTGAGACTTTTAAACGTTTATACAGGAAAGCAACAGGATTTATCCCCACGAATGAACTAAAACTGAGTTTAGTGTGGAGGCTTTCCTCTCAGCCGATGATCTTAGCTGAAGAATTCAAGAATTTTGTCTCTTTCTGCTGTCATTCAGTCAGTTTTGCTTTGCAAGTTTGCCCCTGCACCACCCAAACTGCACCGGTCTTCAGGTGCACTCTCTAGGAGGGCCTGAAGTCAGAGATAGTGCATCCCTCAGTGGGACAGTCTGCTGCAAATTGGATAAACTATACTGGGAAATCTGAGTGATCTATAACTATGGGAAATGTAAAGCAATTAAAAACATGTATGTCTCATATACCCACCCACCCCAGCTGCATGCAAAACCCCTTGAGTAAGGCTTTGCACTGACAAGTGTATAAAATATGCAGAGATCATCAAGGACACATACAGTGTACTGTACTATATGTACTATATGTTACGTGTGTGTGTGTGTGTGTTTTACACGCTGTAGTGTATCCCACCGGGTATGAAAATGGGAGTAGTAGAAAGATGTGTGACTGTGTGTTGTAGAGAGAGGGGGAAATCATTCTAGCGTTACCATGGGAACAGGGAAATACCAGATTCCACCTTCAGGTCCTGTCACACCTTCCCTCGTTCTCAACCCCTCATCTCCCCACACACACACACACACACACACACACACACACACACACACACACACACACACACACACACACACACCTACATCTGTCTCCTCCTCAGGTCTTCCTTCCCCACTTTTCTTCGTTGCCCCAGTTCTTGTTTTTGACATCTCAGGGCTCTGCAGCCTTCTGCCGTCGTCTCACTTCTTCTTTTACTCCAGCATCCCTGATTTTTCTTGTGTTTCCTCCCTAATACATCTCTTCTCTCCTACACATCCTTCTGTCTCTCTTCCCTATCCTTACCCCTCCTCTCTCTCCTCCCTTCTTCTTGCTCAGGGCTCAAGAAATCTCTCATTTATTCAAACAAAAAAAAAAGAAAGAACCCCTTCATTAGTTCAGGGATAATTTGCATATATGTCCTTGGGCTGCAATAATAGATGGATGACTACAGTATGGCTTACAGTGGCCCGACCTGCTGACTGCAGCAGTGGGAGAAGAATAAATTCCTTACAGTAACACAGGGACACTACAGTCGCAACAGTGGCTGTCATCATTTCTGGCCAGCAGCATCTCGCTAAACTATGTTGTAATTTGTTCTCAGGCTATTTGACTGGATTATTAAAGTAATTCTTGGAGTGGCAGCTCAAGAAATAAGTATTTTGGTATAACTGAGTATTGAGGTGAACATTTCAAGCTGCATTAAGTATAGCTCTGGTTTGGTCTTCACCAACTCTGAGTGAAAAAACAGCCCCTTTTGCTGCTAACTGCTAAAGCTATGTTAGCCTGCTAACCAGCATGCAGTGGCTTTATTATATTACAATGGTTTAGCTAAAGAACAGCTGTCTACTGCAGCTGGACATGAGGTTAATAAGAACAGTGAGACTAAAACACCCCGTCGAGCTAAGGTGACCCGCAGAGTCAGCTGACAACTCTCTATGGGTTTGTCAGGTAGACTCTATATAAAGATGGATGATGTGACAGCTCCCACACCGGCGCCTACATTCTAGCAGGTGGAACACGGGCCAATCCCAAAAAATTTAATTGCACCAAAGATGGTTTCTGTTAGTTTAGGCGCTTCTTACTTCATTGGTTTGTGTTTTCATTTTTCAGATAAATTTGGCTTTGATGAATCATTTGATGAATGAAAAGTGGGTGTGACATTGTGACTGACAGCTTGGGTTTGCTTGTGATTGACTTGGGAAGGTTGTGTAGGTGGGACCTCGATACTGCTGCTCCTGTCATAATCACGTCTACGCAGACTCCAGATGACAGTTTTCACATTCCTGGGACACTTTGTCTTTGGTTCGTGGTTTGTTACTCTTTTACTTTGAATGCTTATCCCAACTAAAATATTAATTAGTGCAACTTTAACTGAAAGATGATCGACATCATCTCTGCGTCTGTGTGGGTTTGCATTAGTTGCTGTAACGTGAAGATAGATGTGCTGAGGCTAAATTGCACATTCAAACATGTGGGTGTCATTAGATAAGAATTTAAGAAAGAGGGAATCACAGTCCTGCCAGCAGTGCGTGACTGACAGAGCATATCTGGGAAATGCTGCGCGGTAGCAGCATCAAAAACCAGAAACAAAAGCAACAACAAGACGAATTGCGAGTAACTGGAGCCTCCAATTACATCAGCTAATGGGACCAGACAGTGGTCGTAGCGTGCAGCTTGCAGATGTTATCATCCGTGTTTAAATCCCCTCTCCGAGACTATTGCTGCAGTTACAAATGGCCCAGCTTGCCTGGTGAAATTAGGGTGAACGGCTGCACAAAGTTTCACAGCAGCTCATCTGCTCGAGGTCCATATTTTGCCTAAAAAACTAAAAACCCCCTTAGTCGCGTTCCTATTTTTGTATTACAAATTCTATTTACTGCCAAACCGCTGGTGTGCAAAGCTGCGCACTTACACACCCGATGACACATGACAGTGTATTAGCAGTGTATCCCTGAGGTGCCATCAAGTTGCAAAACTCATAAAGAAGACATGAAATGGCAGCTGCCACTGATGTCCTGATAATGCAACACGGGCTGAAATATTTCCAAGGACAAATTCTTTTTTTATTGCCGCCACCTACCCTCAATCTTTTTATCTGCCTGACAAATACGGCGCTAACACATTCTCTCTAAAGCTGCACGTCGCCCTTTATCCCTTCTGTGTGTCTCTCTCTCTCTCTCTCTCACACACACACACACACACACACACACACAGAGCTTACATGCCAGCTCCACGTGTGCTCCGATGATGCGACCGCTTTTATATTTCGACTCATCACCTTAATGCTCTTCTTCTGTCTCTGATGCAACGTAACTCACTCTGACTGTGTTACCTCAGATGTTTGCACGCAATGCGCTGTTCTACATACAGTAATGACTTGCAGATTATCACGAGACGTTAAAAACTAGCTTTTAAATGACAGCATGTATTAAGAATATCACGTTTTACTGAACGTTTGCCTCTTTCTTATCCTGGATTTCATCATTTCTCTCTTCTCTGCTACGGAATTCCTCCTAACATCAGTACATTCCCTCCGCCCCTCGCTTCTCCAGCCATCCTCCAAATCTTTGCTTTAATCGATATTAACACAATGCTATCTCTCGATGTGGGATGGATTTTTGCAGAGGAACATTTCAGGGCACATTCACAACAAGCCTGTTTACAGGAACATATCCGAGCCCTGAGGAGTTTGCTCCTTCACTTCGGGTTTGTTTAGGCAGATGAGAACAAAATGATTTGAATTTTAAAAGGAAGCATTTGATACTTGAATGAGGTGTCAAGCTGCATGTTTGTGGGACAGGAGGATGAGACATGGTTTGAACTGACGCTCATATTAGACAATCTCTCCCTGTGGTCTTGCAGTCAGACTAGAGCCATTCTTGAAAGGAGAATCAACACTTCTCCTTATAAATGAATGTGTAATACTATGTATCACTCAGCTTGCACTACGTTTTAGCGTTAGCTGCAGGAAAGCATTTTCAGTAGGGACTGCAGGGGTGGAATAGTCTCAAACCCGAAACTCATCAGCAGGACAGCACTAAAAGATGTTGTGTCTGCAAAATGACATGACAACAATCAAACCTTTACTCAAAAAGCCTTCTCTTGACCCTGGTGTTTTAGTGCACTACAGACCGATATCCAACCTCCCCTTTACACTGCGTTCCACATTATTATGCAAATGTAATTTTTCTCTCTTTTTCCTAAATAATCTATAAAAATGATAGTTCTCATAATTTTCAAGTCATCAAGCATTAGAGTATAACTCGACTGTTTTTGAACGAACCTCCAAATCATAACGGTTTTTTAAAAAAAAAATCTAAATCTTAAAATGCACTGTTCCACATTATTACGCACAATAGAGTTTCAAAACATTTTATTGTTGTAAACAACTGAAAATGGTCATTAGTTAAACTGCAAGCATTTGCAGGTTATATTTGCTGAAATCAAAAGCTCTTTCAATCAAAAATATCTTAACAGGCCAAATTACATTTTGACATAGGACCCCTTATTGGATAGGAGCTTCACAGTTCTTGCATCCATGGAAGTTGTCAGTGTTTAGATGGTGTCTGCTGGAATTTCTTTGCAGGATGTCAGAATAGCCTCCCAGAGATGCTGTTTTGATGTGAATTGCCTCCCACCCTCATAGATCTTTTGCTTCATGATGCTCCAAAGGTTCTCAGTAGGGTTGAGATCAGGGGAGGAAACTCCACATATTTCACAGAGGTCATTTTTACACCTTCAGGGACCTTGAAGGGGCCGACCAGCTCTCTCCCCATGATTCCAGCCCAAAACGTGACGCCACCACCTCCTTGCTGACGTCGCAGCCCTGTCGGGACATGGTGGCCGTTCACCAACCATCCACGACTCCATCCATCTGGACCATCCAGGGTTGCACGGCACTCATCAGTGAACAACACTGTTTGGAAATTAGTCTTCATGTACGTGTAGGCCCACTGCAGGCGTTTCTGCTTCTGAGCTTTGGTTAAGGGTGGCTGAATGACAGGTTTATGCATAACTGCAACCCTCTTGAGGATCCTACACCTTGATGTTCTTGGCACTCCAGAGACACCAGCAGCTTCGAATACCTGTTTGCTGCTTTGCAGTGGCATTTTAGCAGCTGCTCTCTTAACCTGACGCATTTGTCTGGCAGAAATCTTCCTCATTGGTCCTTTATCTGCTCGAACCCGTGTGTGTTCTGAATCGGCTACAAATCTCTTTATTGTACGATGATCACGGTGAAGTTGTTTTGAAATATCTAAAGTTGTCATACCTTCTCCTAGGCATTGAACTGTTTCTCACTTTTCGGCAGCAGAGAGATCCTTCTTCTTCCCCATATTGCTGGAAAATGGTGGTCTGCTTAATAATGTGGAACATCCATTCTTAAGTAGTTTTCCCTTTATTTGGACTCGCCTGCAAACTAATTGGCACAGGTGTCTGAGATTGATTGGAGTGATTGGAAGAGCCCTGACACACATTCCCATCCATGTGTTTAAACTGACAGACAAAAAAATGACCTTTATGACCTTTAAACACAATTTGCATAATAATGTGGAACGCGGTGTATTTCTAAAATCCACTGACTGATCAGTTATATGCTCACCTGCAGAGGAGCAGTTTATGTGAAGCATTTCAGTCAGGATTTAGAATAAACCACAGCACAGAAACTGCGTTGGTTAAGGTTAGCAACGACTTCCTAATAGCATCTGACAATGGCCTCATCTCTATACTTGTCCTGCTAGACATCAGTAATGCATTTGACACCATCGATCACAATATACTACTAGAGAGACTGGAACAGCACTAAACTGGTTTAAATCTTATCTATCCGACAGATTCCAGTTTGTCCATGTCAATAATGACTTGTCCATGCACACAAAGGTTAATCATGGAGTTCCACAGGGTTCTGTGCTTGGCCCATTGTTGTTCACCCTATATATGCTTCCCCTAGGCAACATTATTAGGAAACACAACATAAATTTCCACTGCTACACGGACGATACACAGCTATATTTATCTATGAAGCCAGAAGAAACAGATCAATTAGTCAGACTTCAGACATGTCTGACAGACATTATGGCCTGGATGACTTGTAATTTTTTACTTCTGAATACAGACAAAACTGAGGTGATTTTGTTTGGGCCTAAACACCTCAGAGACAGGTTATCTGACCTTGCTGTCACTTTGGATGGCGTTACCCTGGCCTCCAGTTCTACCGTGAGGAACCCGGGAGTCATATTTGCCCAGGATATGTCCTTTCAGTCCCATATTAGGCAGGTCACTAGGACTGCCTTCTTTCACTTTTGCAACATAGCTAAGATTAGGAATATCCTGTCCCAAAGTGACGCTGAAAAGCTAGTCCATGCATTTGTTACCTCAAGACTGGACTACTGTAATTCCTTGCTGTCAGGTTGTCCGACAAGCTCACTGCGAAGCCTCCAGCTCATTCAAAATGCTGCAGCAAGGGTTCTGAGGGGAATTAGCAAGAGAGATCATATTTCTCCAGTTTTAGCTTCTCTTCATTGGCTCCTTGTAAAGTCCAGAATAGATTTTAAAGTCCTTCTTCTTACCTACAAGGCTCTTAATGGCTATGCTCCATTGTACTAAGTCCCTATTAGCCCAACAGATCGCTTCCAGAGTGCAGGTTTGCTTGTGGTTCCCAGAATTTTCAAAAGTAGAATGGGAGGCCAAGCCTTAGGCTCTCAGGCTCCTCTCCTGTGGAACCAGCTGCCAGTTTGGGTCCGAGAGGCAGACACCCTCTCTACTTTTAAAGTAAAGCTTAAAACCTTCTTGTTCGACAAAGCTTACAGCTAGTTCTAGTTACCAACTGCACCCATAGTCAAAACTACCCCTTCATGCCACCCCTTAGTTATGCTGCTATAGGCCGAGGCTGCTGGGGGACGTGCCATGATCCTCTGTACCTCTCTACAGATACCTGTGGCTCCAGAGCTAAACATCTGATCTGTGGCTCCACCGACCTGCCCCGTGTCCTCTGCTGCCACTTATTATCATTATTCTATTCAGTTTCATGTTAAGTTATGTACTCCTGTATCTCTGTCTGCGACAAGGTGTATCCTCTCTCTCTAGTGCCCCTCCTGTCTCTCTCTCTCTCTCTCTGTCTCTCTCTCTTTCCCCCCAACCGGTCAGGGCAGATGGCCGTCCACCTAGAGCCAGGATCTGCCTAAGGTTTCTGCCTGTTAAAAGGAAGTTTTTCCTTGCCACTGTCGCCAAGTGGTGGCTCATGGTGGAACTGTTGGGTGTAATTAATAGTTATGAGTGTGGTCTAGACCTGCTCTGATTGTAAAGTGCCCTGAGATGACTTTTGTTGTGAACTGGCGCTATATAAATAAAATTGAATTGAATTGAACAACGTGAATACAGCATGATTAAGAAATGTGTAAATTAGGCTGTAAACTATGAGCACGGGGCAGTGAAGTTTAATGCCCCCTCTCCATCAAGGGGGGTCTATGGTACTTTCCCTACTTTCAGCCCCTTTCACACACACAGACACACACACACTAATGGTGAAAACAATACATGGCTGGTTATGACATGGTTAAAGACAGGGGCTAAGAGAGGAGGAGTCCAAAATGCCATCTTTGGGATTATGATCGAGTGCCTCTATCTCAGAATCCCACCTAGATAATGCTGTAAAGCTGCAGTTGACCAAAGGTTACATGCTGAGCAACTTTTTTCTTTTTTTAATTCCTTTATTGATCATTATTATTTATTACTGTTAACAGTAGAGAGAGGGCAGAAACAAAGGGAGAGAAAGCTGAAACATAGGTGCCTATACAGACGTGATCCAGGGATCGCAAACAACTTGACTACCAGGGTGAGCAATGAGCTGCTTCTGGACGCTGGAATCACTTTTTTCATTCATGTGTGTTAAGTAAACCGCAAACGCCAGCGTCTTATTCATTACGTCCCCGCCCTTGTCTTCATTCGCCATGGGGGAGACAAACAGGAAAGAGCTCTGTCTCACAGGATCTATATATCTGCCTCAATGCCCTGCTTGCCCGACTCTCTCTCTCTTCCTCTCTCTCTGTCTATTGTCCGCAGCACTTCAGTTATATCGACAGCGTGATTCACGTTCATTGAGCCCTAAATGTGAGTGAAATAATGCTGCGCTGACTCCAAGAGAGACGATTAAAAGCACCGGGACTGAATGCAGCAAAAAATAGCTGACACTGTACTGTGTGTGTGTGTGTGTGTGTGTGTGTGTTTGTTTCAGGGCAATGATCCTTCTCCTCCTCTGGGTAATTCTCTAGTTTTGTTATTTGCTTTCATACACCCTGACCCTCTGTTGCATTTATCAGAACCTTCTAAATGCGTTCTTGTTTTGTGCCTTTGTGCATGCAGCAGCCGCCCGCTGTTTCATTCAATCATTCGGTTCACTCCGTTTTGATGTTTGTTAATAATTAAATACGGATCGTAAAATGTGTTGCTGTTGCAGAGGCGGAGGGAGGAAAACAAGGTACGGCTTCATTTGGAAAACAAAAATAGATTAATGGGGCCTTTTGGTCCAGTTAGTTGGTTGAATAAAAGCCTGCAACAAAATGGTCAATGGAGTCAATTAAAGAAAGATGGCAGGCAATAAAGGATGACTCAAAATATATGGAGTTGAGGGAGGGAGACACACATACACACACTGTAACACCGACATGGGAGCAGATACAGTGAGCAAGCTGTCAGTTTTGCAGGCTAAGTGGTCTAAATTGTGTTGCAGCAGCGACACAGGGAGGGGAAGGGAAGAAGGGAGGGAGAGAAGGGGGGGAGAAAAAAGCAGGGAGACAGGGAGGGGGACAGAGGCAGTGTGGGTTGTGGTTGATTAATGTACGTAGGAGCGGTTATTGGATTTACAGAGAAAATCCAGCGACCGAGTACACAAACAGGCACCGGGGGATTGGGGCCATTCAAGGACCAAGTGCCACTGTTCATACATCAAGACGAGACACACTGAAAAGATCCAGATCTCATAAAACTCTTCAGACCAACAGACCTGTCAGACCTGTCAGGGATTTGATACATTTAAACCAGTCGCACGTTGCTTTAGTTTAATATGAAGTTCTGAATGGTACGTTCAAACAGACTCTGTCTCACCTCCTGTATGTCTGCCTGTGACATTTTAATGTCAGTTTAGCATTAGGAAATTCCTTTGGGTGGACATGTTTATGGGCATGTGCTGAAAAAGGGGAGACCTCCTCTGGTGTCACAGTACAAGGCTGGTGTTAGTTAGAGTTTACAACATATGTAGCAGCTCTATTATTGTGATATAAGGTGGGTTTCTTCAGAAAGGGCCGACTTCAGCTCTGTGGTTATTCAAACAGAACAATAAAGAGTGTTTGTTGGGGACTATTTTCAGCAGCGGATTAATAATTGAGTTTGGTGTTCTAGTGAGTATTACAGCAGCGGGACAGTGTATGTGGACTGACTGAGAGTAATCTACGGCACGTGTGATCGTGGTAATATGGATGATCACATCACCAGCAGTGCAGCTCTGTGATGTGTTCCTGTTTTGTGAATAACAGAGGAGCTCATGAATATCAGGCTTTGGATGCACAGAATGTGTTGAGAGTAACAGAAATATAGAAAATTGATGTTGTTTCGCAGAAGGTGAAAGTTTCTTGCTTCCACTGGGACGTCAGAAGTCAAACTGCGCTGCAGGAAGTGAAGCCGGCAGAGGCTCGTCTGGCTCACACACTAACAAAGAGTCCTGCAGCTGTACTTGTCTCTGGGTGCAGGTCGCCACCCTGCTGCCCTCCTGCCTCCTTTAACTTTTGATGTAGTTTCAGCCGCAGGTCTGAAACACGAGTATTGTGGTAAATTTCCACTCGATCACCGCTCTCCTCAATATTTCAAGTATTCTTCCACCGGGAGGCTGACCTGTCCCTTATGTGCTTTTTCATTCTCCACAATTCACCATGTCATAAATATAGACATAAATGGTGCCATGGCCTCACCCTCTGCAATATTCACCGGCGGCTTTTATATAAAACATCAGTCTGAATCAATAAGGAATCATTTCTCATGCTTTTGTGACTTTTACTTTCTACCTAGAACTTTAAACTACTGACACTCACACTGAACTGAGTATTACTGTCCGTCTACAGTCTGCTGGGCTGAGAAAGACCTGGTACCTTTTGCCTTTTTACGTGATCGCCCTAGTGAAGCTATTTTTATGAAGTATTTCTCCATTAAAACACCATGTATTCACAAAAATGGCCCCATAAGAATGGATCACATTATCCCAGTACGATTTGTGTGAGCTGGGGCGATGAAAAGAGAAAAAAAAGGCACATTTGGAGCTGAATTTTATAGTTACAGCTAACTGATCATCATCTGCTGCTTCATGAAAGGAGAGAGCTGGCCATCTTATGCTTCCAGAAGCAGACAGAGGGTGTGAATGGAGAAAATGAAAAACGTGAGGGACACGCTTCACACAAGCGTCTTCGCCAGTAATGTCAAATCAACTGGTCCACTGGAGCGCATCCGCAGGCTACATTTAACTACCATTTCACTTTTTTATGAGCGATCATCTGGCTAACTGCCCGAAGGCTGACGCATGACTCCTCGATCGATGGTTAATTGACAGTTTTTGTGCCGACTGTACAAATTGGATGTAGCATGTTAACCAGGTTAGCTGTTTCCCCTGCCTCCTGCCTTTGTGCTAAGCTAAGCTAAGTGATCTTTTAACATTTTATCCAGCACCATCGTCTAGTTTTGCGATGTTAGTTTGCCCCGTACTTTGGTTTATGACTACAATACCAGCAAAACTAATGTCAGC
Organism: Datnioides undecimradiatus; assembly: GCA_008933995.1. NCBI lineage: Eukaryota > Metazoa > Chordata > Actinopteri > Lobotiformes > Datnioididae > Datnioides > Datnioides undecimradiatus. The sequence goes on along the minus strand of WARS01000054.1, from coordinate 204,260 downwards.
CCAGCCTCAGTTGCACTTTATGTTTCGTGCTGACTAGCAAACGTTAGCGGTGGCACTCAAGGAAGATGGCTAACACAGGAAACATCATACCTGCCAAACATCAGCAAGTTAGCATTGCAAGCTAACCGGCTGCTGGCTGTAGTTTGATATTTTAAATACAGATATATTTATTTTATGTTTTATGTTTTTTTTTTGATCTGACACTTTAAAGGAATAATATATATCTTCACCCTCCCCACTCCTTGATTCATTTGATGCTGGGCCTGTAAGTTTTTGGAAAACTACACAAATCACGGTCCTATTTTAAAACTCTGTCTTCACCGAATATATTTCTTTCCATAATGTTACATTAGAATGACCCCCTCCGCTGAATGAAATGTACACTTTGAGTAACAAAGCACCATTATGTGCTGCTGACCCAGAAGGTGGGACCTATTTCACACCACGTCTCCCTCTCGTCTTAGTCAGCACTGGCGGTGTTTGAGAATTATGGTTAATTCAAAGAGCAGGCCCATCTGAGCCGGAGCTGCTGTAGAGTGCGTGACCCGTTCATGCGGTAATATCCATATTTATAACCTCTTGATTTATTTTTCATGAGGGTCTTCACAGCGTCCCGAATGTCCCTCTGTGAACTTCACTTTCTGCTCTCACCTCCTGACTGTCTGTTCCATTTATCTGTGCCTTGTGTGAGGAAGCGTTATATATTAAAGCCATATGCAGAAGCTCTTACTCATAAATCAGAGTGTGAATTTGCGTTCTCAGCTGACATCTTTTCTTCCTCGATCACAGTGTTTTAGCTCTAAATTCCTCTCATCTCTTTTAGCGTCTCTCGGCCCTCCGACTTATTTATAAATGCCGACTTGTCACGTCGCCTTTGTTTTCCCACACGTTCCTTTCATTAATCTGTTATTGTTTTTTAATTGGTCCATTCTGCTAATGAATTTGGAAAGTAGTTTGTGTATCATCTGTGTTTGTTTGGTAGTTGGCAAGATGCGGCGTGTTACAGAGAGCGTGACAGAAAATTTGGCTGAAGTGTGATGCTCACCCCAAGGAACAGCTCAGTGCTATAGATTTATGTCCTGATCATTTCAACCATAGCAGCTGCCATCCAGCCTAGCTCAGACTTTGATGGTGCCCAGAGGTGATCAATGACTTTTCATCTAGGTCAAAGTTTTTCACATATTCGATGAAATAACTCAACATCTAGTAGAAGTTATATCACCACACCATACCGTCAACTGTAGGCTATATAAAGATGGCTGACGCGTCTCCACCTCCACCCACTGTACAAAAATGAAGCCAAAGTTTTCCGGAAATGAGAGCTTCCATCCTGCGCTGGTGACGTCCGCGGGACGACTGCATTAAGGTCCCTGCCCGTGATGGTGGGGTTTATGACGTACAGTTATGGCCTATTGAGATGATTTGGCTTTGCTTTGAAGGAGCCGTCATGTCATCCATCTTTATATACATACGTTTTAACTGTGGTGATCCATGAACTTTTCATTCGGCACCATCATCTGCTGGACATTTTAAATTGTCCCATTCGTTGGTTTATGGCCAAAGTCATACACAGCTGATGACATGCCCATCAGCCTCAGATGTACTTTGTATGTAGAGCTAATTAGCAGATGTTTGCATGTTAATAGGCTAAACTATCATGGTTAACGCAGTAAAAATGAATATTAGCATGTCACCACTGTAAATGTTATCACACTAGCATGCTGACATTAACACCACAATGCTTAAGCATTCTCTCAAAGCCGCTGTAGACTCTCAATCTTGGTGTAATTTATGTGCTAAGTGGAGAAGCCTACAATATCTTCATCAGGTGTTAAACATCTTCGCCTTCATGTTTTACATCCTTGGAAGATCAAGACAGAGGATAATTCGGACGCTGCAGCTTTTGCAAGCAGAAAAACAGTTGAGCGTTGGCGTTGGTTTGTGCTCTGCACTGTGTGCCTTCTAGTTAATTATGTGTTTCATTTAGATAAACATAGCAAGATGCAGTATGCAGTGATAAAAAAAAAAAACAGGAGGAACGAATGACAAAGTTGTGGCGTTGAGATTTATAAAACCCCTTGGCCGCTATTAAAAACATCCTTTCTTAAAAACAGAAACACGCTTGTGTCCCTTTGGCCTTTTATTTCTTCTCATTCTCCATCCTTATTTCTGTTATCTCTCTGTTATTACATTGCAATCTGCTCCTCCAACCCACTCACCCCTCTTTTCCATTCTCTCAGCTTCTTCCTCCTGTCTTTTCCATTGTGCCTCCAGAGGATCAAAAGACTGACAAGATACAGTCTACGTGATTGATTTACCCACTTCACATGACAGGAATGATTGTCAGCCAGCCGCTCACTGCTCACTAGCATCCACTACAAGTAAGAAGCGCATGCTAATTCACCTCCACAACTGCAGTTTCAAAGTATCTCTGCATCTCTCATGCGGTGTATGATCTTATTATGATCCCCTGCGTGGTGATACGACTCACAGAGGCATCTTTGTGCGGAGAGGAGGGATGATTGCTTCAACAGAGGGCTGAAAGGGAGGGGAGATGACAGCTAATCGCGTTTGGATCTCTCGTCCGCTGCAGAATGGAAGGTCAGAGGGGATGGATTGAGGCGGCCGTGGGAGGGAGGGTGAAATTATGTAAAGGTGAAGAGGAGCATGACCTTGTTAAAAGTAATCTGTGTTTAGAAGCAGGAGAGGTGGGTTACGGAGGAGCAGAAGGCTTCGAGAGGTGATGATACACTCAGTTGTAGGATAAGAGGGTGAGATGAAGGTGCCGGGAGACGAGGTGGGAGGTGCGTGGCGGAAGATTCAAAGGATTTTTCAACCCGTTTCACTTTTTAGTGCACGTACTACATCTTTATTTGAGTTGAGGAACGAAAGAGCAGGTGCATTTTGACCCTTTCCATTTGGTTTCAGAAACATACCGCACAGATGTGTAATGTATTTATCAAACAGGCACATCAGACCGGGGCTACAGTGTGTGAGCAGTCGGCGAAGAGCGCTTCTTTTTTAAAGTAAAATGCAAATAACAGAAAGAACTATGATACATCTGTCTGCATTTGCATTTCATCGGATTTATTAAAGTGTATACAATTTCGCGAGGGCCAGTCCGCAGATGCAGATTTGCTCTGGTGCGCTGACAGAAAGGAAAAAAAACTAAACAAACACCTTGTTTGAAAGGAAGAGAAAAAATGAAGAAGACGCTAAATGAGCACAACACTGCATAATAGCAAACAATGAGCAGGGAGGGAGCTGTTGCTTTGTGCTTATTAAACCTGAGCCAGACGTCGACTGGGCTGCTAATGCGCGCGGGTGATTCTGCTCTTTCAGTATGACATTTACATTGGGGCGGCTGCTGTTGCATACACAATCCTCTCTTTTAATGGGATTTCATCTCCTTCTCATTGCTTCTGAAGTTAAACCGCATGAATCATTCGCATATAAATAAATCTAGCTGGTTTTTAGCATATTTTTGAATTGTGTGACTTTATTACTGTTTTAAGAGAAGAAGAAGAGTTTGGGGGCATTTTGACCTTTACTGGATCGGCGATAATGTAGCAGCAGACAGAAAATAACAACATGCATCCTGGACCGAGGATGATCATCAGGACTGACGGTCACAGAACCTGCTGCCTCAGACGCGACGCAACCCGATTCCTGGGACTTTCTGAAAACTGATGACTGTTGTATGTGAATAAGGCTGTCCAAGAACATGCAGCATTATCCAAATATTAAAACAATGTTGCATCTCCCCCCCTCTATGACAGCCAGGCATTTGTGTCACACATCGCCACAAAATGTTTTTATACTTTAGAGTTCTGATTTATCACGAGCCTCGGTCAGCGTAGCAGCGTAGCATGTGAGTTTTCGCATCTGAAAGCTCCAAAAGGAAATCGACTTCTGAGGTGATGAGACGAAGCCCCTGCTGCATTACCATGGGAACTGAAGCAGAGAGTTTTCCCAGCCTATGTGAATGTACAAGTATGATTACCTCGAAGGCAAAAATTCCCCGCTGGCCCCTGTTTACTCTGTTTTTGTAAAGCAGACCGCCAAAACAACCAAATGAACCCTGGAAAGCATGGTAATTGCTGAAAGCGTCTTCTTTAATTGCCTTAAAGTGATTTTAGGGGGGTGTTTTCGTTTGCGGACTGTGCCCTGAGTAACAGCTTTCATTGTTCATTATTTCTACTGGTCCCTCATTTTAATTTCCTTCCTTTTGCCTGTTCCCTGTCCCCTTGTCTGTATAAGTGCTCCTTGTTGGGAGGGATGTTTCTTTGAGAGGCAAATCACAACTCGAAACTTCTTCCCCTCAGTGCTTGTGAGCAGTCTCTTATAATAATAACCTTTCTGCATCCGTGCCCATGACAACTGGACAATTTAGTCAGGGCTCTCACCGCTTGCCGGCAGCTAATGGGGAGCCATAAGTGGCCCGACTGCTGTGGGTAAAAGTGCAATAGGTGATTATTACACTGGTCTCCTGCAGATAGAAGAGGACAGAAAAAGATCTGTTTCTTAACCCCTCGTGGCACTGATCTGGGGCCACGTGTAACTAGCGGCGGCAATTTTTGCAGGCGTGTCCACCAATTTTACAAAAATAAAACCACTGGATGGATAACAATGACATTTCGTCTAAACATCGATGGTCCCCAGAACATGGAAGTCTTCTGATGATGGTGCCTCCCTCCTCTAGTATCACCATGAAGCTGACATTTCTGTAACTGAGTGAAAGATCATTTAAAAAAATGTAAAAAAAACAATATTTATTTGGTTTATGGCTAACTAGGCTCACAGGTCTGTCTCCCCTCATAGTGCCTCATGATTTGCTATATCTGTAGTCTCAAGCTTAATTCCGGGTAAGAAGATGGAAGAGGGATTGGTTTGCTGGTGTTTGCCAAGCAGCTACCTCAATTTAAAGAGATCCAGAAGATCAGTGTTGCAGGCACGGAGATCTCTGCTTGTCTGGTACTGCAGGATTATGGCTAACAGCGGGAGTGGAGGAGACAGGGCTCAAGCGTGTGTATCAAATACATTTTTCCAAGATCCATTTGTCACTTGTTATGGAGTATATGCACTGTAACTTTACACCGGTGCCAGTAATCCTGCAGCACGATTCATAAGCAAGAATCAATGTGGTGAACTTCGCCACCCCAACCACTTTCCGAGGTACACGACCGACACCCCTGAGCTCCTCTCGGCGCAGGTACTTTTCACGTGTCTCCCTTGTGCTACGCAGGGTTTAACGAAAAGCACGTGAATACAATAAATCTGCGTGCTTATGGCTTTTTGCAGGCATTCAGACCCGCAAGATAGCTTTTGACTGTATTGATTGCACTCTTGCACTCTTATCTTCACCGCAGGCCCCGCGAGTGCCGCGTCTGATAGTAGTCTTGGGTGATATTATGGCAGAAAATGGTGTCAAATAGTTGAATTTCTGCGGCCGAAAGTTTTCTGATTTGTGCTTCAACCCAAATACAGCCTGAGAAGAAGAAACAGCGCCTGCGGATTTTTCATATGAATCATCGACCATTATCACAGAGAATATAACACACGCTGAATATGTTTCGGGGGACGGCCGATATGTTATTTTGTCTGAGTGTATGATTGTAAGATAGTGTGTGGTGCTATTTATCATTCCGTAGAATAAACAGCATTTTTCAGGTCTAGGCAACAAAGTCAAAAAAAGCAGTTTTCCAGGGAAATAATTCAAAAGATCAGCACCCATAGGACAGGCACTGGGAGCCGGATCAGTTCTGGGCAATGCTGGTCATGCACAGGAGCTGTCCCCATGTTAATTACAAAGTCTTGTCTTAGCCTTGGAACACATAGCCTGAGGTATTTGCTGCAGTAGATGTCGGCCTTTGTAAGGCAGCAGTGATGCTGCACCTGCGGCTATGTGTTGCAGTGTAATGTAGAACAGTTATTCATTTAGCGTCTACTTACTGCGCTGGCAGTGCCATCTGTGTCTGTTAGCCTCTGGTGCAGATCAAACCAGACCGTCTGCAAGAAGAAGCACAACAACAACAACAGCAGCGACATGTCAATCAACAAGACCAACGACAGCAACTACTACAACCACAGCTTGAAAGCGGACATTAGTCACTCGCAATGAGATTAGTGGACACGCTGAGTGCAGGAACAGGCATGAAAGCGGGACGTGATGTCTTTTCATGATGAAAATAAAGTTCAGCTGGGAATATGGGCAGAGGGTTCAGAGAGGAGGTGGGTGCGTGCCAACAAGAGAGGCCCGAAAAGAAACAGAATAACTTATATCAGCACTAAAGACCTGAACACATGAGAACACTGAAAAGCCAAATCTAACCGAACGTCAGGATGTAGCGGCCATAGATGGTAGGAATCCCTTAAACTACATTTCTCTCAAACCAGTGTGCAAAATGAGTGAATGTGGCTTGTAATGTGAACAAGGTCACTGTTGCTACACCATTCCCAGCATGCACGTTAGCAGTTTAAATTGATAATGTGGTGGATTTACATCTCAAAATTCTAGCTGCAGTAAAAGGAAAAGTAACTTTAGAACATCGGATGTTCAGTGATGCTGTTGGCTCGAGCGAAAAGCGTTCCTAGCAAGTCGAGCGAGGTAGATTCTTTCCAGCGGTTACATTTAAAAGCGAGCAGGCTGTAAAAAGGGCAGTACGCACATGCATGCACACGGCTGCATGCTTGTTATAAGCTAAAAGACTGAGGCTAGAGCTGCATGTACCGGGCACACAGTCAACATCCTTGAAGTTGAAGATCCATGCAGAAGGTATGGAGCTGATGGTGCCACATTGTTCATGCGTTGTAGCGTTAAGTTAGTCCAAGTGTTACTCTACAGTATTTAAAATAAAAATAATGTACAGTATATAAACTGTTATCAGTTCCTACATGACCCTTAGATGGTTTAATCTTGGCAGTTAACACAGTGGCTGAATTTGTGTGTGCGGGAAAAACAGAATTGTGGAATAGTTTGAGTTTGGCAAAGGCAGGCGGATAAAGGCTAATGTTGGGAGTTTCAGGCGTGCAAACATCCCGAAACTAAATATTGAGCAGGATGGAGCTGCAATACTCTAAGCTGCTACAGTTCAAGTTCCAGTGCAGTGAATGCTGCCATCTTGATCAGGTTTTGTGCTGCTGTTGCTACTATAAGCTGTAAGGCAGTGAGCCACACGTGCTAACGAGTGCAGCTTTTGTTTGTTTGCGGTCTTTTGGTTTTGGAAATGCTAACAAAAGACATCACCCTTCACCTTGCGAGCTCCTAGGTTTCGCTCTGATAAGATCCACGTGCGTTAACGGTCAGTTATTCACGTTCAGATGAAGAAGACGTAATCAACAGTTGAGCGCTAATTCGTTTTTCACTCAAGACATCAGTGAAGCCAGGTGGCCCAATGGTACAGTGTGTTTATACTGTACGTGTCTGTGTGTGAACATGATGAGACATTGATTTCTAGTTTTCTCCTGCACTCTCAGAGCCCGTGAGTCAGAGTTATATAAACCCGCTCTACTAAATCACAGCGAGCGTGGCGGGCTTCTGTCACCAAGGCGACTGACGAGTATCACTGTTGCAACTGTGAATGAATAGCTTCTGCATCACTTGCAGGGCAACTGACATTTTTACCAAACGCAGCGGGGGAAAGTCGAGGCAGTGGGGTCTGGCACAGTGGGCAGGTGACACACACACACACACACACACACACACAATTGTACAATAAATGCTACCAGAAACATACTGCGCACTGGATGAATGATTTGAGTTTAATGTCTCACAGCTGGACTGAGAATGGGAGGTGCTGTGTGTTGGCTGGTTGCTGCACATGAACGACCAGAGATGTGAAGACTCGCTGTCTGTGGTTTCCTTTCCAAACACACAGCTGTTTACCCCACAGACTCTTCCAGAGCTTTCATTTCATCATGCACGGCTCAACCGAGGTTAATCGGCATTAACTGATTTTTAAATACTCTGGAGCATAGCATCGTATCATGGCTTCATGGCTAATACTTAGCATTAGCACTCATTTGAGGTTTCTGACCACCTGATGGAGGCCACTCTCCCTTTAGCTCTACAAGCATCTGAGAAAAACAGCTGGCTCCTCAGATGCCGAACGCTGCGCCGTGTTAGCTTGGCGATAACTTTGTCGGTCTTCGTGCCGCAGTTGGTTTTTAGAGCTTCGGAGCAGCTGCTCGTCTGGAAACGACAAAGACGAGGAGGAATCTAAACAGCAACGTTGCAGGCCATAACAGGCCGAAACAATGAGCTGTGACACGGGGAGTTCATTCTCTGCTGGTTCATTCCTACCAGCACCCTCTTTCACATTACACAGGCATTATATTTGCCTGTGTATCTATCTTCATTGTGCAAACTGAACCTCAAGTGTCTTTTATGGAGTCAGGATCTTCAGAGACAAAAAGAGAAGTGACCGGACTGAAAAAAAGACTCTTGTTTGATTCGTTACGCCTCCCTTTGATGAGAAAAGACTGGAGGACAGTTTCCTGTCTTTGAATTCTCCTCTGATCTTCACAGAATACAAAAAGCTTGACTGTCCCAGACGGCCCGAATCTGATCTGAGTTAATATGGGGTATCTGCTGACACTGAGACAGAAATGATATAAAACTAAATGTTGATTAATTAAGTATTTGACACATTAAAGTAACACGTGTTATTTATTTTTCCATGACCTCCTTGATCCAAATACTGAAAAACTACAAAGTTGATAGGCTTCAATTATTGATAGAAGATGTATCACACTGTTGTATTTTTGGGATCCAAATACAAAATACAGTCAGTATTTTCTATGTGCAATGCCAATCTTTTCTAATATGAGAGATTGTGAGCAAATCTATTTTTTTTAAATATTCACACACTCTAATTTTCACTTCCTTATGGAGTGAAATGTTCACACATTAGCCAGCTGTCATCTAGAAGAACGGTGTTGCAATACTGGCCGGCTGATAGCGGACAACACACAACAGTTCAGCAAAGAAAGGACTATATTTAGGCAGATACTGATTAAAACACACAGACTGGCCGCGATAACAATCCTCCAGGTCCACTTTGGGACCCGTCAACGAAAAAGCCTCAAGATCTAAGTTCAGCAGTTCAGAAAAGACGGCATTACGTTCTTTTGTTCTGAAAGGGAAGCTGGATCCCGTTGCTCGTCAGTATTCAGCCTCAGCATCACCCGCATCGACTCTGCAGCTACAATCAAAGTCTAACACCACGAGACCGACTTTTCCAGGTGAGAAATTCATTTTCTTGTCGGCACACAAAGAGCAATAAATAATGATATTTTGTAACCGAAAAAGAACAAACTCTCAGTGGAGCCCGGAGGAAGGCGGCGGGGGGGGAATCCGAAAGTGAGACGGAGCAGCAGAGGTAACGCGATTTTGCCACTTCGAGGAGGGTTCGCACGTAACAGGATTTCCAGGGTGTTATCACAGAGCAGCGGTGCCAGCACGGGGCACTATTTTCATCTCACTCAGTGTGTGGCTGGCTTATTATTCATTCAGTAAACAATTCATGATTCACTCTGATGCAGTGTAATAATATCATTTCCTCTTCCCGACCCCTGCGCAGTCTTAATACTGAGATCCATGCAAGGTAATACCAGGCCAAACAGAGAGACGGTGACAAAGCCACTTTCAATATGCCTCCTCAAAGCCATGTTTTGCTTTGGTGTGATTACAGCAGAATGATGTCTGCTTGTCTCAAACTGTAATCTAGCTGCTTTTCTTTAGCTCTGATTATTCTGAAAACACACTTTTCAACATAAAAGTTTGGTGACCTGTTTTTTTTTTTTATCTACGTGCAGTGTTTTTATGCCGTTCTTTGGTCCTTTGTCGTCGTGCAGGGGTAATTTTGAGGGTAATTTCTTCTTTTCACCGAGAAAATCTTTCATCATTGTGGTGGAAAAATCATGAAACTGCTGCAAACCCGCACGAAAGTAGGACAGTTTCATGTATTTGAAATACGTTGCGTGCTGTCTCCCTCATTCTTTCTTTATAACAAAGTTATATTTTCTGCTGTGTCATGGTACTTTTATCAGGTTTTTTTTTTTGTAGTACACGCCGTTTCAGGAATATTTGAACATTTGGGAAAAAAAGGATTGTTTACCTCTGGCCTTCAGTTGTTATTCTTATATTATTTATTTATTCATTATTTTAGACTTTAGGATTTTAGCTTTTACTCTTGATTTTATTAATTTTGCTCTCTTTTTATGACTTCTCTATTTACTGTTGCATCTAATTTTTATTCATTTACCCATCTGTTCTTATTTATTTATACCTGCACTTCTGCTACTGAGCCATTTATTGTCTTATTGGTTTTATTCCCTGGTTAAGCTGTTGTATTTTTTCCTGCGCTGTTTTTATTTATTTTTATCTGTTTCCATTTTTATATCGATGTTTCCAGTGTTTCTGATCACGTTGATGTGATTTGATGTGGTGGGGTATGGAAAGCACTCTGCCAAGTTTTACATGAGACACCACTCTTGCTGCGCTAAAACGGTACGGGGTAGTTTTACTGACCGCCCTTTGTACAATGGAGAAATCAGCCTACATCTGAAGTCCACTCATTAACATGCACACCACCGTTTATTGGGGCCAATTTCCTGTCTGAAAACTGTGACCACCATGTCTTGTCATCACCATGAGGTTGCCAAGCAACCAGGAGAGAGTGCAGGAGGTGGTTTTGGTCAAAAAAAGGAAACAACATCTGGTTTCTGTATGTACAGGCTATTATACATACTGTATGTCATTTGTCATTTGTTATAATGGAAGATATAATCATGTAGCATTTGATGGTGTTTATTTTTTATTGAATTCTCTGCAAGGGAGTAATTGAGCACATTTAACAAAATGTCCAATCATTGCTTCAAAGGTAGGACTGGATTAACCAATTAAACACCGGCTGACTCATGTTACTGGGACCACCTCTATGAAGCAGTGATTCTCCCCCGTTTAGAACTTAGAATAAAAACGCGGCCTCGAATGCAGACGTGTTTTTGGATGCTCAGTTGTTAATGCACCATAAACTACAAGGTCAGACCTTAACGGAAAACCTCCAGGAATCAATCACATCGCTTTTCTATACTGTAAATCCATAACGCGGTGATGGATCATCTTCCACCTGAACTTGAAACTGAAGTAACATTTGTGACAGACGCTCTAAGAAAACAACTTATTCAACATATCAGTCTTTACCATTCTATTGTCCCACCATATATTTATGGGAACCCAGTAAATATCTAACAGTAAACTAATCTGAAGCTGTTTTCATTTCTTTGGTTGTTTACTGGGAAAATGTTAGAAGCTGACTACAAGGTGCAGCGCTGATGACATGGAAAAGGGATAAATTAAAGAAACGTCGCTGTCACTTTTCCGCCTCCGAGCTTCCATTAATCACTGACTGCTTTTACACTGCCAGATAAACATTAATAAATCATTCCTGTGGAGATTCACACTCCCGGCGAAACAGGTAAAAATCGGACCTGACTGGGTTTAATCATCTGTGAGAAGATGTGCCTTTGTGCCGCAGCGGCTGTAAACTCGTCAGCCCCATCCAGCAGAGCAACGGGCTCTCTCAGGGTCACATGTGATTATTGAACAATTCTCTAGTTGAAGGCGTTTCAATCATTTCTCCCCGAGCGAAGGTCACTCAGCCGAGTGAAACAATTCAACTGAAACTCCAGCAATTTGTTAGTATATTAAATTAGCATCTAGGGTCAAGGGCTAAAAACAGGTTGGAGACACTGCTCCATCCATGCAAACGGGTATTCTCACATATAAAACCATATCTTTTTATTGCAGTAAATCAAGCTTTGCCTAATACATTTGCATTTATTTTCATTTACATTGATTTGCAATTATTATTTTTGAGGTTTTGTGTTTATTTTACATACCCCGTGAACCAAACAGAAGCAAATACCTATATGTATATTCATACACTCATGCATGCGTACAAAAGATAAACGGGCAAACAGAAAGGAAGACAGCTAGCAAAACAAGTGTGTGTGTGTGTGTACGTGCTTCTCCTCTGAGATTTGTACACTGACTGTGTGTATATATTTGTTTTCCCTAGCTCTGCCTCCGTCCATTTGTAGATTATTTTGTTATTCTAACCAACGTCTGTCTCAAAGTTGTCTGTCTGAGGTTTGAATTGATGGTTTGCAGGGTTTTAGCTAATTGTTAGTAATGTGTCTCGAGGCTGCAGGGTATTCTGCATAGGAAGTGGTGCTGAATCTGCAATGGAAACCAAAACCTTTTGCTGTATTAAAAACACAAGACCAGATGAATTATATTTAAAGCACACCTCAGCGCTTTTGTGTCAGCACTGCCCTCAGCTCTGTAAATCTGTACCTCTGTCATCCACTGGAGTCTTTCTCAGTTTCTTTAAAGTTTAGATGTTATGAATATCGTCTATTTGCTCGCACGAAGGATGCGCCCTGACGTGAGGGGACCCTGACGTGAGGGGACTTTTTTAGTTTAGGTCTTAAAGACACATTTGCATTTTTATTGCGTCCATTCTTCCTAATTCGTCTTTCTATAAATTCCCATAAACGTTTGCAGATGTCTCCGCTCCCTCCTCTTTCTCACTTAGGATTTGAAAGTGTCACCCTTAAACTTCCAGGACTTACAAAAAAACCCCTTTACAAACAGTCTTTATCTTTTTTATGCCTCCCATTTTCTATTTCCTTCATGTTATTCCCCTTCCCTTTCTCCACTATCTCCCTCCTCCCCCCCGGCAGTATATTGTGTTTAGTTATTCTCAGCCGTTTCTGCTGTGGAGGCCCAGTCTCTCAAAGACAGCTGAGTCTGCTGGGGCTCTATTAGCCTTAACGCGCTCTGTGGTGGACGAGATGCGAGTGATGCAGAGGAATGGAAAGGCATGAGAGGGGTAGGAGGAGGATGAGGAACGAGTAGGAGGAGTGGAGGAAGAGGGGAGGAATGATAGATGTAAAGTTGGAAGGAGGGCGGCAGGAGAAAGAAGAGGCATTTGGGACTATAGAGCTGCTGCAAAGAGGAGGACGTGTGCACGTGTTTGGTCACAAGGCCTTTAATTGCCCTCTTTGTCTCTTTCACCATCCGCTCCCCCTCCTCCACCCTTTCCCCTCCATCACTTACTGTTAATGAACTCCTTAAGCAACCCCCTCCTTCACCTCCTCATCAACCCCCCGCGTCCTCTTCTTCACCCCCCCTCCCAATTCCTCTGCAGACCTTCGGCATCAGTATGCTGCTTTGGTGTTGCCTAATTTTGCCAATGAAACATCTCACAAGACCTCAGCGCACTGAGAGAAGAGTTTAGTATGAGGACGAGGTCACCGGCTTGCGCTCTTCGGCGGTCTGTGGCTGCTGACTCACACCTGCTTTTTGGCCTTTTTAACATATTGGAAAGATTGGAAAAATATTTGTAATAATACAGGATTTTTTATTCATCATTTTAGAACTTAATTTTATTGTATTAATGTATTTTTTTTACTGACACTTTTAAATAAAGAGGTTAGGTAAGGTTTCCGTTTTGTTTTCCTCTATAGTCTGTCGTCTCCAGCCAAGATCAGCGTCAGGTCCCAACTGGTTTTCAATGACTGCTGCTGTTAGTTTGAACACAAAGCCTGAACTAACAACTCTGTGCATCCAAGAACTTATAAGTCATAGTAAATTGTGTCATATCAGACAGAACCACGTGAGTTTTCCCTCTGCATCAAGCAGCGAAGGACGTACGCGGTGCATGACGTGTTCATCACGTGTTTCATTACTTCAAATCCCATGTCCTGCAGTGTCACTATTGAGCATGCACACGTTGTGACGCCACTGATGTGAACACTTTGTATCATGCAACTTTAGTCTAGGCAGCAAAAACAACACGAAATGTGATTTTTTATTTTGTTGTTGTTGCAAAAACCACATTAGGAGGTGATCTGAAATGTTCCTATCAGGTTCCTACAGTTCAGTCTAGACGCTCTTGGGGCTCAAATGTATTTCAGTGTATTAAAGTGGCCACAACGGACAAAGATGACGTCAAATCCAGCATAGCAGAGTTGCATCAGAGCGGCTGAGCAGTGTCCAGCAGAGTGGTTATGGAGGATAGCACAAAGAACAAGAACAGTCTGCAGACAGGTGCTGAGATAATCTGCCAGATGGCACTTTGGGCGGAGGTTTCTGTACAGACAGAGCTTTAAAGTAAAGTTTTCACGTTGCTAAGTGATTTTTCGTTACCGGGGTAACCCATGAATATTGGGAGGTGATATCTAGATCTGATCACTTGCAGCAAACAGTTCTGATCTAAAGGACGAAAAGCTACTGTTTACTATTGTTTTGGTACCGCTGCTTATTGGCTTAGTGTGTTTGGATCGTGCTGTTTTATTGTTTTCTAATTTAATATTTTCTGCATTTAATTTTTATTGTTTATACGAGCACCCTGTAACCTTGTGTAGAAGGGTGACATATGAATAAAGGGTTGAAAATGAAGATGTTGTGTATTTTTCTTTTTGTCAACAAATCCTATAAAATGATCAAATCCTAGAAAACAACAACGTATTAGTCTGTCTACCAGTGGCTCTGAGTGCTATTTCCAAACCTGAGGTCTGTGGGTACGGGCCTACTCTCTGTTTGCTCAGGTGCTCTCAGCCCAGACACACATAACCTTTGACTTAGGGTGAAGTGACTTTGAATCATGTTAAAAGCTCATGAAGCCAAAAATTCAATTCATTGTTGGTTTTATTCTTTCATGGGATTGTTGGACAATAAGAAAAAGATTTTGCCTGCCGTATGCAGCGTGTGTAGCGTGCGTGTGTGTGTGTGTGCGCGCGCAGAGTTCCTTACCTTATTCTCCAGTCGTCCGATTAGTTCAGCCAGGCGGTTGATCTGAGCCTCCAGACCTTCTTTCCTCACCTCTACTGTACCTGCAAAACACACACACGCACACATTCATTCAAATACTTAATAAATCAAATTTCCCAAGCTGAACCACAGGCTGCTATTTCACTTTTCTTGCAATATTTAAGTCTTTTAAGCTTGAGAACAAACAGCTCATCCAGGAATATGTGATGAGATGAGATGTGAGTTACCACCGGGCCATTTCCCCCCGTTTCACTCGTGGTTATAACTGGATATCACACATTTTTCGGTATTATTTCAATCTTTCTTATTCTGAAATTTCACAAGAGTACTTCAGCTATCACACAATGCTAGTCAAATCTATTACAGGGATTAAGGGATTCTCTGCCTTTTGCAGCGGCGGTGGTCCTGACTGGTCTATGGTTACCAAAGACAATAGGTACAGCGAAAGCACAGCTACTCTGAGTACTGCACAGTACACGAGGAATTAACCCATATGACAATACACTGTCTTTACTCTTCCCTTCTCATCTTTCTGTTTCCCCTGCCATTGTTTCATCATGAATATTTCATGTAAAAACTTCCAAACAGGCTGATAAATAGGCAATTAGACGTGTTTATCGGAAGGAACTGAGTCTGTTCAAAGACAAGTAAAGAAACGGACACGTGGGAAGCCAGCTCCTTTGAGGTGCTCTGTTTAATTGGCTCGTATTCCAGCGTGTTTTTAAGATACCCAACCACACTGGACTCTCTGTAATTAGTCTTAAGTCTTAAAGCAGTGTTTCATTTTGTAGAAAGAAAGGCCCGCAGAGGGAGGGAAGAGCAAATCTGTCATTTGAAAGGATGCTTTTTAATAGTTAATTATCAATAACTGCAAAACAAAATAGACGGGTGACGCCTCACCATGTACATATGTTCAGGAGAAACATTTTAATCAGCGGCATTGATGCTTCTTGTAGAATTAATGGATATTAATTATTTAAAAAGTTAAATGACTATCATAAAGACTCTTACTGTTAGTTGTACTGATGTTGCGACGTCGGACTCCTCTGCATGTATTTGTTTTCTGATTCAAGCTGAATTTGCAGAGCTTCTCATCTTCTCCATAATACTTAATAGTGTTTCAGTTTCAGAATTAAAGGAGCCCTGGGGAGTTGCTGACCACTAGTAGCTCTGTGGCACAACACTTTTACCAGTGGGCCTCCCTTTTTTGACACAAGGAAACATATGACACATGGAATAAAAACAACCAATTATTTAAAAACAACCCACTTTTCTAATGTTTTTAAGATGTTTTTACACCTTTAAGATCTAGAGTGCATTTTGTCAGTCAGTGACACTGACTGTAAACACAACTTTTGTTTGTTTACAGAAAAACTCCACAGGGTACCTTTAATATGTAGCTGGTGTGCTGATGTTAAAATGCTTCACAATGCACCTTTAACTTTTTATTAGGTCCCATAGATAAAAGTGCAGCGAGGACCTGGAAAGCTCCTTGTGTTCCTCACTGTCCTTGCGAAGTGTGGTTGCTTATTTTTTATCTATTGGCACAACTAAAAACTGTGAAACAACACTAAAAGATCACTAAGGAAACACTTTCCTTCCTTCCTTCCCTACCTCAGATTCCTCTCTTCCTTCTATGATTCTGTCTCCTCTCTTGTTCTTTCTACTTCTTCTTCTCCTCCCTCTCTCTCCTCCAGTCTCTCCTGAACCGCTGTCCTCCTTTCATCCCCTGATGGCCCCCTCACAGCTAATTGGAGAGCCGGCAGCCCACTCTTCATTAAAAGCTTTAACAGCCAGTCAATTAGGAGCTACCTCCCTCCACCCCAAACACACACGCACGTACACACACTTATCCACTAAACCATAGTCTGTAACCATGGAGACAGTTGGAGATAAAAGCCCAGTGGTCATTTCAATGGACTTAGAAAATAAGTGTCCCAGTCAATTATAGAAGTGCGTGAGGAATTACAGCCTTCGACTCCAGCAGCACGGCGAGGAGAGGACGGGGCGTCTCTGTTGACTTTCTCCTCAATTAAACCCGATTTGAGATATTCCACATTCACTTAATTTAACTTTCCATTCTGTGTCAGCCGCTAATTAAACGTGTTGACATGAATCAGGAGAAAAAGGTGCACTGTCGTCTCTCAGAGTGGGAAAAGTTCAAACATGTCCGCTCTGTCACGGTTACTTCTGCTTGTCTTTTATTGGAGGGATTTTACAGCAGAACATGACACAGTTTTGGCCCTGTTAGGGTTGAAAAGCAGTCTGGTAATGCTTTTCACTTACGGTCAAATGTCAACGTGCCAATGCAGGAAGCAGAGAGTGTATAAAATAGATGATGTAGGTTGCTGGGCTGATGGGAAAGTGCCTTAAACCCATGATGTGGCACGGCCAGTAGGAGGTGACTCTACTGATTGGAAAAGGAGTCTGACTGTCTGTAAGTCTACGAGCAAATCACCCTCCTTCTCACTTGATTCATTACTTTTAAGAGTCTCAATTACTAATGTTAAGTATTTTTAAAAACAGCATGATCTTGGTGAGGGCCATAACGCCAAAGACGAGACACCCGATGGCAGGAAGTTGTGTGCTGCATTAAAAAACGAAGAGGTCTCAAAGGTCGATGGTTCAAAAGCATGAGCGTGTTCACACCAGATTGGCAGTTTGTATCTTGTCTCAAAAACTAATTCCACAACTTATTTATCATTTTAGCAAGGCCACAAAAACCAAGAAATAACATTTTAAAGAACTTTCGACATCCTTGACGGGACTATCTTATTGAAACAAAATCTGAAGAAAATGCAGTTGGAGCATCTTGAAAATGGTCCCATCATCCACTACTTGCAGCTAATGCATTAGCTGTCTGTATCTTGTAGCCGTCATTCAATTGTTTTGTTCAACAGGTGCACAATATGACTGGGAATGTGATCATAAAGGGTTAAAAAAGCCATTTTTCAGCTCCTCTCAACTTCTGAAGTACTGTCCCTTCTTTTTATGTGTATGAAAAAACTTAGCACTGTTTTTCTTTTCTTTCTTTCTTTCTTCAGTTCCTGTTGTTTCCTCCAAGAATCTGAGTAAGGATGTTTTCTAGTTTTATGCTCCCTCACTATGGTTCCCTTCCAGTAAATGTTATTGAGGTAAAAAGCTGAACGGCATACGAGCTGAATAACACAAAACAGAGTAAAGAGCCAACATTTAGCGGAAGGTTTTTTCTCTGCCCTGCACACGCTGTCACCATTCACTCCCATCCATTCAAAGGCCATCTGCAGCTTTACCAGGGCTGAAGACGTCCTGTCACGGACAAAAACGTCATCCTGGCAGCAGAAGAATTGATATTTCACGCTAATGTGCTCCTGTATCTGCATACAGGACAGTGCAAAAGACACAGGACAATCAGCTTATTGTTCAATATATCAATATATCACATTTTATTGGGAACAATTACTTTACCGACTACTGTTTTTCCTGCTTTTGCAGACATCTGTCTCAGCAGACTGGAAAACACATGGCGGCTCCATTCTCTTCTCCATCACACTCACACAACGGCAGTCACAGCTGGGCACGGATGCAAACAACAAACGTGTGTACGGGGGAATCTGTGAGAATTTATAAATGATACGCGTCAAATCGTACACTTCTCCGTGTTGAACTGGTGTGCACGAGGCTGCAGGAAGATCAACGCTCCGCATCTTAAGATTTTGAAAGGTGTCATATTTGTTAAGCCTTTCCAACAACCAAACACACAAAAGTAAAACTGGGAGGAATGGCCTGTCCTGGAAGCTATTAGAGTTCAAGGTTAGCGACTCTGTATGCTCTTTACTTAAGCTGAGCAGCTAAGCAGGGTTATGTTAGAGCAAAATCTTAATACTAGGTCTAGACTACAGTCTCTTGGTCTCAGTCTTTTGGTGCAGTGTAATGTAAAGTGTATGTAATCACCAAATGCAAATTTAGGTGTCACCTGGAAACACACAAATAAAAAAAAAAAACCCTTAAGAAGAACATTAGCTTAATTAGCTCACCCGCTACAGCTGATTAAATCTGCTTATTGACAGTTCTCATTTCAACTGGCAGAACTGGTGATTACTGTCTAGAAATGAGAAACCTGAAATTTGAAATCAAAGACCCATTGATTCAAAAACTGCTTCATAACGGAGCCACCGAATATTTAGCGCCGCTATCGTCATCATGTAACGCAGCGCTTGACAGGCGTAGCAACAGTTGCTATGGGGCTTAGCAAACAGGCTCACGGCAAAATGCCTGCAAGACATGATGTGAAACACGCGGGCCATGTGACAGCATCTGCATCCATGCTTTTCCACTGGCGAGGGCGAGCACATTCCTACGGTAAACTGCATGAACACACACACACACACACACAGGCGCGCATACTTTTTGACTTGTGTCTGCAAGTGCGTCCGTGCCCGAGACAGCACGGCACAATAACCCACAGTTCATTTACAATTAAAGCTCTCAGCAAAGTGACAGTTGCACGGAGAGGAGACGTGCACTGGAGCGTTGAGCACAGAGGCGGCGTAGCATCCGCCGCTCGACTTAAAGGTGGTGGAGGCTATTTTTAGCTCCCTCAGTCTCTCCCCTCTTGCTCTTTCCCTCGCTCTTTGTTTCTTACCCCACTCATCTCCCACTCGCTGCTTTGTCTCTTTCCCCTGCTCCTCTCTCTGCTTCTGCAGACTCGGATCAATTCACAGTGAAAACACACTTCACACACACACACACACACACACACATCTGTCTATATGCTATTATGACATGACAAGGGGAAATAGCAAAAACTTCAGAGAGACGTCACATGAGTGCCTACAGCGTAGCCCTAAGTGGGAGGCAGGGACTGAAGAACTGAGTCAGGAGCGCAGGGGTAACTCATATACAGTATACTGGAGGGGACCGGGCAGACGGACAGGGAGAGGGGGAGGGAGAGGATTTGGGAGTCATTAATCAATCGACTTGTCCTGACTCGAGACAAAGTGCAGCTGACATCAAGGTCCTCAGCTGTCAGAGCTGCTTTACAGCCTCCAGTATAGAAGAGAGGAAGGAGGTGGGGGGAGAAAAAGACATGAGGCTGAGATAAACCACTGTAAGACTGACAAAGAGCACTGAGGGCTGCTTCTCCAGCTCCGTCTCGTTTTGGATCCCTGGCGCGTCAAAGTAAAAATAAGTTTAACAGTACCAGTGGGTAAAAGAGCGTCGACTTGGGGGTTGAGATCCGTTTGTTGTAATTTTAGCAGTCACACCCATTTCACATCTAAAAGCAGCATTAAAATCCACAATATGTAACATTTATGCATTAAAAACAACTCGACGTTATGTGGTTACGTTATATATTTGTTGAGTTGTGTCCTTACAGTATCTCAAATGTTTCCAACAAACTTCGAACCCAGAGCAATCTGTAATTTCAGTGCTGTGCAGTTTGGTCTCCTGTCAATGGCGTCATTATATCCCGTTTGCACGCGTCATCGTTGTGGCGGTTTGCCAAAAGCATTCAGAAACTGACTTTTAATTCATCTTTCAGCCTCATTTTCGCAATAGACTTTTTTTAGATCCCGGGTTGTTTTTAACTCTGTGTTTGAACCAGATGAAGGATTTTAGTCATCAGTTGTTTGGATCTTCAGTTATCAGAGAAACGAGCTGAGCAAACTTTAGCAGCAGCTCGGCTCACAGCGCCTCCTGGACGTCCTGCGTTGGCCAAACAGCATCGGAGAAACACTGAATTTGAGCACGAAACAGCACAGAAGGAATGCTAACCGGGAGATAATGTCTATAAAAAAGTTAAATATAAGGTACTAATCATTTATATTTATGATCCAAGTGCATATTGTGCTGATATTTGCAGTATGTACTTAAACCTTCAGGGGAAACCTTGTGGGCTGACCTTTAGTTCAGAATTTTCTTTTCTGACCAGTGAGGCCAAGAGCATTTATTCTCCACATGCCGTCATAATGAAAACTGGTTGATCTGACCAATCATTAAATGACAAACTATAAGACTTTCCATGTGTATTTACAGCAACATGATTAGATTAGATTAGATTGCCAGGTACAGGTACAAGGCCAATGAAAAGCAATCAGCATCTAACCAGAAGTGCAAAAGAATAGTATGTACAGAAGATACAGGCATATAGTATATAAAGTATGAAGTGCAACAGCATGAGTGATACTAGCATTTACAGTATATAGGGCTGATTTTGAGTCCAGCATGTACAGTATGTTAAGAACAATACAGTGTGAGTGGTGCTATATTTTACAGTGCGTACAGATGAATTAAGTGCAATACGCGGAGCGGTATGTACAGAATGCTCAGCATGCAAACTTGGCTGTGTGGTTTAAACTGAACAGCGTGAAAGGTTCAGCATGTGCACGAGACAGTGCAGCAGGGAGTACTCAGCCGCTGAGCCTCGTGCCGTGCACGCGCCGCTGCCATGATCGCAGTTATGATCGCAGTTTATCACTGACGAACAGTTAATACGGTATGAGTCAGGCACTATTTACAAGAGGAATTATAGTTATTAATAAATGCATTAATGGACACTTTTAAATCTCCTCAAATCAGCGCTAAATGACACTGTAATTCATTACAAACTGTTTATTAGGAGTTATTATGAGGTTATTAATGCTAAATTGGGGCCGGATGCACCTGTCGACCTCCTCTCTCCTGTCTGTTAACTACAGTGCAGTGAGTCCAGCAGTCTGTCTTAATGCAGCAATGACACATTTTATCTGCTGCAGACATAAAACAGACACAGCAGTTTAGTTAATTTTCACTTAATGTCTCCGTCAGAACGTGGAAGCCGTACGAATGACCGGAAGCGCTCCCGTTCGAATTCCCGTAACCAGCCAGGAAACGCTGCAATCAGGCGGCGCTTCATCCTCCAGCAACAGCTACTGTCCAGCGACTTTGAATAGCTGTTAATGTGATGCAAACGTTTAGTGAAACGGGGAGTGTGAGATGACTTTCAGAGAAAAAATAAACCGTAGTGCCTGTTTGGCCTGCTGATGGTCCGTCACCATCTGTCTCAAGCTCGCCGGGTGCTGCTACGCCCTGAAGCAAGGCACTGAACTTCACTGGGAGGCAGCGCTGTCGCAGACGAACTTGGCTTCAAACTCTGAGGTTTTGGCGCGCCCATTAAGAGTTGAACAGACGACGCACAGGAGGTGATCGGTTTGAACTAAGGCAGTGTGGAAACCTCAGCCAAAGCATTACTTGTAACTCCGTTAGCAAAGGAGCACGTTGCCAAGCCTGCGTCTGCAGCATTTACCTCGCTCAGTGGCCTTTTTTCCGACGCGCTGTGAGCTCTGAAACATCCTGGGATACGCTCCCCTGACAGGTGACAGATGCTTGGACTAAAAGAGGAAGGAGTGAAAGCCCTGTCAGTTTGAGCTGTCATCTTCGTACCAGTCACCCCAACATGAATCAATTTTATCTTCAGAGCAGCGGTGGAGCTGAGGCACTTGAAACGAAACATTTCAATTGCTGCGAATCAGACCAGCGCGCGTCATCGGCACAAAACTTCTATTTGTCGCTCACGCTCAGTTGCTGCGCTTTGTCGCCCGAGAACAGAAGATAAGAGACAGAGAGGGCTGGCGCGGTGCGAACTAGCGGCAGTAATCACTTTGTTTTAATGAAACGAACAGAAGCTACAATCATTTTTCATAATGAGATCATGTCTAGTAGCTTCATTTTCAATGCTCAGCACAAACAGTGTGCTCTCCTCATTAAGGATGTTTGTGTTGTGGCAGATGTATCTCCCGTATACTGTATCTATAATTGGGTGACGCTGCACGATGAAGCGCTTCCTTTGTATGTGCTGTTTTGGTGAAAGTCTCTCTAAAACTTGATGTATTGACATTGTTTTTCTGTCAGATGATGTGGTATTTATTTATTTTTTTAGGAGCCCCAGTTTTATATATAAAATGAGCTTTGAACAGAGCTTTGAACATTCACTTTCAATGAGCAGCAGAAGAAATAAGAGAGGAAACGAGACGCAGTAATATTTTGCTTTTAGTGCAGACTCCTCATTAGGCTATCTGATCACAAAATGAATTTTTTATTCAGGTTGAAAGCAAAAAAACTTGATTATCTTTCATTATGATCCTTAATCCACACAGAATACAGAGTAGATCTTATTTTGGATCTTTGATCACTCGGTTTCTGCAGTGGGATGGTTAATGTTCAAGTTGTTCAGGTTCATTAAAAATGCAAAATATTTTTTTTTTTCCATCAGAGTGCACTTGGTACTCCTCTACAACTGGAAAGGTTTACACACAGGAGACCTTGTATGTTCAGTTTAACTATTAATTAATAATTTAACAGAAAAACTCTGGGCATGAAGGTCCTAATCCTTGTTTTGTCATGATATAAGTATATTCTGGTGACAAAGCAGGCCGAGGTATGTATGCAGCTACAGTATGTAGTGCTTCTATCACTTTTCTCTTATTTTACTGCATCTTAAAGACATAGCCAACAGTCGGGCTTGGCAAAAACCTGGAAACAAGGCAAACGGCTACAAAATACCGAGCGTGTGCCCATCGCATGCAGAGGTCGAGCTTTGGAGGTTTGTAATAAAACATAGGTGTGACAGAGGAGCTGGATGTAAAAGCTCAGGAGCAACATTTTGAGCACAGGTGAGTTTAAGAAAGCAGGAATTCACCAACTGTGAAGTTTTAAGTTGGATATCGAATGATCACTCAGCAGCTTCAGCCAGCGGTGGCAGCAAGACTCTGTTGCTAATTTAACCACATTAGTGAAAATGATAAATCATGTTTTTTCCATTTTTCAGGTTGTTTTTTTTTTTTTTTAAAGCTTCCATGCGTTTAGGCAAACCACTTCACTGACCGCATTGGAAAGCTCGTTTCCTGCATCACTCTCGTCTCCAGTTTTTTGTCAGACTCTGTACCTGTTAGAATAAAACGGAGTGAGGAGAGTGAAATGTGCACAGAAACACCGCACAATCCGAGCTTTTTTCATGTTGCTCCAACACAGACGCAGTCATTTGTCACAATCTCTGTCTCTCATCTTTTTTGTTCCATCTCGGTATGTACATCCCTACGGACACTTTCACCTGCCAGATCTGATCTTGTCACTGGACGCACGGCGCTCTAAAGGTGTGTGCGCAAACAATGCACGCTGCGTTCCCCAGCCTTCGCCACCTATGTCTTTGTTTAATCTGCACCGATACCAAAGCGTAAGAACGTCACGTCAAGACTCCAGGCCAAGAGGTAGCTGCCTTTAGACTTTGTTCTGTGCACAAATTAAACATACGGGCATTAAAGGGCATTGAAGGAGCACCGTGACACAAGAGTAGTCTCCATCTTCTCATGGAACTCAGCAAGTAAGCAAGTTTATTCTCCTGAGTGCAAAGAAGAACGCTATCTAATACTTAAAACAGGATTTTCCATTAACAGCTACTCTGTGGATTTATAGCATTAGCCATCCACTTATGTTACTACATATTGTGCAGTCAGTTCAGTACAGCATTGTAATATTCAGCATTGTAATGTTAGTCCACAGAGTAACACAACGCTGATACTCGGTTCACCCTGGGCTTGTGCTGGTGCGTATTTCTGCCGACATGCACAGGCAGTATCAGGTTGTTCTCCTGCAAATATAAAAGCCTCTTATGTCGCGGCGCAGTGTGTATCATGTATGAGGACGTATTTTTAGAGACACGCATAAACTGTGCTGTCGGAGTCAAGGCTGTGCGGGAACAAAGACCCATCACCACCGTGCCCCGTGTGTGTGTGTGTGTGTGTGTGTGTGTGTGTGTGCGTGCACGAGAATGAAACAAAAAGCTCTACAGAAACCAAGGTAACTGTTCGAAACACTCTCCTCACTTCACCACATCAGCGAGGCCATAAATCACAAAATCCTGCGGAGGCAAACCAGCTCTTGTAAAGCTAATTGGTGTTTTACGTTCAGGTGTGCGCTAAAACGGGTCAAATGATGCTCAGCTGGCCTTGTGGACGTTGTTACTCTGAGTATTTCTGCTCTCCGTAACCCGCCGCACCGAACACTTTGTTTATTAAAATGCAGGAGATCAGTCTCTGCTCTATTGATCACTCGCTAAATCAATAATGGCTTTGACAACAACTCTATTGCCTGTTTGCTCCGTGGCGGTCGGTCAGATGTAATCACCGCGGCACAAGCTGCTTTTTCGCTTTTTACAAGACATGTTCGGGTGGTTCTTGGTCTGAGTTTGTCGGTGGGCTCGTGTGCGGTGCGGAAGGTTTTATTTGCTAACCTGCAAGGCAGCACTTCCCCGTTCATAAATCATTACCACTCGCGAGGCATCGCAGTAAACGCGTAGGATTTTGTAGAAAGCGTGCTGAATTGCTCCACAGCACAAAACAATGACAGGGCGCTGTATTCCGGCACAAATGAAGAAAAAGTAACGTGCAGACGGCAGCTGTCCCCCCCTGGTTTTGTATGGTTTCACCCTCTTGTGATAAACCAGGCGCGCTTTAAAAATGTGTCATGTCTCGCGGAGTGTACTGCAACTATGATGTTTTCACAAGCTACGTTGCCAGAGCAGTTACTCAACTCACAAGTCAATGGCTGGAATTTTGAATCAAGAGTTTTTAAACGTTTCAGTTTTATAACTCGTGGTCTGATTCGGAAACCACCTGATAAAACTGTCTATCTATGAAATAAAGGAGGAACAGTGTGTGAAACTATCCTTATTGTGACTCTGTTAGGTGAGAAACTGCTGTGTTATCCTTGTCACAAGAAGATAACCAAATATTTGCATTTGTTTCACTGAAGCACTGTGATATGAACATATGAACTGAATTGTTATTTACATTACGCCAAACAGTGAAGCCTGGAACTGGAGGACGGGATCTAAACACTGAATATATTTGGCACATAAATAAGAAATGAAGCAAACTGAATAATATCAAGTATTTTCCACTGTAGTAATGGGATGGTGGAAGCAGTGCCAGTAACAGCATTATCAGTAACAGTCAAAGCATTTCATATCTATTATTTCTGAAGCCAGAGTGGTTCAATCGAATTATTTCTTTTAACAGAGCACTACAGCTGGATCGGCGTGATTACGAATCGATGCACTGGTACAGTGGGATGAATGGTTCTGCCCCGCAGGCAAACAGCAGTCCTGACTTTATGTGAGGGATTAGGAAAATGTGGTTTCTTGCACCGAAAAGGTCACTGCTCCGAACTTCTCCAATTTTACACATCAGAGCCTCCGTGAACTCACCAGCAAGGACGATGTCTGAACGCTCCCTGCCGTCAGCTGCATTAAAGCTCGACCTAACATTTGCTGTAATGGATTACCCACTGCAATCATATGGTCCATTCAGTTTGGAATTATATAATGCATGTGCGATATGCTCTCTTTTTGTTTTAGCGTTTTTTTTAAAGCAACACCTCCAAAATTGTTTGAAGTTTTCATATTGAATCGTAAAACAAAGTTAGCCCGGCGACAGACCGGCGACCAACAGACCCGCCTCCCGCCCAGTGACTGCTGGGATAGACTCCGGCATCCCCGCGTCTCTGAAAAGCAGTTACAGAAACCGGAAGGATGGATATTGAAATGAAGAAAAGCTAAAAAGCCCTTTTAAAGGGACCTGGTGGAGTGTTTGGCCACTGGGAGTGCTGTAGAGCAATGCGTTTATAAGCCGGTTCCCTGCAGTAGAACAAAAGCAAAATTGCGTAAAATGGTCCGTGGGGAAGAAAATACAAAACTGAGACTTAATGGTGAGCTTGTGAAGACGCAAACTGGTACTTGGATCCAAAGTTCCTTTTAATGCCTGACTTCCTGTGTCAGTGGAACTCAGCCTGCTGTGCTCAGACGGCTGCGTGTCAGTGTTTTTCAGGCCGACTGTAAGTCACATCTCCGACCCTGCTGCCTGTGGACAAAAATCACACTGACCCTGAAACAGCAGCACTTGAACACCTTTGCCTGTCACCTGTCAATAACAACATCTGAGGTGTGATTGATCACGTTTTGCTCTGCCCTTTGAGGTTTCTCCCCCTCCCTGAGCATCGACGTTTGTTTTTTTTTTTTTGTTTGACTCTTCTTCTGTGAAGTTTGTACAGCGACAAAGTGATGTCGTATCTCAACGACTTTTGAAGTGTCATTTCTTCTGCGAGCAATTTGTTTGAGTGGGCGCACAGTGTGAAGGCGAGGAGCGCGCGCTGCAGCGTTAACTACCAGCTGGTGGAGGGAGAGAGAGAGAGAGAGGGAGAGAGAGAGAGAGAGAGAGAGAGTAATGAGGGTCTTGCACATCCTCAAAGAGAATCGGCAGCCTCAATCAATTTGTGTCTGTTTTAGCTGCTGTAACACACACACACACACACACACACACACACACACACACTCCATAAAGGCAGCACTACATAGCAGATTTTAGGTGTTAAATGCTGACTCAACTCATATACACACACACACACACAGGTTTGACTTTCAGAGGTATATTAACCAACTCCTGCCTCCTTCTCCCTCTGTCTCCGTCGCCCCTCGTTCTCCACCCGTTTATCTGTCCCGCCCTGTCCGCCGTGAGAAAGCTGCATCAGACCTGTTCAAGTGGCTGATTGAGGTGTTTTACAATGGAGAATACATCACAGAGGATTGAGTGTGTTTGTGTGTGTGTGTGTGTGTGTGTGTGTGTGTGTGTGTGTGTGTACATTGGATGAAAAACTGCTGAGTGGCCGTCAGAGTTTGATTTCTGCTCACCCAGAGCAATGTCCCCTCACCAAAGGTTGTAGATATGAGGCTAATCACACAAGTGCATGACAGATGGCCTCCAACCATGAATTCAGAGAAGGTGGTGCAGAATGTGTGTGTGTGCGTGTGTGCGTGTGTGTGTGTGTGTCACCTGAAGCAGTGTTGATGGTCCTGACAGCCTCCCTGGCACTGACTCTGTTGTTAGGGGGATAGTCAGGGACGGTGTTTTCGTTGCGCCTCTCTGACATCCGTGGGCTCACCTTGGCAGGTAGATGACTGAAAAGCAGAGAGAGGGAGAGAGAATGGGAGTGAAAAAGAGAGGACCGGATGCTGAAAAATGAAAATACTGTGCGACTGCTGAGGGGGGAAGGGAAGAGAAAGAGAGAGCAGAGAGAAAACAAGGAATCCAACCTTTAAAAGGAATTTGGGATGTTTGAAGGATCCACAGGGGATGAAGAAGAGGAATAAAGGAGCGAGAGTGGGTGATGAAAATGGGGTAAACAAAGTGAAAAGCCGCTTTTTGTGTGTTTTGTGTGTGTGTCAGTGTCAGTGTGTGTGTGTGTGTGTGTGTGTGTGTGTGTGGATGCGTGTGTGAGCGACAGACAGTCTAACCAGAAATGATCTGCGCTTGAAACGCTGCCTGGTTACCATTATGACTGCTGACAAGCTGCATTTTACACATAATGTCATGATACATGTGCACAGTCATTAATACACACACACGCGCACACACACACACACACACGTTGCCTATTTCACATAGCATCCCGACGGAGTGATGCCATCTTTTGCTCACCCTGATTGGCTGTGCTGCTTGTCAATGGCGTCCACGGCACTCTCCACTGAGCTCAGAAGGGACTGGATCTGATTGGCTGATTCCTTCAGCAGGAAGCGGGTCACAAACTGTTCCACGTTGGTTCCTCTCTCATAAACCTGTGAAACACAAATGGGAAAAAAAACCCTGATCATCTATGTTTTGAAACTAAAATCAAAACATTATAACGTTATTTCGAATAAAAACAGATGGATGGAAAAAGTTTCATTTTCCTTTATCACGCCTTTCACACATCGCATCGCAGCTCCGCAGCCTCCCTGTTTCTGACTCTTCCCTTCACTCCGGCGATAAGAGTTTCCTCCTTGCATCCATTTGACGGCTGAAGCGATTCTAACAGCGGACAGGCAACGTGCTGGGAGGCCAAAACAACAAGTAAAAATAGACTCACTCTGTCCTCCATCTCCTCCTCTTTTCCCTCCGAACTGGTGATTTTCACCGTTTGGACTGGAAGTTTTGTTGCGGGCCTGATGTAAACCTTAAAAACCTTTTAGTCTGAGCGTAAAATCCGTCCCGCGGGGGAATTAAAAGTGCTGCTTTGTGGTTTTGATGGATATTGTTGAGGCCGGACTGAAACGCTATCCGCCTTCTCTTAGTTAACACAACAGCATTACGACAAAAAAGCCTAGAAATCAATAGCATTCAGCAATCACAATACCGATTCACGTGGACCAACTGGAGCTAATCGAACATTCAGCTCAAAGTCTGTTGATCCATGGGTAATCAATCATTTTCCTAGAGCTGTGTTAAATTGTCACACCTGCTGCAATGAAGCCTTGATGGGATGTCCGCCCAGATACAGAGGTTAGTAGGGAATGTGGAACCTTTCTGAGCAAGAGGACTCTAAAAAAGAGAAGATGATGATGAAAGAGTCCCCGAGCTGCACTCCTGACGCTGCGAACACGCTGAACTGTCAGAGGAGCTGACTGTCTCTGATAAGGCCGGAGCTCCTGCTTTAACTGTAATGACCTTATCGCTGCCACCTTTTAATTATTTAGGGATTTGACTGCTCGCTTAAAAACACCTCCCCACGATGGGTGGCTGTGCAATCACAGCTTAGCAACCGTAACCATGCACAGCAGACCTGTCAAGCTTCGGATCGCACGACGGAACTGCGTGCACGAGGCTGTGGAAAGCACTGTTCTTTGCATTTAAAGAATCAGACTGGTGCCTTTGCAGCTTTATAGCATGCTTGCTAACTACCTTAACTTAAGACATACTCTAGTAAGTTACTGTTACAAGGCAAAGAACTAGTGTATCATTAGCTAATTGTACCGATTACTGCACATGCACTCGGGTTTTTCCCCTATGCAGGAAGTCTGTTAGAGTTCAGGGTAACGTTAGCAGCTCCACTCTGCTCATTTATTGGATAAAGCGAAGCGGCCCGCGTGAGTGTGGCGCGTGACAGCATTAGGTTTGTCAAATACATCAGTAAGTCCTCAACGTAATGTAGTTTCTCCTGTTAATCCTGTTATAGTCAACTGCCAACTGCAGCCGACTCATGAATAAATCAGTCACTGATTCACAGGATTGGGAATTCTCCTCTTGTCTGAAATTAAGGACCAGTTGTTTCACAAATATATGAATTAAACTTGTGTAGCAATAGCAACAGCAAAAGCAAGGGTAGCGTTAACCTGTAGGCTTAACTTTAATATTTTTTCAGCTGATGAAGACAATCATGACTTTCCCGTGCCGTTCCATCATGTTTAAGGCTAAAAAAACTGGCAGAGTCACACATGAAAACCCGACTATCAATCGGCCCGGCCATAATTGACTACACATGTACTCCAGAGAGCGGAGTCAGTCGGTCATGTCAGCTTTCCTGTCAGAAGTCACAGTGCAGTGATTCAGGAAGACAATTAAGGTTGCTGTGCAGTCAGCCATTCTCCGCTGCGCCCTAATCAAAGACAAACGCTCCCGCGAGACGCAGAATCACACAGGCCGCATCGACTTCCATTATCACAGTCAATGGCTTTTACCCACGCGCGCGCGAATGTCCACGCACAAACATGTCTGCTTAACCATGCGAGCGCAAAGACTTGTGGGAGGCTCATCCCCATCGGCTCGAGCGCGGCAGTCCGGTCAGTTCGTGAGCAGCGTCACGATTGAAACACGTCTCTGTTTGTGACACAACCAGCGGAAATCACTGTGATTACTGACTTTAGGCCTGTGGAGCCATTTTTATTCACTATTTTACCCCAGAGGAAGTGATGACTCACTAATGACTACCATGCTGAGATTCAATTACCAAAGTGGGATAGATGTCTGAATAAACAGAAATCATACATTGGAATTTTGGCAGTTTTCTTTTAGAGATTATGAGTGCATTATCAATCCACTGAAAGCAC
Organism: Datnioides undecimradiatus; assembly: GCA_008933995.1. Taxonomy (NCBI): domain Eukaryota; kingdom Metazoa; phylum Chordata; class Actinopteri; order Lobotiformes; family Datnioididae; genus Datnioides; species Datnioides undecimradiatus. Next base: position 173,544 of record WARS01000054.1, on the reverse strand, counting down.
TTAGTCATTAAATAAGAAGACGTTGATAGATTCTTGATACGGCGTGCCATTTGTTTGGTGCGTCGAGCACTCTGCTGTGCTTTCTCTGCAGAATTAAGCAAGTTAAGCACCAACATTCATTTGAAATGACACGATGAAACAAACTAATAAAGCTGAGAAATCCCCTGAGGTGACTGTACGGCTTTTTTTTTTTTTTTTTTTTACAGATTGAGAGGGAGAAATGATTGGAGGACAGCTCCTCCAGCGGGCGAACGGTGAAAACCTGCCGAATAAATTGGCTTTTTTATGGTCAAAGTGAAGCCCTGTGGCGCTATTACCCGGCTGCACATAGACAACACACACACACCTCTGAGTATTGATATTTGTTTTATTTTCACCATATTTTCAGCTGGCTGGTGAAACATTATGGTCCCCAGTTTTCTTCAGAGCGCTGCACTTTCATTCATGTGCCGATTTCGTGTATTTTAAGAAAAACACGAAAGAGACGCGCGCTCAAGTGCTGCGCGTGTGCCTTGTTTATGTGTGGACGATCGCTGACCACAACCTGGCTGTTCGTGCGCATGGGCTGATTAGATTAGACGGGTTAGATTGCATTAAATTAGATCTGATTAGACTTTAATAATCCTTATTGAGTAACGGCATCGCTGGAGCAACAAATGGATCAAAGCAAACCAGGCGAACAAGATTTGAAAAAAAAAAGATAAAAACACACACAAGGAACTAAAAGATTTAAGTAGAAAACATAAAAAAACACTTAGAATTAAGCTCCTGACTCATGCTGCCTAAAAACTTTAACCCATTAAAATTATGTACGACGCTATAAGCATATAAGAATTCTACGCATATTGGCCTGGAATGCATGAACAGATATGTGGAAGTAGCACAGACTAATATTATATGTGACATCTGTAGCTGTGCAATACTTCAGAAATGTGCTGTTGCTGCCCTTTTTACCATCTGGTCCCAACACACTCTGTCCAATTTGTACCATAGCTCTGTGCTGGAACACCACTGTGCCACAGAAGGACACATACATTATAAATATATATATATATATATATATAAACGTTTTTAAAATATCCTTTGCAACATGGGGCGTCGAAATCAGGTAATATATTAGGACCCAAAACGTCTCAGTTGTTGGTGTGCTTCAACGCCACAAAATCGTCAATAAATTAGCACAAATCAGTATCATCGCACCTGGAGCTTAAGGCCCAGGTGTGATCCAGCATCAGCAGAACACCCGAAACACAAACAAAAGTTTATTTGCGTCTTCTGAAATATGTGTCGTGTAAAATTATGAATTCTGTTTTAAGGGTTTGCTGTACCGCTCGGCCCTGTCCTCCTCTCACCACCACTGTTTTCCCCTCTCTCCTTCCTGTATGTGCCTATCATGGCCTCGCTCCCTCCTGCCCAGCGGGGCCCATGGGCCCGGCTACAAAACCTGGGATAGAAAAGCTGTGATCTATAATTCACACAGATCAGTGACCCAGGAGGAGCTACATCGTCTCTCTCCGCTGGCTCCCTGAACACAGCCTGGTGATTAGCTACAGTGTGTATTATTGTCAGCATCTGTGAGTGTGTGTGTATTTGCTCAGATCTGTGTGTGCTTGCGCGCGTGAGTTCAAGGCAGGAGGAGTGAGCGTGCGTCAGTGTGTGTGTGTGTGTGTGTGTGTGTGTGTGTGTGTGTGTGCGCCTGTGTTGATGCGCCTGGTTCTGTGGGATGATTGATGACAGAGCTCTCCAGAACTTATCACACCGGCACCGTTCGATACTGTCATTTTTCCCGCCACACATCACCAAAACACACACGGAGCCGCAACACGCCCCGAAGTCGCTTTAAGTATCAGGTTTTTTTATTACAAAGTGAAGGTGACGTGATTTTTATGAGATCTGAAAAATGTAATCTGGTGGGAGTAATTGACCGAGCCAGCGGGGTCAGGAAGCCCGCAAGTGTGTGTAGAGTGGATGTGTGTGTGTGTGTGTGTGTTTTTATGTCAGATCTTATTCTTCCCCCCAGTTTCTTAGGGTTAACAACAAATCCCCTCATTATCACCCGCCTACGCAAATGCGCACGTGTGCAGAATGTGCGCACAAACACACACACACACAGACGCACACGCTACGACACACACACAGACACAGTCTTTTGTGATAAGATGGTGGCGGTTGATTACGGGGACTAGAAGGTGGTAATCAGTGATTACAGAGGTTGGTCTAGTTAGGGGAAATTATTCCATCTCCCATGTCTCAGATGGAGATTACAGAACCTTTGTGAAGGGGGAGAGGTGGTGGTGGCGGTGGTGACAGGGGTGGCGGTGGTTTTGGGGGAAAGAGGGTTGATGACGAGGACGCAGGCCTCTATAATCAGCTGATAACTCGGGCGACGACACTTATGACTTAAAAGGTCAATCCTGCATATATTCATACACACATATACATTTGTTAAGTTCTATTCAGACTTCTGCCATATCTGTAGATCAGCCCCTCCTGATCTACTTCACGAGGCCATGGCAGCAAATGAACGTCATTCGCTCTGACAAACCGGGAGTGTGGAGGTCAGCTCAAAAGCTCCTGCTCGCAATAGCGTCCACCAGCCTGTAATGACGGGGTACTGCGTAATGAGACAGCGAGTGGTTCTCCCCCTCTCTTGTATAACCTCCAATCCAGAATAATGATTGCGGGTTGGAGGCCGTATAATTGTGACTGTAGTGTTGTTTAGTCTAAATAATGTCACAATAGCCTTCCCCAGTGTGCCAGGACGAATGCGGTGAGCGTCAGGGCATGAGGCGTTATGGGAAAAATGAAAATGTGCTATAAGCTGAGGATTGCTCAGACGGACAGGTGGGAGAGGGGATGTAAATGTTGCTATTGATCGGCCGATAATTCTCTATATCCTTCAGCTTAGTGTGAAGGAGCTTGATCCGTCTCACAGGAGGGAAATTAAGTCACCTTAAGCAGCTCTCAGAGGAGAGGAGAGGAGCTTTTCAGTATTTTGATCAGCAATGAAAGATAAAAAAAAAAAATAAATCAAGCCCTCGACCGCGGTACCATGTAAACAACTCACACACACACGAAAAACCTTGAGTTTTTCCAGATCTTGGCTGCGTCTTGCCTTTGGCTTCTCATGTAAAATGGCCAATAATAGTCCCTCTGCTGTTTAAAATAAAAACCGGAAAACGCACCAATGTGTCAGACTGAAACACAGACATTCTTCGCACTGTACAAGACTATTTTAAGCCACTGGCCTAACATTGCTGCGGCGTTCGTCTGAGGTGTGGCTCTGAGGGACATCAGGGCACAAAAAGGGTCTTTAGCCTTTTCTCTCCAGTTAGAACAGCACACCCTGCCTCGCTGTCACTCTGGAGATGTTTAAGACTGCAGTTCACGTGATCAGAACTAAAGTCTCATGCAAACTCCATCTGTTAATCGAAGACTTGTCTGTGAAGTCAATTTTCTAGTGGGGAGTGTTTGTTAGCAGTAGTCTTTTTCTGTAGTTTTCCCTGATCGATCTGAAAATTAAAACAGTTAAATAGAAGCGTGTTTGTGTCATCCTGCATATATTTAATTCATTCATAACAAAGTGAGTGAAAAGTAAATGTCTCTCTTAAAGTCCAGTTGGAGCGGTGTTTTGCAAGCTGTTGCTAGCTTTGACTCACAGTTAAACGGTTAAGATTGACTGACGGATGAATGATGATAATATTGGTTGCAATCGATTGGTTTATGCTGATGTAAAAGTCATTGCACAGGAAACAAAATATTGGATTTCGAAAACTATATATAATATATATATATTATTATATATTATATATATATAATTTGATGAGATTTATAAGAATTTTAGCATGCGTTGTTAAACAGATGCACCGTGTGACAGTGGATGTGATCCAAAAGGGTTAAAAAGATATTTTTCACTTTATCTCAACTTTAAGGCGAAAGGCATCTTTTTTGTTCTTTTTCCACCTGTTCAACATTATTTATAAAAGATAGGTGAGATTCTGCTCTTCTCTGCGGAGCTAACGTAACCTGGCTGCAAAAGCGTGCACTGCGGTCAAGTGTGACGGTGTTGTGAACAATGCCGTAAGCGGGCTGCGTTGCCAGGTTTGACAGTGCCCCCTTTAGGAAACACCATTAATTAAGCCTTAATAATGCAGATGTTTGCGTTTTTGTAGTGCAGTGTTCACTGTATGTTTGTGTAGCACATTTGAAGAAAATGTATTTGCTGTGTTACCATATTGTTATTAGCTACCACGCGAGCCACCAATTAAAGCTCGACGAGCCGCGCAATGAGTATCTCTGCCCTAGACAAATGCAGTGCAACGGGAAGTGCCTCAGTTAATGAGCTTCCTCTCAGTCCATATGAATTTGAACGGCTCATGGTTTGTTTGTAAGAAGTCTGTGTCAGCATGAACCAAGCCAGAAGGCAACACCATGTGAACATCTGTCCTTGGTCTAGATCAAATGAACCAAACCACAGGTGTGGAAGTATCCATCAAGCGCTCTCTAGACTGTAATGCACAGCTTTCTTCCCAACAGTGCCAAACTCCTCAAGCTCCAGAGTTGTAAAGGACGGAAAGCCTCCCCACCACCGGGAGAGAGAGAAACTGATAGAAAGGGACATCCTCATGGTGGAGAAGAGAAGAGAGTGCATGGCTTGTAGTTTCCAGCATGTAGCCTGTGGGCAATTTGCTGTTCGTAGACTTTCTTTCAACTGGTCTTCAAACAGCTTCAGGCAATACAACGCCCACATCTCAGCCTACCAAGGTGCGCTCTCTGGAGGCTTCCCAAGGTGGCTATTTTTAGAATTTTTATTACTTTCTATTGGTTTGATGGTTTTTTTTTAATTTATCATGGCAACCAATAAAAGTTGTTTATGTTGCAGGAAGTCTGGGGTAAGACATGTTGGTTTTTAGTGGTAGTACTTCTTTTCTTTCAAAGCTCAAGAGATCTGATATTTCACGTCTCTGCAGAGCCAGCGTCGTTCTCTCTACAGTAGGTCTCTATCTGCGAGGATCACAGAGGGATGGCACAGGGAAGCACAAGCGTAGCTCCCCGGCTGGCCCGCTACCTCCGAAACCCCCACAACTCTGCCTCAGCTTCACACATCAACCAATTAAAATGGTATCCTAGCAACCCCAGTCAATATGTCTCTAAGCAACACCATTTTAGCAGTATGCAAGAAATGATATCTGAACAGCAGACCTTTTACCGTGAGAAACATTTTCCTTTTAGATGTCTCGTCTGTCTTCTCACTGTCCTGGCTCGCTAATTCTCACTGGCTCGTAGCTTAGTTAAGTCACACACACACAAACACGCACAATCACAAACAGTCACGTGTGTTGCACACACTCCTCTCAGCCTGCATTCCTTGGTTATTACTCAATCGCTGCACCTTTTCACTGTACCATCTTAGCTTCCTCGTGCGATGAAGACATCCAGCTGCAGCACTCGCTGACCACAGAGAGTTCAACCCCGTGTGTGTACCCCGCCCGTGAGAGCACGCGTGAAAGTGTGTGCCCGTGTGTGGTTGAGCTCTAATGGGGGGGCTAGTATGACTGACTGACCACCCGCTGCACCTCCTCTGGAGATATCCACCAGTCCATTAGCAGAACTCAAACACACACACACACACACACACACACACTGCACTATCAGCACTTTTTCCTGGCTTGGATGGATACCTACAGGATCCTATCAATGGTCATACTAATATTTGAGTACATAACTATAGTATATGTAAGCTAGTGGAGGAACAACACTAATAATTGATCACACCAAAGCAAATTATACATTTCCAGCAGCTGGTTGTGAAGAGGAGGTGCAAATGAGAGTGTGTGAGTGCGATGTAGATGGAAAAGATGAGACCCAGCGTTAAATTAAGACCCAATCTAAAAGGTCAGACGTGGAACATGCATCTGTTCATCTGTTCAGCGTTCTGTGAGCTGTTCGATTTGTGGCGTCATCTCTGGTGCTAAGTGGTCCGTCCTGCATTATTAAGGAGCTTCTCAAAGTGAGTTCTCTGTTCATGGTGACGCTTATTACTGTTAATTTTAAACAAATCACCGTCTGCTTAGTATGTTTGATCCATTTAAAAGCATAATAACCTGATGTGCTCTTAGCCGTGCAGACTACTGTAATGTTTTTTGGCCCTTTTTTATCGTGTTTAGTTGTCAACACGTCTATCCTGATAAATGAAGAGCACTGTAGAAAAACTTCTGCATGATCCCAGCAAGTTTTGAACTTGGAAAACAGCATTAATGTACTTTAATTCTATAAGGTATAGAATTTAAATATTTCTGACTTTAGCCCCCTCTATGAATAAAAACTGTAAACAGAACTGTAAATAAAAGACCAAACTATCTTTCTTGTAGGCATAGATGTGTCTAGGGGACGCTGAGATCAACTGGCATGCTTGGTCTGCAGTCAGCATCTGTTTCTCTCTCCTGTATTTCTTCAGTCATATTCTGCCTCAAGTGAATCCTGCAGAGTCCTATCCTCGTAAATAACGTCCTCTGCATTTTGGGGGGATGCTATTTTCACTGAAAATGTAGCTACGTGACTAATATTCCCTTTAGGATATCTGATCCCTTTGATATATATTGTTGTATGTCTCTGACTATACAGCTATCTTTACAAGGGGATACATCCTTTGATATAGAGGAGTAGCTGACTTTTAAACTGTTCCACTCTGTCTCTATGTGTTTGCTGAACTTCGTTGTAACAGGCCGGTAAGCGAAGCCTTCCTTGTTGCCAGCTGCACTTTTGAACAAACATTAACCAATAACACACTGACCAATGGTGGTGATGTCCGGGGGTGTTACAGCAAGTTTTACAGTAGTGATAGAAGGTTCATTGTGTTGGGGGAGATTCTCTTACAGTAGTGGTGCTATTCATTTAGCAGTGGGGCAGTTATGACTATTAATGTCTGCACAACCTGGGAATAGCAATGGTAACAACAGAAGATGGGGGTTAGGTGCCAGAATTTTAATTTTCATAGAGACAAAAACTGTAGGATAACTTGACACGAGACACAGTTTAATGAATTATAAACTGAGAAAACTCATTATCAAGGGGGAAGTTTGGGTTTGCAGTCGGGACTGAGCATTAGCAAATATTTGGTTTACTGGAGAGATTTGAAAGATGGAAGTGACTGTTGGAAGTGTGGAAGTGGTTGACAGCAGGCAGTGCGCCTGGGTTTGTTTCTAAACAGAAGGCGAGCCTACTAACAGGCATCAGAAACATACAGACTCCTCAGATACCATGCCAGCCTCGCCAGCCTTCAGAGAGAGACGAGAGTGGCAGGAGGCAAGGAAGATGGTGGAGGTCGGAGGAGGGGAGAAACAGTAGGAGGGATGGGAGGTGCTTGAGGAAAGGGAGATGAGAAGGCTGAGGAAGGAGGCGGGAAGTGAGGGACTGTAAGAGCAGAGAGGAAGAACATAAAGGGGGTTAGGAGACGAGAACAATGTGTCTCACGCTGCGGTGAGCTTTCTGTTTCATCTGTGGAGTTCATTTGTGGAGTTCCTCTGTACTCTCCTTTCACCCAATTACCTATCCACCACTCTCTCTTTCTCTCTCTCTCTCTCTCTCTCTCTCTCTCACACACACACACACTTTCTCACTCCTACAGTCCTCTGCATTATTCATGCTTTGGGTGTAACCTCATCAGTCAACACACACACCCAGCTGACAACACAACACACACTCTGCCAGTCCTCTTTTTCTCTCTCTCTCTCTCACTCTCCCTCTCACACACACTCACACATACACACAAATTATTCATGTCCACATCATTAACTGTTGTGGGAAACACTGAGGATGCAGTCAGTCAATCAGTTGCTCACATGTTCACCTCCACTGTGTGCAGGAAGACACCTTGACAGAGTAAACAGGGACAGACAGGTATACATGCATACATACATATACAAATCTCTTACAGTAACACACTGGCTGCTCCTCTGATGCGCTGTTGCCTCACCTCTGAGAGGAGCTGACTGGAAATACTATATCTGCAATGCTAATGTAGGGCAGATAGACAGCAGGGAGGGGCCATGTTATGAGGGCTACTACTGTGAGGCTGCTTTCATCGATGGAGATGAGAGTGATTATTGTGAGTTCTGATCTGGTAACGTCTGCAGGTCAGAAGTTAATATCTACAAGAAGTGTTTAAACCAAGTGTTTGAACAAATGCAGTACACTTGTATCAGGTAGGCTCTTCTGTTATTTTCATGTATGTTACAGTGTACTGTTACAGTGGGAATGTTTAAAAATCTAAAAAAAAACCCCAACAAGCCTCTGATGCTATTTATATTGAAATATGTAAACTGGAAAGTAAACTGGAAATATGCTGAATTGGTTGGGAAGATAGAAATACTAGCAACAATTTGTAAACACAGGCAAACATAAGCCAACTTGCATGGATATGACTTGTGGAGTGCCTCAGGGATCAGTATTAGGCCCAGGATTGTAGCAAAAATATTGAGTATTATAATATTTTCAGATGCCACAGATATATATTTTTTTCCTCTGGGAGAGTTTAAAGCAGCTTTTGGAGGTGATCACGGCAGAAAAAACATTAAAAGGGTGATCTTACATGGCCTCATCAAAGATATTTGTGAGGGGAAACAGGCTATGTATGTGTTGTATGTTTTTTTAAATTTCTGAATTATTACATGTTCAAAATAAAATAGTATAAACCTAATTAAACACACGAGTTTTATTGAAGCTCATAAAAACAGATGTTGAGGGAAAGTCTTGAGTCGACATGAGAGGATCTGCAGGGAGCAGAGATTACCAAAAATGAACATCTGTGCTGCTTGATGGGAAACGGGGCTTCTGGAGATTGATGAGATTTGGATTTCTACACAAACAGAGCCTCACTGCAGCTTAAGTGTGTGGTATACATTGCCTACGTGTTCTCCATTTATTTAGGAAATATCAGTACTTATAATCTACATTTTTTCAAGGATGAGCAAGATAAGCAGCTCCACCAGCCAATCATGTACAAATTTCCCTACACATGTGTCTTTTTCAGTGTTTAACTCCAAACAAATCCAGAGTTCAATAACCGTCAACAGCTTTGGCTATATATATATATAATATATATATATATATATATATATAACATATATATATTATATATATATATATATATAGCACCACACACAGAGGATTGTACAGGCCTGGGAGACTCAAGACCACAATGATCAGTTTCACTTCTTTGGTCAGTATGGAGTGGAACAGATGTTTGCTAGGAACTTTAGCAGCCTACAGCATGTTGCTGTAGGAAGAAAATCAAATCAGCGTATGGTTGATATTCCAGTGGCGTTGCTGCTAGTTTGCATCAAGTTATACTCTCCTCAAGTCAAACTTAACACTCATGGGGCTGGCATCACAGTGCTCGCTGCAAGCATTAACTGAAAATGAATGACTGCTGGCTGCTTTTGTCGCTTATGAAACTTTCACTGTGAATGTAGACGGCAGAAGTGAGCAGAGGGTTGACAGCAGAATAGCTTTGCTTAGTCTCTGTGTTGCTGAAATTAAGTCTTTTTTTAAACTTTCTCATGCTGTCTTCACTGAAAGTGATCTAATGTAAAAAAAACAACAAAAAAAACACAAGCAGTTCAAGCTCACCGATCATTATTCTTATGGTGTCTCTGTGGTATCACTGTAGCTGACGCTGTCGCTTGAATTGTAGTTATGTTATAAAACAATGCATATAAGCTACAGAATAGCCATTAGCATAGCTTAGGGGACCATGTGCTTAGGCTCAATGCTACACTGTGAACCCTTTAACCCACAATCACAAATAATAAAGGAGTTGCGTGGCGTGTGTTGGCGCGTTGGTGTTAGCTGTAGCTCTGTCTGAGGCTCAAGCACAAAACATGCAACAAGTGCAAGAGATAAGCTAGGCTAGGCTAAAGTGAAGTGAAATGTTTTAATACAGTAATATAGGCTGCCACACAGGGGCTGAATTATGAAGCGAAAGCATGTAATCAGTAATCAGTTTCACTGATGGAGCTGCTGCACGTCCTCCTCATCTAGACAGTGATGGCAGCCATCAGAAAAATGTCAAGCGGCTGTATTTGACCGCCCTCACCACTTTCTCTCATTACATCCGACCTCTTGCCTCCACTCAAACTCCTATTACATCATATCCCAAGCCTTCATTCAGCTTCTTGTCTGCTCCCTCTCTTGTTCCTCAATTCCTTTTCTCTCTTTCTTCTGTGTTTTTATCTGCTCATCTTCTTCTCCATGTGTTCTTTGCCCTTTGTGGCCATTTTTCCCCACCCTCACTTTTCTTCATCATTTACTCCCTCACTTGCTTCCAGTTTGCTTCCAGTATAACTTCGTTAACATCCAGCACACTGGCTTCAGCATCCTGCTCCTTGGTAACTAGGGAAACGGTAACCCTGGCCACCGACTTCTAGAAGCTAAGGAATGCGCTTGGTATCAGGGTTCACACCACTTAGTCATAAATGTGTATATATAATATATATGTTTATGTCTCTGAGCAGCAGGAATGCCCCTGACTGAACTCCTGGCACTAGGTGGCTACAGACACACAACCCTTACACTCAGGAGCACACACTACTGTCTGTGCACTGCAGTAAAACCACCTGGGAATATACAGCAATCTGTAATCACTATAAATTACAGACATGGCAGGTTTCAAGTGCTCTCACACACTGGAGCTAATAATCATATATCATATCATGGTGGTAAAGTCATTCAATTCAGTACAATTGTAGTACAACAATCATGACATGCATTAGTGCTGTGTAACATAAGAGAACATTTGGGTTGTATGTGGTAAGCTGGTTGACAGCTCAGGTCTGTCTCTGAGACTAGATGTGCATGTCTGCATGGTCCTATCTGATGCTCAGTGGGAAAACAGGTGGTGACTCGGGCGTGTGGGGGTCACTCATGACGCTGTGGGTTCTGCTCATGACATCCTTTGTCAAAGATGTCTGTTTTTTTGGGCAGTTGTCAGTTATTGGGCTGTCTTGATTGCCAGCTGCAGAGCCTTGCAGTAGGATGTTGCCGTGTTACCATATCAAACTGGGATTTGGGAGGATTGGTGGTGAGTCCATGAGAGGTTCTTAGCAATATGGACTCCCAGGAACCTGAAGTAGCTTAGCCTCTCTGCAGAGGTTCATTGATGTGGATGGGTCTATGATGTTTTTTTCTCTACCTACTCAATCAAACGGTCGGCTGCTTTGTCTCACTGATGTTGAGGCTCAGGTTGCTTTTTGTGCACCAGCCTGCTAGTGGTTTAATCTCTTCCCTGTTGGCTGTTTCATTTTAGTTGATCAAGCCAACACAGTCATGAGTGGATAGGGAGTAAAGCAGCTAACACCAGACGCAGCCCTGGGGAACACAGCTGCTCAGGGCGTGTGTGGTTGAGGTCTGTTTTCCTCTTCTAATGGACTGGGGTCTGCTGGTTAGAAAGACCCAGCTGTGGTGGTGGTGGTGTTAAATCAAAGAGTTTTTTGATTGGCTCTGTGGGGTGATGGTACTGAATGCTCAGCCGAAATCAGTGAAGAGTATTTTTGTGAAGGTTGAGCGCTGTGGAGATTGCATCCTCCATGGAGCCGTTTCCTTTGATAAGCAAACTGATGTGGGTCCAGGTTCTTTAGCAAACATCGTCTGTGGACAGTGTAAGCACCAGGTCACTGCAGGATGTCACGGCACCGCAGATGGAGGCTCTGGGTCGTCGTCTTTAAAGTGTTGCACTCATTTGGCAGGTCAGGGTTTGCACACACCGTTTGCTTTGTTCCTGATTTCTTGGATGTCCCGCTACATGTGGGTTGAGTTTGTGTTAGTACTGAGGGGATCCTAAATTTGCAGTCTGTCGCAGTTTTAATACCTTTATGGCTTTGTACACTTCACTTCTTTCTTACCTGGGTTCCTCTCTGCTGCCTGTTCTGACTCCGAATAGGGGGCAGATTTCACTGTTCAAGGTGTCTGGTCGGCCAAAGTCATTATCTTTCTCCAACTCACGACATTACCGACACAATTTCTAATGAAGCTGTGACGGATGATGCATACTCCTAAGTTGGTGTGGAACTCCTGCTGAGCTGCCTCGTTGAATATACTGTACATTCTGTACATTCAAAGCAAACCTGAATGCTGATTCAGCTCACTCTGGCAATACTTTCACGGTTTAAACTGTGGGTTCCACCTGCTGTAGTAGCTGTATACGGGCAGCATGAACAGAAAGATGTGGTCTGATCGTCTAAGGTGGAGGTGCAGGACAGCTCTGTCAGCATCAGATTGTTACTGCTTCTATAATCTGTCCTCAACTTCAAGTTGTTTGATGATGCAACAAAAACTTTTTTGACAGCTCAATTATAGACGAATAAAGAGATAAATAATAAGAATGAACTGTAAAATAAATATACATCTTTATAAAGCTCTATATTGAGGTATAATCCTTAATACTTAATAAAATCAAATCTTTTTGTGATTCTGTTGTTGGTTTGGAGTGATTGCTTTTTAATGTATTCACATTCTGTAATTACCTCTCATTGTTAGTGGCACAGTCCACCCATTCTCGCCCTGGATTCAAATTGCTTTTACATGCATGAGGGATTCAAAGGAATAGTGGCATGCATGTAATCATCCATTGTTTATAGTATTATCTTACTGATATTAGGGACATTGTCTGCTGTGCACTTCTCTGCAGCCATATCAGAGCTGTACTGGACTACTGTTAATGCAAACAACACATTTCTTCCAACAAAGCCTCACATTAAAAGCATAAAACTGCCTAAACATTATCGTGAATGCCTTGCAGAGCATGGCACTGCTGTTTGTGGCAATTAATATAGACTAACCTCATAGCTAAAGAACAACATGATTACATATAACTACAAAGGGAGAGGTTTAAAATGGCTATTTTGTGGTATTATTATTTTCCTATTAATTCTACTGTACTACTACTGAACTTATCTATCTAGCATTGTGTTACATGCAGGCAATCACGCAAAAGGTTGCTACACAGCACATGAGCCACAGACTTTGAAGAAGTGCCCACATTAGCTTTCCCGCTAAAGTCTCCTTCTTATCTAACTTGCAAACACGAACGCGCGCGTTGGTTCTACACCTCGGCTTACTGGACGAGCCACCAAACAAACATTCGCCGGGGAGGGGAGAGTCAGTTTGCAGGCCGGATAGTTAATTAGCCGCCGAGCTGCAGCACAGCCTGTAAACATACCTGCAAATGTCATTTGGGTCCAGTTAGATGCTGATGAGGTCTCTACTCTCCGCACCACTAACAAAACGCTGTCTGCCCATCACACTTAGGCTGTTTACTGATAGTTTACAGACAGGGACACACCCTCTCTTTAACTCCAATCAATTGACTTAACTAATTTGACCCTTTTGTTAATGATTTATTTACTTTGGTTTATTCTTTTCTTGTGGTCTTACATTAAAACATTTCTTGAATCCCACTTTTCCCCATGCAGTATTTCCAGCTTATATATCATTAGTTTTACTCTCAGTTTTAACAATTGAATTACCAGCATTACTTATTAATGCATTCAGGCATATTTTATACTTGTCTGATAATCCTTTGCTGCCTTTCATCACGTATGGAGCTCCATGAAAGATACTGAGGGTTTGAAAATCAAACACGCTCCCGCAAGGATAAAAGTTCAAGAGCGCACAGGCTTAGCTTTAATGGTGCAACCCTCCTCCACTGCAGCTCCAACATACCTTACTGCATATGCACAATGTTCATCCAATAACCCATTAAATACTAATGAATAAGTGATGAATGTAGTACAAAGTCATAAGGTACCCTCTGACTGAGCCAGCTGAGATGTTTTACACGCTGACTTCTGTTTCATCCTTTTATTCATCACCATCTTCACTTCCTGCCAACCTCTCGCCACACACTCTTACCCCTCATCCCTGTTGCCCTTTCTCCTCCACCCATTCTCCTCCATCAATCTTCCTCCCCTCGTATTCTCCTCATCCTGCTCAAATGTTATTGTGTACAGACCCAATCACCTCCCTCTGCCCCGTGATCCCCTTCACCTTAATCTTCACGAAGAAAAGGAGAGGATGGAGAGGATGAAGTGGGGGAGGCGGCGATGGCTTGGGGGTGGAAGAAGACAATAGAGCGGGGATGAAAGAGGAGAAGATGAGAGAAAAGGGAGGCGAGTGGCAGAGGAGATGGGAAGGCGGAGTCAGATGGGAAGCAGCTAAAAAGCTCATGGAGGGTCACTCACCGGCACGAAACAATTTCCTGAACAGATTTTGAAAAAAAGATGGGCTTAACTAGATTTCAGTCGGAGGAAAACTGTGCGTGCGCGTGTCCGTGCGTGTGCTCGTGCATGCTCGCGCCTGTAGAGTTGTCAATGAGCATGGTGGCTCGCTCAGTGAAAGCTTTGAAAAAAAATAAAGTGCTAATGAGAGTGGCTCATTAAACAGAGCATTTATACAGGACAGACAGGACAGGAAATTTAATGAATTCTCCCTCTTCTCTTTTTGTAGCCTTATTCGCCCCCCGACTCTCTCACACACACGCACACACACAGTCTTCATGGCCTCATGGGAGGGGCCCTTACTTACAGTATCTCCACCTGCTGGAGAGCCAATTAAAACTGTTTTCTGGAACCACTTCCACAACCATGAAAGCCTCCACAAAAGAAAAAAATGTTGAAACAACGCTGGATTTCAAGCATTATAATGCACTTGCTGCATCCCTGTGGATTAGGTATTTGTTCTCTTACAGCCAGACATTCAGAGGTGTCTTCTGGGAATCTGAGTATGATGCTGCTGTGGTTGAGAAGGAGAAAGCAGGGGGGACTTTGTCAAAATCCAAACAAACAGAATCTCCGTCAGCCTTTTCTTTCCTAAAGTTCTCTCCTAAATATTTTTATCAGCAGCTCACAATTCAAGATGGCAGCCATTTTTGAACTCGCTCACAAAACTAGGAGTCGCTCTAGGAAATGAGTGTTTCTTGAGGAACGACAGCAAAGTATGAAACTGTCAGGGAGACGTCAGCGATGCCAAACAGTCTGTCCCGCATGTGATGCTGGATGACGACATGAGTGGGATCTGCTCGCAAATACAAAAGATAGCCGAGCGATCTCTTGTCTTAACAAGCTGACTCGATGTCGACTAATATCAACTCAACCTGTCTCCATGGCAACTGTCCCCAAAAGTATCTCGCCTCCATGACAACTGTCACCACAGTAACCTGCAAGAGCTCTTGATTTGATGCCCTGCTGACATGAGTCGCAGTGCTCTAGACTTTTAGTTAACAGTTGACACCGTATTTTACTGGGAAAGTAAAATGCTCATAAAAAGTATTTTAATTAAATCTTTTTTGCTTTTGCCCACGATCCACATGCACTTTTCTGTGTAAGATGGAGGTAGATTTTTAAGCATGTGTGCTATGACACCATTAAACCAGTGTCATATCTAGTTCTGCTGCATGTAACTGTTCAGACACTGTTGCACAGCTAGGCTACCATAGTGATGGGGTGGTATTTGTGCCTTTAACAGGCAATCAAACAGAGTAATTTGGCTAAAAATGTGAATCCAAAACCTTCGTCTGCAAATGGGAAACCCGTTTGCACATCCAGGGTTAGCATGATCTGAGATGTTCCTGCAAACTGGGCTGCTTTTGAAATGTTGCTACAAGTTGGATTTAGCATTTTTTTTTGCTGGTTGCGTAGAACTACTTTGACTGACTATCACCTTTAGATCTGCATGTACGCACACATCGTGCCACCCACAGACAGGTCAAGTGATGAGCTAACTGAGCTAAGCAACAGACAATGTTTTTTTTTTAACCCATTACAACATCACAGAAATGCCATGCACTAGTTCAAACATAAAATTACTGCCGTTGCTAATACAAAAGCTAAGTGTAAACCTCTGCATTGTTTTACAGTCTTCTCCGCTCTCGCTTTGTCCAGAGCATGGACTTCCTCTTTCTCTGTCTCACCTTGAAAGAGATAGATGTCAAACTTCAACTATGTCACTTTGTTAAAACAAGGACAGAATGTGCTAATAATATAAACATTTTTTAAAAATGACTTGCCTTGACGATTTAAGTGAGCAAAACGCTGGACATTTGAACAAGTCAGCATCTTTAGGGCAGAGTTTTACTGTAATTGCGCAGGTGCATCGAAAAATGTGAAGCTGTCATCATGAATCAGTTGGATGTACTGGAGCAGAGGATGTGGTGATTAATACATGCAGTAAGCCAGTCACATCACTGATCTTCCAGCTGTGGAACAGCTCAGCCAATCACAGTGAACCATAAGTGATATTTAATTAAACAGTTAATTGGTTCACTGCCAATAGAAACAAACAGTAGAAGTTGTTTGTTGAAGTTATTTTTATGATTGGATCAATCTGATGCTAATTCAGTATTTGTTTTTCTGTGTTACTCTCTGTAAATGTTCGCACTGTGCCAGCATGTTTTTATGAAAACGTGCAATTGAAAAATTGAATTACACCAAGTGAAAAAGTATAAAAAATTTAAATAAGAATGAAGTTTTTACAGTGCAGACGTTTCGAGCTGCAGCAGGGAAAGCACATTTGTAATTCATTACTTTAACGATGTCTCAGGTCCATTAAGTGTCCCACTGAGCCATGTCAGTCATCGAGCATGCACCCAGGAAATGCCCCACGTCAATCGAACGCATTGTTCATGCGAACTCCATTGTCAATGTTATTGATTACATCCTTGCACTGGTCTATTAAAAATGTTCAAAACGCTCTAAATATTGATTAAATGGGTTGCATGTCATAACCTGAAGTTATAACAAATTGATAAAAGTTTGAGAACAGTTTTCTGGCCCCACGGATACGTCCAGTTTTGCTGTGTCAGTGCATGGATGAGTCAATAAAATGTGATTAAACAGCACAGATAACAGACACAGAGCAGATCTCACTGCTTATCCATCCATTAAGTTGTTGCTGTAATCTCCCCATCTCAAGACGGTCGTGTATTTGAAATTGCTTCCTTTGTGTATTAGCAAGATAATTACAATTAATACCTGGGCTGATCTGATGTGAGGTCAGGGGTGATTTGAGTTTATTAATCACCACTAATTACTTTATGATCGGCTCATTTGCGGAATCTCATGAGCCTCTTAAGACAGGCGGCGACGACTGCTTGCACTAATTGATACCTTGACAGTCAAAATAATGAATACTGCATGAAGTGAATGGAAATATCACATTTGCATGAATTATTAGTGCGCTGGTTGTCCCTCTGGGAGTACGAAGGGGAGGATGATGAGCGATGGTGACACGGACACAGAGTATCAGCATGCACAGCTGCACGGATTACAGCTGTGGTTATCTCTTTTTACATGCACACTCGGATGATTTATAGGAAAATAACGGCGGGGTGCATTGCGCAGGTACTGTGCTGGCCACTGTCACGTGTTTTATTTCAGGAGCAACCTGTAAATTTTACTCATCTGACATCGCAGGGATTTGGCATAGCGGTGCCAATACTGCCGAGTTATAAATTTCAGCTGAATAATCTGGAGACCCATTTTATCCCTGCTGCAAGCTGCCCTTATTTCCAACCAAGTGCTTTACAGAGGAAGGAAAAAAACCCTCCCCTTGTGCAGCCCTGTGGGTAGCTGCAGAGTCCAAAGTCTGCCCTCCTATTCTACACATCCCTGCACTTTCTCTCTCTGTCTATATCCATTGAGGTGGATAGAGAGCTAATCAATTCTCACTGGGCTCTAAAAGGCCAGGGCTCAGACTACAGCCCTCTGCTCGAGCTAATATCACGCTCTGTCTTTTAGCCCCGCCCACTCCGCCTCCTCACATCTGCCTCAATTTGAAGATTTTCTCCAGTTGTTACGTGGGTGTTCTTGATTTTTTTTAAAGGACAAAGAAAGAAACAGTCAGCCCATTGCTGCTTTATTAGCAAAGCTTGAAATTTGCAATATGGGGGTCATTTATCCTTTTTTTTTTTTTTTTTTTTTTACAGGTTAGGAGACAGAGAAAACAGAAAGTGGAGAGGGATGGAGTAGATGGGGGCAGGGCGAGGTGGTGAATAATGAGGCCAGCAGTGCAGAGAAGAGGCAGTGACAGGTGAAGGCAAATAAATGCAAAATATCAAGAAACGAGCACCCCCACCCCGCCCCTTTCGAAAGGCCACGTTAAATTGAAACATACGCAGCGATCACGGCCGGCCCACTGACTTAGGCTCTTATCCCTACATGCGGATTAGCACTCAGACAGTCCACTTAGACCTCTGCGCAGGAGCTGATAAGCTCCGGCTTCTGAAGAAGTGGTTCCCATTGACACAGGAATTGCGTAACCATGAAATATTTTGAGTGCTGTTCAAATGATATTGAGGGCGATTTTGAGCAAAATTTGGCAGTTAATCGGCACCACCTGACTTTTTACATGTTTTTTTTAATGTGATTGCTTTATTATTGGGTTCATCATCATAGGTTTGTCTGTAAAGTTGCAGGCTATGTTTCACAGCTCAGGTACCAGCTCTACGGGCTCTGAGCGACTTGAGCAGCCCCTATATTTTCACCATCTACCCCTGAATTCCACGAAATACATACAAATTGGTTTAGAGGCTCTTTTAAGAACTGTATGAGATCATTTCTCTGTATGACTGTCAGCCATAATCAATTTTACACAGTGCTTAAGTGGCAGAACCATAGACACAAACTTCATTTCCACAGACAGCTGGATGGTCTATATGGCTCGATATATGTGTAGTTCTAGATGAGGTGATATAAGTTTCAGATGAAGCTGTGGTCTGAAGATAGCATGCATCCAATAATGATCTTCTCCGATCAGTAAGCATGTGATGCTGGACTGTCACTGTGTCATGGTGCACAAAATATCATGTATACTGTATTGGTACCAATCCAATACAAATGTGCTGTTTTTACCAAAATTTACAGCAATTTCCTCACTTAGTGGAACCCCATTAGCGCTAATTTATGTGTGGTGACGTGAGTCCTTTCTAATCCCGCTCTGGGATTAGAAACTGGCTTGGCAGCTCACCAAGACGGGATGAATGCATCTGAAATCTTATCGCCACATTAACAAAATAAGCGCGTTTCACGTGAATCGGTAATGTCATCCCAATAACCAGTCGACCAAGCATGGCGAGTATCAACAACGCTAATACTGTCTAGCAATATTGTAATTGTCTGTCTTTATGGGCGCTTCCAGTGTTTTTGAAGCCCAGTCACATTTAAAGGCTTTTACACATATACTTGGACGGGATCAACCACAGTGGCAACTATTTTAACTTTTGCTCCTACGACTGTGAGGCAAACGCTAGAAATACGATTACATTACAAAGTAATCTACCAGCATTGTGCGACTGCATTTATTTGATTGGCCAAGTCAGCACCTTGGCTGATGAGGTCACGTTGGCAAACCTCGCAGAGTCTCTGCACTGGCTCGACAAATAAGAGGGCTGTGGGGTTGTTGTTTTTTTTTTAGAGCTGCAGATTTTAAAGAGCTTTAGCGGTGGGCGTCCTGGCCACTGGCGCAGTGATCACAATCAGTGTTATCAAAAGAGGAGAGAAAAGAGGGAACAACACAGAGGCAGAGGGAACACAGAGGAGCTTACAATGTAAGAGAACATCTAAAAATAAATGTTTGCTGCAAGACCGACAGCTGCAGCTCCTGGAGTGTGTTTGACACCACGATGCTTCAGCCTCCAATCTCTGCCTCTCTCTGCAGTAAAAACTACTGTAGCCACTGAAATGTGAAACACACACACACACGCACACACACACACAAACTCCATCGATATTTGACTTGTCAGCAGTGTCTGCGCTTCAGTTTGGCTTTGACTCTTTGAGCCGGCCCTTTCGCTCAACAGCACTGCTGGAGTTCATCCACGCTGCCCGCAATAGAAAAAATATGATGACATCACAGCCCATGAGAAAGGAGACCGAGACCGTGTGTGTGTTTGTCTGTGTGTGTGTGTGTGTGTGTGGATGTGTTACACGGAAGAGGAGAGTATGAATGAGAGTGAGAAGAAGAGAGAGCACAAGAGATACAGCAATAGAACAAGAGAGACACGCGACTGATTGATTAAACAATGGCCACTCATTAGAGAGAAACTAGCCTGAAGTTGTGTGTAAGGGAGGGCAAGTGTGTGTGTGTGTGTGTGTGTGTGTGTGTGTGTGTGTGTGTGTGTGAGAGTGCTGCAGAATGGCCTGCAGCTGAAAGAAAGATTAAGACAGAGCTGGTGGATAGAGATATAGAGGCACACAGAGCAGATTCAGAGTGCAGCACAAACACACACACACACACGCACACACACACACACGCACACACACCGAGGCAGATCTCTAACATGAACATGGATATGGGAGTATGGCTGTAGACCAGCTGCTATATATAGCATATGGGGAAAAACTAGGATAACACATTAGTGTCCTCCAGCTGACTGCCATACACACACACACACACATACACGCACACTCAACTGCGCACTCACACACTTCAGCACAAGGGGGAAACTTGACATACCATTATTTTGAGGCATTACACAATGCACACACACAGGCACACAGACAATGTACCATCCAGCCCCACAAACACAAACACACACACACACACACACACACACACACACACACACACACACACACACACACACACACGTCATTACACCTGATCTTTGGGACTGGATTCAATGTACTGTGTGCTGCATGTTTGCGGGGGTCAAACGTAGACACACTGCTCCCGTATCTGTACAGCACGATACAGAAGACACACACCCGCATCGTTATGAAGGGGTTGTCAGGATGCTGGAGCCAAACAGAAATGTTGGTGTGAAGTAGCAGCGGGTAGTGCACAGTGGGCTGTCGGCTGAAACTAACTGTAAAGTGCCATAAAGCCAAGGTGAACTGCCAAGGTGGTGCTAAAGCTTCGGCAGACACCTTTCCCACATCCCGTCCGCTTCATTTGGAGACGTTGTAGGGTCGCTCTGTATGATGTCATCAGTGGAGTATGCATTATGCATTTACACAACATTATATATTTACACGGCTGACAGCCACCAACAGAGCGCAGATATATCTGAGCTCCCAGATCTCGCAGTGTGCTGCTGAGACAAACACAGCTCATTTTCTCATTTCTCATTTCATCTGCTCTTCTGAAAAACGCTGTTTTAGCGTCAGAGAGTGCGTGGATTCAGTAAAACGGGTCCAATATTTACTTTGGTGATGAAAGAAGAGTCATAATCTGTGCACACATTCACTTCTCCCACTGAAGTGAAAGGACACAGGGCCTGCCGCTAGTCTCCTCATCACCAAAGTAACTGATATGGTGACTTGTTTTGATCCACACACTTGCGCACACACACACACACACACACGCTTACCTTTTTGGTGAAGTCCATGGCTTTGAGGATGGAAAGGTTGAGCGTTTCCAAGGAGGCCAGAACTCCCTCATAGTCACCCATGTGCTTAGCAAAGTAGTCTGCACACACACACACACACACACACACATGCACACACAGGCAAATTGGCACATTACCAGAATTATCCAAATTCTGCAGCAGCAAAATAATTAGCGATGGTTTGCTGAAGCTAAAGAAGCTGAGTTAATATCATATTTTAAAGAAAAATAATTGCGTTTCAACTGAGAAGTACTTTTTAATAATAGATAAGAGAGAGAATGAGGGCAGCGGGTAAGTGTGTGTGTGTGCATGCATGTGTGTGAGTGAGTGGGCAGTCTACTTACCGCAGAGTTCCTTAGTGTCAACATTACTATCACAGCATAGCAGAGGAGCAGTAGAGGGAGAGAAGGGGGGGGGGCAATAAGGAGGGTAAATAGGAAGGGAGGAAGGGAGGAAGTAAGGAAAGAAGAGGATGTAGAAGAGCAGGGTCAGAAACAGAGGAAAGGCTTTGTGCATGCAGTCTCTGTCACACACACACACACACACACACACACACACACACACATCCACACATAGAGTTGGAGTTTGGCAGGCAGGGAGCGATCTAACAAGAGTCTCTGACAGGAGTCTGAATCAATCCGCGGCCATCATTCATGCTCAGTTCACTGTGCGGGGACTCATTTGGCAGCGAATTCTTCACTGGCGTAAAGAAGACTTTCGCTGGTTGACTGACCAGGAGAGAAAGAGGAGAACAGGGAGGGACAGGCAGGGATGAGGAAGAAGAAAAAGTGGCGGGGGGATGAGGGAAGGAAGAGGGACCAACCAAAGGAGGGATGTGACATGTAACCGTTGACAGGAGAACCGGGGACAGAGGAGGAGACGGGGGGGAGAAGACTCCATCTGTTCACCTTCATTACAAACTGCTGCTCAGTAAATGCTGCACATTAAAGGGGATGTTTTTTTTAAAAAAAACACATTAACTGAGGTTTAAAAGTCACTTCTTCATCGCTCTTTCAGTAATTAAAATGTATTTTACTAAGCAAACAGCTTCTTTTAAATACACCAGCTCTGCCAGAATGAATCCGGATCCGTCACTGTGACAGATGGGCTGTAAAAACACCCGCCGAAAGTCGGGTTTTACACAACGTTAAATGCATTTCCATGCTTAGTAATGCCGTGTGCAGGTTAACCTGTATTTGGGGATGTTTGTCAGTGTCGCAAAACTGTTCCAGCGTCACATGGTAGATGCAGATGCTGCATTTTCACGGAGGAAACAGCCCAGCAATTATGTCGTCCTCTGCAAGTGGTGCAGGCGCTTATTGGGTTCATATGAGGGGTTTTTGCCAAAATCAGACGGTCTGATAAAATGTTGATGTTTAGTCTAATGTTGTTAGAATAATGTGTTAATTTACATTAATTTTCTGTTTTCTGACCAATCCGAGGGAATACTGGAAGAAAAAAATGTGACAAACCCTCTGCAGAGGGTACAAAAAGAGAGGAGTTAAAATGTTTTACGCAGGAAAATAAGATGTTTTGTTTGATTAATAGATTCAAACATTTCTAGAGGTGTCTCTGTCTGTTTGGGCTCCAGGAAGCTTTTAAGTTGAGTAACGATAAGTCAGAATTGCAGGTACATTTGTCCCTGCAAATATCATCTGATATTTCACCTTCTGTCCCCTCTTTGGAATCGTTTTGGTGGAAATGATGGAGTCAAACAGACGGAGAGAAGTACAGGGGAGGACTTGAAGCCAGAGAGGGCAGGAGTGTGTGACAGATGGACAGAGGATGGAGCGAGAGAGGTGATGGGCAGAGTGATAGAGAGGGATGGAGGATGGAAACAGGAAGAGCCTGAGCCAGAGAACAGAGACTGAGGAAATCAAAGAGTGACAGAGACAGAGAGACAGATGACTGGAGGCGGGGCAGCGCTCAGTCTCTGCCTGCTCCCTCCTTCTTCTCCATCCATCAACTTCCTGCTTCAACAGGAAACGCTTACGCCGTCATTTCTTCTTTTTACTCGGACCAATCAATAACCTTATCTGCTGTCACATGATAGCGCCGAAGCCTGGCATGCGGCCGCCAAGGCTACTTAACTCTAATGAGTAGAAACTTTTCTGACTGCCTCCACTGCAGCGGAGGAGATTTATAAAGCCATCTCCAAGAAGCAAGGTGGCTGACGTCAAGAGAGACGGCGGCGGTGGCATGGTCCGCTTACTGCACTGATTTAAAAAATGAAAAAAATAAAAAATCTCTAACTAACGTCTGAGCCTGCTGGAGGATTTATATATTGAACCTAATTCAATTCTACAACAGCCATAAAGGTCAGCTTTTGTTCTGCTTGGTTTCATTTTATTTCAAGCCCCTGCCGGTTTCTGAGGTCGCGTAAATTAACGGAGCCGCTCCTTTGATCACTCACATCCCGCCGTGTCAGCACACTTCTGCTGATTGCAGGCTGGACGAGCTGATTGGCTGATTAGAAAGGGTCAATAAATTGACTCAATGAGAGCCAATCAAAGCGGAGTGTCCTGGGGAGCAGCAGAGGTAGAGGGAATTACATCATGGAGGGTCAGGATGACTAATGCGAAAAGAGATGATGAGGGAGAGGGAGAGCAGGTGAGTGACAGTGGCTTTCCCCACTTTTTCCTCCCCCTTCTCTCCCACGGTCTCTTCATCTTCTCTGCCTTTATCATTTTTTGAGTTTGTCACTTTTATATTGCGAGTGTCAGTTAACGTAAAGGGCTTTGGTACAAAGGGCGCCCCATAAAAAGAGCTCTCAGAAGTGGATGTGACATTTTCTGGCTGCAGGATAAATTACATACATTTTATCATAGCAGGCGCGCACACACACAAACACACACACACACACACACACAGGTACACACACAACTGAAAGGGTGACACTAAGGCTGTGCAGCCGAGGAACAGCTTTGTGCATTGCTCCTCTTTTTTCGTAATTGATAGTGAGATGGGATCAAAAAAATAAATAAAAGTCACGGTGCAGTGAGCACAAAAAAGAATCTCACACACACACACACACACGTACAAATACTGTATGCAAATTCATTTTGTGCAGCTATGCAGCTGTGTCGCATGCCACGTGCAAACACGCCAACGCAGCGGCGGCGTGTCGGTGCTGACCTGGTGTTGTCAGAGTCGATGGTGTGAAACAGCTTCTCCAGCTCTTCCTCGTTCAGCGTGCCGTCGGAGAAGAAGGCCTGGAACTCATCCAGAGACAGCTTACCATCATCTGCAGGAGACACACACACACACACACACACACACACACCACTGTGAAATCATTTGTAATAGAAAGCATCATCGCAACAAGACCTAAATTAGCTCTAAGATCGTGTTCTTGCTGTTGATTAACTGATTAACTGTCTGCTGTTTTTAAAGGGGATGAAAGGAGATGAAGTGGGTCTTTATTCCTCTGAATAATGTCGGGGTCGTCCTGCTCAGCAGCCTGGCCAAACAACACAGCGGTCAAGTCATGTGACTTCAGTCCAAACTTCAGATCCCTGTCATGTTTTTAGCCACACTACCAGTGCAAAATCAGAGAATGGCAGTATTGGTTCAGTCAGTCTACCAGTTTGGTTAAGACTAAAGTATATTGACAACATTTTGGACCGTCATACAATGCGGCAAATGTAAACGCCTGCAGACTGTGAGTCAAAGTGGAGGCCTAAATGAAAGTTGAAAGTTGAATGAAGGTTTCTCATCATTGCAGGTAATCTTTACTGTGACTCCAGCCACGCACAAAAACACAATGTGCACCACCGGCCAGATATTGTATCTCAAAGACGGTTGGGTGCCTTTTTGTTCAGCTGGGAAACATTTTCACAATCAGTTCTTCTCCTGCATCATGAAACAAGATTAGCCCCAGCGTCACAAAGCTAAGATAAGGGATAGTCACCAGCTGTAGGTTAACTTCACATCAACACTTGTCACCTACTAAAAAATACATTGTCAAATAGCCTTTGAGGTCGTACTGCATCAGACACTTGAACTCTTTTGCAGGCTCATGAGATACACTTTGTTCACATGTTTTGATTCATTTACAACCACTGGATAATTGTATACATATAGAGATAGGCTTTATCTGTCAGACTGTTAATGGTAATGGGAAAACTCTGAAGGACTATGAATTAACATTTGCTGTCAAGCACCGGGGTGGCTGTGTCTGTTTTTCCGGTGGTTGGATTGTTTAACAGACCGGCCAGCAGCAGTGATGATACGATGGACTGTGAGCTGTAGTTTAAACACGCAGGGTAGTTAACCAGACAGAGTTATACGGTCCTCGCTGCCTTCGTCTTATCTCTACAGTAACTGCCTGCCCTTTTGCAATGACAGGATTCTTATTTTATACCAAGTCCTGACATTTAATACACGTGCTCTCACAAACACACATGTGCCCAGTGTGATCCCAGCCTTTAGTGCTTTCTCAAGCTGCTGTGAAATCAATCCAGCATGCGCTCCAGTCTGCTACAAACCTTTAGCCGTATCCCTGCTGCCTGCCTATTCCAGCACTTTGGTGAGCGCACAGTGCCGATTATGTTTCAAAACCTCAAGGCTCTTTGGGAAGCGCTGATAACCAGCAAGCTCACAAAGGAAAACTGCATTTCTGCTGATTTCTGTTATGTAACCTTGAGAGAAACACTTGTATTTTAAGCACCGTGCTGACGTTTGACACTTGGGCTAAATCTGAATGCACCTTTCAATCTATCATAACAAATGTTTTTTTCCATCAATGGCTTTCTCCGATAATCTGTTTTAAAACCTTGCTCACACAGCCCATTAACACAAGCAGCAGAGGCTGACGTGGTTAGCAAGCTCCCAACAGCATTTCACAGGTTTAAACTGATGCTGTACCTGCACTCACTGCATCAGCGTCCCTCGTGCCTGGATTACTTCGCTGCGCAGTGATATAGACAATACCTGTGACTAATCAACGCACTCTGAACAACAGATCAGTTAAATACTACCTTTCTCAATTTGGTCATGATGGACTTGTGTCCTCTGGGTGCTTAAATCCTGCAGTTTGATATTTGTTTAACTTTATATTCTGAACATAAAAAAGTCTTTTTGCACCTGTGACCACGGTGGTGTCACGATGCTTTGACAGTAAGCTTCTACCTCGGCACACAATAAGGACTGTGAGAATGTGTCTCATCTCATACCAGCGGCACTCATTTCCAAACCTGAACTAAGCTGAGTGAGTTTCCTGAACTGAAGCCACTGTCACAGGCCGTCTGATACACTCAGACCTTTACACGTGTCACTTAATTAATCATGAGCAGCAGGCTCGTACTCTGCCGCTATTTCCAACCGATACTGCTGAGCACTTTGTTTGTTGGATTGGTAAAAAAAAAAACAACCAACATCTCTTTTTTAGCTGGAATGCAGCTCGAGCTTTTCTGTGGCGGAGCGGTGGCTCTGCAGCAGAGAGTGGTTATTCATAGCTTTGACTCCATCCTGTATCTGCTTGCTAGTATGCCTGGCTGTCGGTCTCACCACATGATGCAGGGCTAGATATCAAATATTAATTCCCTTGCCCTCAAAGTGTGTTTGTCCTTGAGTGTGGCTGACTGGATGCAGCGGGTTGTGCTGTGGGACCACTGCAGAGCGCTGGGGAACCACAGGGACGGGGAGGACTGCAGCCTTACAAAGCTCTGAATTCAAATTTGCTCCTTTTAAGTCAGCCTTATCTGCGCTCCTCTGCTGTTTCTCAGTTGCAGGATTAGGCAAGAATATGAATTTCTCTTTTTACCACCAATAATTTATCCATTTTTCATTGCTCTTTTCGTTCTTCTGTTGCTGTTTTCTTGGCTCTGTTTTGTTTTTTGTTTTTTTGTTTTTTTTCTGGGCCTCCAGCACAGCAGGAGTGTGGCTGACACACATCCAGCAGAGAGACAGCGGGCTGCACTTTCTGACTCTGGCTCCAGTTTTGACCACTCAGGAGAAAAGGCTTCACACGGTTTTGAAAACAGACTAACAAACCGTCAAGAAAAACTTCCAGGAACTCCACAGCCATGGTCAGAATCATGCTCCGTCCTACCTCCTCTCCACCTCACTTTACACCCATCTCCCTATTAGTCTCGCCATATCTTTTATGCCACCTCTCTCCTAGCTCCTTGTTAGAGAAACCCCATAGTAGAAGCAGACTCTCAGATGTTGTGCCATGTTGATTTCTGCTGTGCAGAACGACGCAGAGTAAGAAGGGCCTTCACAAACGGCTTTCGTTCGGCGACGCTTGGCATAACCTTTCCTCGACAGAAGGCATGTTTGTTTGAGGCGGACTTCTGAAATGCCACTTCTTGTGTTCCCAGCACCAATCCCGCTCTCCCCGTCCGGCCGGGCTCCGCTGTTTATTTGGACTCTGTGGCCGTGACTATTTCTAACCTGCCCTTCTCTGGCGCAGCACTGAAGCAGCACTGAAAGCAGAGGCAATGGTGTTTAATTCAGCAGTGACCCAATTTACTGCATGCAGCCAGCTAGCCCGGTTAGACCCACTTAGGAATTCTCCAGTTACACACCAGAAAACGCAGCAACACACAGCACTCAAGCAAAGCAGATAGCTTGCTAACCCCATTTCCTAAAGCATGAAATGCTCCCAATTTACACATGTTGAACAAAAAGCTACAGCCTCTATAATCCCCGGGTTATATTCATATATGACTGTCAGATACTCAAATATGTTCCCTATTTGTCACATGATGCCCTCGCACTCATGTGTAACATCACGTAATGTGCTGCTTGTGCGTTCTCCGCTGGGAAATTCTCTTTTTGCATTCCCACAGTAGCAGGCAGCTTGGTCAGACACCAAACAGCGTTCATATAACATTTCGGCCGCTTCATATTATCTAAATCCTGGTCCTCCAGCCACCGAATCACCCTGCAACTCCTTTTACAGGAACCCTGACGAGCACTCCCCTCACTAACCTCATAAGTTGGCAAGAGAGGAGGTGATGCAACAGCCAAGAGCATCCTGTCTCCTCCAAATGAGACACTGTAGATTTCGGCCCTGTTTGCTGAAATTGCCATTATTTTACTGTCCACAATGATCCATGCGGGGGAAATCATTTAGATGCAAGGGAAATGACCCAAACGTGAATATGTCTTCCAGAAAACATGGAGGATGATGAGGAGGCAGCCCAATTGAACCTCAGCCGCAAAACATTACAATATAGCATTTGTAACATGAAATTGAGGTGAAAACAAACAAAAATGTCTTATTTACTCGGTCCACACAAAGACAAATTGATGCATAAATATAAATCATATTGAGCATACGGACATGGTGCCAATCTTCTCATCTCGCTCTCAACAAGAGAGCGACTGTCTAGCTTATTTCCCACATATCAAACAAGCACTCAAGGTATTTTTGGACCAAGAATAAGTTTGATATGTCGGAGCAGAGTCGTGTAAAGGCAGCAATCACTTCTGACTTTGGCCACCACAACGCCGCCTGGATCAGCTCATCAGTTCGATCAACGTACGTCATGTCCGCTCTGATGGATTCCACTCCGGTTTGTGTTTGTAGCCCGTTCCGTTTTGAGCTAATACAAGGTCCTGCGATGCTAATGTAATGACACTGCAAGATTAAATTATGGAAATCACACGCGCTCACACGTGCACATAGACCTAGATGAACAGAGTGTACTGTGTACCTAATCAGTGCAAGGTTTAGCTCGCTGCCTGTGTCTTCTGCTCCTGTTCTCATTTGTTTTCTACGAGTCCCCCATGACTCAGACCTCTTTGAAGAGATAATAGTTTGTTGTTATATTTCCTCACTTACTGACAGTACATTGTTACCCAGCCTTCTCCTTTGCTTTAAGTACAATGTAATATCCTCAAGCGAACCTGCATCACAGCCATTTCCAATCTCCTGAGGAAGCTGCTATTAGAACAGGTTAAACATATAATCTGCAAGTACAAATCTGATTTCTGACGGTGGGCACTGACTGTGAATTACGGTTTTCTGAATGGATCATTGATGAATGAATTAACAATAACTACACACCTCGCAGAACAGTTGATTTAAAATTGTTTGGGCAAAGGCAAAAACAAGTCTTCCCTCGACGTTGAATATGATGTAGAATGAATGAAAGCCCGCCCTATTTCCTTGTAATGCCACTGGGGCGTCATCAAACCGCCCTGAGGAGGAGTCATAAACAGGATGGCATTTCCAGGCCACTTCTTTCATCAGAGCTCGTCATTTGGAAAATACCACAAAGGAAATCAAGCAACCTTAAACCCTCATTGCTCAGCCAATCATGGAAACGGGCAGATCTACATAAGTGTGGCGCCATCTGTAGCAAATTACAGGTGTTTGAAATGCCAGCGACGCAGCCCGTCATTTTCAGGGTGTCGAACAGCAGTGAAGTGATTCAGCTCAGTGATTCAACAGAGATTCGAGATTTTGATTCACCTCTGTAAACACGACGGGGTTTGGATGCTCGCTGCAAACAGGACCGATTTAAGTTCCCGCGGAATGACAAACTGGCATGAAAATCACTCTCAAACAAAACAGAGCTGCCTTTGCTGGGATCACTCACACTGTGTTTGCTGTTGTGTCTGTGCCGCGTGGACGGTGATCTGATTTTACATTCAGATCCAGCACTATTGGGCCAGTTTAACTTTAAAAATACAACCTTGTGCATGGACCATAACTACCCCGGACTCTGAAATCCCTTAATTAAGGTCACATCCAAGGCAATGCAAGTGTATTTATACAGTACCAAATCGATACAAGGCAATTTAAAGTGTTTTACAAAGACAAAAATAACACTATTAAACTGCATTTTCAAGGCAAAAAACAAAGATTTAAGTCTAAAGCCACAGTAAGCTGCGATGTTTTAAGGCCTGATTTAAATGAGCTGACAGTCTGCAGACCTCAGGCTTTCGGGAAGCTTGTTCCACAGGTGAGGAGCAAGGAAAGTAACACCATTACACCATGTTTGGTTCTGGACCTTGGACCTTACAACAGGTCTAATCCAGGACCCGCATCAGCTCATGTCCAAATATTCACTATAAACAGGGTAAGGTCCCAATGGTAATCAGCCCTGGTCACATGGTAAACCTGGAGTTGGGCTTTGAAAGCTGGTTCTCCAACTCTGACGAATCTCCCATTAGACCTTTATTCGCTCTTTATTAGATCAATGTTAGAACCTTCAGGTGACGTTGACAGGCGTCTTTATAGTTGGCACTGACGGTTTATTTCTTAAAATGACCGTAGCTGTTGCTATTTGATGCTAATTCTGCTGAAGCTAAACTGAAACTTTTGTCGGTTTGTTAATGAAGCTCAGTCCAGGGTCGTCTCTGAGGAAAAAGACACACCACTGTGCAACATCAGTCTAAATGACATACAACGCAGTCATCATACGGTACATGCTGCTGTTTCCGGTCTATTTTGGGCTGTCGCGTTCAGGTCGTGTTCCAACAGGATCTTTTATGAAAATGAAACTTCGCAGATCAGGATCCAGACTGTTTCACATCAGGTCCAAAATAAGACCTCTACATGTCGCTGTCACACACATCCACGAGGCACATCGAATAGTTCTCTGGTCCAGACAAACTCTACTAAAGTCAACGCTTTGAGAAAAACAACGCCACCCCCTCCACCCTCACTGGGAGAGAGACTAATCCCTGCTCCGGAATAACATCAGCGTTTGTGCATCAGTGAGTGGAGCCTCTGTTTGACTGGTGCCGAGGGAGGCCATGTCTTCTTGACCATCAGGACAGTATGAAAGGGTTGAGGGTCAACACTCCGGGGTAGAGACGTCAGGATTTGCTACACAAGATGTGCACTAATACAGACCCGGAGTGCTTTGTGCGTGTGTGTATGTCTGTGTGTGTGTGTGTGTGTAAAAGAGAAAGAGAAAGCAGAGCGAGGCGACGGTCAGGGCGGTGGATCCAACCGCTCTCTCTTTTCTCAGCGCAGACTAAAGAGAAGCAATTAGCACTTCCTTCTTCCTGCTGAGCTCCACATCCTGCACACCAGCGCTGTGGTGGAAGACCGACTGAGCGCGCTCTTCCCTCCACTCCACGTCCACCACACATGCAGCCTGTGTGCACATGCTTTTACATACAACCAGTCATGTTTGTGCACAAAGAGAGCATTTGCTCATGGTTTTCCTCTCTCCGGGTCTTTCCTCTTCTCTTTCTCTCGCTTTCCTTCTTGCTGTTTAGCATTATTTTTGGGGCGCTACATGATGGGTTGTCATAGCAACAAGAAGAGGGGAATTGACCCTCCTTTCGGGCTTGTGATATCACCATCTCTTTCTCCCTTTGTACACAATTAACTCACACTTCTGCCTCTTTTCCCATTTCTTGGTTTTCTTCCTTCACTTCTCTTCTTTTTCCACATCTTTTCCTCACAGCACAACTCCAAACCCTCTGGAATTTAACTGTTTCCTCTCAGCTTCGTCTTTTCCTTTCTCTTTTTATTATTCCTACAGCCACAATCACCTGCTTTGACAGTGAGAATTAGAGGTTTGCTCTATGAGCTGGTATTTCACTCTTTGTCTAAATTATCTCACTTTCCAAAGCAATTCTTATCAGTGGGGGAGGAAAGTGTGTATGCGTGTGTGTGTGTATGTGCGTGTGTGTGAGAGAGAGAGAGAGTGAGTGTGTGTGTGAGGCTGCCAGTGAGCTGTTTCATCTGATAGATGAGGAACAGGAGTGATTCTCACTGAGCTGTCAGCTCTTGTCCTTTCTCCCTATCCATCACTGCAGCCCACCTGGAACACACACACGCAAACACATACACACACACACTCAGTTTGCTTTCTCACTTAGCACTCCCTCAAGAAACGTTGTTTTAAAAAAATGGAACAGCAGTGTCTTACTTTCTAACCAATCAGCTTCCTGAGCTCTTGACTCGAACAGGGCAGCAGGATCTTCGTGTTGCCCAGCGTACGCTCTGCTAAAGTGTCCTTGAGCAAGACACTGAACTAAAGTTCAACAGCATTATTGAGTGGTTTTCCATCTGATTCCTCATTATGTATAAACACAAGTTTGTATGTAATGTAATTCAACACTCTGCAGTAAATAAAGGCAGCAATCAAAGTGCAGTCAGCACAGGGAGCCTTTCAGTAAAGACGTCCACATAAGCCGACCAGAAAGTCTGTCTCAACCAATCTCATACAGTCGACCTGCTATCTGACAGGTAATATGGTAGCACTGCAAGATAACTGCATTACTGCGTAAACTGGGTCAAATCTACCAGAGGTACAGTGAACGCAGCGTTTCTAGACAAAAGGCTTTCAAGGACCCCCCCTCCCCCACTTATCAGATCTGTTTCCTGTTCTAACCATTCATCGTTAACCTTGATTTGGAGGACACGTGAAGACCTAATAAATGCGAAACAGTATTTGAACACTTCATAAAGAACCGGATCTGTTTAGAATCATGAATATTTATGCATTTCTTTTTTGTTTGTTGCTTTAAGAGAAATCCTGCACCTGGCTTTTCACTGTCACAAGCTGGAATCACTCAAAGACTTTTAGCTGTGACCTTTAAAAACATTACCTCTGAGAGTAAAACTGGAGCCAGGTCAGCAAAATGATTTAATACTCACGGTGTATACAGATATTATATGGGACAATACCAGCAGTTTTGCATATTTCAGCCCTTAAACTAAATTTAATCCAATGTTCTACTCAGCGTACCACAGCCTTTCAGAGCGGTTTCCTACCTTGCTGGAGGCATTTGGTTTCCATTCACCTCAGCAGAGTGTGTAAATGAGTTGGGAGGGATTTTTCTTAAGATATTATGTCACAGTAAAAAATGTGAAGCACACGTTTGTGTCCTTTTTGCCTCATTAGCGTCCAATAAAGTGCAAGTTTATGGGAGATGTAGGCAGAGACAGAGAGAAGAAACTGGACTGGACCCTGGGTTGTGACAGGCAAACATGGTACTCTGGATTCTGGTTTTGAAAGCTTTCCTTTCTGGTGCAATGAAGAGTTAAACACTCAAGACTTAAGAGATGCCTGCTGCAAAACAAACATCGCACTCGCAGCCCATGTCGCTTGCTGTAAAATCGAATTCTCAAGACTAATAAACCGAACAAGGCCACAGTGAAAAGAGTCGCATGAATTGGGTTTTTGATTTTCAGCGAGTAACCTGAGACGAGTGAGTATTAGCAAAGAAATGTATATTTTTTTCCATCTGACAATAATGCAACTGTCAGTCCTCTGCAAGTTGATTTTCATGGTGCACTGAAATCAATGAAACGTAAATGGAAATAGAACAACACTTCAGTCAGCAGAGATCATGGTAAATCCAACATCTCAAACATTGTTTTAAACATCTGTAAAGGCACACGGAGAGAAAACCATCTGCAGTGTGGGTCTAAAGTCAAGAAGCTGCCTTATGTGCAGCCAAAGCATGGCCCTGCTCCTAATTTTTAATAAAGACAGAGATGTGGGTCATAATTTGTCTTAATGAGAAGGATATGACCCTCTCTCCATCTCCCCAGAGACAGATGGTTCCCTGGTGAAAACAATACGCCGTCTCTCCGTCTGTCTGTCTGGATGAAGAGATGAGCCCCAGTAGATGATCATCATTCACTCTTATCTATTTTCTGTCTCAGCAGAGAGTGGAATGATGTAATCATCATCAATCTGCTTGCTGAACATAATAATGTTATTATTAGAGGAGTGTTGCTGCGCACAACATAATGGGTGTAATGGTGTTGAGAAGATGTGTGTGTGTGTGTGTGTGTGTGTGTGTTGTGGCTTATTTGTACAGGTCAGGAGTTACTCTGTGTGTGTGTGTGTGTATGTGTGTGTGGGTCTATCCTAATGATGAGTAATCCTAGGTGATGGCAGATAATAGCGCTAGTGAGGATGATGCATTCAGGTGCCCGTCTCCGCTGCGGTTCCTACCATATGAAACCCATTGGCAGCCTCTCCTGCTTCAGTCAGCCCTTTGGGGAGGCCTTATTTGCACAATTTGTTTTATGGTTCCTGTTACAGCCAGATATGCTCCTTCACCAGCCAGTAATTGACTACCATTGCCCACAACGGTGCTTTTTTAATGTACCATGATGGTGTTTAATGGCAGATAATAGAACGTCAGCGCGTCAAACGAGGTCGATCCGGCGTGTTGTGTCGTCCCTCTGTGTTGTTAGTGTTATCACGCGGCGCCCCGGTGGCTCGGCAGATTAACGGGCTTGCCACAGAGGCTGTCCATATTGTGTTAATGCATGGACACGCGCGTTCTCATTCCAAGCATCAAAGCATCTTCTTTTATTTCAAATGAAGCACTTCAGATGTGAGCAAGCTACCATGCGTCGTCTCCGACTAGAGTGGAATCAATTCCACTGTGGATCTGTGACCAGAGTTTTCTTACTGTCAAGCTGCCATAATCCAGATGAAAGGAACTGAAATGAGCGGTGATGGCATGTTTTGACTTTCTCCTCTGCTGAGTCGAGGCTACTTCCCTCCTTCCTCCTCATTGGTGGAGGTACTATCGGAGGTTGCACTCAGGGATCAAATAATATCCTGAACACTTTGCATGACTGCGCGATATTTTAAAAAATAAGAACCTCTATAACTGAACATCACTTGCAGACAAGGCATTCAAGGACAGTGGTGAGCAAATATGTAAACTCATGATTTATCATACAGTTTGGAGTCTCTGTATCACCAGAACAGTAAAGCTTGATCATCCCTTACTCTTATTATGGAGTTGAAGGGGTTGCTGTGACGGAAACAAATGTAATCTAGCCGAGCCAGCAGAACTGCAGCCCAGACTGAGAGACGTTCAGCTAATCATGTACATTTAAAGAGCTCCATTCGCAACAGCATCAGCCTCCTCATTACAGGCTCCAGCTCGTTCGCTCAGCAGCCTCGGCCTGGATCACAGTCACAGACTGTTCCAGACGAGACATTTCACCCACATCTAACCAGAGGGCGCCACGACAGCAACGATGACACAGAAAAGAGCGTCCCTTTAGTTTACAAAGAGTTTCACGCGGACAGTTTGTTGTCGTGGCCTGCGCAGTGTGATGATTAATAGAGCTGTACGAATGTCTGACAGGTCGGGGGGGGGGTGCTGAAGAGTGGAGAGGGGAAGGGGAGGGGGTGAGGGGCTGGAGCGTTTCAATTGAATGTGAGAGAAAGTGGAGAGAGGAAACGTGAGGAGGAATCAGAGAAGGAGAAAGAGGAGAGAAAATAAGAATGAGTTAGGGATGGCTGTTATCAGGAATGGGTTTTTAATCATTGTTTGCTTCCCCTCTCCCCCCTCTTTCCACCCCGAACCCTCCCTCTGTCTTTCCTCTTTCCGCCAACCATCCACTCCCTCCATCCTCACAGAGAACTACTAATAAAAAAAACTCTGCTTTTTATTTCCATGGGGGATTAAAATGTTTCAATTATATTTCCAACACCCACCCGCACCCCCACCTCTCTCTCTCTCTCTCTCTCTGACTCTGCTATGGAAGGCAGCATCCTCATAAAAGAGAAAGAGGGAGAGGAAGAGACGGGTCAGAGTTTGCCTTTGTTCATTTTCTGTCAGCCAGTGAAGCCGACGCGCTGCAAGAGGATGAGAGGCTTCAAGGCAGACAGTTAACAAGGCACACACACACGTATACATCCACACGGGCTCTGAACAGGATGGATGACACTGAGGCAACTACGGTAGCCTTCAGTAAATGGCACAAACAGCTTCACCGACACAGTCTTTTTAAAATTACAGTGCTTATCATTGACTTTCTAAAGGAATTTCCACCGGGTGCTGAGAGCAGCAACATTTCTTCACAGTCACTAAGTTTTCTTTTGTCAGCCTGCCCTGCGGTGCCGGTCCATCCTCAGGTCATATAAACCTGAGTGTGTAAAGTGTGCACTGCCACCTGTATACCGTGCCACACTTACGCACAAGCAAATTGAAAACAGAGTCGGCGAATCAGCAGCAGCGCGAGCAGCGTGTTGTTGCGACTGAATTTATATGAGCTGCTAATGTGTGTCAGCTGAAAATGGAATTTCTGGCCTTCAACCTGACAAGTGTTTTTTGTCTGCTCATCTTGCCAGCTGTGTGATTTAAATACAAGGTACAGGCATAAGGTGCCGCACGAGCCGATTTGCCGGCGCATCTATTAGCGTAGCCGAGGCTCGTCTGCGTCGGGATTGAACACGTCGGAACGGATTGTTCTTCCGTGAGGACGTCCTGCGCTGTCTGATGTAAAGAATTCAAATGTATTCATTTTGTTCATGTGCCTGTTTCTATTCATGGTCACTGGGGACTGGAGGCTATCCCAGCATGCATTGGTTTTGAAGGCAGAGGAACACAATGGGTCCGTCAACCCACTGAAAGAAAACCTCAGTGAAACTCTGACCCTCTCCACACAGAGAGATACAGGTCCCGGATTTACGCCCAAGTCATTCTGCGCCGCGCCACAATGAGAATTTTCAAAACAGTGTCTCTCTTTGAAAACAATCCTCTGGCTGATGTGACGTGGCGTATGTCCGCAGGTAACAGATGTTGTACTAGATGCCAGCTGCGAGGTGAATATTAAATCTTGACAGTGAATCAGTGAAGTGTGTCGGCAATATGGGAGCAGCTGCGATGTGAGGGCTGAGATCAGAGGTGACAGCGATGGCAAATATGTGGCAGACAAACAGAGAGACGCCGTACGGTGTAGGGCAGAGTCATGAGGGTCAGCTGCCGACACGTGCTGTAGCCCGCGCACACTTAGAAGAACTGAAAGAGTTATGAAAATGAATGCTGCTTCAACAGAAAACATTTTCATTGTGATCAGTTAGTCATAGAAAATAACAAAACTATCCCAGCACAACTTCCCAGCACCTATAGCGGTAGCAGGGCTGTACAAGTGAAATGCTAATGGAAGCATGCTAACGTGCTCACAGTGACATTCCTAACACACTGACGGGGCTCGTATAATTTTCACAGTGTTAAGCATATTAGGGTAGTGTGTTAGCATGTTAACATTCGCTAATTAGCCCTTAACATAAACCGCTGCTGTGGATTGTGGTAATTTCAAAGGCATCATGGTTCTAAAGCACTGGGCAGTTTGAGATATTTTGCTCAAAACAATTCAAAGCTCATGGCGGTGCTGGGAGGAAAGTCAGGAGATCACCACAGTCTTCATTCTCTGATCACCATCAGTGTCTGTGGAATCTTCAGTGGCAGCAGTTTTTAGGATGTTTCATATTGGAGCACCAAAGTTAAGGACCAACTGACAATACCATCCCTGGAGCCCTGCTGAGGGCATGATTACAGTTACACAAATCGGCAATAAAATATACACTAAATCATAATCGAGAGTGGATATTTTGCTGATCGGCTAAGCAGTGAACTGACTTTCAGCTGTAGACTAAACTAACCTAAAAATAACCTTTTGTCACTCGGCTCAGTACATCCTCACATGGTGGGCGACACGTGAAAGCGTTACGGACTGAAAGCCAGCAGCTGCCCACAGTTTGTGACAAAAACAAGCCCAGAGCAAAGCGCTGTTAGTCTTGTGCAGAGGAATTTATTGGGGGGGGGGGGGTAACTTTAGTGTCATGGCAACAGCAACCCACAAGGCCCCCATGGGAGGAGAACAGAGGGATGCTGTAACCAGGGGCAACTGAGTGGAAACTGGGGTTAGTGTATCCTTGATCTCAGCAGAGGTAAACTGCTGGTTTAGTGCTTTATTAAAGAAAAACTTACAGTACCTTTGTGTGAAGTGGTTCCTTAAAGACTGATTAACATTCCTTCATTAGTCAGCGGGAGAGTTTGCATCTAAATGCATGAATACTGTATGTTATGGATTCTTAGAGATTAACCTACGGTGATATAAGTTTAGCTCTGAGGGGTTATTAATCTTATATAATGGTGCAGATACAAAGCAAAGTTAGGGAACCACAAATAAATTAAGTCACTGTTTGAGTCTGCTCCATCCTGGTTAATTCCCCTGAGAGACCTTTAGGCAGAGTTATTATGCACATACACACACACACACACACACACAGACACACCCGGCAAGGCCGCGGTGTTAATTATGAGGCACGTAAATGTCATGTCTTAAGTGCCCCTGGTGCTTTCAGGCTCATAACAGAAGAGCCCCACTCTTCCAATAATACACACAGATGGTGTGCGCAGATACTCATCAGAGTACACACATCCTCTCCTGAGTGGCAGCTCCCAACCGTTGCTCATTAAGGGAGAAAAAGTCAGGAATTAGCAGCCACAGCTAGATTCTCTCCCAATATGAAGCTCATGGATGAACAAACACTGAGCAGCTTTCCCTCCGATCATCAGCACTGCCAATCATCTACCGTAGCCGCGTTCACTATGGCAACCCCACTGCTTTCTGACGGCGGCGGCGCCTCACTTTCCGAATGCGGTGGCAGGTACTTCCTCTGCTACTAATCCAGCGACAAACCTGTTTCCTAGAGAGATAATGGATGCTGCTTCCAAAACCTGAACGGTCAGGTGTCACGTGTTTAATTACTTTCCCTCTCAAAATGACAGATTTCATGCTCTCCTGTTGTAAAGTCGGCGGGGACTCTGCAGTTTTCCTTGAAGCACTGAACAAGTGAGTGAATACTGGCATTACAAAAAGGATATGAGTGTGACTGGTGGTCCATTAACCGCCAAGAGTGTCATAGACTATTAGTGCACTGTGCACACTCTACACCACGAGGGCGACTCCAGACTGTGTGACACACCCTCCGCTGGCCCTGCTACCCACTGTGGCAGTCACCAAAATATTAAATAAAAGAACACCACAGGAAAATGCCACTTGCTGCCGGTGCAGCGCTTACA
Source organism: Datnioides undecimradiatus (assembly GCA_008933995.1). NCBI lineage: Eukaryota > Metazoa > Chordata > Actinopteri > Lobotiformes > Datnioididae > Datnioides > Datnioides undecimradiatus. Next base: position 134,396 of record WARS01000054.1, on the reverse strand, counting down.
CAGAGCCCATAAAGTTCACTGTTGGTTGATCTTTGATTGGGCGGGCTTGTTATTTCTCTCAGTAGTGACTAACACATGAGATTGCTGGGCAACACAAAAGGTCGATCTAGTCGCGGTTGCTCAGAGCGATTACTGTTTTTTTAGACCTGGCTAAGGAAATATACAGACGTCTGACTGACAGCCACCTGTAAAGCTACATGTGTTTTACTTGTTGCTTGTAAAAGAAATATAGGAGCAACTGGTACTGTCAATAACCCAGACACCTTTGGCTGTCTTAAAGATGCCGCTTCATGCATTTCATACATTTTTGTGCTTTAAGACATTCAAAACTTATTTCCCCTTGTAAAATTCTACCAGTCTGAGCAGGTGAAGAACAGTAAATCACACATGAGACCTGCATCTTGCATGAAATCAGGGTTCATTGTTTTTTTTATCAACGCTGGGAGGACGGCTGCCAGCCGATCTTCCACTTCGTCTTTTCAATTATCCAATAAAAACTCTGTAATACACTTAACTCTGCGCCTACCCCTGCATGCACACACACAAACCCACGTACACGCCAAGGCACGCACAGTCACCGGGTGTAATCTGCTCAGGAGACAATACAGCTCTGATCTCATCACTGTTTGTTTGTCCAGATTCTCAAGAGGATCTTTGTGTGTGTGTGTGTGTGTGTGTGTGTGTGTGTGTGCGTGTGAGCGGTTGAAAAGGTCACATCAGTGAATCAATGATTTCCTCTCACATCTCTAAAGTAGAGAATCTGCTCGGACTGATTAAAGGCTTTGCTTTGTTCTTGATGACTTGTTTAGACTCATAATTTCCTCGGCCTTCAATCTTTTCCTTTCTCATAGCATCAGTCAATAGTCCGCGGGCCGTTAAGACCCGTGCGCAGGTTCAGTAAAGCTGATTGTGAAAGCTGCTAACAATCAGTGAAGAGCGGCTGATGTGACGATGCAAACTTTTCACCAGAGGCTTTAATTTGTAAAATCAATGAGAGATGAGTGGGTTTTTAGAAGCACGTGGCCTTTCTGGTCAGTTTGGGTAGAGTAGTATGGAGTTTGTTGAGGGATAACTATCCTATTTGAAACTATTACTCAAGGACGCAAACAGGAAGTGTTAAATTGCCATAGATTCAACGAGTCACATTATTGGTTACAATTTGAGCCAATTACATTTTGTTGAAATGGCCGTTTAAAGTTCTTGTCAGCAGAGTATTTGGTCTGATATGGACTATTACTGGAGTGTTCTGATACAGAAGGAGAGTCTTCTTTTCTGTGTGACATTGAAGATATAACCTTTGGTGGTGCAAGCCATGCTGAATCTTATCATATTTTAATAAAATGTATAATATAGCTCCATACTATGAGTAACTGGTTCATGTTTGACTCGGTTAGGACTAAAACAGTACAAATGTTGCCGCATACTGTGACGGTTGGGCTACTACACACCTTGCCATGTTTATAAGTCAAGAGTCAGGCGGCCAACCTAAAATTCATAACTTACTTCACCTGTATGCACCTGTCTGTTTTACAATATCCTCCTTTAAAGGGCCGTGTTTAAACAAACATGATAGTCTTTCACTTGCGTGAATCTGTTTAGATCTTCTGTTGTCTGTCCATGTTTTGCTGTTACATCCTGCTGTCACACACTGAGAGCTCTATCTGCTTTGGAGGGAGGATCAGGAGATGAAGGAAAGATGACGAGAGGCAAACGTGACTGGAACAGACAGTATTACACAGGCATGGGGAGGGACTAGAGGAAGTTACTCAGAGAGAGGTGGCGGGATACAAAGTGAGAGACAAATGGGAACAGGTGGAGATTGACGGGGAGCACAAGGAGGAGTCGGAGTGGAAAAGGTAGAATATAAACAGAAAGGAGAGTGTGGAAAGGATAGATGTGGAGGAGAAAGAGAACGGGCAGGATAGGTGGGTTAGGGTGCCAAATGCCCACTCATCCCACAGTCAGCACAGCTTTGTTTCAGCAGTGCTGCCAAATGTGGCTCGGCCAGGGAGTCCTGCCATGCGAGCACAGAGGTCTGGTTTAAAAAGCCCTGGTGCAGCTTGCATTGTGAAGAGGCAGGGAGGCAGAGAAACGAAGACGGATGGGAGGAAGGAAAGAAAAGGCAGTTGACAGAAGGGTTTCAAATACACTGTGGTTGCTCCTTTGTAAAGTTCATGTATTTGGAATCTTTTGTAATAAGAATTTGAGGCTTCACAAGATAAAAGACTACCCTTATAGTCCACTCTTACTGACTGTTTTCAAAATGTAGTGCCCAAATCCAACCATCCTGTCCTCTTCTATCCTTAAAAAAGCACGTTTATAAAATTATGATTCTGTGTCTAAAGGTTTCCATATCAGCTCTGTGCCCCTGCAGTTTAATTCCACACAAATATTCCCGGTGAATGAGCCGAAAAGAGGGTGGGATTGATCTCGACCCAGCAGAGGGCAGAAAGAGTCAGGTGAGGAAAACATCTTCAAAGGACGTCTTAACTCTCAGCCTTTGATCCAAATCCAGACGACCAAGACGGTGAACAAAGAGACTTCAATCCCCTGTGGTCTGCTGCCTACCTCGCTCTTTCTTCTGTAGGCCACCAAAGGAACCTGCACCGAATCCTTTTTTAGTTTTCACTCTCCGCCGTTTCCTTCACATCACATCACTCCTGCACCACTACCTTCATTCAATGCAGCGCTGACTTCTGTTTGTTACTGAAAACTACCCCAGTCATACTGTACCGCGCAAAGCTGGGCACTGAGTCAAATCAACTGACTGTGATGCTCGAGAGAAGAAAAAAATAAACATATAGTTTGCTGAGAGTTTGCAGAATACATCGACACCACTCATATGTCTTTACACCGCATATGAAGCCAGGCCGTCAGCTTATCTTAAAGACTGGGGGGGATTAACTAGGTTGGCTCTGTCCACAGATTTAAGAAAATCTGCATACAAACATCTCTAAAGCTCACTAATTAAAACCGTAGACATTGTTTTTGTGTAATCTGTGTGTAAAATGAAATGAACCGATCAAAAAAAAAGATTCTGGTTGGTGGTTCTTTTGTTAACGTCTGCTGGTATTGCCTTTGCATTCACTGATAGGACGTGTTGTACTGTTTTAGCACATCACCCCAACAAAATGGGCAATGACTCCTTTCTTATTATCAGTAGACACAACCAACATCACGACCTCGCCGTAAAAGACGGTCAGTGTTGCATCTCGCATGATAAGAAGGACAAACCAACTGTTGTTCCCACAGACTGTAAGCAGCAGTAATGTTCTTGGCTGTTTGCACTCAAACGTCTGGAACTTCCATGTGCATCAGGTGAAGCTGGAGCCTGTAAACGCCTGACACACGTCAAAGGACTCTGCCATAGTTACGGATTTAAAGCCTTACACCGACGACAAAAGACAGGCGGTAGCGTGTGTCAGTGGGTTTTTATACAGTGTGGAAGGGACTTTAGAGTGGCACCGGTCGTCTTGGCAAACACTCTGCAAGAAAGTGAATACATATATTTCCCAACACGTCACACCTGTTGATTCCTTTCCTTTGCACATCTCACATATGCAGATGACTGGGTTCTATCTTCTGCTACACAGTGTGCAGCCAACAGTGTGTCGACTTGACGTGGAAGTGAGAAAGAAAGTGAAATTAGCCTGAATCTGAAGTATGCTCGCGTTGATGTGATGGATCTAGGGCATGCTATTAAAGAAAGACCATGTTATTGTGGTGTAAAGATGTGATATTGCAACTCATAAGAGGCGTCACTACAGCCTTTGTTTGTTGTGCTCATGGGGATAAAATAGTGATTTGACGCTTCCTGTTTAGCGTGGGTATAGTTTTATTCCTCGGCTTTAGGTCTCAGCACTGGATCAATGTTACAATCAGGAAACAGCAGGATTTTACACTAAGTGGGCAGCTGACGGCAGCAACAACATTCTTGGCGTTTGCAATTTACACTTCTCAGTTGTGGGTTTAATTTAAGAAAAACAGCGCACTGGGTTTTCCAGGACAAAAGCTGAACCGTGAGAGCACACGCTGACTTTCTTGACGCGTCCTACGGCAAAAACACTTCTCCTTTGGGTTTTTCCTTCCTTTCCTGTCACTCCAACAGAACTTCCCCTCTCCATTCGTCTCATCTCCTCTCTGTCTCCCTTGGCGTGCGGCACTCTGGGGCTTGTTAGCAGCAGTGTCAGTGATTAAAGACTGCAGGTAATTAGATACACATGACACCATTCTGACTGACTGGCTGACTGACGAGCTGCAACGTCTACCAACTGTTTTACTCTTCCCAGTCAAAATCCAGCCGGAGACTTGATGTAGATGGATTGTTTTTGATAATCCGAGTGCCGTGCACAATATTTCTGGAATATTTAGCGTTACAGACATCAGAGTGGGGGGACATCGGCATTAAAAACTTCCGCCACAGGTCTTGGAAACAGCTAACAAGGATGTAGTCCAGCCTCTTTTAGGATCTGTCCACTACTGAATCAGCTGCTGAATAAACCATGAGCTAAACGCTCCAGCACGGGCCGTCCTGCTGCCCGTCTGCACCTCTCGCTCCCTCTCTCTCCCTCGTGTCTGCTACTTGTCAGTTTGTCTCTCTCAGCTGATTTTTCTCTCTGTCTCATTCCTCAGGTTGACAGTGGAACAGCAAACTCTCTTCATCCCAATCTTTGTCCTCATCTCTCGTCGCCTCGCATCAACACTCTGTGGCGCTCTCTCTATTGTTTTACTTGCTTTAACCTTTCTACTACTTTGTAGGAAGTATGGTCATCACTGTTATTCATTTAAATGATCCCCTGATCAAGGCGTTGCAGGTGCGTTACAAATCTCTGACCTGGTCTTATCAGATTATGATCAATGTGCAAATACAGGAAGAGGAAATAGCAGGAGCAGGAGATGAGTACCCCAGTTGGAATTCATGAGTAAGACACAACACTGATGGAAGAGACTTGAAATAGGGACTTAAACAGTAATGCCAGGAAGTGGTAGAGTGAAATGAATCCAACTGTCTTTCTAAAATAGGCCTTACTACAGCACAGGTGACATCAGGGCTACACACACACACGCTATAGTGAACTACTATAGTTGAATCACTGTAGCAAGCCAGCACTAGCCATTCACAACAAAACAATCTTAAAAAGCCTTTTACCCCCCACTGGCACATTCAGGTTTGTGCGTTGTTTCATTCAGTAAAAAGGTTTTTTTTGAAGAGGGGAAAAAAAAGGTTTTTCACATCTGAGAAAGTGGAACCGTGAAAAGTTTTTGAATGAATTATCATTGAACAATTAGCAAAAAACTTTTTAAAAATTGCCTATCACGGGAGTTGTCCCTGCATAAACTGTTGAGTAGGATAAAAGAGCTGCATGTGTTTTTGATGAAGGAGGAAAAGTTGCGATGATTTCCCTTTGAACTGTAGTGGAGTACTTGAGTATTTGTACTCAGTTAGGCCACATTCTACCACCGTTGTTGGCAAAGAGCAGCGATGTTACAGAGGCTTGATATTGTTAAGGCCGGTAGGAAGAAGTGGGCAGAGAAATCAGTAACGCATCTCGCCATCATCACCCCTGATTGACAGGTGATCAGAGGTGAGTTAAGAAAAACACCAGGAAGCCAGCCTCATTAAAGAAACAGTGACGAGCTCTGTTTGGCCACGCTGAATCCAAGCAGATGCACCCTCCTATTTGCTTTTAGCTGTAAGGTTGTAATTCTGTCTGCTCTTGACAGCGCGGATAAACAAGCCTCCCTAAACTCCGTATGCTTTCTGTCTTCGTGTCAAACACTGGGACGATAATTAGCAGATGGCTGATGAGTCACAAGGCTTCTCGCGAGTAAAAAAAAAAAAAAGAAGAAAAAAAACCACAAAAAACATTTCGTTTGCAAGAGCACAGATAAAGGAATCCCTGGTTGTGTCAGGGTTTTCCAAGTCCAATGAATTTACCCAATTAGATCAGGTCTGCACGTCCTTTTTTTGTGTTTTCATTTATATTTGCAAATTAACATCTCATGGGAGTTGTCCAAAATGTCCACTATGGGTCAAACCACTGACCTGTGATCATTAGGTGGAGTCTCTCTACCACCTGAGCCACAGCCGCCCCTGTTCCATGTAACAAATGATTGGTGCAAATTGAATTATTGCATTTGGCGGCAAAGGATTCGCAACCCCAGTGGCTAATTCGTAACGTTTCCATTTTACTCGCAGAGATGAAGCTTCAAACGGCGGCAGGTTGACGGACTGCGGCGTGCTAGAGGTGCGACTGCAAGTGCAAACAGTAAACTAAGCGCTGTCAAATGATGCAACTCTTTCAGAGAGTTATTGGCTGCTGAAACACTCCGCCAGCTGCATGACAATGGCTTTGAGTCAGCCGTGATAATCGCAGAAGACGCGTGTGCGAAATGCACGTGCGCACGCATGCAAACAAGCCCAGGCCATACTGATACACTCATATTACACGCTGGCACACACACAAAAAAAAAGGCCCAGCAGTAGATGCAGTTTGCATCTGACACGTGGATGCATAATGCACACGCGTACACACACACTACACACACGTTCCCGGGCTTGCTGTTTCAGCAGCTTGGGGGCAGGAAGGCTAGCCCCTGAATCCGTGCTATGAATGTAAAGACAGAACTCAGCCAATTAAACCTCAATTACTGCCCCGCTGTCAGATATATGATACTCTCTCTTCTCCCCTCGCTCCTCTTCCCCGCGCTCTCCTTTCTCTACCTGCTCTCCCTTTCAGACTCTGACTTCCCGCCTCTCCCTCCGTCAATCTCTCCCTCCCTTGCACCTTCTTTCCTTTTTAACAATCCTCCGCTCTCCCTGTTAGCATCTCCTTTCTCTCCCTCTCTCTCTCTCATTAAAGCAGTTCCCCGGTCTTCTCCCAGGAGAGAGGGGGATAAAAATAGCTCTTCTCCAGCTTTTGCTCCCTGGTTCTTTCTTCACAGCCTCCGTTCCATACATCAAATACCAACATTTCTTCATAATAACTCCTCGTTGCTTCTCCTTCTCACTTTGTTCCTCGCTGACTCCTGGTCTCTCTTTTCCCTTGCTCCTGAGCCCCTCACCCCACCACGCTCGCAGCTGCCTCTTTAAAGGCAGTTTGCAGCTGTGTGTTTCAAGCAGCGGTGGAGTCGAAACGGCTCAAGAGACTGTTATTATGAAGTTGCATACAATCCTAAAGCTTGTTTGTGACGGGGAAAGAGAATCTTCATTGTTGATACAACTGGTCCGCACCCTGGATCAAATCAGCATGAAATGAAAATGTAAATTTTGCTGCGTCTTAACTGACACTCTGTATCTGTGCAGTCGGTAATTAGGCAGCGCAGGCATTTAAAATGCTGACAGCTGATGCCACAGTCTGTTGTAAAGAACAGAGAGAGTAACCCCGGGTGAGATGGGAATGTCATCCACAGATATGATGTCAACAGTTAAATCATCTGGAAAAATAGTTTATGTTGGCTGGCCTGCGACTTCAGCTGATAAACGGATTTGACGCAGTGAGTATCCACACAAACACACACGGCTATTGTGCTAACAGCTAATGAAACAGAGGTCAGACAGATGACTAAGCAACGACCAAATAAGTCACCTTGACGGTGGCCATAAAAGTGAAGAGATATCTTCTTTACAGAGATGCATTCTGGGAACGTAGCTGTGCTGGAGAGGAGGCAACGAAGTAATAAGCTTGGATAACAGAGAAACCCCCTTCACACTCAAACACAAACACACACACACACTGGAAGAGCAAATGGCCATCTGGCTGCTATGAAAGCAAAGCTATTTATGCTGTTTCCTCATTAGTTAGATTATTTTTTGTCAACGGCACAGTGATGGGATAAAAGGAGTGAGGAGGGAAAGGATGAGAAGGAGGAAAGATGGATGGAGCAGGAAGAGATGTACAGAGAGAGACAGAGATGCAGGGAAGATGAAGTGATAGCAAGAGAGAGAGAGAGCATGCCCAGCCAGAGGGTATAAACAAACTGCTCACTGGCACAGCTACACAGCAATATAAACTTTTGCCTTTGAAAACACTTTAATGTCCCAACATGCTAAAAATACAGCATAGTGCAGCGGCGGCAGCTCAGACAGCAGACACTCAGAGCTTCACGCTCGGTAGTTTCCCGCTATACAAAAAGGTTCAGAGACGATAAATCTTGTGCCTGTGCTGAAACACAATCATCTGTCTGAAAACAACGCGGTCAAAATAGTTCAGGAACATTTTGTTATTCAGATTCACTTCCTGTGAATATTTGCCTCTGGAACCAAAACTGCAGCTTCATGATGTGCATGAAAACAACACTGGGTTAGAAAACATTTGGAGTTTCTCCCGTACAGAACCTCCGCCGATTCCGGGCAATCCTCTAAGGTTGTTACTTCACTTCGCTTTCTGAAAGCGGATGTTTTGCAAGAAAAGGAGCAAGTGCAACTCCATTTATACCAGCGAGCGAGTACACACAACACCTGAGAAGATCACAAACGCTACTGAAACAATAACCCTTTAGAAAACACACACACACACACAAATATAGTCAATGAATCCACTCACCGTCTTTGTCGGCTCTTCTGAATATCTGTGAACAGAAAGCAAGAAAGAGTAGTTAGCATCTTTCAAAGCATCTGCAACTGCCTGAGGTATCACCAGGAGCAATGTACATCATATCATATAAAAGTAGTTAAAAGAGGATAGTCCAATACCCTTTACAGTCCAACAGTAACATGGGGTGGACACAATCATTTTAACACAAATAAAAGATTATACTCATGGAGTTGATGCAGCATTTATAGCACAACAACAAAGAATGGACTTTATGTACAATAATAATAATTAACCCTCTCTGAAAAGATGTATTTATAATTCATTTTTTATCATTTGTACACGTTATTGTGTCACCTCTGAATAATTGCTCTGCTAATCACAGTCATATGAGCTGTTGGTACAACTGTGTATCATCTGCATAAAAATGCATCCTATTTTCAAACCACAGAGCTGAGAGCCAGTGTGTGCACATAAAAGTAAGGCAGAGCTGATACTGAACCCTGGGAAACACTGCAGGTGACATTTACACAATGATGGTTGGTTTGAGACATATTGAGTGAAATATTAATATCATAATAATATATTAAAACTGAATGGTCGACAGAGCTCCAATAAACGAAGCTCGGAGCAGTTGTTTGAATCTGTTGTGACTGATTTTCAAAATATGTAACGAGACCGAAGGAGGGCCAGATACACCAGCCAGTAATAGCTTAGCATGGATGCAGTATACAAGTATGAGGAATTGTGGTACAGAACTGCCGCAGATATGCATGTTTGAAAAGTTCCTTACACTGTAAATATCTACAGCTTTTGGCTAATGTTTATGCAAAGGATGGGATTATATTTGTTTATGTTTTATGCTCATTAAATTAATCAAACGCCGGCTGACATATAATGAGTACACAACTTTGCACTGGACTCCAGTCCTTTGATTCACAATGGTGAGTTTTAAGAATGGAGAAGATGAAATTTCATCTCCTGTCTGACCACCCGCCACCTGTTTGGTCTCGTCAACAAAATCAGAACAAACATTTCTTCATGATTTGTATCTATTTAGATCTATTTTCAGCTTAACGTCTCACCTGAATATGGGAATATGAATAAAGGCCATAGTTGGGTTTAATTAATAAAACTGTGTTGGTGACACAAAAAAACTTAAATTAAATTAAAATATGCAGTCTTACTTCCCAAGACCTGGGGACAAACTTGGATTTGTTAAATTGATGGACTGGACAACACATCAAGAATGTAATTCAAAGAAATATTAAAACAGACAGAAATACTAACATGAGAACTGCTAATTGTTTGCACCAGCAGATTCTAATGAGAACAACGTCAAGTTGGTAAACACACACGAAAGCTAAAAGTCACTCAAATCCACCTTTGTGATTACAACACGGATGTATCTAAATGATATTCTGACATATTTTTCTAGAAAAAGAGACAAAATCCCAAACATCAGTGTGACAGATTTGGTTTAGACGTGGATGGACGGAGGAAATTGAACATGAGAGGTAGAAAGCTCCTGCAGGTTATTGGCAAGTCTATTACAACCAGTTTATCAGGCCGTGAGACTGAAGGTGATGCACTTTTTTAACACTTTAATGAGGTTTGTGAATCTCAGGCTCCGGGGCCGAACATTTACATGAAGTCATTTCCACTGAAGTGACAGATGGTTAAACACACGTAATGTCATGTTTCTTAAGCAGAACAGAAGAAACCGACTGTTTGCAGCAAAAGCAGAAGCCAGTGGGTGAAGAGCTGCAAATAGAAATGTTTAGTCTTCCATTCAGTTTGTGAGCCGGTACAGCAGAAACACACAGAGACTGAATCACACACAAACACATTTCAACCAGATAAGGTGAGGCGGGGTATGATGAGACTTGTTAAAGACTGAAAAGATGCTGAAAAAGTCACAAATACTACACAATCAGCTGCAAGCGCATAAACATGACAGAGCTGATTTGAATCTTCACTGAAGCCTCTTTCCCTATGGAATAGACACGGGCAGGTCTGGTACTTTCATCAGTGTTTCATAGTGTGATATAGACCGTTCCTACCGACAACAACTGCCAGAAAACAGCAAGATGACAGGTGGAAGACAGGGAGAAAGACACGCTGAGGGGGACGCAGAAGACAAACAGAGAGAGTGGGAGGGAGGGTAGTCATACTCTCGTCACCATCGGACTGCCGGCGCAGGAACTGTTCTTATCAGGGACAACAGTGACGTCTTTAAAAGACGTCTTTCCAACCTACAGGGGACGAGTGAGCGGGACTATAAAGGGAGTATCTTTTTAACTTTGCCTCATTAAAAGACAAAATGTGGACGCCTGTGATTCCCTTCCATCACACCTGAGAACAGAACAGCCGCAGAGAAAAAGACCCCTCAACCACATATGTATGAAACTTTAGACTTTTGCTTATGCTTTGTATTTTTTATATTGCGTGGCTCACATTTAATGATTCAAGTAAAGCTGTAATGAGTTAACAGACAGTTAATCACCATAAAATCAGTCAATGTCTGACTGAACAACTGGTTTATTCTTTCATTCATGTGTCAAACATTCTCTGTTTCCAGGTCTGGTTTTGCTTTGACATATATGATATACATAAATTATAGACTGTTGGGTTTTAGACCGTAGGTTGGATGATGCAAACAAGATTAAATTAATTATTAAAAGTGCATGAATTAGTCTGCAGATCCTTTACCTTCAGGATTTACTTTACAGGATATAAAATGAGAAGTATGTGGTGCATTCAGGCGCAGACTGCAGCCATCTGAACAGGCCAAAGTGAAAGTCATTAACTGCTGAGACGCGTGGCGTTCCAAATGACAAGCTGTTCTGCATTGTTCTGCTCTCCGGCTGCACCCTGGGGTGCACTCCACTCCACAGAAAACAGCCAACTCTGGATCTGCTGGAGACAGACAAGCTAGGAGAGGAGGGAGAGTGTTGCGGTGAGGAGGCGGCGTGTATGTGTTGTGCGTGCGTCCGTGTGTAAAAAGAGAGAGTTGTAACAGAAATACAGAGTGAGAAGAAAAACGAGAGACGGGGAAGCAGAGGAACAGAAAAACAATGAACAAAGTAGAAAGAGAAGACAGAGACAGAGGGAGGGGGGAGGCTGCATCCAGCTCCTAACCTTATTAAGAATGGATGTTTTCTTGGCCTGGCTGAGGAGGAGAGAAGAGGGGGAAGACAAGAGGGATATGGAGGAGAGGAGGTGAGGAAAGAAGGAGGGAGGGGAAGGGAACAAAGGATGATAGGAGTTGATAGAATAGAAAACAGGTGCAGCAGGGTGAAGATGAAGGAGAAGATGAGAACAGCAAAGGATGAGAAAGAGGCGAGCAGAGAGGGTCTAATGAGGAGAATGCCGCCTGCGGGCACACACGCACACGCACACACACTGAAACATCCACAGCAGTCACTCAGATCTCTCTGGTGTGGACTTCTTCGCCATGATAATAATGCTTGGGTCAATAATATTGGAAAATGGCAAAAACGATTAACATTTCAAAGTTCAAGCCAAAGCGGAGAGTGACTCGGAGAGAAAATGCCAGAACGAGTTCGGTGCTGATGTCAGAAGGCGCGGCAGGCACCGTGTGCGCACCAGTCGGTGTGAGCGTGGGGCAACAGAGAGGAATCAGTCCTGTGGAAAACACATAAACTAAGGCGAGAAACCCAAGTCTCGCATCAGCTGACAAGATCTATGAGATTCAATCGATTGTTCTTCAGTTCAAACCTGCCCGTAAGTCAAACTTTAGACGTTCCATCAATCCCTCTACACACACACAGAGAGAGAGAGAGAGAGAGAGAGAGAGAATTGGTTTACTAGGGTACTGGGATGTATCGGCCCTCTGGTCTTGATCATAATTAGTTTTTCCATGAACCCCTTCTTTATCTCTATCAGTGTATTTGGGTCGTGGTCAGGGTCTGCAGAAACTGAACTACTTTTCTCTTTTGTGTGTTTTTTTTTTTTTTTTTTTTTATTACCCCGTTAAGGCAATAAAGCCACACCAGCTGATCTCCAGGGGGAAGATTTAGTGGGCCGGCGATGAAAAATAACCCAATAGTATTGATGAGCTGACCTAAATCGACGCGGCGCCGCGTAATTGCCGCTTCCAAAACAGAGCGGCTGCATCTCTGGTGCGGGTTTATCCGCTGGCCTCTAAAACATGGTAGTAAGAGTTTTTCATTAATAATTAAAGTGTTGTGATAAAACTGTCTTAAGCGACCAAACGCGCAATCTGACTCACTGATGCTGCTTTTACTACGGGTGTAGCTGCTGAGCGCGTTGCTGCGCGTCGGACTTTCTTTGGACTGACCGTAAATCAAACACGAAAAGTAAGGTGACTGACTTATGAGATTATTGTTCTATAAGATGGGAAAGCAATTTGCCCCAAGATCTGAGGCTGTGCAGTCACTGGGAGGTTACAGGTTTGCAGCCGGCAGCTGCAGGTGCCGCAGCAAAGTGTAAGTACAGCAGTCAGCTCCGTTAAGCTCGAGCTACGAGCCGGAACAGTAAAATTTAAGATCGCTCCTGTGCGTAAGTGCGCACTGCACCGGTCCGTACGCACTGCTCACTGGATGTCTTCATCCCGCACATCCTCCCACCCAACCTGCGAGGCTGACCATACTCACATCCAAAATAACGGAGATGCCTCTCCGCGGTTCCGGGGCGAAGAACTGCTCCTGAGCCACGGCCACCTCCTCCTTGCTGGAGGCGTACTCCCGGCTGGAGATGTTCTTGTTGTCGCTCATTTTGGTGACGATCCAGCGGACGAGCCCGTCGATTCCACCGGGCTGGGCGCCGCTGTTTCCGGACTGCGCTGCCGTCGCGGACTCGCTGTCCTGACCGGCTACGGGTTTCGGCTGCTCGCGGCTTTCTTGGGCTCGAAGTTTGGCTTGTTCTTTGTTAAGCAGTTTGTGGACTCCGTCCCTACAGTAGCGCGCTGCCTGCTCACACATCCTTTTGCCGCGGAGCGCTCATGCTGCGCTCTATGGGGGAGAGAGAGAAGCCCCCACCCCCCACCTCCCCTGTTACATCACAGCACCCACCCCAAAACACACCCACCCATCCCACATACCCCCAATATTCTCCGGGCTGTATGAAGTGCTCATTATGTTTTAAAGTGGACTGATATTTGAAAGGTTTGGCAAGACATTGTCGATTTACTTCACCTCATGTTTTACTGACGCACAACAGTTATTTCATACTCCCAAGGAGGATACTGTAGATTTTAAGTGAACGCGTCCTTCTAAAATGTTTGTATGCAGCCAGGACACATCTGTCCATATTGTAATAAACATACAGAGCTCTAATGGGACTATCTCTAATCAAGTTCACTTTCTCTGGACAAAACAGACAAGAAAAGAGATTGCATCTACTTTTCCTTTCCTAGAATTTCCTTTCCATGTCTTGAACAGTCACAACAGGAGTTATCAACCCGCACTGTTGTGTAGCTCGCTTGGATTTTCTGTGGAAGTAAGAGGAGTGACTCTTGAACTGTCAGTCCAGCTCCTTGTTACAGGTTTAGGTGTGTGTGTGTGTGTGTGTGTGTGTGTGTGTGTGTGTGTGTGTGATGTGATGTGATGTGACAGAACTAACCTTTGGTAATGAGCGTGTCCTCCAGTTCTGGCCTTTCAGTTGTGTAGTCGGTGTTGCCTGCAATGCGCCGTGCCTCTAACACCTCACAGGGTCGCTTGGACAAATTAACCCCTGATGAAAAGTTGAAACTTTAAACATGCAGGTTATAAGAACGGCCACAAGCAAAGTGTGTGTCCCACATCAGTGGAGCACTAGAACATTATTGCCCCCATGTGGAAAAGGCTGTGCAATGACCTGAGCAGGTTCTTTCTGCAGGATTGATTCACTTTATTGAAGTATTTTATGAGACATGTGTGGAAAAATAATAATTTAAGTTGCAGAAACACACACAGGGCAATTATGACTTGTAATTTTTGGAATTAAAATACCGCATCAACAATTTGCCAACACGTTCCACTGAAGCATTGTTAAAATAAGATGCACGTCTACGGCTGGACTCCAAGTGGTTGCCTATGCGCTTTTACTTTGGCATCTAGAGTCTGCTCTTTAGTGTGTGCCTGCACAGCCCCCTGTATGTGTGTTCAAAGGCTTGGTCAGCTTGCCAAACCACAGAGCTCAGACCCCAAAGGATATCAGGATGTTTTGGGTCTTTTCTTCACTCCACACTTTGAAATGTTCTTTAAAACAAGTTTAGTTCACCCAGAAGCAGGGTGAATAAGGTGCAAGTTAATTAATCAATTACACACATCAAATTAACTTAATGAACCACAGCTGATGTGGCAGTCTCAACATGACAGACTGCTCCACTCTTCTGACTGAAACCCTTCCAGGCCACATATAGAACCGTTTTCTTCATGCAGATTAGCAGCGTACTTTGTGTAAATGTTCAAAAGAAAGAAAATCTCGAAAATTTCAAGAAATCTTTTAGATTTACCCAAACGCCGGTCCAAAGAGGTACGTCTTTAGCTGCCTTTTGAAAGAATACACAGGAGGAGCGGACAACCAGAACCAGAGTCTTACCAGCGTCTTACTGTAACACACCTTTACTCTTTACTCCCCGAAAGCATTAAGACAATCTACGAGCCTACACATATCAGTATCAGAGCTCGTGCGGTTCAGTGTCAGACGTCACGCACAGTAAGATGAGCGTTTCGTTGCCACCACCAGAGGGTGCTGTTTGACCAGAGACGATGTGAAGTTGCCACATCATCAAATTCAACCACTGTGAGTCTTCAGAGGACTGGATTACAGCTGTGCACATCTGCATCTGTCGGCTCGTTGGTCTAGGGGTATGATTCTCGCTTAGGGTGCGAGAGGTCCCGGGTTCAAATCCCGGACGAGCCCTCTTTTGACCTCTGTGTAGCTGTTCTTAAATTGTGTTTTACATGGCTGCAACCTATGAAACACAAAACAACAACTGTCCATTTAAACTCACCTTACAACACTTGCTCACTTGGTTGACCTATAGATCGGGATAGAATGCTGGACAGTTTTAGTATCAAGCTAACCAAATCCAACTTACTGTGTGCAGAGTCAACACAAACACCTCATCCATTTCAGAAAGAGTGTTTAGTTTGGAAATGCATGAAAGTTTCAAGCAGACACTGATGATCTCACGTCTCTGCCATTCCAGCTCTTCTTAAGGATGACGGACAGCTGAGTGACTAGCTGGAAGATGAAAAGATGAAAACACACACCCACAAACACACACACAAAGCCAACAGCTATCACATTTGCAAGGCACTGACACTGAAACTCATGCAAAAGCCTTTGAATGTGTTGAGAGAGAGTGCACATGTTCATTCATGTTCAGAGGAGTTCAGTTTCAGTGTTTGATGAGAAAGCAAGATGCCACCAGTACCAGTATGAAGAAGTCAGTCAAACACTATGACATCAGACTCATATAGGCAATCAAAGCCCTCCTAACAGGCTCGTTGGTCTAGGGGTATGATTCTCGCTTTGGGTGCGAGAGGTCCCGGGTTCAAATCCCGGACGAGCCCATCTTTTGCAAAGATCAAGTGTTTGTGTTTCAAATACCTGACGTGCACGTCACACACAATGTTAACGCAGAGAAACCATCGACCCCCTCTTTGATAATTCACCCTAACGACACGGGTTTGACATGGTGTTATTCAATTTTGTTATAAACTTGCGTATTAATTTTACTATACTTCACCTGCTCCATATGTACAGTAACCTGAGATAACCTGATTTGGTGCAAGACAGATAAAATTAAATTGAACTGAAATGAATAGAACTAAAACCACTAGGGGGTGCTGTCCGATCTCACATAACAGGACCAAAAGAAACACGGCTCGTTGGTCTAGGGGTATGATTCTCGCTTAGGGTGCGAGAGGTCCCGGGTTCAAATCCCGGACGAGCCCTGACTTCTTCTTACTTGCACTTCACACAAGAGCTTTGAACTGACAGAAACTTTGTGTGTGTGTGTGTGTGTGTGTGTTTGATTTCGCAACTACCACTACTGTACTACTTTAAATACTACAGCTGAATCATAAAATGATTTCCACGAATAATTCAATACACTGTGGACTTTACAGCACTTTACTGAGGACACTGTCCCACTTTGCATCATTCCATCTCAGATGAGCACATACCCATATTAGTAACTTTGTTTTTACAGGTCTGTGCTGCATGTCCTGCATATTTTATAGACTATATAACTGGGACCACCAGAGGGTGCTGTCCCATCCCACGAAACAACTTGTACAACCGTGGCTCGTTGGTCTAGGGGTATGATTCTCGCTTTGGGTGCGAGAGGTCCCGGGTTCAAATCCCGGACGAGCCCTCTTTTCTCATCAACTGACCATCTAACGAGGACAGCGGTCAATATGGAGTCACTTCGACTTCTAATGTGTCAGTGTATTGCAAAATACACTTGTCAAGTGCGAGGTCTTGTTCCTTCCTTTGCTTCTCTGTTATACTGCTGAATGGTGCCGGAGGGCTGAGTGAACTTAAATATTAAAGGGCTCCACAATTTATTGCATCTGAATAACATCCCATGTTTGTTCTGATGTTTATTTATTATTTTTTATTGCTGGATTATGGGTTTATTTTTAAATAGTCCTTTATAAATTGACGGACATGACTCAAATACCTCTGACCCAAACTGCAAACTGAACATTTTTATCTTAGTTTACTTTTCAGTGATCTTCATATAATTTTTAGATTTAATTATTTTTACAAGCATTCACGAATTATTTCATATTTACTTCAGTTCAAAATCTTATCAACACTGATGGTTTTCAGCAGACTTCTCTGTGCCAACTTCAGCGCTGGTTGGGTTCAGTGATACACGTCATCCACAGTGAGATGAAGACATAAATGTGACCACCAGAGGGTGCTGTTGGACATACGATGAGAACTTCCAAGTTGCCACATCAACATTGGAAGGTCAACTGCTGAAGGTCTTTATGGGATACGAATACAGGTGTTAACAGTAAGCCTTGTCGGCTCGTTGGTCTAGGGGTATGATTCTCGCTTAGGGTGCGAGAGGTCCCGGGTTCAAATCCCGGACGAGCCCATATTTTACCTTCACATTTAGTTTTGATACAATGATGCTGCGATACTGTGTGTACCATTGTATCTCATTCTATATATAGATAAAATGAATCCAGTGATAGAGTCAGGGCTGATTTGTGATTTCAGTTTCTGGTTAAATGGTTTTCATTAATTAACTGCACCGCATCCCTCTGTGTCTGATCATATCTTTCTTAATGTGAGGATGACAACACTGCGCAGATGTCTGAATGTTTCAAGAGCAGGTTTGTGGTGCTTTTCATTATATTATCACACTGACAACCCCTGCCTTGCCAGCATGATTAACACATTTACAGGAGCATATGAAGCTGTCATATTGCCAGAAACTGGTTAAAAGGAATCCTGAAGTCATTCTTTCTTGTAATTACCCAAGATGTTAGCTTGTTTCTGTGATATATTGTAAACAGACACTTTGACTGTATCCCTGTTGCCATGGTTACTCATTTTTGATACAGGCTAATACTAGGCGGTGCAGTAATGAACAGACAGCCTGACTGGAACTACTCAGCCAAGCTTAAATACAAGTTAACAGGGGTACTTGAGTTTTGCTGGATAAACATCAGTGTATCATGTACATTTCTTAACTGATTTCAATGAGTCATATACAAATATGACCTACATGTAGTAGAAGTTTTGTCTGCAGTTACTTGATATCTTGATCATCACGCCATTACCAATGCCAGTGGTAACATAAGGTGCGCTCTGTGCTGCTGGACTCTCTCTCTCAGTGGTCCTATTGATCCTGGTTGCCCTCCTGTCTGTCATGACCTCGCACAATAACAGAACACAAAAACTGGATGGAATGACATACAAAGGCCTAAAACAAAGTCAAGTCAGAGCACTCTTGTTTGGCTTACTTATGAAGATCAGAGAGACTCATTAACTGTCAGTCCAGCCCCTAATCGTGTAGGTTTCAGTGTGTGTGTGTTGTGTGGGTTGACAGATCTGACCTTAGGTATTAAGCGTGTCCTTCAGCTCGGCCCCTTCTGCAGTGAACACGGGTTAGTTTGGACAAAATATCCCCAGATGAAAAGCTGACGCTTAAACATGCAGGTTATTAGAATGACCAGAAGTGAAGTAAATGATGTACCGCCCCACAGCAGTGAAACATTAGGACATTATTGCGCCCATGTAGAAAAGAGTGTGCGATGACCTAAGCAAGTTTTCTCTGCAGGATTGATTCACTTTATTAAAGTATTTTGTGAAAAATAATAATTGGAGGTACAGAAACACACACAGGGCAATTATGGCTTGCATTTTTGGCCTTAACATTGGATTTAAGACACAGCATTAATCATTTGCCAACAGGTTCCACTGAAGCAGTACAAAAATAAAATAAATAAACTATGGCTGGAGTCCAAGTGGTTGCCTTTGCACATGTATTTTGGCATCTAGAGCCTTTTTCCTTAGTATGTGTCTGCACAGCCTGTTGCATGTGTATAAATAGCGCTTTCTAAGAGGACTCGGGGCGGAAGCCTTTCAGATAATAGACCCAAGAACAAGTTTCGCTGTGGCCTTTGGAGCGATGGCTGGAGATGGTCAGCTTGCCAAACCATGGCCCGGGAAAACCTTCAGAAGGGGCCTCAAAGGATACCAGGATGTTATGGGTCTTTTTGGACGGAATGCTGTCCACTCCTTTGACAGTAAAATAGGGTTTGTCCACCTAGAAGCAGGGTGAATAACACTTAGGTTAAGCGCATGCATTTAAAGTGAAGAACAATACTCTAAGATGGAGGGGCTAAGAGTCATAGTCTACACATGAAGACTGCGCAACTCTTGAGCGAAACTGTTCCAAGTTGCATTGTAATGTTATTATTCACACTGGTTGCCAGTGCATTCTGTGTAAATGTTCAAAACAAAATGATCTGATTGTATTTCAGAAAAATGTATTGGCTTTCTGCACAGTAGCTTCACAGGAATGTTATAAATCACTTTCATTCTCAGTTACACTAATGCTTCTCCGAGGATATCATATTTCTAACTTTTCCACTGAATCTGGCTATTTCCCCAGCCCGTGGGTCATGGGTTCTTTACCTGAAAAGAGAAAGTGGTGGTCTGGAAGAAAACGTTCTTGAAGGGGATGGATATGTTGCGACCGGCCCTGATGCTAAACGGGCCCTGAGCTTTGGGAGGGAGGCAGGTCCCGTGTAGGGGAAAGATATATTCACCACCGTTCCCTGAGAAGAGGCTGAGCTGACCTCTCACTTCCCCCAGCTGATGAGGTTCAAAACAAACTTCCACACTGGCCTCTGACCCCGCCTGGAATCCAGGAGGAACAATGAAACTCTTGTCCACAGTGAAATCTGGGCAATCAGTCTGCAGGAGCAAGATCACAAGAAAGGCATTGTATGACAGCAAATAACAAAGTGCTGTTACTACAAAGAGCTATCATCACAGGAAAAGGTTTGTTATTATGAGTCACTGGTATTTAAAAAGACCGCCAGCTCTCGTGTATCAAGACAGAGACTCATGCAAATGATGCTTTTCACACACTGGCCCACCATACGTCCTTTTTCACATGGAGTGAAAAACAAATTTACAACTGATAAGAACACAAACAACAAGAGCAGGCAGCAGCTGGCAGCAGCATCTCTCCCTCTGCTTTCACACCATGTGCAGGCTCAGGAGGGAGAATTGGTTACTATGGTTATGGGGACCATGTCTGTCACTTGGAAGCTTTCAGTCAGTTCGTAATAACAGGCTATTAGGTTAGTGTGCCGGGATGCAAAATTATGACTAACTAGGAGGATCCCCTGAATCTCCTGATTTCAGCTGTGATGTCTGGAGGTTAGACAGTAAGTTACCATAATTAACTCATCACCAACCACGACATGATTCATTTGACCTCGACCCCCGTAGTGGGTAATGTCACAGAGGACCTGCTCATACAGTGCACCGACTTCACAGAAACTAAAACTCACTTCAGACTAAATTGTCCCTGTAACCATGGTAACTCAGTCGAACTCCTGCCGCCCTGCACTCAGTGTGAGAGGACAGCGAGAGCCACTGCTGATTCGGATCTCTGTTTGTGTCTTCTTTTCATTGTGTAATTAATTATGAATATTGTTCTTTCCCCTGTGTGAGATAATTTATGCGCGCTGCAAGAGTGTGGTAAAGGTGTCTGTTGGGTTTGTCACTGTGTAAGAGTTGGCTGAATCTGTTTCCTCCTTCCACATTTTACAAATTCATTAATATTCTGCTGGCTGTATGGGAAGCTTTGGCAGGCCGAGCGCAGCCAGCGAGTGGGTCACTGGAATAAATGAACACAACACAATGTAATTTTCCCCAACCTATCTACAAGAGATTGTAGATCTCCCCCACTCCAGTGATTTAGTATTGCAGACTTATAAGATTAGGATGCTAAAATGGTATGGTTCTCTTAGAAACACAGAACACATTATACAACTACTAGTTTTTCCAATAAAGTTAAATGATTCAGTATTTCACTGTCTGTATTCCGGTTGAAGTTATCATCAAAAACTTGATTTACTTAAATTCTAAGTCTCTGGGGTGAGTTTTATATGTTCTTACCTTGCATGAGTACTCAGTTTTGACACGGGAGTAGTTGATAAACTTAACAATAACTGAGTGGCTGGTGCCCAGAGAAGTGTTGAAGTGGACAGTTTTCTCTGGCGGTGGGGGCAGAGCTCTGAGAAGCAGTTCGTAGTGGAAGTAGCCCAGATCATGATTGTGCAGAGTTAGCCGGGCTGTAGACTCACCCACACGCAGGGGCTGATACTCAAAGCTCAGAGAACCCTGGACAGAGTACACACAAATACATAGTATCAGTTAAAGTTTGTTTGCAGGCATACAGCCTTTAGCCAGCAGACTCAACATATACCTTGGATTGTCCTGACACAGTGTGCTGAGGCGGGACACTGATGTCGAGGCATTTACACTCAGTGTTGAGGCAGATAGCTGTGGTCAGAGGGTTTTCCACCTGTACAGTGGCCGAAGCCGTCCGACGAACAGCAGTCTCCAGCTTTATGGTGGACAGGACTCCTGGAGATTGGGCCTCGAAGTTAACGAGGTAGAACAGGTACTCACCGGATAAGGCATTGTGAAATGTCACCTGTGGGGAAGAGTTCAATGTTTATTTTCAAGAAAAATCTCCAAAATGCATTCAGATCTGGACGCAGCGGTGTGTGTGATCAAACCTTGGTGTGGTACTGCCCCTCTCTGTATGCAAAGAAAGACACCTTGTAGTCTTTCTTGGCCAAAGGAGGTACTTCGATATATTCCAGACCCTTGATGGACACTGGCACATCCGTCTTCTCAGGTTTTAGGATCTCTATCAGCACATGGAACCTGAGCACACAGACCCACTCGTGACTCCACTGAACAAGTATCCAGGGTCAGGGTTTGTGCATTTCTCTTCATTGCATTGCACCAGTCGTTAACATTCACCATTACATTAACTTACTTTACACATGCTGCAAAATACTGCGTGCAGCAATTGAAAACAGGCCGTAAATTGAGACAAAAATACAGTAACAAAAGGTCTGGTGAGGTCTGGTCACTGTATTCTTACCATAATACAAAACGTGGAAATGAAAACTGCTATAATATATATCTGTTTGACAATGTCTTAAATGACAAGGTGAAACACACATGACAAAACTGAAACTACAGAGAATTATTACCTGCGACTGCACCGCCCCTCTGATTTACAGAGATTTATATTTAGCTTCAGTTCATTGTTAAGTTGTCTGTATGTGAACTGTTTCAGTTCGCACTCTCTGCTCTAATATCGTCATTCTGGGCTGCAGCAGGCAGCTATTTTCATCAAAAAGCTGACAAAAAAAATCACTGGACACTCCCTAGAAGAACTCTCTGGTGAACACAGGTGTGCATTAGCAGCTAAACAGCCAACTATTTCCCTCAGTGGTTGGTAGAGACCAAAAACAGAGGAAGGGAGAGAACTTAGATTCATTGAGTGGACAGAATCACACAAATCTAAATGAATGATAATGTGACCCTGAAGCTGCTGGATGCATGAATAAGTAATGGTTTGCTTGTGTCTCAAACCATTTACAATGATATTTAAGTCTCCATCTGGTTTAAAATGCTTGTTACTTTAATACGTGTGTGTTTACCGCTGCTGTTTAGAGAGCCAGTTGTGGACAGGGAGCAACTGTGTGTGGTGAGTCTTGGCGGGTAATTGATGCACAATGGTGTCCTCTGCCTGGGGAGGCTCAGCAGTTCCCTGCAGAGAGTACAGCACGCCTGTCCCATCGGGGAAGGACATAAAGACTGATCCCTGAGGAAAGAAGGAGAGATGTAACAAGCTAATTTCTAAGATGAGGCTAATGTCACACTGTTCGTTTGGTTATATATTATGCACTGCACTGAATATGCACCAACAAGCGATATATAAATAACTCATTGTGTTTAAATGTAAGAGCCCCCTCTACCAGGTCTTTCTTTCCATTGGCAGTCATGGTCAGTGGCCGGTAGGTGATCTCGTAGGTCTTGTTTTGCAGAGGTTCAAGGATTATGGAGGGAGCAGCACTCCACTGCTTGCCCTCTATGACAGGCCGGATGGTGCAATGCTGGTTGGTGGGGTTTAACACGCATACAGTCTGCGTGTGAAAGCCGCGTACTGGGCAAACAAAATTCACCACCTGCAGGAAAGTGGTTAGAGGGAGATAAGAATTAGGAATTACTGCCTGCCACTGCAAACAAATGCAGTCACTGTTACCTTTTTCCACATAAAGTAAGACACACACTGTAGTGCAGGGTAGGATAGAGAAATAGAGAAATGAATAATAGAGATAGAGAAATTGTAACCAGGTCTTTTGTTTGACGAACACGCTAATATGTCACTGCCATACCAGCCGCTGATTCCTTCTTTTATATTTTCACTTCACAACTTCACAACATAGTGTACAACAGTGCATCAGGCAAACCTCTTTGTTAGTGGAGGCTACGATGCAGGAGCCTGTCACGGTGAGGGTAACCATAGTGACGGTGGCAGGTGAGGACGAGCCTTCCACACAGCAAGACAGGTTCTCATATCTCATGTCATTACTCAGATCCACAGGGGCAAAAGTCACTTCAAAAGGAACCTCCGTGCCTGGGCAGATATAGCCTTTAGCTGGTGTGATGGACAGCTCTGGGGGAAAATTCTCTGTTTTCCACTGGAACCTGGTCACAAGGCAGAGAGATAAATAAAAGGCAAGCAAACAGGCTTTAAATCAAAAGATAACTACACGAGTGCAAAAACATTTATGCTCTTAGACAACACCAGAGTTAGAGAAAGCTAGTCTAGTGAATCTATAGTGAATCGACCCGTAGACTTTATAAAACTTTATAAAGTGTAGTTTGATAAGTGTGTGTGTGTGTGTGTGTACTTGTTTGAGTTTATATGGATGTGTATGTGTCTGTGTTTGTGCTGCAATATGTCTGTAAGAGGCCTTTCTCAGCTAAATATAGAAATGGATCACCTGGCACCAATATCCCCAGTGTTCATCATGATGATCTTCTTCCTGGCCTGGCAGCGTTGGACAACAGCTCCAAAGGCCAGGTGGTCCTGGTCCAGTTGGACCTCTACAACCTGACAGTTAAAGGCAGAACTAGTGGATAACGCAACTTTGTGCAACAACCAGTACAGAGTTGATTGAACAGACTATTTTTTTTCTTTCTAAAAGTAACAATACAGATAAACTCTAAGTCATTCATCTCACTGTACTTCAACCACAATGGGCTCCAAACAATTTCAGGGAAGGCTCAGAGAATGGAAGTGAAAACGTATTATCAAAAGGAGATTAGATAGAATAGTGTGTAATTTAGTTAAAGAGTCTACTCTTGTGAAGTACTTTCAGGGAATGTTACTCTTTTTTTAACTTCAGAAACCAATAAATGCCTTAGGACAGACCTTTCTTTATGTATTTGGTGTAGTCTGACACTATGTCAAGCTGCAATATTAAACTACCTCGGCTCAATCGTTGAGTATCTATGTGATCAAATAACATAATCATGATCCAGGAGGCATCCGGTAATTGTACAAATCTAATCCTTGGCTGACAGGACATCCAAAGAGTCACTATTTGAAAACCCAGACTCAAAACAAATACAAACATCTGCTGAAACAGTATGTGAAGATAACTGGTTTTTCAATTAAAATTCATCAGGCAAGGGCATTATTTGCACCACGCTTGTAAAATTTAATTGAACTTCACAGCCTACCTGGCAGCAGCCTTGGATGGTCAGCAGGGGGTGTAACAGGCCTGCAAACTCTGCCTGCAGCTTGGCACTGAAGGGAGGTATGTGTTGTCGAGGTGAGAACTGGATCTTGACCTTACATGAGCCACCACCGGCTTTCAGGCTCAGCTCGCCTGTTGGACTGATTGACAGGTCCTAGACGAGGATGTGGAGGTGAACAGGAGGGGATGATATTAAGTGCAGCTTGTGTGGACCGCTGTTTAATATGTGTGTGTGTTTGTGTGTTTTATACCCTTGGGTCCAGCGGTGTGTTGGTGTTGAGCAGCAGAGTAAATGAAAGGTCTAAAGGGCTGCGGTTGACCAGGACCACTTGTTTCTTCACCGTCTGACCCAACATCACAGATCCCAGTTTCACTTTCCTTTGTCTGGGATCTTCCACCTCCAGCTAGGACAGAATGATTCATACACTGGATATTATCATTATCAGTGTTAAGTCAATATAGTCATAGAGATTAAGTCAGTAGAACTGTTTAGAGTGTGGCTAAATCCAGATGTCTTAGGTCATGTTCCTGCAGATATAGGGTTTTGATTATTCTGGTCACTGGTGATTATTTGGCTTAAACTCCTTTTTAATATTGAGTGTATATAGAAAAAATCAAAGTTAAATTGACATTAGCCTAGGATTAAAGTGGTGTTTGAAAGCAAGCCTGAGCAGTTGCCTCTTAATCCAGTCGTCTCTTGCTAGCAGACACCAGGAGCGGAAAGCAGCACTCATCAGGTACATTTTAAGAAGGGAATCCCAAAGGCGTGAATTCTAATTGCAACACCAGCATATGTAGTTACCGATGCCTATATCACTACCACACTAACCAATGCAGATAGATGGGTGATCTGATTTGAAACCAATCTGTTTTCCTGCAGTCTCATCAAAGCCTGAGTGTCCTATATCCAGAAACAGCCTGTTGTTATGTGAGTTGTGAGTTGCTCATCAGCCATGTGCACAAAGAGTGAATGAAAAGTAAAGTCTATCACATCAAACTGTAATTTTGTAATTAAATTCACACACTTCTCTATCTCACCTTCATCTCGATGCCTTGGCCCAGTATGTCCACCTGCTTCCTGACAGAGCTGTTCAAGATGAAGGTGAGTTTTTCATGGTAACGACAAGCCTCGCGGGGGTAGAAGCTCACAGGTACTTCCATCACAGCACCAGCAGACAAAATATCTGGTTGGAAGTCCACCTCTAGGTAAGAGGTGTTGCTGAACTGGCACACGACACTGGGGGAAGTAAAGTACAGAGGGTTCTCAAAAAGAAAGAAAGTTGGTTTTTTTTTAAATAAAAAAACATAAAAACATTTCATGCAGTTAAATCTTTGGGCTTTCCCCGACACATGGAGAAAACCGGACACACACGTGTACCTGATGTCACTTTCGCCTTTGTTGCTGATCACCAGCGTCTTAGAGGCTGGCACCATCCCAGGACAGTACAGAAAGCGCTTGCCAAAGCTGTACTTGGTGAAGGAGAATTCAAAGCTGGGCGCCACACCGCTGCCTTCAATGGCAAACGCAAAAGTTGGCCCATGTTTTACCTGATGAGAGGAAATAAGACGGAGAAATACATTTGATCAATCAGTCATTAATGCTGGGGGAATTGAGAAACACTTGGTTCAGGTGCAGGACTTTAAGTACTTAGGGAGGTATGCATGGAGGTAGCAGAGCTAAACATTTGAGGTGATCTTTGGGCGTGACCAGGATGGATAGGATCAGGAATGAGTACATTAGAGGGACAGCTCATGTGAGATGTTTCAGAGGCCAGGTTGAGATGGTTTGAACATGTTCAGAGAAGGGACAATCAATATATTGGTCGAAGGATGCTGAGGTTAGAGCTGCCAGACAGGAGGCCTAGAGGAAGACCAAAGAGGAGGTTTATGGATGTAGTGAAGAAGGACATGAGGGTAGTTGGTGTGAGGGAAGAGAATACAGAGGATAGGGCGAGATGGAAGATGATTCGCTGTGGTGACCCCTGAAGGGAACAGCCGAAAGGAACAGGAGATTATTGAATAATGTCATAATTGAGTAGCTAATATTTGTCTGAATGATGTAGACAAAAGTAAATCTGATAGGAGATCAGAATCTCACCTTGATACTCAGTTTGACGTCCTGAAGGTTACAAATGCTCCAGGGACAAAAGAAGAGTGATGAGTGCAGCTGCCTCCCAACCTCAATAGTAGTATTTTGTGGTTTTGCTTCCAAGTGTTGCAGCAACTCGCTGGGACCCGTTAGGTTTAGGTTCACTTCCAGGCTGAATCTCGCCAGATTGGACACCAGGAACTTAAAGGTGGACTGCTCTGAAATTCCCACCTACAGACAGAGCATATACAGACATGTACAGGAAGGTGAATGACTTCACATATAATTACATGTGATCATGCATGTGAGTATTTGTGTCTGTGGTGTTAAAGTACGCCCACCTTGCCGAAGTCCAGAGTGTCTTGCTGGTTAGGGTTAACGTCGCTGATGCCTCCGCCTGGATTCTCAACTTGAACAGAAGCGCTCAGGGCGAAACAATCGGCTTTAACTGTGAGCGCAAGTGGGTCCGACTTCCTCTTCACCCTCAGAACCAATCTGAAGCTCACACTGCCCTCGCGGCAAGGCGTGAAGGACACCAACAATGGTAACCTGCACATTCACAAATTAAATGCTCTCTATAACTTTTTACGGTATGTTATGATTGAGATGGACCAAAGTATATTAACAGCAAAGCAACATACATGTCACAGTGCTTTTCTAATTTCCACTCAAATTACCGCACAACAGGTGCATAATGTGTCATGCGACAGTCAGTAATTGTATTTTTTTTACATCGCGGACAGTGGCACATTTTTAAACTGTGCATGTTATTGTGTATTAAACCTGTGTTTGGGTGCCAGTGTGCCAGTCATGGGCTCCAATTTGAGGCTGGACTGCTGGTCATCAGAGACGAGAGATGCCTGTATGACAGAGAAGTTGAAGGGCTCCTCCTCCCCATTTACTAGATCGACTGTCTGTTCCACTTTGCGACCTGGACAGGTGGACACACACATTAACAGCTTGGTTGTACTTGCTTGGCATAAAATGACTCCTTTAAATGAATGTGTTTACTATGAGACATAGACTTGGAATTTGATATTGGAAAACTTTGAATTCCAATAGTACATGTTCCATTTTATGTAAATGGTTTACATTATTTACCTGTTAATCATGTAATAAATTAATGTAAAATGTCATTTTAGGATCATGCACTGGTAAAACAGTGTGGATGCACAGAATGAGCACTGCACAGTAGCTGCAGTCTGCATATAAAGGCAGAATAAAACTGGACCAAGAATTGACCCTTGGGGCACACCATACTTGATAGTGGAAGAAGGTGACATGAACTCATTGACCTGACTTCCTATTAGACAAATACGATGAAACCAGTTAAGTGCGGTTCCTGATATGCCCACCCAATGCCTCAGCCTTTTTAGAAGAATGCCATGATCAATGTTGTCATGGCATTTTAACGTGAAAGCCTAACCTTGACCATACCGTAATCATATTTTAGCATGCATACAGATTGTTGAAATAAAGTGAATTGAATTTTGCAAGCATATGTCTTTAAGGTATCATACAAAACATGTATGCATTTGAACAGCAAAATCTTGGTGCACGTTAGTCTGTGTGCGTTACATACCAACGAGCAGTTCTCCAAAGTCAAGGTGAGGTCTGTTGAGATAGACAAGTGGTTCTCTAGTGGTGCCCACACACAGGAAGGGGACAGACAGTGACAGACTTTCAATCACAAAGCTCCAGAATGACTCCACATGGTCCAGCTGCTCAGGTACATATTCAAAACACACCTGAGCACACAGAGACACAGAGCAGGATTACAATTGTTCTCCATGAATAAGAGAAGGCATGAAGAAATGTCTGACAGATAAACACATAAGGGCAAGAGTGAGGGGAATAAAGGTGAGGAAGAGGAGTAGGACAGAGTGAACAAATTAGAAGAGATTTAATCAGACTGAGCTGAGACTGTGATAAGACAAAATTAAAATTCTATTAGGTTAAATGGAACGAGTGTGATTCGATTTGTTGTGATAAAGTGGGGCATGGGGAGATGGGGAAGCTGAAATGGAGCCAAAAAAATGTAAAATGAGGAAAGAGATTGGTGTGAAATGAAATGAAGAGGGATGGGACAAAGTGAGTTAGATGACAAACTGCGGCGGGAGGAAACTAGAGGTGGTTTCACCGTGTGCGTTCCCATCCTTACTTCCACTTTCTTCCCAGGCAGGATGGTGCCACATGGGGTGAGGCAGCTAAATGGACTACCACCTGTTTCTTCACACCTCCACTTGAATGAGTAGGGTTTACCAGTTGGGTTGACCACACTGAAACATCTGTGGGGTAAACCAAGGACACATATGCTTATTTATTAAAGTGTTGGGGTATCCACTGGTAGAGGTAATAGGTTTCGCTCTCTCTGTTACCTTTTTGACGGTGCAGACAGACCAACAGCATTGAACTTTATGACCCTGGTGTTAGGGTCCAAAGGGCTCCTGAGTTCAAGTTTGCCATCAATCCCACTGATAGAGTCTGAGTCCTCCAGGTCAAAGTGGCAGTGGGGCAACAGGCTGCGACCACAGACACAGATACAGGGAGCCTCCTCCCCATCCTGCAAGTTTGGAATACTGAAAGAAAAAAAAAACCTATTGTCTCTATGTCAGTCGAGTTCCTCATGGTCATTCTTAGCTTTGAAACACTTCCATGGGTGTATCAAAGAGGTACAAACAAATGTCAAACTGCTCTCATAAGTCTGGCTGCAAAGCATCATCTAGCACTGCCTCCGGGCTCAGGGCTCAGACCTCAGGGTGTAGCCAACTTATTTTATTTAGTACATGTCTGGTGCAGCATGGGAGTAACGTAGTCACTCTGGACTCCATGCAAGGATAAAATAAAAATAAATCATATTTCCTTATCCTGTTTAAATTTCAGGATAGCTGAAATGAAGGCACTCCGTAATAGAATATTCACTTCCTCTGTGTCATGTAACTTGGCTTGTCTGCATTCTTTAAATGTCAGTTTTAAAGTATTTACTGTACCTGCAGAGTAGTCTGCCCTGAAACTGGGCCACCTCCAGAGGTGAAAAGCGAACACAGAAATTCTGTATTGCGCCAGGCTCGATTGTCCCTGTGCTTGGCTCAACGCTGAAAGGGGGGAGCTCAGGATTCCCTGTCAGGACAGACATCACACTGGCCAGGGCGCTGGTAGGACGGGCTCCAGTTAAGGTTCCTGATGCCCTGCTGCATGGTCGAGAGGCAGGGGTCTGATCTGCTGTCAAAAAAAAATGTTTCAATTTACACACCGTTTTGACAAAACACTTTAAAATCAAAATAGATAAATTGAATAAGAATGGTAAAATAGGTTCATCAAATGTCAAATTCAACAGCTTGGAAGCTGGAACTTCGATAATGGCACAGCAGAATTAGTTCACGCTGATACCTCCTTGGTCATGGTTGACAGAGTTGTTGCTTGGATCCATAGAGACTTGGAAGGAGAACTCCAGTTTGACGGTGCCATGATTCACGATCTGAAATCTTCATGTGCAAAAACAAACACCACCCATACACACACAAAGACACACAAATGAAAATGTTCCTGGAGTGTTTTGAACACTACTGTGAGCCCAGTGGCAGTGTTACAAAGATATGTATGGGATGGCACTGGGACAGGAGGTTCAATTTGAACAAACATCAACTCACATTATCACAAACTGGTTGCATAATTACTTTTGGCTTAATGTGGCAGCGCATACAGCATACGACTGACTTACTCGTGGAGCCTGCTCTGGCACAGCATGGTGTCTTTGAAGTGGATGGTGTCGATGTTGCAGCTGAACTTCACGTAGTCACAAACTGCACTGACACGCAATTCCAGCTCAAGCTGGGAGCCCTCTACCGCAGAGCAGCAGGGCTCCGGATCTGTCTTTATCACCTGGAATGCAAACATGTACGCCTCAGCTACCATTTTAAACTAGTTACTCTCTTTTCAACATTTCAGCTTTTTGACATCACAATCAACATGTTTACCTTATTGTTGACATGCTGCTGTGGTGCTGCTGAGGTCTGATTAGAGGAACTGAGCCAATGCACTGTCCTTTGTTGGTCATCCCAGTCAGCCACCTGCTCCAGTGGCTGCTGGAACTCCACCTGACAAACTTTGCATCTCATTGGCTGTCTGGTCAGAGTCACCGGCTGATCGGAGTGAAAGGTTACAGTCACTTCCTTGAAACAACCAGCATGTAGGTGCCCCACCTGTAAGAAATAGAAGATTCTTTTATATACAGCCAAGTAGCATCTGAAGCAAACATGAAAAATAAGAGCCTGGTTATTATAATGTCTGTGTTTGATTTGTTTGAGCACAAAGAGAGGCAAAACCACCATAAAGAGACACTTCTATTCTCAAACTATCCTTCAACTTTGAATCTGTGGCCAGGTCTGGTCCCTTATTTAAAACATTTCTAAACCCGCCTCCGTCTTGCAGCCATAACTACTCTCCACCTGTCAGTGTTTTACCTGTGGTGAAAAGCAGACATGGGGTCCAGCAGGAGGCCACTCAAACCTCACCACTTGGCTGCTGCTGTGGTTGGTCATGGTGAAACTCTCTTGGTATGGACGATCTACATGGCAGTCACCGAAATTCAGCACCTCATAATTACCTGTGACAGAGAGAGAGAGGCATTGTTGAAAAATCCAGGAATAGAAAGGAGCTTCTGTGCTGCTGCTACTCTCACCATCAGTCTCCTGCCCTCCTTAATTCTCTCACCTCCCTCATCTTCTTCCTGCTCCGTTTCCTGCGATGACCTGCTGATGTTGCAAAGAGAGACGATTTCCTGGTAAGCCTCTCCAGTCACTCGTATTATGTTATCGCTGTACTGGTTGTCCTCCAAACGCAGTGATATCTTGGTCTTGACAGTCAGGGGCTTTTCAGAGCAGAAGCTGACCTTAAGCTCCACCTGCTCATTAACATTCAACCTCAGGATGGCTCTGTGCACCAACTGATGCTCTGCGGAAGAAAGAAAGGTGTCACCTTTGCCGGACTGGCATCAAAAAAAAAGAATTTGACAAACGATTGTTTGTGGGTGTTTGATACAGCTGCTGCAGTGCTAGCTGTACTCTCAGGTTACTGGGCAGCCAGTTGTTGATGATGCCGTCAGAATATGACATATGACACAAGGTTGCTTTAAACAGTTACAGCTTAAGGCTGGCAAAAACCCTGCAGGCAAGATGCATAATTCCGCTTGTGGTTTTGAACCCATGTTAATTGTAACTGTTATAATTAATTAAAAAATAAAATGTCAGTTGTGCAAATTGCTTACTACTGATTGTTTAAATGAAGACGAGATGCATTCTGCTGTAGACAGTGTAACAGGTTACGGTTGTACCTGAATTGTTGTCCTCAAGTTGTGTGTAGCGGATGGAGCTGCAGGTGTCATCAGCAGCTTTGAGGCTAAACACTCCATGTTTATCCAGCAAATCAATCTGAACCTACACAGAGAGCCACGAAGCTCCTTTACTTTTACTGTAGTAGTATCATCATGTGAGCATTGTCAAGACAAACGATTTTGGTTTTCTGCCTTTTAAATGTATTGAAAGTCATTATGCTGTGGGCTAAATTGATAACAAAATAAACAGACTAAGAAATATATTTCTTCTCACCTGAGCAGGAACATTTCCATCATTTAGCAGCACCAGGGGCAGGGTATGTCTGTGTCCAACCAGGACCCGTCTGAACTGTAGGACTGGGCTCCCTTTGCTGTTCTTCACGGCTGGACGCACAACGCACACACTGGGGAGATTGCCCTGTCCAATCAGGTCAAACTCCAACACCTTGCTCTTAAGTGTGGGCGTCATTCGAGGCCTGACAGCGAACAAGTGATCAGTGATCAACAAAGCAAAGTGAGACGGGATACTGTTCTCTCCCTAACAGTTTAGTACAATTAAATGAACACACATGCAGCAAAGAGAACATTACAGGTCTCTAGTGTTATATACCTGCTGGCCACCTCTATTGTGGCCTCAAACACAGCACTGTAGAGCTGCATCATCTGTGGTGTAAAGGTGACTACAGCGAAGGAGTGAGACTGGCTGGGAATACTCAGTGTAACAGCAGACAAAGCAAAAACCTCCAGGTTACGGGACCCCTGTCAGGAAATACAAGATATATTTGACCTGCAGTCACTGTCTATACTGTGAACTTATCCAAGTGTCTACCCACAGATCCTTTTCATGTCTTACCCTTGCGCCAACATATTTGATAGCCAGGCTGATTACACAGGGCACCTTGCTGTTGTTGGTGAGTTTGAAGCGAGCCTGAGCAGTTCGCCCGACTAGGACTTTGTTGAAAATAAACTTGTTCTCCCCCCGGACATAAATGCCCTCAGCATTGCTAAATTGCTCAGAGGAGAGCTGAGTGCTATTAAGGCACAGATGGTGTTCCTCAAAGATGGAGGCCACATCTAATGCTATGCCTGGGAGACAAAGCAAAAAGAAAAGAGTCAGTTACAGTATCAGTCAACAACATAAAGGTCTCCTCTGTCCTTCTAGATGTAGACCCGCTAAATGTTAACACAATATAACATATATAGAAAATTAGGCACAACTTCAGTCAGGCTTATTGAGCAGATAAGACAGAGTAAGATCATAAGGCTCTCACCTGGCCTGCAGACTTCAGTCAGCAGCCTGTATGGGATGCCGTCAGGCTGGTCTGTGGGGTCCCGGTCACTGATGTCAATGAGCAGACCCTCGTTCCAGTTGCCCAGCTGTTCAGCAACACAGTTCACTGTCACCACCTGCTGAGACCCTGGCTGTAGGCTCCCTGCGCAGGGAGACACTGAGAACACCCCCGCGGTGAGCCGATTCTGGAAAGAATGACAGGAGGATCACAGAGGTATAGATAAGAATACTGAGGAAACTAGCAAAAAAAAAAGAGACGCTCTTTATTTATTCAAATATGATAATATGTTTTTTCACTGGTTCCTTCTGTACAAATTAAAAAATACTTTACAAAAAGCTTTCTTTCTATTTTGACATGAAACCGTGTGTTGTACTGAGTGAGAACGATCCTTAATATTGTAAAAGAACACACGTGATGTGAGCCGACAAGCACATCATGCTTCTTCAATGATACGCCTTGAGACCATCAGTGATGTCATCTCCACAAGAGGCCTCTCACCTGTGAAATCTTTGTGTCTTTCTGAAAGGGCTCGAGCCTCGCTTTGCTACTGGCACCAGTGACCCTCCCTGAAAGGCTCTCTTGAAGCATCTTCTTACTTGGGCCCCTGAGACCAGAACACAGGGACACAAACCACGATCTAATTTAAATGTCTCTGGACATACTGTCAGCTGGTCATCAGGTCAGGCAACTGTATACACCTCTGATAGGTCACAGTGTTAATTGTAAGTTGTGCCCTTACATTTATGTATGTAAATGGAAATGTGTAACCTTTGGTAGTCAGAACTGCAAATGTTTAGATCCATGTTTTCAGTTGCGTTAGGGATATTGTTACATTTGCAGTTTTTGTTAAATTACTCCTAGCACTACCTCCACCTCCACTTGAAAAAACATTGTTGGAGTCAAAACCTCATCCATTTTAATGCTTGATTGTAACTTGCACTGTTTTACAATGTGTTACTCATTAAATAATAAAACTCTATGCAATGAGCAATTTAAATGTGTGTAATTTTTAAAATTACACAGAACCCTGTGACAGCCCACACACGCCACATTAGGTTTATTATGCCTTCCCATTCAAGAAGGTACTGCAAGGTATTTGTGCCTTTAGTCTTACTAAAATAGGAATTACTTGTACTGAAATTATGTAAATTGGTAATTTTAGTCTATATGCACGTGGCTGTTGATAACACATTGTGCTCGTCTTGGCTGATTATGAGACACATTGTCCAAAAGGAGTGGCCCTGCACACTCTATGCACTCACTACACAGTGCACACGCACTGTTTCAGGTGATCTGAGCTGGGGTCCTAAAGGAGATCCTAACTAACCAGGTCACAAAACAGTTTGGATTAGTGTTCACTCTCCTTAGATTCAGACAACTTGATGTGCTACTAAGCAAAAGCTCATCATCCATGAGTCTGTACACAAATCACATTTTGAAAACTAACAGTAATAGTATTATTCCAACTCTGTGCCTCTGTGTTCATATTTGTGTGCCTGCGTGTTCTTCTCCTACCCCGGCCTCTCTGGTGGAGCGGAGTCCGTTATCATGCAGCAGATGCTGAAACAGGTCTCAAAGTCTCCACAGTTCTCGATAGTGAAGCTCTGAGTTTTTTTGCTGCCATACACCAATGGACCAAAGTTGATGTCACATGCAGGTGTGATCTTGTACCTAAAGAAGGTCCGCATGGTATATCACAATATGGGATTTGTGAACTGTCTCTTGTTCACAGAATAGAAAAAGCAGTACTGTACTCATTGTAAAGTTTGGTGAGGAGTATAACAATATACATCTGCATTATTTGAAAGAGACAATAAGAAACAAGCTTTAACCTGGAGAAGACAGATTTGGCTGAAATCTTGATGGTTAAGATGGCTATGGTTTCTCCTTCATTCCCAATACTGGGTTCAATCACCTGCAAGAGCAACAACCCAAATCACAACTCAAGCGCACTCTGTAGCATCCGGTAAATCACCTGCAGCAGTTAAACATTCTCACTCCATAAAGTTGTTACCCAGACATAAAAGTTGCAGCTGAAAAGGTACATTTTAATCTCGGATGTGTCTGCTGTTTAAATAATTGTAGCAAGTTGTACACTTATGACTCAGCGTCTGGCTTGCATCTCAAACAAACCTGACAAAGCACTCACAAGCTCATTAAAACAACATTTTAAGAACATCTCATTTCCATATTTAGTGTACACAGAAGCATGTTGTTTTTTTTGCTTTTCTTTTTGCATTTTAGAACCTGACACAGACAGGAATCATGTGGAGTGAGACAGGTATGAAAGCCTGACTTAACCCAGGGTTGTTGTTATTATGTGGGATGCATCTTAAACTATCTATCAAGTCACTAGGACAAGGACAACCCATGAATGTATAATCCAAATAAATTGGGATACTGAGTTGGGAGACAACACTGGTTATGATCTTTGAGAATTGTGCACCGAAACAGTTTTCATTTAGCCAGAGAAAGGCGGCGTGGAGGACATGCCTCTTTTATCATGAAGTGTAAATAAAATCAAATCGTCATCAAATCGAGTTTTTTTGGTACTAAAACAAAACAATGTTAGAAAATAATTCCCACTCAACTTCAATTTGGTCATGAAGACCAGTGTAAGGTTCAGACCTGGCATGACAGAATAGGTTGCTCTCTGATTAAGACTTCTTTGTTGGGTCTGCAGAGGATATGGATTGTTGTGGGCTTCTTGTGGGGCACTAGAGTACCACTCGGGGGGGAGACCATAAAAATGGAGTCCAGGTTTGGCTGTCTCGCCTCAGTCTGCTGAAATGTAAACCTTGTGGAGAGAAAACAATACAAGTGAAGAACTTTACTAGTTCCACGGTGAGATAAAGTTCCCCTGCAGTATTTCGGAAGTCACACTGTTACTCTAATACTGTGGTACACTGTCAAATTGAAAACTAGCAGTTCAAACTCACTTGAAAGCTATATCATATTTTCCTTGGTTTTTCATCCCGAGAGACAGTTTGGTCTCCTCAAAGACTTTGATGGTTCCAAAGTCCAGACATCCATCTGCCACAGAAACAAGAGTATAAAATGTATGACATCTAGAATTATTATGACATCAGTAGTTAACACTGGCACCTCAAAGCAAGAAGGTCCTGAGTTCAAATCCCAGTCAGAATTACATCTGCCTTAACAGAATTTAAAGCATTGCAACACTTAGACCTTTATATGAAATGTTTGAAAGCTCTACCAGTTTCTACCTGGTGAGATGTCCAGAGCTATATCATAGGCTTCAGCATTGACTTGTATGTTTTCAGTGTGCACAACCCCCAGAATCTTCTCCACATCAGATACCTGAGGATAAAATCACAGCACTTGCTGAAAAATAAGTCAAACAGACATGTGAAATGCCCAGTTTAACATATTCAAAACTATATGCATGGGCTCTTTGACTGTGCGTTCGCATCAGCACTGGAAAAGCATTTCTGTATTGTGTCATACTCTCTTTCATGTTTACTTCAGCATGTGTACTTCAGTAGTTTCACTCTACCTCCAGACGTAACATCTTCTTAATGTGCAACGGCCTCTTGGCCCTGAAGTGCAAACTCAGGGGGGAAGAAGAGTTCGGTGAGATGATACCCTGATCCTGTGGCACACTGAACTCATCGCCCAACTCCTCCACACCCTGCAGTCTCCAGGATACTGGCAGCGCCGTCTTATTATGCAGGGTTAGACTACGGCTGTCACGTCTAGAGAGAAGACCAAAGAAAGGTAGGTTGAGCGGTGAGAAGAGCAGACAGGAGACAATCAATGTTGTTGCTGTACGGGATTTTGACTTAATCATGCTGCTTCTCTTTTTGGTGAGGTTCACTGGAAAGATTTTGGAGAAAGATCATTTGTCTTCCCTGACGTAGCAGTCTATATTTTGGTACCTGTGCAGCAAAATCCTGTCAAAGTGTAAGTGCTTGCTTTCCAGCTTCAGCTCAGGCCGGACGCCCCAGCAGGAGAGGCTGATGCTAACAACCTCTGGATTATCCTTGATGTAGCAAACAACACTGTCTTTCATTTGTCCCACTTTTGTTGGGTAGGCCCACAGCGTCAGCTCCTAGTGGGACAGAGGAATGTTTACATGTATCAATGCAGTTTTCTACATCAATCACACACTATCAGGGATCTGAATGAGAGCTAAGATCAGTGTAAACAGACAGTGCTGTGGTACCTGTTTCTGGTCAGGTTTGAGAGTCATGGCTGGGGGGTCTAGCAGGAATGTGGCAGCCTGGGTATCATGCTGAAAACAGAACTGGACCTCAGCCTCCAGACCAGAATTGTTATGAATCACCAGTCTCTCCGTGTTCTCTGGGTACTTATTTTCCTTGTATCTACAAAAGCACAGTCACGTGTGAATTAGGAATTTTAAAGAGCGACACAAACACACAAAGTCATGCACTGCCATCACTCTGCCTCTCACCGGTCTCTGGTCTTTCCGCAGAGCAGCGGTCCAAACTCAAAGTATCCAGGTTTGATCACATAAGATTTCTGGATCCCTTCTTCCATCTGTCGCACCTTCTTACTCAGCGCAAAAAGGGTCCTGGGGAAACCACATATGACTTTAGAATTTCTTTTAATACTCTTGTGTCTTTTTAAAAATAGCTCTAAATAATAGCATTATTAACAAAAAGATAACAGGAGAGAGAGTAGCAGTAGAATTGGTACTGGTATGACATTTGCAGGTATGTTTACATGTTTTTGAATGTGCTGCAGCTCATCAGCTAACCAGCTATGTAGCCTGTAAAGACATGAGGAGTGCACTTTCCTATGTGAATGTTTGTTTGGGGGCTGCAAGTTGAGGTGCAGGACAAGTTGTGCTCATGTTTGCTGGCTATATACGAAGGACAGAGTCTGTGGACTGTGCTGTGTGGCAGGCTGCGGTCTGAAAGGACTGCTTTATGCAAAGTTTGATTGGCTGTATGGAATGAAATTCTCTGTTCCCTTTTATCTACATTTCATATTTATCATTTATGTACTGCATTGTTTTATTAAGCAATGCCGACTGACATGTAGTCTTTGCAGATTGAAGGATAGGTGCTAACTCCTCTGCAGAGGAGCTGGTAGTGTCTCTGGGTCCCCAGCAGCTCAAAGGTGAAGGTCTGTTCAAACTTTCCTGAAGAGTCAGAGTAGAACCAGATCTTCAGAACCACCTCACCATTGGCCGGTACAACCCAGCGAAATGTAGTCAGGCTGCACACAAATACAAATACACACTTAATAAAGGACAATAACAAGGAAAAAAAAACCTAAACGTGTCCAGGTGCAGGAGTGGTGTGAGTGTTCCCTTGCCTTTGGTTGCGTTTCAGCTCTAAGGTTCCTTGGTGCTGGTCTTGATGCGATGGCTCAGTGCAGTCAGACAAGGAGGAGACGTGCAACAGTGTTCGTCTCTTGCTCCTCTGACTCTCTCTGCCCTTTTTATCCTGGTCCTTCTTCCCTGCGCTCTCCTTCACGTTGCCCTTGGCGCGACCTTTGTAAGGTGTTACTGCAGCCTTTTCCTTTAGTGTCAACAAACACATTTCGTTTCTTTTGATTTATTGTTGTAATTTGTGACATTTGCTAATTTTGCACTTGTGCACGTGTGTGTTCTATTACCTTCATCACTGATGCTTGTACATCTTCCTCTAAATCTTTCTTGTCCTCGCGCTGCTTGTCCTGGGCCGAGGTTGCCAGGAAGGTGAAACAGTCACAGGTGAGTTTACTCTTAGACAGCTGCCTGTCTTTGGGGAAAGGGACCACGGAGAAGGTGGTGGGAGGGGGGATGGGTGGGCCGCTGGGTCCCAACCCCAAATTATCCAACACCTAATGATACCAAAGAAGAGACAGTGAGGACAAACTTCCAGCTCATCATATTAACCACAAAACAATAAATAAGGGGAGCCATACCTCATCCAGTGGAGGCAGGGTGTTTCCTTTTAGCAGCTCTGTGGCACACGGATAGTCTTTCCCTGTGACATTCAGCACAATGTGAGGGATGATGTCCTCTGGAGACACTTTGTCTGCTGTTTTCTCTCCTTCAACTGGTATGGCCACCTGACTGGGTATCGGAGACATCGCCTTGCTGTTGGCTTTCTTGCTCTTCTTTCCAACCGGGGTCTGAGTGTATGATGGATTACATTCATGTGTTACTGTTCATTCAGAGTGTGTATACAGAGCCATACCTAAAATTTTATTCAAGAACCAGCATAATGCCAAGAATATCCATCAACGTATCACAGATGTATTTCAATTCACAGTGAATGGTAGTGGAGCAGTTTTGTCTCTCAAGGCGTCACTGACATGGACAATGCATCGCCATCTCTCAGAAAGAAAAAGCGAACCAGTAACTCTTGATGACGAACAACGTAGCAGATGGATGCTACCCTCTACTGGAAAAGCTGAAAAACAATACACTACTTCACTTTTTTCTATGTTGTGAACATGTTTTTCATTTAATTATGATACAGTGACTGCATACACTAAGGGAAATCCATACGCTGTGTGTTAGATTCTGCTGTATTGATTTGTTTTATTTCGGCGTCTGAAATTTTATGTGCACTTCTCTGTAACACAAAATTCTTATATTACTGAGAATGTAAGAGGTTTGCATGATGGCAGGCAGCATATAGAATAAGGTAAAGAGTAAGAGCATCACCCCCCAGTTTTCCAAGCTCTATTAACTTCATTATGGCGAAAACACAACTGATTCTGTTTCACCTGTTTCTCCGTGGTGGCATCCTCTGACATCTGTGGGTCTTCGTCACTGGGGAGTGGGACCAGCAGCAAGCCCTGGACTCTGTCCCAGTGCTGCAGGATGTGCTCGACCTTTTCCTGGCTCCGTTCGTACGCGCTAAACTGAGACTGCAGCTCATCCACAATGGACTGGATTTTAGAGAAAGGGTGGATGATCACAAATATGTCACCAGCATTTAACAGTGTTTTCTGCGCTTTCCATGAGGCAGAGGCTCAGTGCAGATGTTGGGTTCCTTCTACAGATAAAATAGCAGAAATTATTTAATTACTACAAAATCTACAAGCTAGGCTATGTGTATCTTTGCTGGTCATCTCTCTCTCAATGTTGCCAAAGCACACTAAATGGTTATGTATATTACCAGTACACAGTGCAAAGTTTGATGGTATGAATGTTAGTACCCTTAATAGTAGACATAGAAATGGAAATGGAAAGGACCTCTTTAATTTAACGCACCGTTTCTCCCTCCAGCTTGTCTGCAGGCTGAGGTGATTCTGCCTGTAATCCTTTGGCGTCGTCTGTCTTCTTATGTGAATGATCAGCTTCTTTGCTCTGATGCGCTGTATTAGCAAAGACGACCAATAATACCACAGGTGGAGTTTTAGATCATGAATAATACAGGCAATGATCAGAATGACATTGATTTCTTAGTGTACACCTAATCAGGGGCTTCGCAATCCTCTCGAAAATATGAACTATGAGCCTATAAAGTCAACAAAATAAACAGTGTGCATTATCATTTCTTGTAGTCTTATGTCCTGAAAGTTCCAGTGTCAGTGCCCTGCACTGACGCAGTGCTGTGACTCTGCTGGCACCTTCATTTAAATGATGCTGATCTTTTGCCTCCAGTGGTAATTCTTTAGAGATGTTAGAGAGAGACGTCCAACGATCTGCTGACTGGAGAAAAAGAGGAAAAAATTAAATCAATTTTTAAAAAAATCCTTGATTGGAGACGTGTTAAATGTGATTTAGAGAATTTGGTTCACAAAGGAGTCGCTTGCATGCACAGACCTCCTTTCCCTCGGGCATGCTCTTCTTCCTTTGTACTTACTTTACTTTTCTTCAACTCGTTTTCTTTCCTTAGCCTCTTCACCTCTGTGGTTTCTGTACCCTGTGAGAGCCAATCACAAACACATTGAGTCAGATATAAAGCCCATGACCGAATATCATCAGTTGATGTACAGTATATAATCCACATAAATCCATATAAATCCAGTTGCAGGTGTGTCACAATGTGATAATAAATTCTAACGCCTTAGATTATGACCCCCAACGTTCAGCACAGTTCTTTTACAGTGCCACAGTGCCAGCTGTGTATGAGCAGTACAAGCCAGCACAAGGGAACAAGACATGAATACTGGGAAATGAGGGGGTATCAGTTTAGGGACTTAGAAATAAACTATGCTTAAACTGTTTTTTTGATTATCTATTCCAATATTACAGGGTACATGAGCACGATCATCCTTGAGAGCCTTACACTGGTCATAAACAAGTGTCAGTGTTTGCTGATGAAGTGAGTGTCAGATGTTTTTTTAAGCTGCTGTTAAATGGACTGGACTTACAGAGCACTTTTCTAGTCATCAGACCACTCAAAGCGCTTTGTCGCTACATGTCATCATTCACCCATTCACACCACATTCATACACTGATGCGCATGCACATCAGAACGTAAACTAACACTCACACACTCATGCGCACACTGATGGTGCAGCATCAGTGTCTTGCTCAGGGACACTTCGGCATGCAGCCCGCAGCAGCCAGGGATCGAACCGCCAATCCTCTGACAGGTGGACAACCCGCTCTACCGCCACCAACAAGATGCCACAGAGAAATGGTTAATATTGTTTTTGCCTGTACTTGGGTATTTGGCACTACGAGAAATCAGCCATCCTCTTCAACTGCTTTGGCTGTTAGAAGGACACAACTTGTTCTCGGTAGAGCCTTATTTATTAAGAAGCTTATCTGTTTCTGGTACAACAGCGTTACACCACATTAACCAGAATGGGCTCATGCTTCTTAAATCAAAATGTGTAAGGAAATTGTCACACACTATACTACAAATAGTGCAACATATACAGTAATTCTGACAATCCTGTTCTACCTGGACCTGTTTGTTCCAAAGTAGAAACACAAATGCACCACATAGTTACAATATAGTTATTTAGTAAGAACCTGCAAAACTTTGCATCTTGTCCTCTTATACCTGCATGAACTGGTAGCAGTATCCCGATGCACAGTTGGATAGAGTCGCTCTGCACATTGCTGTCTGTCCTCGGACCTACCTTTTCTCTCTCCAGCTTGTCTGC
Source organism: Datnioides undecimradiatus (assembly GCA_008933995.1). Classification (NCBI taxonomy): domain Eukaryota; kingdom Metazoa; phylum Chordata; class Actinopteri; order Lobotiformes; family Datnioididae; genus Datnioides; species Datnioides undecimradiatus. Next base: position 91,791 of record WARS01000054.1, on the reverse strand, counting down.
CGGTCGAGGAGACTCTGCAAGAGCTGCTTTGGTTTCCTCTGCTGCTTTTTGTAAGTCGTCACCATCTTTGCTACGACGCACTGTTGGAGCAAAGTGACCATATGTCAGCAACTAACCAGTAATATTCCATCAGACATCAAGTGCCACAAGGTGTAGAATAATCTTTTAAAGTGCACCATCACTGGAATGATGCTGTTCTCTTGCATCCAACAGCGACTCTTTAGAGTTGTTACGGGAGGACAGCCTCTGCCCAATCAATCCATCTGTTAACTGGAAAAGATATGAAATAAATGAGTTTAATGTGTTTTTGACTGCTACTGGGAGGTTTCATGTATTTTATGTATTCACTTAGGGTTTTGTTCACAGAACAGAGTTGGAATGGGGCCGACCTGCTTTCCCTCCAGCAAGCTCTTCTTCCTTGACACCTCTTCAGTATCCTTCTTTCCTCCCTTTTTGCTCTTCTTCTTCAACTCTTCTTCTCTCAACCTCTTCATTTCCTGCTGTTGCCTCCTTTCCTCCTGCTCTTTCACTATCCTCTCGAGCTCCCTTGCACACAAGCGCACGCACAAATGACCACAACATGAGAAACTACAGGTTGAAATTAGCATGCGTCTGTGTGCCATCATGTCTGATGTCGTTCTGGAGACACCTGGCCTTGCAGGAGCTACCACAGAAATGTTTTTTGGTACTTACTACTGTCAGTATATTGCCTGCAGATAGCTGTAGTCACAAAACTTCACAGGCATGAAGTTGGGATCAAAACGATCGATGTGGTCAGACACACGAGTACTCGTGCCATGTGTCGTACCGGGTACTCTGCCCAGCTTTCAGTCAGTACCTGAGTTTCCTCTGTCGAAGCTTCTCTCTGTATCGCTGGTCAATACGTTCCTTCTCTTCGTCCGGCAGAGCGTCATACTGATCCTCATCCAGCTCCTGCAGCCACTGCTCCTCTCTGTGAGCTTCCTGTCTCTGCAGAGCCTCTGAGGGACAAACACAGTTCCACAAACAGTAACAGCATCATTAACCTCACAATATAGAAATGATAATGCAGTAACTTTGATGAGGTCTGTCCTCTGCACACTCTTGTTGTATTGTTTATTGTGTGTGAGCTGGTCCTTTATACCCTCAGCTTCTCTCTGTGCTCTCTCTCGTGACTTGAGGGCGGCGTAGGAGTCCGACAAGTTGACCACATAGATGTGTTTGCGGTTGTTGAGCGCCTTGAGGACAACTTGCAGCGTTCCTGGCACCGACTGCGTATACACAGACTCCAGGCCGGCAATCACTATGCCACGGTGACAATCACTTTGCTGTTATCGCGACGGCAGCGCCAGCGGCAGTGACAGAGGCAAAGAGAGAAAAATTGAGAAGACACATGTGAAACGAAGGTGAAAGCCACTTTGGAAAGTTTTTGCTGTTTGAATGTAGAATTTTAATCTAATTGTCAAAAATGGTAGGTTTTGCCTGCACAGTGTGGAAAAGGGTCTGTAAAACTACGCTCCAACAGTTATTTTGAAAGCATTTTCTACCATGTTGGAGAGTCTACCACTACTGCATACTTACTTGAATACATACCACTGCCACCATCTTCCTAAAGGGAGAACAGTGTGATAACTTGCCTGAAATCTTTCTGCCAGGATATCAACCAGAAGATGTTCGGACAAGAGATTGTTGAGGGTGGTCACATCTCCTCCCTGAAGCGAAAAACCCACAGCACAGGAATAATTTAGATCTGACTATCATCACTTAGATTATCCTTGTAATTTCACATTTTTTGCCTCCAAAGGAAAATATGTATCCACAGGGTTCATACGATCAATACAGAGGAAAAGGGCAAACAAATAATGTTTCCAATGTCCAGCCATGGACTACAATAGTTAAAGAGCCGAAGCTGACACTAAAACACACCAGAGAATTTGAGAAAATGTACCAGGCAAAGGGCTAAGTGTGAGTATTCATTCTTGTGAGGAGCTTTGCTGCTGTCCTCACTGGGTTTTATAAGAATGTCCACAGTATCATGCGAAGCTGGAGCTGACTTCGGTGCTACATCTGAGGCTTCAGGATCTGCAGCAGGTCCTGGTTCTGTGGCTTGGGAAAGATGGATACCATCATTTGCACATCCATTAAACAATGAAGAGGCTGGTTCATACAATCATGGTGTTCCTTTGCTGACTACTGAGCTGTACTTGTGAAACTGTCGGTGATAACCTAAGAGGTAAAAGCATTTTCTAGTCTGTCACAAACAACTTCTCTAACTGGTAGGCCCCTGCCGCTCCCTTAACAGACCAGAAAACACAAAAAAACATATGAGCATTCAGGCAGAAAAGTCTTATTCCTACCGGGCTCGCCAACATTTCTCTCAGCATACTGTGCAACAGCGCAGTCATAGAGTTGCTTTGCTGTCAGGCTAACAGGTGAAGTGCCATTTATCAGGACATCTGTAACCACAGCATCAACACTCAGACACGCCCCTCCGTAGTGACATGCCAGAGCGGCTGCTGTGCTGCTCTTTCCTGGAAAAAGTGGAGGAACAGGATGCAAATGTGATTTCACACACCTGTAGGTGTGTAAGGCCTGCTCAATCCCAGCTCACTCTGAGTATGGTGATATGTGTTCTAATACTCTAGTCTTTAAATATTTGATTGAAATATCAAGATTCTGAAAATGAGGTGATCATTTGCATCACTTGCTCTGAAATAGGCAATCAATTGCTGACCTGTCAGTGGGGCTCCATGTACAATAATCGCAATGCCCCTGCGGTTGCGTGCAGCCAGACCCTCAGGTGACAGGTCAACAAACATGTGGCGGGCGATTGCCCTGGTGACGGGGGTCATCTCTAGCTGCCCCAGTCTCCCACTGCTTCCCTCTTTGGTCATCTCTGAAACCACTGAAAGTACAAAAGACACGCATTAGAGAGAAAACACAAGTTCAAAGTGGTGCTACAGTAAAGTGAAATTGAAGCTGAAGTTCATCTTAAATCACACATTACCTGTGGAAATTACAGTACAATACACAAGTTCTGCTTCTGAAATGGTTATACTCACGTAATTCAGCTGGTTTCACACCTATAGTGCGCATTTCTTCCTCTTTGCTGTCTGGTAGGTGGGCATCATTTTGTGTTGACCTGTTTTCTTCCTCATGTGTGTCAGTCATCTCAGCCTCTTTTTCATCCATGCCTGCCATCGGCTCTGCTGCACACAGGTGGATTCCATTACAAGTGTGCACCAATACATTATGAGAACTACAGGTGTGTGATTTCAGTGCTTGCAGATGATCATGGGTGTGACTGAAGCTACCGCCATGTTTCAGCTGGGAGCAGTACTCCTCGTAGTACTCGAGCAGTTCTTTGGGGAGGCTTTCTCCAGGGGTCCTGGGAGGCAACAGTAATTTGTTGTTTTCATCATAACCGTGCATCAGTCGCAGGATCTACATGGAGGGGGAGGAGGTAAAAACTATATAACTATATAAAACTAAACAGCAAAAAAGGCTAAAAACAATGTTATTAATTTAGTATTTATATCTGGTTTAAATGGGAGACTTTGCTCCACCTGGTGGATGTATGGTTTATAACGTCTGGCTCAAGGAAGGTGGTTGTTTGGTTTTTGGCTTTACATGCGACTGACTCTCCTTCCACGTGCTGAATGCCACTATAGTTACTCACAGCGATCAACCTCGCACCCTCTCATCCCAACGTCCTCTCTTTCTTATAGGATCATACAGTATTCAATCACTGAGACCAGAGAGGTCGTCATACAGCCCTGGGCCTAATACATTACTGCCATTAGTTCCAAACTTGAGGAAACGGGAGCTACCTTTTCTTCCTCCAGATACTGTGTGTCCAACTCCAGGGAGTAGAACTCGATGGGGAAAGAGCAGGGGTTTTTGACTGTGACCTCAGCTTCAATCTCAGTGCTCAGAGGCAGGCACGGCCCCAGCTCCAGAATGGGCTGGCAAAACTCCAGCTGTGGCTCCTCACCTTGTCCCTGGGCTGTAAGGAACACCTGCTGGCAGCTCTCAGCCAAACGGACCACAAGCTGCCTGCTGTAAGCTTGCTGTAAAGTCATGTACATTGTCTTTATTTTGTAACAAATGTTCTTACACAACATGTATCCATCAATTCACATAAGCAGTAAAACATGTAATGCCATGCTGCTCTGCTACGCATCGTGTTACTGACTCAAACTCTTTAATTAGTGCAGCTCCTTACCCCCACAGCAGGGCTGAATGTAATCTGGACATTGACTCGGTCACCGGGGGACAGCGTGCCAGAGCTGGGAATCATCTGAAACACCGCTGGAGGTGGTCGCTGCTCCTGCAAGATCTTTTTACGCTGGTAGAGAGGCAGGAATTTATCTACCTGGGTGAAAGCAAGACCAGAGGCAGGTATCACCTGATGCAGTCATGTCTTGTATGTTTCTCTTTTACATAGTATTCTTAACAACTGGTTTTTGCGTGGATATCAAATTTTACTGAGATTTCCATAACAAAAAAATAATTGTTGTACCTTTTTGAAAGGCTTCACCTCCTCAGCTATGCTCCAGCAGCAGGACACACACTCAGGATTGAAAAGCTGGATTGTCCTCATCTGATGGGGAAGGTTATGTAACACACGATTTACAAGGCTTTAGCCAACGACCTGACAGCAGTCTCATGTCTGTTGGAGTTTCAGTAAATGCGCTGATTTCTTGTTGCTTCAGCATGTAATCACTATATGGCATTTTAAGCTACAACCAAGTTAAAGGGCTAAAGGAAGTGCCTTAGTTTAGCGAAAGAGGAAGATTTATACTGATCAGACCACAAGAGGGCATCACTGTTAGGCAGCACAGTGATCTCTCATTAGTACGCCTCATTAGTGCACCATGGACACACTCAGCAGTGTAGCTGTGCCTTCAGCTACGTCCATATTCTCCTACTTTTGCATGTTGATGGCATAAAAGAAAATGAAACGTTGCATTGCTACATAAAAGTATTTCATCTATCCATGTTCTCATGTTGTATTACCTGACACATGCCGCACTGCACAGTGTCAAACTGTATCAGATCAGTGGAAACCGTGATGGCTGGCACGGTCACCTTTGCACACAGCCGCACCTGGACCACTGGACCACGTGTGACCTGTGAAACCAAAGAAAATCCTCTTCATCACAATGACACTGAGGTGCAAGAACACAATTATATGAAGATTTCAGACTGATCCAAAAATAAAGACAATGTACACTTTGTGTGTGCACATGTTTACCTGTATTGGCATGACAACACTTATGTCTCCCGTCTTCAGACTGGCTCCTTGGGGGTCACATTTAACTGTGAAAGTCTGTGACTTGCCGCAGGGCAGGTTTTTCACTCTTTCAAATACTGCACTGAAACCTTTGAAGGGGAAACAACACACTCAAATTCATTTTTATTTTATAAAGGCAAAGTGTGGAACACTGAGAAGAAACAAACTACACAGAAATGAATATACATAATACATTAATCATACAGGACTCCTCTCAGACAATCAACATTTGATGTTATCCACTTCCCCAGGAGGTTATTTGCTTATTTTATGTAACCACTAACTCAATCTTGGTTTTATGGGCAGAATTATAAATCTGTAAAACTTGTCAACTTGTCAAAAAATCCAATATGTAAGAAATGTACATATTGGGAAAAGTACTTTTTCACTTTCTTCCAAAGTGTTTAAAAGCAAGATCAATCGCACTGTAATATCTGTCCTTTAAGTTTGATGCTTGAGCCAGGAGGTATGCTGTTTGTCTTGTCTGTTTACTTTGTAATGCTGGACTAGTTCTTAGTCAGGTGCCAATGACTTCCTTTAGTCTCATCGGCATCACGTGGTTGCCAGGTGACCAGGAAAGTCTCTAGAATATCAGCACTACTGCAGTTTAAGCAGGCTAGCTCTTCCAACAGTTTTCAGCCCTTGTGCTGAGCTAAGCTAACCTTCTCTTGCCTTCAGCCCCAAGCAGGTGATTGAAAGTGGAATCAATCAGCTGCTCTAAGTCTTGAGCTCTTAAAAAAGTGTATTTAAGTGTATAAAGAGATTTTCACAGTTTTTATTTTTCTATTTTCCAGATGATGTGAACATGTTAATGACTGTAGCTTGTATTCCTTAGATGTTTGCTTTTTTTTTTGCATAAATGTGGTACAGTCATACAAAGATATCACATAAAAACAACAAACAGACACACGAAACTGCCACAGGACAAGTAGTAATGTTTGGAGTTACCTGTGCCAGCTAGCAGTTTGAGATTGGCATGAAAGGAAACGGCCACTGACCCAGTATTGGTGACATTTACTGTGTGACTGAGGATGTTTCCTGGAATGACATGACCAAAATCCAAAACATACTCTGGCAGCAGGAACCTGGATGATTGGAAAGAGATAGGCGGAGATGTATATCAGACAATAACCATGTCGCAAATCAAGTTTGTTTAGTGAAGCTGTTGCTTTTCTAATTAGCTGAGATTTAACAGAATTGTTCGGAGCTGCTATGATCATATTAGACTGTGATTATTTGTTATTGCTACCTAAAACTATACCACTGACATTAATTTGTAATAAAATGAAGATTTAAAACTGGATAAATTAGTCATTAGAGCTCTGGCTTTCCAATGTTTGGGGTGCTTTTAAATTTCAACACAGTTCTGTGCCTGGAAAATCTTAATCATTTCATAACTCATCATTTGCAGCATACATTTGTGCAAATTAAACAAGGGATCACAATATGGCATGAGTGAAACCAGCCAATGCACACCATGACATCCATCAATTTGCACCACAGAAAAAAAACATACCCAGCCAGATATTATTCATAAACCCAAGCTCTCTGAATTCCACAACACAGTTCTCTCTTCAGTCCAGTGAGTGGACCATCTGTTCAGCCAGAGTGGGTGCGTATGTGCGTTTGAACATACTTGCTAAGTTTGTGCCACTTTCTGGAGGAACTTTGCCAGTCTGCGAGCTCCAGCAGGCTCCTGGTCACAGCGAGAGCATTCTCTTTGACCAACAGTCTCTCGATCTCCATGTGAAGCAACTCCTCATACTGGAGGCAGCAGGCAAAAGAGAGAAGAGAATCAGGGAGACAGAAAGAGGAGGACATACACACAAAACACTAAAGTTACTGAGAAACTATTGAGTTACATAAGCAATGAGCGGCACAATCTGAATGGTGAAAACAATAACTGTAATAACAGTCAAAGCTCCTCATCACACACGATAAGATGACAGGAAGTATTGACTTATTAAAGATTTTTGGCCACCACTTGATCAAGCTCGGTGCTTAGCGATGGATGCTGATCTCATTCGGTAGAGTTAGCTGTCAGTTTGAATCTCAGCCACCACCATTTCAATCCTGAAAAAAGTAGCCATGACCTTGAAAGCTGGAGCTCTTTGAGATTTGCAGGTTCAGAACGATCAATTGCCCACATGGTTCATTTTTTACAGCCACTGGTGCAGCGAGGACGTGGAAATTACATCCGTAGTTTTGATCTCTTTAATGTCGAGTAAATTCGTCAGAATGATAATTGAAGATGGCAACAAATATATTTCAATTAGACAGGATGGCAGGTGTCTTGTCAAGACCCCCTTAAGGTTACTCCTTAAAGGATATTCACTTGTAATGATTAAACTTCAATTTTTTTCACTTTATGAATTATCACAGGGACAATATTATATATCAGCTACTGCATTATAGAAAGTAATGGGAAGCAACTGTTTCTTACTAGGTGAATCATATCATTCGGACTGGCCCAATTGTAATTAGCACTTCAAAATGTTTTTATTTATGTGTGACTATAAAAAAAATAAACTCCTTGCTAATCAGTTGCTATATTCCTCCATTATTTCTACACCATACCAACAACAGCACACAGAAAGTCACTGAGGTCAGGCTGTTTTGTTCTGAATAAGGTGTAATGTTGTGAATTTGTCCGGTTTGGCAGGTTTTGCAGATTCTCTGGGGGAAAACACTCTTTATCCTTATCAGCTATGAAAATGTTTGCATTTTCATTTCAGTGGTTAGGGGAAATGTCAGGGACGGTGCTGGGGCAACACACAAAACCATGGGTAAATACAGAGGGGATAAGCTGAAAATAGCAATTTCTATTGTAATTCAATGGTTCTCGTCTGCTCCAAGGAAAATCAATGGACAGATAAGAGGCGGGGAAGCCCTGCAGAATAGGCTGTTACTTACAGCAGAGACATAGAGGCTGTCTAACCTATATGGAAGGAAAATATATGCATACATAGCCATATAGCCATATGCACACCTGTTTCCCATTAGCCCATTAGCTCGCCTGCCTGCAGTATATCTACCTAAGCTCATCACCATCACTGTGTCATTATCTCTCTGTGTAGTTTATGTTTAAGGCCTCTCCAAGTTTTCCTGATATACAGTCCCCTTGTGTTGTTAGTTAACCCGTATCCCTTTCCTTTGTACTCACTGTCTCACTCTCTCTCATGTTCCTTTGTTTAACCACCCAGCCCAGCCGTTCCTCATCGCCCTCTTGCACTCAGCCTCAGCCAGCTATGTCCTCTCTTGTTCCACCTCCATTTCTAATAAATCTCTGTCATTCATCGCACGGCTAATCTGTGTCCCTGTTTGAGTCTACACTGCAAACCCTGACAGTAACTTGTATGACAGAAATGAAAAAAGTTGATATTTTGTGAGAACATGTTTACAAATCAAGATTTAAGATGATTTGTCCTAATCATAATATGACAGCTCCTACACCCAAAACCAATTTCCTGTTTATGTGGCTGCTGGGATGTGGGAAGTAGCTGATTGGGAGTTATAGCAAATACCTTGGTTGGTGTGACTGGTTAGAAATATGCTGTGAATTGCTGCCTGTCTGGCATTTTAAAAAGTCATGTGTGGTTTCCACATTTTGTCTTTCCCTTGAGCTGGTTCCTGACATTATAAACAAGATTTTGGACAGTACAAGGTTTTCACTCCATAACAACATTGTTGCTAATTGAAGTCACTAACAGTGAGTGTGCAGTTTCTCTCTGTCGCTCCTGTTGCTCCTCCATTGGTTGTAATTCCATTCACAGGCTCGTCTCTGACTCTATCTGCCTCCACAGCTGTTCGGGCCTGCTGCACCACTTCACTGTAGCACTCCTCTGCTGCAGGTTTTGGAAAGTAAAACAGCAGAAACATGGATTAAGTTCTAGGGAAACCACTTTGTTCAGGAGCCAATTCTATTCTCAATTTCCTTATGGGCGTCAGTACATTTGTTCACTGCTGTTAACTGGGTTTGACTAAGTTTCAAATGGTCCTTTTCAATGCACAGAGAACAGTTTGTTAAGAAAAGTAATAGATAACAAATTTGCATATTGGATTGTAAACGTCCATCCTTTGGTTGAGTTGAGTGAAGATTTGTTCATGTTCATGAATAATGCATGTCTGTGCATACACAGGTTTTGCGGCAAATTCAGGCTGATCCTCGGGAACACTCCCTTCCCAGTCAGAGTGATGTCCTGTGGTTTGAGGCAGGCCACCTGCAGGTGAAGCCGCCTCTCAAATACCTCAGGGACACCCAGGAGGTAGAGCACACGCAGACATTGCTCAGCGCCAGCATCAATGTAACCCTGACACAGACACATGAAAACAAACACACACAAAAACTGGTTTAAAAAACCAAACATTTTACATAATAAATGATTCTCCCACATCTGACATAGTCCCAAGATAGACTCACCGTGTTGGGGATGACAATGGGCCGGCCAGGTCTAACCTCCTGTCCTGTCTCATTTTGCTCATGGTCTTTTTGCTGCTGTGCATTTGGCTGCTGCTCAGCCTCTTCCAGGGCCGTCTTCTCTCCCCCTGCCTGCTCATCTGCCTCGTCCTCTATTTTAGGCTCTCTGATGCTGAAATCGAAGCCCACGTTTCCAGTGTTCCTAAGGGTTAACTCGGCTTCCCCTTCATGATCAAACAGCTGGCAGACAAAGAGGGTAATTGAGAGGAGTGAGGCAATATAGCTTTTTACACCGCTGTCTATTTTCACTGAAGATATCTCAAATTAGCTTCATGGGAAATGTCTCTCATGTCGAGTGGATGACTTGGTCAAGAAACAGTTATTTAGAAAAAGCACAAATGACGTCAGCCTCTGTTCTGCAGCTTATAGTTGTGGTATTAAGGCCGACAAAGTGATGCAAACAAGAAAAGCGATGCAAAAATGTTGCTCAAAATCTGTAACTGTTCAACGTTGGTCAAATAAAGGCGATAGCTTGAATACATACTTTACAAATAATCACTCAAAAAGATAAATCATTGATACACAAACCAAGAGTGATCAAAGAGAGGGGGAGCAAGAGAGAAAAGAAAGCAGGAGAAAGAATAGTGCTGAACAGACAGGAAGGTCAGAGAAATGTTCTGCTGAATCGCTCATTTCAACTAAATCAAAAATCAATATGTCCTTGTTTTGAATATCAATGATAACTGGTCCGGATGGCTTGCATACTTAAAGAGGGAGTGGAAGTGAAAAAGACCAAACTGTGAAAAACTCTGCTGTGACATTCAAAGTGAACGTGATTCCTCTCACCGGCCTGTAACAGTGTGGAACAAAGTGTGTAAAACACCTCAAGAGGAGGTGTTTTCTCTTTACGTTAGGTCAATAGGTCCCTCAGCCTTTTAAGTGATAATAAAAGCAGGAATGTCTGGGGGCTTGCGGGTGGGGAACAGAGTGCAGGGCAAGCATGAGAGACAATATCCAAGTTACATTATCGAGGTACAACCACAGTGCCCAGGCTTTATGGTGACCAACCTCAGACACAATGTTTCTATTAAGAAAATTATATATAAAATTAGTTATTTGCTTTGCTTGTTGTGTGTAAAGAAAAGAAACCAAGTGTGTCTAAAGTTACTGTCGCATATGTTGTAATAATAATAAAGTTAGAGCAGTCAGTAAAATGTTTTTTTCAAAATTGTGAATCACTGCACATATGAGATGTCCTTGAGCATACAGTCATAAATGTGCACAAAACATATTAGGCCGAAGCATCCTGTAGAATGTGAGATTAGATGCAGACACAAAGACAGATGCACACAAACTCGACCAAATGCATGATCTCCTTCAGGCTCATGCCTGGCAAAGATAAGAACCATAAAACAAACTGCAAACAAAGCGCAGCAAGCACATCGCCATCCACAATCACAAACAAATCTGTCACACTCCTCCAGGCCTGTCAGTGTCTTTTTGAAAATGGCAGAATGCATCATTGTATCATCAATGCATCATTGCCCCAAGTTTTGTAAAAAGCTAATTAGTTTTGTCTGAGATATCATGTGTCACACATGGATGAGCAAACAGATGGCAGAGGAAGAACAAGGACAAGAAAAGCAGGATAGGAAGGAGGTGAACTAACACAAAATAATGGAGGAGAGGTTTGCACGGACATCATCAACTCAAGCACCGGCAATCCCTACCTTCTTTGCAATACCAGCCACTCTGGTTATGGCTCTTACCCTAGCTTTAACTGAGCTGAAACATTACTATTTGATTGATCAAGCTTGTTGGGCTATAAGACGTCAAATATGAGACTCTGAGTGTGGAGGCCCTGTATACGTACCTGCAGACCAAAGTCGACATGGGTAGAGTCAAGGCTGTAACTGATTACAGACGCTTCTCCTCTGAGTCTGATCTTGTATGTGGGGCCCTCCTCTACGTGGCACTGTGCCACCACTTCTCTGCTGACATTTTCATGGCCGTAGAAACAGAATGTGACCTGCTGACTGTCCCCAGGTGGTAGATGACCATAATTTGGAAAGATATCGAACACCTAGAGACAGAAATAGAGAATCACTAGATCGTACGAGATGAATGCTCTTTTATTAATGATTCTTCCAATGTGCTGCTGTGATACTCCCATTAAAGGTATAGTCTGACATTTTAGGACGTATTCACTTCTTTGTCATGACTTATTAGATGAGAAGGTCGATGCCACTCTCATATGTGTCTGTTTGCACTGGAAGTTACTAATCCCCTCAAAGTAACAGTTCCTCTAAAACATCATCCTCATAAAACAACAACCTGTTGTTTCAATACTGGGGTACAGAAAACAACAAAGATATACACTGATCAGGCGTAACATTATGACCACCTCCCTAATATTGTGTTGGTCCCCCTTTAGCTGCCAAAACAACCCTGACCAGTTGAGGCATGGACTCCACTAGACCCCTGAAGGTGTGCTGTGGTATCTGGTACCAAGATGTTAGCAGCAGATCGGTTTTGGTTTGAGATTTGGGGAATTTGGAGGCCAGGTCAACGCAGTCAAACTCCTCGTTGTTCTCCTCAAACCATTCCTGAACCATATTTACTTGGTGTCATGGGGCATTATCCTGCTGTTAGAGGCCACAGTCATCAGGGAATCCATGAAAGGGTGTACATGCACATACACAACAAACTGCGATGCACTGTGTATTCTGACACCTTTCTATCAGAACCAGCATTAACTTCTTCAACAATCTGAGCAACAGTAGCTCATCTGTTGGATCGGACCACGCAGGCCAGCCTTCACTCCCCACGTGCATCCATGAGCCTTGGCAGCCCATGACCCTGTCGCCGGTTCACCGCTGTTCCTTCCTTGGACCACCTTTGATAGATACTGACCACTGCAGACTGGGAACACCCCACAAGAGCTGCAGTTGTGGAGATGCTCTGACCTGGTCGTCTAGCCATCACTTTGTCCCTTGTCAAACTCACTCAAATCCTTATGTTTGCCCATTTTCCTGCTTCCAACACATCAACAAAGGACAAAATGTCCACTTGCTGCCTAATATATCCCACCCACTAACAGGTGCCATGATGAAGAGATAATCAGTGTTACTCACTTCACCTGTCAGTGGTCATAATGTTATGCCTGATCGAAGTATATAACATATTGATTGTGGTCTGATCAGAGTCTACTCTGTAGTTATAGCTGTACCCACTTCAGCTCTACCTCTTCTCCACTGTCAGAGATTTATCTGGCTGCTCACTGAAGTTGTAATGCAAAACGTGTGTGTCTACCTTCACAGTAATAACATTGCAACACAGACTGATGGGATGATCTCTGACAAATTGAGTGTGTAAGGGAAACATTTGTTTCCATGTAAACATTTTCCTACATGCACAGTGTTCTGTGTGATGCTCTGTTCCTCTGCACCAGGCCTGGAGCTGAGAGGGGCTGAAAAGGCAGGAGACCTTGGCTCTTCTTCAGTCTCATTTTCAGGATTTCTGTGCTCCTCCTCTGTCTCCAGAATCTCTGTCTCTCTGTGGGGGGGCAAAGGGATAACAAAGCATTCCTGACATTAAATATTTACTGTCCCCACATTGAAGGTAAAGCAGTATAAACAGACAAGCAGTAAATGAAACACAGGGAATATCCTACAATCCAACAATGACAACGAGCAAGAAAAGCTGTCCATGACTGTGACATATGTCCACAGATAATTATATGAGCACCCGTTGTACATTCAATATATCATTAACACATATTGTAAAACCCAAGTGGAGAAAAAATCTTTAGCGCCCACACCCCAAAGAACTCTGACACTCATTTTCTTTCTCTGTTCTACTCTCTCCTTCCCTGTGGGATCAGACTGGGTGCATCCATCAAGTTAATTAAACAGAGTGTTCTATAATTAAGAGGAATTTTAATAGGCAAGCAGCAGGAAACAGGTCAGGATAGATTGCAGTGAAGTGCTGAATAAACATGGAAGAGAATGAAAGAGATTTAGTGAGTGAAGCCATCTCAAAGCTGTGCTGGACAAGATCTATATTAAATCACCAAACACTGGCTACTGTGCTGTGTGTTTGTGCATGTGTGTGTGTGAGTGTGTGTGTGTGTGTGTGTGTGCCTGTGTGCAAGCTTCAGGCTATGCACACATGTAGGGCAGCCTTTAAATCTGCACACACATTTGTCAGAGTTCCCAAGAACGTTACAGCACTGGTGCATCAGCTTCGAACGAGTGGATGTTTGTGATGCAACCAGCAGGGGGCACTGTTGTATGGTCAGTCTGCGATGACAACTGCTGTTGTAAGGGACAAACTGACCTGACATCTGGCCTTTGGAAGATTGCAAATTAGCATGTCTAGCAATGTAAGATGTGAGGGCAAACAAAGCACTGTAGGTCATTGTCCTCAAAAACGGGGTGCACATTTGGCAAATGAGGCTTTGTGCGAGCCCATGAAAACATCCCATTGCAAAAAAAAAAAAAGCCTTTTAAAACCAGGGTCCTCTAAGAAAGAGTTTAAAACCCACTGGTGCGGACGGAGGAACAGATGGTGAGACAGCAGATGATGACTCTGCAAGAGCTCAGCTCAAAACAGAAATAGCCTACTCTGACATTCTCACATCTGTCTCTCTCTCGTCTATCTATTCTTTCCTTCATGCGCACTGTGGGCTTGACTGTCTTCGACTGCTTTCCTGTGTTGACTCTGATTGAAATCTGCACATCAGAGACCACTGAACCACAAACATCTCACTTCCAGCAGGCTGTCAGGAAAAAAAAATGAGTGATAGGGATCGAGCAAGAGAGAGTTTGGTACAGACAAATGGCTGCTGGGGTTTCAGTTTGTGAGTCAGTGTGTGTCTGTGTGTGTGTGTTTGAGAAAGAGTGTGTATATGTGAGCAGAGACAGACAAAGAGAGAAAGAGAGCGAGAGAGGCGGAGTGACAGAGAACGATTTGGAGAGGCTTTTGATGGTTCACCACAGCTGACAGCATGCTTGCTTTTATTGTTTTTACAATTTCCCGATAGTTTTAGTCATATTCTAAACTTAAACTAAAATCACTCACAGGGATTGCCAGTTCACTCGTCTCCCATGCAAATGAGCCTTTTCAAAGAGTGTGTCATTTGCACACACATGCACCTTACACATTACCAGTGGTGTAATGTCCATTTATTCGAGACGGATAGAGTCATACTGTACTTAAATAAAGTCTTGATATGTGAGTACTGATGTTTTTAATTTCATGCTACTGTGTAACTGTACTTCGCTGCATTGCAGAGGGAAACACTGTACTTTTCAATTCAAGGAAATTCAATTGAATGCTGGCAAGTTACTTTGTCGGGTATGATTTTTACATATTAAACCTATGAAGTTATGTATTGGGCTGTAACAAAAACAAAAGTACCAACAGTACACTGACTTAGCTCCAACATTAAAGTGATCCAGTCCTTGCACACTTGTGAAAATACTGAATATATGAATATGAATATGAGAATATGAATATGAAAATACAGTACTTTAAAATGTAACATGGACAGTAGCTTTTAATATATCAAAGTATTTTGACTTTAAAGTAAATTGTCTGGTATAAAAAAAGGAAGTGTCATTTTAAAAATGTTTTTCTCTCTCTTGTGATGCACATACATTGTGCTTAAGTAACTTCTGGTTGCTCAGAAGTTACTTAATAGTGTTTCCGTTCTCATACTGAGGTGCTTTCAAACTATTTCTCAGGCATACAGGTCTCCACTTTATTGAGGGCTCCTTTCGCATAACACAAAGCAGTCACCTTACATTATCATACAAAGACAGGAAACTCAAAGCTGTTTCAGAGAGTTTGAAATGAGTAACATTTCAGGAAAGTTGCTGGAGAACATTTATCTTTCCAGTGTGTTAGTCCCTCTGTAAACTGGGTTCAACTCTGGAGTAAGTAGCTGTCAATTCAGTTGGCCAGTGATCTAGGCCACCTTGCTTGCTAGCTAGCGACAGTGCAACAAAAAGGTGGAATAATTTTAGTTGTACCAGTTTATTTCTTGGTTATACTGAATCCTAAAGACTGAGAAGTTAGAGTATTTAAATGTATTGTGCTTCTTCTCTCTATCAGAGGGATAGATGGATAGAAAAGAGTTAGCTCTATTGAAATTCCCCTTTCCACAGGCTGCGGTGTAATTACTGATAGGGATGTAATTAGCTCAACATGGCCAGATAGAGCAGGTTTTGTGAGGGAGAAAAAGAGACTTTAGAGAGAGTGTGTGCGCAGAGTGAGGTCTCCATTTAATTAGCACGATGGCCTATGAGACAGATTGTTAAGAGAGGTCACGATATAAGAGGGAAAGGGTGAGGAAAGAGAAGAGAAGGCTGATAAGGATTTGGTAGAGAGCAGAAGCACAAGCAGAAGAGGCAGGGGAGGAGGGAGGAAGCAGGGAAAAAAAGATAAATAGGCAATGTAAAAACTCAAAGATGAGGACAAGGAAGGGAGCAAAAGGGAAGAATACCAATAGATGGAGGAGGGGGAAGGGGGAAAAGACAGTAGAGGGTGATAAATCTTGCAGAGCTATTGCAGTGCATTGGTTCATGGCCATAGACAGACAGAATAGAATAGCATTCAGAGTGCATTTCAAGGGAGGGGAGCCAATGCTAAGGCTTGAGAGAGGCACAATGTAACATTAAGTACACAATCAGTAGATTTGTCTCCCCCGGAGAATTTATAATGGATTTGGCTTTCAGTTCAGACGGTTAAATGTATAGCTACTGTACTAACTCACCCCAGTGGACAGGTTTAATATATAGCTGAGGTCCATTCTGGTTTTGTCCCTGAATCTTGTCTACTCAGGATTCTAAAGTATTTTATATGTAAGTATTTTATTTTCGGTCTTATCACAAGAGGAAAAGGTATTACGAAACATCTCTTTAACATGAGATCAGATGTTGTTACACATTTTTGCCCAATTTTCTGAGCCTTCTTTGGTTATTCTCAACATAAAAATGATTTCTATGGTTTAGGTAGCTGTAATCACTCCCTGTGCAGCTTTGCTGTAAATATCTAAATGTTCTATTACATGATCTGCTTGGCAAGACAACTCCAGGAATAAAGATACAGTCTCGAGTGAGCAATAAACTATAAAAAAACAATATAAAATGGCTGTTGATCACTGACATTTCCTCGGAGAAGACATAGCATGTAATGTAACAGTAATGACACTGTCCTCAGCCTTTCTGCCTCAGATAAGAGGGTGTTAAACAGCATGTTTTTAAGTTTTCAGCAGAAGAGGCAGCTCAGGAAAAAAGCACGATAAGCCTATTTTTTATTGGTCCCCTAAAACAGTATATTATAGTATTATTATATTATGATGTTGATACAAAATCGGTTCTACTTTGTCTTGACTGTTTAGTGACCTTCTTAGAGTCTTGCTGGATGGAATGGGGAAGTATTTCGTCTACTCCATCTATTTACTTTGTTTCCCCAAAAGGTTATAAACATATAAAAGCAGCTCTAAATGTAAACTGGTGTGACAGTGCGTGGACATGTTTCTGTGTGTATACCTGATGGTACTGTGTTGCTGGTCATCCAGGAAAGCCCAGCTGTAGGACACGGGCAGTGGGGAGCAGTTGGTGACACAGATTTGTCTACGAGTTTCTGTGTAGTTGAGCACACAACCGAAATCCACTGTGGTGGAGGAGAAGTGCAGGTTGGGGAAGTGGACCTCAGCGTGGAGCTTCACTGTGTCTTGATGTGGGTGGTCCTGGTAGTGAACTTCAAGGAGCTGAAAATATGTAATTGTACTGGTCAAAAATAGCTCATGTTACTTCTTTCAGCTTGTCACCCCTTTAATTATTAGATGCTACTCATAACGCCTAATTACAAATTATCACTTTAGTGTACACATGAAGTATAGATACAGTTTTTGAAAGATAAAAGTTAAAATTAGTGAAAACATCAAAAATTCATTGAATTATATTCAGAGCCCAATACAGGTCTTACAGCCTTGGTTGAGAACCAGTTCAATTGCACTCAGCTAGTGCATGCTCAGACAGTATTACCCCAGATGAAAAAATCAATGTATTATATGACAAATTTCACAAATTTAGATTCCTGTTACCTCGTCGACGACTTGTGACATCCGATCCAGATAGTAAGATGGATTAAAGCACACCCACAACTCAGCCTGTTTACTCTCACCTAAAACCATTGACTGGAAAAAATATACAGCAGTTTAAGTATTTAACACGTGGGCATCAATGAAATCATGCTTACTCTTCAATACTTTCACTTTTGAAAAATCTTAGCTGCATGTTTCTTATCTGATGACTCCCAAGGAATAAGCTCACAACCTATTTAAAAACCTTCCCGGCATTTAATAGAACTTTTTATTGTAATCCTGCCACGGGACTCAGGCTTATCAAACACCCCGCTGCTCTGTAGCTTCGTTCACAGACCTGCCCGGGGCTCCAAAACCATTTCAATGTGGACTCCAATCCCACATTTTAATCATTTTAATCAACTCTTAAATTGGAAGTTAGAGTGTTATATAGTATATAATATAATTGGCATATATTAACTGAACTTAAAAACAGATGTTTATAATAAGTAATGCCACTGAGTGCACTGAGTTCAAAAGACAATCAAATCAAGGCCATAGGTCCCATTTCAGACGTTATGAATTTCTGTACACACAGCTACTACAGACAGTTCCACTTATGCTGGTGAAACAGTCAACTGCTCAAAGTGTACATAGAAGTCATAACTTACTTTGGTAAGACTTATGTTATTGTTGACTAGCTGGCTGCTATCTCGACATTTTGTTTCTGACTCCTTTTAACTCACAAAACAGATCCATCGGTCAGCATTCACATTGGCTGCTCGTGCTGCAAATGATGTCTGTTGTCTTTGGATATCACTCTAAACTCTGTATCACACTGCATTCACCACAGGGGTGTGGTTAGTCCTGGAATTGCAGTGATTGTCAACTCATTGTGAAATGTGGTGGAAATGTGTGTGGAAATAGTCAATTAGCAACAATGTCTCAAGAACACATCTCGGGCCAACAAGGGCCTAGAATCTGTACGCTCTCTTTGTGCAGAACATCGGTACGCCTGGTCATTTAAGTTTAGAGCTTCTAATACGAGAAGCTCAGCAGGGAAATTTGAATGAGGTAGAAAAGAAAAAGTGAGTAGAGAAACACAAATGTGACAAGTTCACAAGCTCACGGTACATTCAAGCCGTGTCAGTGTAAACACTTTACATTTTTAATACAATAATATCTCTTACCTTATCAACAGCATAAAAGAATGGGAAGCAAGCAGCAGAGTAAAATTCAATATTTAACATTTAGTTTCAAATTTAAACAATTGTCACATAAATACTGAATATTTTGTGCAGATTTGTACTTGTCTGCAGCCCCGTATTTCAAAAGAAAATGTGCCTCTTACTGCAAAACCTTTATATGACAGGTTTAGTTCATAGTTCCTTAAGATGAGATGAATACTTCAACAATGTAAAAGCACTTTTTCTGTGTTCAGGGAAAAGTCACACCTGAACAAGAAAGCATTCATCATTTCACTCACATATGGAATGATGGATTATTCAGTATATAAAACTGGACAACAATTTAAATCCAAGGTAAATTTGACCTCAACAGTAGAAAAAAATAGATTTCCAGCAAACACCTATAGTGACCTTTTAATGACACAGTTTTGGTAGATGACAGATGAAGGTAACTTTTAGTTCATGGAAGGGTTTACTTCAAGTGTGAGAGAGAGATGTACCTTGGTTGTGGCTGAGCTATGGGCTCCTGGGGCCTCGCACAGAGAGAACGGCTCTACAAGAGAGAGCTCCATGGACAGAGACCGAGATGACGCATTCGTCAACATCAGCTTCTCATAAAGGGGCAGCAGACTCTTTCCTGGGACCTGCGAGATATAAACGCAATCTATTCAGCACTGTAAAGACATCTGAGGATGTTTGAGGAACAAAAATCTTGAAATAAGTGAAATGAATGAATAAAAGTCTTCTTTTTGCACACTGATATCACTGATATATAGTTTTAAATAGAAACATCCCAGAGAGAGTACTGTTCATGATGTTTTGACCAACCTTCTTTATGTAGAAGTTCAGCTGTTTGGGGGAAATGCTGACGATGGTAGCCACAAAGTGACAGCTGACGTCTACAGACATGATTTGCTCATGAGGGCTCTGACGGCCCACAATGGCATGGCATGTCAGGCGCTCCCGTACCACCTGTGAAGACAAGAATATATTAAACGTACATGTACTAATGTGATGAACACCCAGTGGCTCTGTTACAGTTCAGAGCCTTAGTTTTTTTTTTTCCTTTAAGTGAACTGTCTCACCTTGGGGGAGTCAGATGATCCCGTCAGCACCATGTCAACGGAACAGCCAGGGAAAAGCTCCACGCGTGAAGGGCTGAGGGTGAACACCGGCTTCTTTCTGCTAGAGGAAAGCAGAGATCCATGGCCCTGACTGTCCCTCTCCCTGGGAGAGAGGATGGGGGGCAGGATGGTTCGACCAGATAAGTTTCTGCCTTTGCCCATTTGTGTTGAGGGCAGGAAGCCATCGGTCCGCCAGTACAACCGGTGGGTTCGCTGGCCATGGTTGGTCAGCTTGAAGTGGTACTGGCATGACTCAGTGCTTACAGGAAGTGAGACAAACTGTCAGTACTAAATTTCAGCTCACTATTGTAATTGCAGTGTGAAAATCTGATGCATGCAGGTGTGAGCTCTGTTTGGGTTCTACCTGAAGTATGTGCCTAGCTCAAGGCTGGGAGCGAAGGGCCTGTCGCTGACAATCGTGGTGCCAGTGCCTGTGGCAGACAGATGGACAGTGTGTGTTTGACTGTGCCGGATGGACACTTCCAGTCTGGCCTCGAAGTGAAGCGTGTCCTTCAGGTGTGCCACTACGCTGAGTTCCAGCTGGCTCTCTGGTGGTACTTCCCCCTCGCTGGGCTCAACACGCCAAAAGGACTTTGCTCGGCTCTGAGGAAACAGAAACACAGAGTCCCTTTGCTGTGTGCACCTGAGGAGCTGAAGTGTTTGCTACTGCAAGACGCCTGCCAGCAGCTACTGTAGCTACATGACTGAAACACAATGCATGAAAACACCTCCCATGTGGGGCACTTTCACCTAACAGTGCTGCACACAATATTAAGGCCTATGCTATGGACAGGCTTGGAAAGATAGATGCGTGTATCATATAGCTGCATAATCACATCAGCATTTCAGTGGAGCACAAGATCCTAGAGGTGTAAGCAGACCTGAGCAGAGGCTCCCTGCTTGACATGATTAAGACAAAATATCTCTTAACAATGATTAGACGGGTAGAGTATGACATACAGATTTACACTAGTATAGACGGAGCTTAGATGAGAGTATCCTGTGTTACAATGTGTCTTAAAATACACAAAAGCCGTAACACATGGATGGTTTAAAAATGTCTGCTGCAGTCTGATTGATGTGAGCACAAAAAGGGACTGCTGCAAGATGAACTCAATATTCATTCTATTTCCCAGCCCTGCGGGTTGTTTGATTGCAATTTTTTTTTTTTTTTTTGAATTTAGTCCAATGTAATGACAAAACAGATGTAAATCTAATGTTCATTTCCAGTGTGGTCAGAATCCAAATCAATGTTCTTCACAGCATCTCTGTTGACGAATGGCTGGATCATAAACTTTTAATTGGGATTTTGAGAGTGAGCGTCCTACAGCCGCCGTAAAGCTTGAGCGCTGCCTATGGTACACGCAGTAGATTTCTAATCATTTGGGAAGACGGTCTGCACTCAAATACTGCAACTGCAATTTGTGTCGCCTTACTGAGGTAAGACTGGCCTAAAAATAATAGCTACATCAATAGAAAAATATTGTTTGATGCCTCTGTTCAAAGCTTCCTCCTTTGAGAAAAGTCTTGCGGAAACAGGTACTTGAAGAAAAATGCCTCACACAACAGGCAACACTTGACCAGCGAGTGACTTTAAGAGTCACAGATCACTTTCTCAGCATCTGTATGATCGGGTGAAGGAGCTGGCAAAAGCGCACTTGCTGGCGGTCGATATCCGGGTGATCGAGGTAAAGGGGTGGGTGGAGTCAAAAGAGCAGAAAGAGCAGGGGGTTGACTCCCTGGAGAGAGAAGCAAGACGACCGGAATCTCAATAATCACATCAAACCTGCTGCATCCCACAGCTTGATTAGCATTGATTGCTTTAAAATGCGGCATGAGACAGAAGGGTTTAGAATCCAAATCTGTGCTGCAGCTGTACAACTACCAACCGCGCATTAATCTGCATGATATTCTGCATTGGTGCTGAAGTGACTACGGCAGCCAATTGTATTTTTGTGTGCACACTGCATCTGTACAGTCATGTAGTTTTGATTTCTAACTCTGTGTCTCCGTTAATTCTGACATCCGAAAAGAAAAATAGCCTATATCATGGAAGCATAACTACGTCCGAACTTCCACATGATTCTTCACATTACACACTCGCACACTCTGGCGGCCTAAATTTCTTTGATACTGTATCAAATCATTTATAAATATCAAGGTTGGATTAAGGATGGAGTTATGGTTAATCCCTCACAGAGGGACACTTACACGACAAGCAAATGATACCTTCCGCAATATCCCCATCTATTTGTGTGGCTCTTTGCCAGCCTATTGAGCGAGATGTAATGAAATTCTAGGAGAATCTGCATCGATTGATGCTTGAGAGTGCAGGGGGAAACTCCGTCTCTCAACTCTGCCTCAGAGGAGAGGACAGGGTCACACAACTGCGGTTACAGCGGGGTTGCCTGTCTGTGTCTTTGAATTTGTGTGCATGAGCAGCTGTGTCTATGCCACTTTAGGCAGCACTAAGGCACACTTCCAGTCACAACTTAGTGGATATCAAGCACCACCGATAAGGTGATGCACAGCAAGAAAGGGTTTGATTTACACTGAGTAAGTGCAATAAATAAAAACAAGTGACATAAAATTATTCAGACCAAAGAGTCTTTATGACCCCTCTGAAAGAACTCTCAGCTTATGCTGAAAATATCAGATGAAAACATTGCAACCAACAATTTTACTTGTTCAAGCAGTTGAAGTGTCAGCTGGAGAGCAAGAGATGAGAGCACTTCAACAGGCGGATGAAGTGTGAGACATTTTAAGAGTATGAAGAAATAAAAGCGGCTGAACTGTCATTTCAAGAGATTAAATGCCAAAACGTCCACTGAACTGAAAACGGTGTATTGTAGACATTAAATTATCATTTTGTATCATTTTGTGTGCTATCGCCTGCTTGAAACACTATAAACAACAGGACAATCCAGTTTCAGCGTCATTGAATCTGCTTTTGGGTTTGGGGTTTTTTAGCTCACACCAATCTATTTCACTAATGTCGTGCTTAATTGACAAAATGTCACCATCTGCCTGGTGCACACGAGTAAAGTAAGCGCATTCTGTTGAAAATCATTTATTTTCCTGGTCTAGAACTAAAATTGACCCAGAGGCTAATTAGCTAACAGAGCTAACAAAGCATGGAACCTATTAACTCATTAATTACCTATTGAATTAGGCTGAAAATTAATTGGTCACATCGAAATGGGAAGAGGTTTGCACAAGAAATGGATAGATGGCTTGAGAGATGAGTATTAAATCTACAAAAACCTTTTCATACTGTATGACTAACATTCACTAGATGTTACCTCGTTCACCTTATATGGACTTGATATGTTTAATTCATTTATTTCTAGTATGTGAATGCCCTGTTCATGTGTGTTTGTACCATGCAAGTAGTAAAGTGGGCTGGAATAGGTGACTGGTTCGACAGGCGCAGAGCTCTAGCGTGGTCTGTCAGGACTCGGATTCTGCCGAAGTCCAGTTGTGGGCTGTGAACATGAACGATGGGTCCCTGTCCAATACATGATAAGACCACCTCCTAGAAGAGGACAGAACACAGGTGGATTAAAGAATATACATCTGCTGACTGCTTTAGAGAAAAATACCATGCCAGCATTCACAACAACAGCTGACAACACCTACACGTTCACTGTGATATTCAAGCACACACGCACACGACTTCCACTGACCAAAGGTGGCTGGGTGCTGCCGAACACAGCAATGCGTAGAGCGCGATGCAGCCTTCCAGTGGCCTTAGCCAGCAGAAACACGGGAATCTCCTCTGAGCTGTGAGGAAAAATGACTCCTCTGGGTGCTGAACTGCCACAATGCAGTGACGGACTCTCCTCGTATTCCTGACAAAGGTGACACGAAACAAGATGACTTATTTTAAAATAATGAAACTGATCTATTTTCCCTCCCAGTGTCAGTTGTTGGCCAGTTGTACAACCACTTTCCAGTCAGATGACACAGTTGATATGATAATCTAAAGATTCAGTCAGCTATTAAGTCAGGATCTGATTATTTTGACTCCATCCTTGTAAATAGTTTTTGTATATTTGTCTGTCATGCTGGGTGCTTGTAAATTGCTGCTGCAACACAGAAAATGATTAATAAAGTTTATCTATCTATTATTGTGTCTTCTGGACAAAAATAAGATAAGACATGTTAATAGTGCAGGAAGACAGGCAAGCTGTTTCTCCTTGTTGCCAGGCTTTATGCAAAGTAAAGCTAAGGCGTACTTTCATAATTACCACACAGCTTTGAGGTTGGTGTCAATCTTCGCATCTAACTCTCTGCAGGAAAGCAAAGAAGCATTTTGTTTTCCAAAATGTTGTGCGTGTTCCTTTTTTCCTCCTTCCTTTTCCTTGCTTCTTCCACATATATTTTGCTGTAGTGAGCTGGAAACAAGTCTATGTCCTCAATATGCATGTTGTCTTGTGCTCCCTTACCTTACTGTGCACACACAAATAAGTCACCTGCTGCTGCAATGATCTAACCTGGTCAAGCACACCATAGCAGGCAGGCAGAGCGCTGGTGTTGATCAGCCGCACTTGCTGTTCGTAGCGGTGATCAATGAAGCACCTTTGAAAGTCCAACATTGGAGTCTCCACCATGATATCAGGAACAACACACCTATAAAGAAAGAGAAGTGGAGGGAGAAAAGAGAGGAGGAGAGAATACGTGAAGTGTATTTATAAAGCACAACTGTAATTGCTTTCTTTGCATCATGCCAAAACTGCAGTCTATTAATTAAAAGTGATTCATAAATTTCCAAAGACGGTGATTGCCGGGAGGAAGTCAGATACCATTGCCCTATTCTGAGTGATGATGCAGGTGACATTCAAATGTATTATTATGCAAATTAGGTTCTGAATATTTAACACGTACTCTGCTGATTTGCCGACACCTGTATAGAAGCTCAATGGGCCACATTTGCAACGACAGCCAGAAGCAGAGCAGAGGTTACCTTCAGATTAAAGACACTTTAGAGAGCGAGGGCATGATAGCAGAGTTTATAAAAAGCAAGATGAACCTCTGCTGTTTTAATGGCACCTGTAACAGGGTTGTAACACATTCATGTCAAAATATATTTTGTTATTTAATTGTGTTGAGGAAGAGATGATATTCCATCTTACTGGGCATGTACAGGGGGATGGTGATTCATGTTTATTTACTAATTAATTTTTCATAAAGTGTCTTTTCAAAATGGAAAAGATCAAAGAGTGAGACAAGACAAAACTAGGACGGAACATAAAAAAGGACCACTGAGCCAACATTCTGTTTGTGGTCCTAATCGGCAAAGTCAAGCTTAACTATAAGTATTCTACAGCAACTTTCACCCACGCATCAACTTCAGCTGATGCATGAGTGTGTTTGAGTGCTGAAGTGTGTATGTTCACTGTAAATCTGTAAATGTGTCTGACCTGGCATTGATGGGCAGAGCCTTGATCTCCTTCCCGACACCCTCAACATCCACCACCAGCGCCACCCTGTACCTCTTTACTGTGTTGGAGCACAGCGTCACCTGTAAACAACACACATCAGTTGTCACAAAAGCTTGATTCAGAATACTCGCATGGCTAAGAGAAATACTCTATATTTCTGACTGGTCTGTCACACTTTTATGTTATAGGGGTCATTTTTAAAAGTATTTATTATTGTGTATGGAGAGTTTGCAAAAAAAACAGTTTAAATCTATCCAATTCAACCACGAAGCTGCAGAGAACCCACTAAATATATAGAGTTGTGAACACTGTTGTTGGGACTTGACAAAATCATAGCAATTTTGTTTTAAACTCGTGCAGACTCCTGCAAAGCTTCGACCCCATTTCCTTTAAAGCCCTCAGCTCTGAATACAAGGCTTCCTTCCCATGTTGCGTTTCCCTGCATGGAATTTAAAAGCTGCAACACTGTGCAGTATCTGTGAGACTCAGTGGACCTGATTATTGTCTCCTTACATGAATACTATGAAGTCTCAGCTATATGTCTTCAATTATATGACTCAGCTCATTGTGTCAGATGTGTTAGATCTGTCTGAAGATCCAATTATTGTTGTATACCCATTGGATGTATATTATTTGTATATTGTATCTATATTGTTTGCTTAGTATGCGTATACTAAATGTATGACTAAGGGACATGCACTAAATTTCGTCGTACAGCTGTGCAAAGACGGTGAAGGCATTCTATTCTACTCCCTCAACTAAACAATGTCACACTGTGCTACTTTGGGTCCTGAGCAATACACCTGGGGCAAGATATTCAGCGTGTGTACCCAATCATGTGTGTGGCTTTTCCCATACACAAACTGATATGCAAACGGTGATCTAATGGCATTTCCACATTCATTTGTGGTGAGCAGTGGGAGTGGAGAATCAGCCGTACATGCGCAGAGCAATAAACTGGATGCAACCTTCCAAGCACTGTGTGTGTAAAGGAAGTATGGATAGTTTTGGAAAGGCAGCGTTGGTCATCTAGCTCGGATCTGTGACTCTCTCTAACTTACTGTTGCTCATGTTGACCAAATGTTCTTGGTTTTATGTCAGTTCCTGAAGACAGCTGTGTACTGGATCTTTTTCTGGCCCATTCACCAATTGCTATATTTTATTTTGTTAAATCCATGCAAAACAGTTTCAGCATTAAAGTGAGTAATGTAAAACCCTATTTTCTTGTCTGGCTGTAGTGACTTCCTGGCATCTTCACTGGCTGCCTGGCAACCTTAGAGTGAAGACATGACTCCAGGAAGTCACCATACTCAAGAAATTTGTGCACTTTAGAGATGATTGGAGAAACATTTTGTTTGCTTTGGACAGAGCAAGGCTACCTATTTTCTCCTACTTAGAGTCTTAATGGTAAAGTAAGTTAATCAACACCCAGCTATAGCATCACAAAAGGGCGATGAACCTTTCATCTAAATGTCAGCAAAGAAGTGATTTTCTAAAACAGAACTATTCCTTATGTATGGTGAACGTGACTAAGCTGCAGTTACATTCTGCCAGGCAGAAATTAAACTCACCATGTCCTGACAGTTTAGCTTCAAAAATAATTTGCAAAATATTGAGAATATTACCGAGTACAGTGTCTTAATTTGGCAGATGCTACACATTATGATATAGGCTGAAAAAATAAAGATATTCTTACAAAAACATACTATCTAGTACAGCTTTGGTGTATATTTTCACTTGTAATTTGTGTCAATATGTTGCTGATATACTCCACCTTAATGGTGACATCTGACATGGAGCGCACGGTGCCCTTTGCAGGGCTGATGCTGAACTCCACAGGCCGTGCATGAAGGTCTCTCGCAGTGCTGGCTTGCCAGTTGTTCCTGGACAGGTCGGACAACTGTTTGTCCCAAGTCACACTGGGAGACCCCAAACCGTCACCCAGGACACGCAGGGTGAAGGTCATAGGCACATAGGAGGTGTTGAAGAGGGAACAAATCAGTGTAGTTGGGACACCTGCAAAAGGAGATAGAGGCAGAAAGACAGAGAAACAAGATGAGGAGAAGAGAAAAATGGAGTCACCTAAATGTGTTACAGTAACCTAAAACTATAAAACACAGATAAAATACCAAGTAACTCACCAAAAGCTACATCTCCAAAATTTATATCGGAAACATTAAAGTGGAATGTAGGCCCGATGACACAACCCCTGTAAAAGAAAACAAAGAACCGTGAAGGATTGTAAGTACTGTGAGTCCAGTGGAATGTCTTATTTTGATTAGAAACTCTGCACAACTTTTAAGATTTTTCTATATGTGATGAGATAAATCTAAATCTTCTGAGTTACTACATTCTCTAACTTCACCTGAAGGTCAAGCTAAGTGGCTCAGGCTGTCCTGTGACAGTTAACAGCAAGTCCTCCGAGAAAGTTCCCAACGTGCGGCTGTGGAAGGTGACTTCAACAATCTGGCAGGCCCCAGGGGGAACAACACCTTCCTCAGGATTCAGAGAGAAACAGCGTCCGAAGGAGGTGTCAGGGCTTGAAAGTCTGAAAGGGGCATCAATCAGTCCTGTGTTGGACAGCTGCACCTGGACAAAAAAAGGATCCAGGGATTCAATATTCCAGTCGTGTCTTTCTTGAATGAACACCACTGCCAAACACCAAGAAATATGCATGTACTGCATTGATGTTTCCATGTCCAACAAGGATGATGTCACCACCAAATGTAACTTTATAGCAATAATGGCAATATTGTTTATATAATTATTACAATTAATTTATAGATTTTATTGCTGTGAACATATATTGGCAACAGTAATACATAACTTCAGCATTGTCAAAATGCAACATGGTAATTCTGGCTGGGTTTAATTCACCAGTTTTTACAATGTGATAATAGAATTATCACAAACTGACACTTGCAATATAAGCTTCAAAAAGCAGCATATTCATTGTGTTGATTATATTTTTACTGTAAAGTTGACATGGTTTGTTTTTTTCTGTTTTAGAATTTCTGTAATTTGATATGTCTTCGCTTGTTTAGCAGCCTAAGCACAATGAAAATGCTTTCTATAAAAGGTAGGGAGAGTATGCCACACCGAGGCTGCTCACTGCTAAAACTAGTAAACATCCAGCTCCCGTCCTTTCCTCACTGATCATTTTCTGTAGGGACACAACTGTTTTCTTTGGCTTAACCTTTCTTACCTCATAGTAGTCTTTGTCACCAATGAATACATTTTTCATGTTCATCAGGTTATAGCTGAGCTGGAGTTGAGGTCCCATGCCCTCGCCGATTATTGTGAGAGGTAACCGAGATTCACAGCCTGATCACAAACACAGACAGACGTGGGGAAAGGATTTGTGACTGAGTGAAAGACAAAGATGTTTACTGTAGTGTTAGGGAAAATGACACAAGTAAGAAAGCTGGTGTGACAAATCAATTGAATGAAAGTGACAATTTAATGTTTAGAGAAAAAAATTGTTTCAAACAATACTGAATACCGAACACTGATTATATGAAACGTTGGTTTTATGTTTCTAGTTTAAAGCGTTGAATCACAAGTTGGTCCAACTGCAAAATGTCTATATACTTGCTAAACACTGGCTTCGTCACAGCCTCTTTCTATTTTTCTCTCCGTGAACTTATTAAAGGACATGGCAGGTCTATCCTTCAGTTTTGCTTAGTAAGCTTCCAAAGCTTTTTGCAAAGTGAGGAATGAAGGTACAGTAGTCTTGAGTCTGGCCGTCATTGACCTAGACTGGTCAGGTCGTCACCTGTCTCAGAAAAACATGGAAATTAATGTAAATCTGGCCTCCGGCTCAAAAGACACACGTGATGGCCACATGCAAATTTCCAAGCAACCTTTTGCTATCACTGAGGAGAGATGAATATATTCAGGCCTCATGATAGCACTGTTTAATATGAACATGAGATCGTGTAACACTGAATCATCCAGCAGTTGAACCACACAGGAACAATTAGGGGTCTCTCAACTGGTGGTGCAACCACCAGGTTTGATTGTGGATATCATACATTAAAGGAGCAGAGGAGCAAAAAAAAGAGATGGAGTTGAGAGGAGCTGTCCTCTGACAATAAACACACAGACGTGGTTTGCTGCCCAGACTTGTCTGTCTAACCTTTGTCTACCAACCCACTGAGGGAAGGAGAATCTTTTATGAGAAAGCCAAAGCTATTGATTTATGGCGGCAGTGTACACTCTGCTTGAAGTTGTTAAAACAATCAATTGAAGAACAAACAAAAGAAAAGAGTTTTCCTCTGGTTCTAAGAGGGTTTTGGTTCTGGAAAAAAAGCCGACTTTGTGTTGAGTGTCACTATAAATTTGTTGTAAATGTAAGCCTTCATACGCATTTACAGCTGGACCTTAACCCCAACCTAAACTACAGTCAGTCATAGTTCATTTTCCAAGAAAACTATTGCCCTTATATAAAGATATACAGCCAGCCACACAACATGCTGCACTGTAAATGATGTTCTGTGCAAAAGCTGAATTATTAGATATGAACATATTAGCATGGCTACAAATGTCAGCGGGACATGTCAGACACACGTCCATTACAGTGTTTTTGTACAGAAACTAGACTTTCTGGATAGGCACTGACCTGTGATATCACAGTATATGGTTTCTTGGTACAGTTTGGCCTCCTCAGGCTTAAAGACAATGATGAACTGTGCTGTGATGTTGGGCCATATCTCACCCGCCTGAGCCATGGAAAGACAAGACAAACAAGTAGTTACTCAACTGGAAGGATAGAAAGTAGGTATGCACACATGCACATACACACACACACTGTAAATGTATATTCTCTCAACTGCGTTCATTTCAGTGAAGAAAACAAGTGAATGTTTATTGATTCTTGGTTGGAGTGTGTGTGTGCACGCTGATCATTTCTCTCAAAAGCTCTCTCAACGCAAAAGTTTGTGTTGTGACTGGCCTAAAGGCTGTTTGCTCTCCCTGTTCCCACAACTTTCTCTCTCCCTCCCTCTGGCCAGGGAACCTGGTTGAGTTGAGCAGAGCAGACGCAGGCAGAAAAAAGGGAAGGTGGTGTCAGAACAGGTCAGGCTACATGAAGGTCCCTGGGCAGAAAAAGCCCAGACTGTGCCTGTCCTGTCATTGAGGGGTCAGGCTGGATTTCCATGTGAACCACAGAGCTAAATCCTAACTCTCTGTGACACATCTAATTACACATCTAATCCTTTGGGGGTATCCACACCAGATTCTCATTTTTGTCTTTACAGACACAAGGCAGAATAGTTGCCGTGTGTAGCAAGAAGTGTCCAGCAACCTAAAGACCCTCTCTCAAACATCCAACCTCCTGAGGTGCCCTTAGACAAGCTACAGAACCGGTGGAAGCTCAGAGAAGGCTGCATGTAAGTATGTTTCCCCCCTTGACATCAATCTAAGGCTGGGATGATTCAGATACATCACAAGAGTTTTTATCTCCATAGAAAAAGTCCATGGGTTAGGTGTGGACCAATGCTTAGTTGGCTGAGAGTTTCTGGGCAGCAGAGAGTGGGCAGTTGGAGGGCAGGTGAGGGGGGCCACACCCTTTGTTATGATGAAATTGCATCTCCCTTAACCTGCCATCCTTCTTCACACCTCCACCCCAAGTTCACCAAGGTGGAGCAGTCTCAGTCCGAACTACAATCCGGTTCTATCTGTCTCCCCTGTTAAAAATGACAAATCGCCCACTAGATATAAGACAGACACACACAAACACACCGCTGGTTCCACAGTTATGCAGTTGTGTGAGACACCCAGGAGGTGGTCCTGTACAGCCTGGCTTCTGCGTTCTTGCAGTGCTTTGGACAGCACTGGGAGGCGATGGATGGCTGTCGGGTCAGATGCACACGTGACAAGCAATTGTTCCCTCTCCTCCTCTTCCTTCTGCTGTAGCACTGAGCTCTCCCTAAGGAAAGGGAAGAAGGGAGGGGAAGGCAAAAAAAATGGAAGAGGGTCAGAGAGAAAAGAGGCAGAGAGAAAAACAGAAGAGTTTCAGACAGACAGAAAGTGATAAACACCGGAGCTGTTTTTGGCAACACAAGCTATAATAAAGACAAAACACAGCAGGTAATCTTACTGCTGCATGTACACACAGCAAAAGGAGAGGGGAGCTTATTCTGCGCTTGTCATTTCTTTTTCATCATAACCACATTCCTGCATTGTCTGTGTTAATCATCTGCGTGCATACACACATACCCCAGTAAGCTCAGGGCCTCCTCTTGCAGGCTGGGCCACGTCGTCCAACAGTACTGAAGAGGGACATCGCTTGTGTTGGTGAGGGACACTGTGTGTGCGTTGGCCATGGAAACGTAAGTCTTCTTCAACAGGACAGAGTCAGGCTCAAGATGGACGTTCAGTTCTTCACATGTCCCATATAAGCTGATGTACACATCTTCACCTGGCCAGAAGACAAATGAAGAAGCAGTTGAGTGAAGAGACACTAATGACTGACTAAACTGACTTCATATATTGTAACCACTCAAAAGTTGCTCAATACAGAAACCAACAACATTATTACCAGTAAAAGAAAAATTATATGACTTGTTTCTAATCTTGATTTGTTGATTGACCAACTGTTAACAATATATTTGCATATTCATGATGGTATTCAGTCCACATGGGGACAGAATTCACTCACATCCACTCACATCCACAAGTCAGCCTGGATTTCTAGATTCTACAACTGCTGCCGGTCCACCATCTCCAAAACAGCACTACACATCACGTCTATCATTGTCTTAAATATGATGTGTGTGTTGGAGTTGATGATGATGATTGTTTACCAGTTTTTGACAAATGTGCCTGCTCGGTGGTTTAATTGACACTTCCCACAGTGGGAGACATTACTCCACAGGCTTTTAGAGTAAAAGTAGAATGATTTTATCTTTAAACGCCTCAAAACAAAAGTTTTCTTTTCTAAACCAGGAGGACTCAGGTATTTTTCTTTTTAGTGATTATTTATAAGCAAGCTGACTTGGAGTAAGTTCTTAATTAAAACATTACCTTTAGGGCGTAGTTGCATTGGTGAGAGACTCTTACACACTGATGTACAGTACACACAGTGCTCAGCTGGGTGTTGCCCAGCACAACAACATTGTACCGTCTGAGCAGTCACTGCTGCTCCTCTGGGAGTCTCAGTCCTAATGTGGGCAGTGGCTAGAGGAGAAACTCACAGCGGAGTCAAGGACACATTGCAGGATCTTACTTTGAAAGACCTGATCTGGATTAAAGCCTTACAGGGAGATTAAAATGGCTCTCGAAAGATCATGGAAACCTGGCATCCAAAAGTTTCTTAATCATACTGTCAAGGCTTTTTTTTGAGTTGAAGTAATGTGAAATACACCATGCTGAAATAAATATGAAAGACTGAAGTTTTAATTTGTTTGACTTAAGGTAACTCTGATTTGCCAACACAACACAATATGATTTCACACTGTGCTCTCTGGAATAAAGTTCAAAACCACAAGAGACAAAGTCCTTAGTGGATAGTAGGACATCTACTGAGTCCCTGTGGTAGCAACAGGGTGCTCATCACAATTATTATATCACCTCCAACTGTGAGAGAAAGAGCAACAATAACCAACAGCAAAAATAAGATGCAAAATAAAGTTTTGTATAAGGCCACTAAGAACGAGGCTTATGTAAATGTAGTGAGTGTTTGTTTACATTCAAATCAGAAGGGCTGGAGCTTTAGCCTGTAGAAACACACTGGTCCTCCTGAGATTATTTATATTTGTATACCTACAGAGATTAGGTTTTTCAAATTAGGATGTCCCAAATGTGCACCATTAGTCCAATCCCAACACACACAGGCATTTCTTTTGGATACAACAAAGGGCTCATTTCTGATAACTAAATTGTCTCGGCTCTGAACTTAACTGGGCTCTTCTCTCCATGTGTCTGTGGTTCATCATTTCTTTGATGCATTATTTTCCTGGCGTAAATAAAAGCAAAACATTGCTAAAATGAAAATTGAGATCAAAGTGACAAAGAAGGCAAGTATTTAATTTTACTGTGATTGTTGTGCTTTTCAAAGCCTCTCACTAGCCAAAACAATCATGGAGACTTGCCATTAATTAATTTTTGCTCATAACTGTAATTCCCCGTGTTGTTTGTGCACCAAGTGCACCAGTGAATGAAGTGAGTTACAAGTGCTCTGCAGGAATACAGGTTTATTCAATGAATGATTAGAAGGACTGATGGTCACTCTGCAGGATGGTGAGTGAAATCCTGCTTTTGGCTGAGGATTAGAAACATGATTCCGTTATGACTGAGGTCTGAAAAGCCAATAGTGCACTTCCACTTCCAAAAAAGTTTAAAAAAACCCCAAAACAAAACAAGGACACGGTGTCATTGACACAAAGCACCCGAAACGAGGCACTGCACATATCATGTTGCAAAGCTGCAGAGTCCAACAGTTTCCCGGGTGCAGTTCCTGTCTGACCTCCAGCAGGAAACCAACAGCAGTTTCATCTTCAAATGTAGAAAGCCCAGCAAGACATATTATTAGCTGATATTCACCTATTCACCTTTGATGAAGGATATTTCTGATATGTTATATGATAGTGAGTTGCCAACTGTCACTGAAAACTGAAATGTGTTCCTTAATGAACTTATTTGATTATTACAGCAACCTTCTGCGTACCTTTTCATAGTAATTGACGCAAAAGTGGTAAATTCCACAGAGAAAAGGTCTTTGATTCGAGCTAATCAGTGGATTTTTCCTTCTGAAATCAGTATCACTCTCCAAAATCTAATAGAAATGGTCAAAATAAGTGTAAGGAACTGAAAATGTGCCTGCAGTCAAAGTTTTACACCTACTGTGTAGCATTGCTTATAGCTACTGAAATACATTGCATTCTATATATTAGAATTGTTTATTTTACTATAACTAACAAGGGATACAGTTTACAATGTGAATGCCATGCCTACATATGAAAACCAATGGAGAGCTTGGTTACTAATATTTGGGGAATGTTTGTTTGTTTGTTTCAGGAATCAAAGATGTTTTGTGTTTTCTGCTTTGTTTTCATTTTTGGGAACAGTGTGTATAAAGTGATTGTGTATTTTCTGTGATCATCACCATCTGCTCTTATCATCTTTTTCTTTAGGTGGTGCATGTGTGGAACTTGTCTGATAATGACCCACGGCCACTGAACTGAAATATAATTCAACTTACGTTATCAAGATCATTTTATTTAACTCACAAAAGCTAATCGTTAACTACTTGCCAATCATCTTGTGTTACACTATATTTATTTCTTTCATCCAATCGTTGCTTAATGGGGACGGTCCACCTGAGAGCAAGGATCTTTTCTTTTCTCAGGAGACCTGTCCAATAACACCAGACAAGCAAATCAATGAAGGCACTACACTTCATAAGAACCTACAAACCATCAAACAAAATAAACAAGAAAGACAAACAACTGACTGTTTCAAAGACAGAGAGGAGCTAAACTCTCAAATGAATCAACAGAAGAGCCGACTGTTTCCTGAGATTTATCTTGTGCAGAAATAAGTAAATGTGTTGAATTTTCATAAGACAAGCCATCCCATTAGGTTTCAAGTCCCGCTCAATGCAGCCTGCATAGGAAAGCTTTTAATCCATCTCTGCCTGGGTTTGAACACGAGTGTGCAGAAGTGATTAATTGGGACCTGAGATACCTCATTTTGAGTTGCATGAAAGCCTCAGTAGTAGCGAAACTCTCCCAGTTGACTTATTTAAGTTGTAGATGCATCAACAACAATCTGACCCCAGCTCCAGTTGGGGGGAAAACAAACCAGACTGTGAAGAATGAGGGCTGGTTAAATCTATACAATGACCGTGCGTGCCGTACAGTAAAAACCCACATTAGAATTCAAGCAGTGCTCGCTTTTGCTTCCAACGCACCAGTTATCAATGTGATCTCCATCATGTGCCTTGAGGCAGAAAGAAGGCGTACAAAAAAGCCTGGCACAGTTCTACAGGAAGGCCAGGTCTTTGCTGTCACTCTGCAATAGGGGTTACCAAGCTGCTGGATATCATCTGGCAGGGGAGAAGAGAGAAAAGAGAAAAAAAGGACAGAGGATGAGTGATGGAAGGAAATGAGGGAGAGAGAAAGAAGAACTGGGAATACAGAGAGAAAAGCAATTATCTCCCAGCATCCAGATGCTATGACAGCAGTTGACAGGCAGGGAGAGCTGCAGCTTATTGCTAAGCTTTCATCATCGCTGTCCACCAGCCCGTCTCCCCCCCCCCACTCGCTTTCTCTTGCCATAATTTCTCTATGTACACAGCGAGAGAACTTCTCAACCCCCTCTGCTACCTTTGATTGCAGCACGAACGGCAGCTCTGCAGTATGTGTGTGGATGCACGCGCTCGTCCTCATATTTGAGTGTTTGTTTATGTGCAGCCGCTTGCCGTTTGTGCGTGTGTGTGTGTGTGTGACTGTGCTGCTTTTGTAAAAGGCTGCTGTGCTCAAGTCCCCTCGGTGCTATAGCCCTGTCAAAGCAAATGCCTCAGCGCTCCCTAAGAGCTGTCCGTCTTTTCATTTAAATCAGCGGCAGTGACAGAGGAGAGGGGTGTTTGTATGTGTGTGCGTGTGTGTCCGTATGACGGACCAAGGGAGGGTGGGTTACTGAGGCAGCACAGATTCTCCACTCACTTTTAAGACAGAACAAAGATTTCCACACACAATGATGGAAAACAAGCGAGCAGAACAAACTATTATCTTTCAAAGCGACAGTGGCTTTCGACTGTCAGTGGGAAATAAGGACGCAGCGTGTACTTGCTTTAAGTACTGTGGTCGACATGCAAATGACCCACAACACGCTAACACACACACGCACAGACCACGCCGACTGACTAATGCTTAAGTCTCCAATGGGCCCTCAGCAGAGTAAAGCCTTTTCAGAATGCTGACCTGAAACATACATGAGCATGAGGCAGACAGGGAAAGGTGCTAAATTAAAAATGATAGTGTCTTGGTGGGATGTAAGTGGTGCTCTGGTCCTGGGCTGGCCCTCCCATTATAAAAGCTTAATGCTGCTGAGTGCCGCCACTGTTGCCACTCCTTCAGCAGGCCTGCCTGTTTACATAGCCCTACAGCGTCTTTCACACATGCGCGCACATACTTTCACAGCAAAAAATTAAAAGCCGTCCACAGATCTGTAGATCTGATGTTCTGTAGATTATTAAGTTGTTTATCCAAAACAATTATCATTAATGAGAAATAGGGAAATCTCTTTCTGCTCTGGGGAATGGGGCATCGCATTAAATTAAATGATAAACTCAAAATGGATGAATGCAGATCCAAAGCCAGAGTAGTTCAACTCTTATCCACCATTATCCAATCATAAACAGGCAGTTTTTCACAAGGTGACTTTCAGGACTACTACTGATAACAGAATGACTGTTGCGTCGGCATGCTACTGAAATTTCCCTACACGCACACTGTTTCACAGCAAAAATGAGGGTAGGGCACAATGGCATGTAGACTCAGGTGATGCATAGTTAACAAGAGGGAACTCAAGTCCTTTCTTCTGCATTGGTACACAGCTGTTCTACTGTATTTGCTCAACACCATGGGGATTTTCTACTTAGAGAACGTTTGTGGAGCTGTGGAGCTTAAATTAGCTTTAGAGGAGACTTTGATGTGGCCGGCTTGGGTCAGGAGTAAGGCTGATTTGGTTTTGATTGAAGCACCCCCTTGGTTGATCCACTACGCATGTCACCTCTATAATTCCTGTTTTCAGCCGCCAATGTTTAGCTCAGAGTGTCCATGAAATGTGAGAGTAACTGCTCTTTTTTCTTAATTCACTCACTCATCATAACCAACTACGGTGTACAATTGGGTCTGCTTTGCCTTACTGAAACTTTCTGTTCTATTTCAAATGTTGGCCATCCATCAGAGTAAATGTTTATATTATATATACGAATATATTTTTTTTACTATGTCATTCACTAAATATGTGTAGCTCATGTTCAAAATGGGGCTAGCTTACACAAAAAAATAAATAAAAATTCCACAGACTAAGACCCAGTTAAATCATCTGTTCCAGTGCACTGATGTTTTTCAGCAACTTTCTTCTTTTACCTCTAATTGATCCCCTTGTGTATCGAACAGAGTCAAAAGCTTCGTCTTTTTGCCTTTGATGTTAAGGAGTTGGGCTAATTGTGCATGCAGCCGAGGCTAACCTAAAAAAACATGTGACCAGTATATGCACGAGTACAGTATAAGAGTGGGTATCGCTCAAGAAACACAGTTAACCAGATTATTATCACAAATGACCAGATGACAAAATAAATGATTACAAAACAAAAAGGAAGAATCAGTTTTTGTCAAGATTTTAACTTTTTTTCATCACAGAATTAAGAATTTCATGATTTTTTTATGACAGTAATGTCAACATTTCCAGCAAAAATCTAATCTGGCATTACACAGTAGAAGCAGCTCTAGTCATCAGTTTTTCTATGCAAATAGTCAGGCTTTGATTCGGGATTTGCAAAAGGTGGAGCCAGTCCGTCCAATTTTCAAATCCAACATTGTACTTTGCAGGGACACCCAGAGATAGTGGTGGCTTAGCGTACGCCCATTAGGATGTAATTTGAGAAGAAATCAGAGCAGAGATGGGGAAGAGGAGAGGAGAGATAACAGGCCCTCAGAGTAAGATGCACTGAGCAACAAATACAATACACCACAGCCATCGTGGGTGAAATCTCCACTAAGTTCACGGCACAGTTCCCAAAGGATGTTGTGGACCCTCCTCTCATTACCATTACATACTGTATGTCACCTTTGACTTCATGACCCCAGGCAGACACAACCACAACACACATACGCACACAAGCTCCAAAGCACCTCATTAGTATCAACTGATCAGGTTAAAGAATTATTCAGTATCCAAACTTGCCATACTTATTCACACACAGTCGTAAACAAAACATGCTTGATTTAAAGCAGCAAGAAGAAGACAGTTAGAAATTAGAGCGAGACTGCGCACAGTATATTGGACCAGTGTGGGGAATCTATGTGTTTCGCTGTGTATGTGACAGAGGTACAGAGGTACAGTGATACACACTCATGTAACAATGTGTGTGTGTGTGGGTGTGGGTGTGGGTGTGTCGATGGGGGGCTCTTTTCAGCAGTGTCGTTCTGCTTCAGGGTCACTACTGCTGCAGAAAGAGAATCTCATTATGGTGTTTACCTCAGTGATTATAGTAAACACATTCATCCTTTTAGTTCCACCCCATTTGAAACCGCTGATTACGCAAACACTTTTTTTTTCTTGATATTTGTGGAAAATCTCTCCCATCTGTATGTGTATTTGCTGTGTGTGTGTGTGTGTGTGTGTGTGCCAGGCCACAGCAGATATAACAGGACAAGGCACGGTCATGCAAACATTCTTTCATAGTTTGAAGTCTCACTGTGCAGGTTCACGGTTCCGTGTGTTTCTAAAAGACAAACTTGTGCGATGAAGTCAAATGAAATCTATTTGTGTGACATACTATCCCACAAGAGAAGATTAGGACTGAGCTCTCCTCTGCGCAGGCATAAGGAATATTAACACTGCTGATGAGTAACTCACAGCAACACTGTCATTCTTATTATGAAAAAAATCTGGATATGCTAATTAGGACAGCTACAAATACTTCACTAAGGCTCTGAGGAAATGAGAAATGACTCCACCGTATGATTGGCACAAGCTTTTCCAGAATCTATCTACATCATTTCTTTTAGTTTCTATGAGGTTACTTGTTGTATCACTAGCTTGATTACAGTTTTGCAGTTTTGTTTCGTTTCACAGGCTTGACTTTTTCTCACCAGTGTGGTAGTGCAGAACCAGGTCCTGGCTGTGGTCACCAACTGTCATGGGATTATATTCCACAGTCACCTGCATGCTACTGCCTATATCAAGCGTCCCAGAGGAGGGCGTCACACAGAAAGGCCTGGAAATAAAGTGGATAGAATAGAGTTTCACAGAATGAAACAGAAACAAACGTTACAGAACAGTGTTTTACAACAGCCAAGGGGAAATGTTGTGTTAGAAACTTGTAGAAGAAACTCGAATGTCCAATTAAACTTAATAATAATTACTCTCATTGTTAACTAAATGTGTGCCTCTCACTAAGTACAATAAATATAGGTCATGGAGAGGTTGCCAAGCAAGATGTTTGCTATTAAGTTGTGATTCTGGGTCAGTGCCTCATTGTATAAATTAGAAGTTTATACATTGACAAATGTGTGTTAATTTCTCGGTTTTGCATAATGACCTTAATAGTAAAAAATCATTATTTCACTCAGACACAGTAGATATAAGCTTATCTGTACTGACTCTCACCACTGTGTGTGTAGCGTGAATTTGGCCATGCTGTTTCCTACGTTGCGGACTAGGTGAGTCTTCTCTGTGGAGGCTTTCACTGGACAGATGGGTAAGTGGAACTCGTCACGGAAGTCAAGAATGGCACGTGGCCCGATGGCGTGGATTGGGACCTCAAACCGCTCTCTCTCTGTCACAAAAATCAGTCTGTGGTGGTAGTCCTTGATGAACAAAATTTAAGAAACTCCTCAGACACTCCACACCATACTCCATGTATGTCATAACATCGCTGTCACTCACTGTCATGACAAAATAAGAGTCTACGGCCATGTGGAAAGACCGCAGTGATGCTAACATCAGCATCCTAATTGCTGACAAGATTCCTTATTTGATAACTTAGTTTAGTGTGTTAGTATGCTAACATTTGCTCATGGTGGCACTACATTGATAGTTGGAAGATGGATGTTACTATAGCAATATACCATATATACTGCAGATCAACCAACTGACTGACTGCCCTCGCTATCACTGAAGTCACACTGCTACCTAGACTAAAAACAGCTAAGTATGGTTGACACTGTAAAGAAGCCATGACACACAAGGGATTATATCACCTTTAATATAATGTTGTTCATTTCATGTTGACCTTTGCTTCTCGTGTTTCACTTTCACCACCAGTATCAGTAAAGGAGACGACAAAAGGATGTGCCGCTGTAACCTAATGCCTGACCTTTGACCCTTAACCTGACTCTGACTTTGAGATTTGCACACACAATATGAATGCATTAAAAAGTCCATTTTGGTGTATTATCTAGATTACATTGATTATCAATTATATCGAGATATTTGTGCAGTGTTACTGTCTTAAGTAGCAGTGCTTACTTCGAGTACCATTTCTCTAATTTAACATTCTTACCCTCATCCTATCCTCTGCTTCCCTACAGGTCTGATCACAGCTTCATCTAATCAGCTCATCTAAATTCTACATCAGCCTCTTAAATGCATGCTACCTTGATACTTCATTGTGCTCCCTGAATCTAGCCCTCTGTGTATGATTATTCTATGCAGCAGTCAGACTCCCCTCTGGCTCTGGTACCTTGTTCTCCTGCGGGGTGAAGGAGACAGTGAAAGTAGTAGACACTCCTGGTGCAACCTTGCTACCTGCATCCTTTGGACCAACAACATGGAAATACTCTGAGTCCTGCAGCTCCAGTTTCACTCGTCTTGAAACCTTGACACAAAAAGTAAAAATCACACAAACTTACAGCAACAAACACAGAGCCAGGTATACACACAAGTGATGATTTATTCAT
Source organism: Datnioides undecimradiatus (assembly GCA_008933995.1). NCBI lineage: Eukaryota > Metazoa > Chordata > Actinopteri > Lobotiformes > Datnioididae > Datnioides > Datnioides undecimradiatus. The sequence continues at coordinate 50,617 of WARS01000054.1, read as the reverse complement.
TATTACTTAATGGTGTCTTGTACAACTTGCAGCGATAAATCTCTTTCAATCTCCCATGACCTTTTGCAATCATTCTGCTCCTAACACACAACCTTATGACACACACACACTCTCTCACAAACACACGCTGTGAACCTTGTTTCTTCTGCTGTCTTTTAAACTGTCTGACAGCTGGACTGTTTCTGCTGTTGTGTTTCACAGCTGTTCTTGACAATCACATCAGCTCAGAGGCAATAATTATGTAGTTATTCATCACTGATTTACGCACCTTGTCATTGTTGCAGAGAAGTAGATGCAGCTTGTAGGTCTGTCCAGGAGTGAAGTTCTGGAAGACCAGCTCAGATGGAAAAGGTTGGAAAAGTGGCTGATCCATATCCACCAAGGACAACTATACACGCATGCAGTATAAATTAAAGTCAGTCAAGTCTTAGAGGAAATCTTTGTACACTCCTTGGTCTCAACATAGCTCTAAAATGTATTCTATTCGGGTTGTTCTAAGTCATTAATAACATTTATTTATTCATCTTATTGATGTTGTTTCACAGGCTTTTTTAAGGTTTGACATTTTGGGAAATAAGCTGTTGTAACTTGTAACTCTTGCCAAGAATTAGATGAAAAATCAATACTACTCTCTAATTTGTCTGTTAAATCGGAATCTACAGCCAATAGCTGGTTAGCTTTTCTGAGCAAGGACTGAGAGACAGATGGAACAGTTAGTTTGTTTGTTGTAGCATGTTCAATAAATAATCTGGCACATAATCCCCTGTAAAATAGCAAACTGACATTTTCATACTTTGTTGTTTTGTACAGAGATATAATGTGCCAACAAGCGACCTGTAATGTTGTTGATAGGTAGATTTTGTCTCCTTTGGACATTGCCAGAGTAGCCGTTTACCTGTTTCCATTTGTCATGTCATTCCAAGCTAAATGACTATTGGCTCCATCTTCATATCGAACACAAACGGAAGAGTTGTATTGATCTTCCCAACTAATGCTCACAGGAGACAGAATAAGCATCGGTCCCAGTGTGTGAAACTATTTCTTTGATCTTTTTTTAAAAATACCTATGAAAAAATATGCACTCTTTATTTCAGCTTGAGCGATTTTCACATCCTCTGTCATTGCATTATTGCCAGTCATAGAGTAAATTGACTACTGTACTGTATGAATGACCTTAAGAGCAGTCAAGGCTGCTCATATTCCCCTTTGCATATTTGACAAGTCAACATAAAATGTGAATAGGGCGAGGGGCAAAAATGGCTTCTTCTAATTATGATGAGGGTGCATTTAATAATTTCATAGGCATTTCGCAAAGTTTTGATGGCGTTTTTGCTCCAAGCCCCCTGTTAAAAGCTGACTTTAAAAGTACAGAGCATTCAGTCACATTGGTTTGCCCTCTGCCCATCAATTAGTGCCTGCTGACTAAGCAGGTTCAGAACAATGTAAATGACCCTAGTGGACAACACGTGCTCTGTATGCAGAGGATTAATGAGGAAATGGTGAGAAGAAGGAATGTGTTGTTTTCGTCTTTCTGGTCACAGCTATACAACCAGTGAGTCCAGCATATTAATTATGTTATGATATATTCATTAATTTATATAAGTTCATACAAGAGCTCACTTCTGACAAATTGTTAAGTGTAGTAAGTGGAGCTGTATACTCTATAAATGCTCCAAAGGTCCAGCATAAGTAGTACAGTGTAAGTATGATATTATCAAAATACTTTCTGCATAGCTATGTTCAATCTATGTTTTATCATCCAAGTTTATAGCACCTACTGTAACCATTCACTATGATAATGTGCTGAGGACGCATCTTAACTGGCTGCTTTCTCAACAGAGTTTGGATTCATTTTGAGAAAAGCATTTACTTTGTGATGGGTTGTCTTGCTCATGTCAAGCAGCTCCAAGATGCAAGGCGGATGCACCTCGCTGGTGTTCGCCAGGCGCTCCTCTGTTGACAGTAACATCTCCTGGGTGTAAACTGAAGGAGTCACCTGCAAACACACAGTAGAACAGGCGATTATGTTGGCTGCTCTGCCTCTTAATTAAGCAGTGATGAGGCACCACATCAGAGAAGACTGGAAACACTGATGAAGTAGGAAAAAAATAATGAGCACAAGAGCTGCAGATTGTCACCTTAGAGCTGTCAGCTATGACAGCTGTGCACGGACACCTGCATCAAGAGCATTTACATTAGCTGATTTCATGTGCTCAATGAATGTTAATGCTCTCCCCTACAGTGAAGACTATATGCAGCATTTGGTGGTTAATATCTTCTCCATACAATCCACCGGCACCTCTTTATCAGTGCACTGGAAACAAAGAAACATCTAACTGCACTTATAGCCTTATTTCAAGATTAGGTCAGAAAAGGATTTTAGCTTAAAGTCTAAATGAATAATGTAGCAGAGGGGGTTTCTGTATATACAATATTCAATAGCACACAGCAACACAGTTATTTTGAAAGGCTTGAAACAATGTGGCTGATCTTTAGACTTCTCAAAAGTCTCCTAAAATGTAATAATTTAGTCACTAGATAAAACAATGTAGGAATAAAGGCCCACTCAACTTTGAATGTAGTGCTGTGGAATATAATGGTCGCACTGCATTATTTAATTAGGTTACATATTATTGCCCTATCATATTTGAACAGATTTCGATATACTTAATAACATTTGGTTTATTAATTTCTATTACACATAGAGTGAAAGAAAAAGGTTTAAACGACTAAAATGACTGATAAATATTCTAAATATGAATAATTGAGTGATTGATATCATCATTTAGTTCCATGTGGATCTCATTTCAACTTGGGACGAATCTGAGTAAAGTTTAAAGCACTTCCCACTCGTCTCACCTACAGAGAGAGGAGAGGCACAGCAACCAATCACTGCAGTCAGATGTTGATTTTTGTTCCCTTTAAGAAGCCAAGATAATTATTAGGACAATGTGCCATTTGAAGCAGCTTCTTGAAAATAATGGGACCATATCCAAAATATGATATCCTCACCCTTTTGGGCTTGTTCTCCTGTAGAACAACTTTGTAATTCTTTAGTAGTGATCTTTTGTGTTTGGATGGAAGCTGATAGGAAGTCATGCTGGGTGTGTTTGGAACCACACCTGCAAAAGAAATGAAAGAGATTAGTGAATAGAATCGATTAATCACAGGTTGCATGCTAATGAGCTACGCAGTTTAGTTTTCCCTAATGTGACGCACATGTATACGTTCTTTAGCAAATTTATAACCGTTTTTTTTTTACTTTTGGTGGATATTTATTCCAAGCTTAATTTAAACTGACCAATTAATATGTAAATCTGATATGAATTAAGTATATACATTATAGTTAGCTCGCGCTCTCCTGAAAATGTGTCGCATTGCCAACGCCTTCATTCACCATATCGACTCGCTGTATATCAACGTTAAACTGTAACGTCTACGTTACTTTACATGGCTAAAACTTCCTTTTTCGTCTCTTAACGTCAGAGTAAACGTCGTGGACATATAAACACGCTGTCTTGTTGCAGTCACAAGTAAAAAAAACGAATATTACCACTCTGTAGTTGAGAAAACATAGTGTAGTTTCTTCGGAAGCGCTCCGAAATTCAGCCCCAACAGATCCCACTTCGTTGTGGTATGTTGCCGTGGCAACGCACTCACTGACGTCCCAGTAAACTGTTCTCTGATTGGCTAACGGCTTTAACATTCAAATAACAGCTGCGATTTATTTTTTATAAATTTAACTCAGACTGTAGAGGGTGAAGTCAGAGAATTGTTTAAAACCCTACATTTAGATACAAGCAACTTGGAAACGTGCAAGAGAAATATACTTGTTTTGGATAAGACCATGGATTGCTCGACTAACCTTATCCTTATCAGTTCAATCCACCTAAAACTAAGGTTTAAGTACTCGTGAAAGAGGTAATTAACAGAAATATCACAGTGTGAGAATACCCTTTCACGAGATAAGGCTGAAATGACATAATTTAATTTAAAAATCAACTATGCTATTTCATTTAGTCCACTGTTTGGAGTTCATCTATAAAAGTTCATATACTTTATAAGATAATCATATGTAAAACGTCAATAAGCTTGAAATAGGTTTATAGGGTACACCCAGCACCAACTGAGTACTGTGTGTGTGTGTGTGTGTGCGTGTGTGTGTTCAAGAGGGTCATTATGAGGACAAGTGGGGCTACAAAAGGGATTTGAAAGCCCAGTGAGCATGATGACAGGGCAGGAATTTCTAATTTAATCTACAACTTTACAAATCCACTTATTTATCCCTTTTGACTGACTGCATTCATTATGTATTTGGACTGATAACATGACCCTGATCACCACTGATATACTTTTCCCAGAAGACTCTATCTTTTCCCAGTGCATTATTTGTTATTGAAACATCTTAACAGTTATTTCTCTGTCTCTCAACTGTTGAATGAAATAGTTATGAAATTTAAACGATCTAGTCACCACTGCTCAAATTAAGGTCAAAATGCAAAAACAATGAGGAGCACAGTTAATTATTTTGTATTAAATATTTTGTTGACCTAACACTAATCAAATTTAAAAAATCACGACTCTAAAAATTCTGGTATCAACCAATGCCCACTTATTATGTATTAAACTTTCTGTTATGTGTTTTTGTCCTTTCTCTAACTATCATTCATTCTTTCCTTCTAACCCATGAGTCAGCTCTTTGAATTGTTGTGAAGCCTGTGCGCATGTGCGCATGAGGGAGAGACAGCGACAGAGAGAAGAGAGAAGCGAGTGACAGAAAGCATTTGTACGTGTCTCAGTTTAGATCCTGTGTCATGCACTTTCCTGGATTTGAGGTGTTTAACCAGACTCGGTGACTTGCACCATCAGGTCATGATGGCCTTTATGTTTTTGATATTTATCAAAAAGTTGTTGCTCTTACTATTTCCCTCATCTTTCTGGTCTGGCTCCCTCTGTTGCTCTCATTGTTTCTCCCTCTTTGCCCTCTCATAGTGAACGGATCAGTGAGCTGCTCAGCCTGGTAGAAAATTGGATTTAGTCTATTTCAAAGGGACCGGCAGTCAGTGTAAGTCCCGCCCCCTCGCCCTGTGCGCCGTGACGTCGCAGCGCAGCACGACCTCCGCAACTCCGTCATTCCCAGCAGAATCCCCATCAGCCGCTTCATTACCGTGAACTGAGCACGGGAGGCGTTTGTCATTAACGACACAAGCAACGTCTTATCACTAGACTGGTCCCCCGCATCATCAGATATGGAAGCGGCGTCCTCCTCCCCCGGTCAGCGCAGGTAAGACCGATAAGGCTGGATGTTGGTGGACCGGAGTCAGTTATCAAGGCTACCTGGTTGCCTATTTATATATCATGACATATTCAGAGGTGTTCACAGTGTGTGTAATCAGCGACGCTTGCAGTCTTGATATAGACCGTGCCTATAAGAATGCTGTAGAGAAGCCAGGGCAACATCGGTAACGTAAACGCTTATTCAGACGATCAGCAGCCTATGGGGGGCTTTCTTCCCTGGATGACACTTCTGACGTAATCGTGTAGGTTACAGGTGGTACATATGCTAAGTGTGTAGTCAGCTTACTCTTCGCAGAAACATCTCGAATTCTTCTAATTACTCAAGGCTTTGTGTGCTCACACAAACGGCTATTCCTCTGTTTCTGCTTCACTGAGAGCCCCTGAGCTTAGCAACAGCCCGGCTGGTCTGACTCGTTTGTGTTCGAGGGACGTGCTGTGCTGTCTCTGCCAAAAAGAGTGTGAACAGCCTGCAGTTCGTGCCACTTCTCTCTCTGCTCTGTCGTTTGCATACAAAGTTCTGACAGGACCACGGACAGCTCCGCGCGCTGCTGCCCGTCCGCGAGAGCCAGACTGGCGAAAGCTCACGCGCTCACGTCCTGCTTAGTTAAATCCCTTACTTTGCTGTTACATAATAACATACTGTGCTGGCAAGGCAAGTAAACCCGCATGGGTTCATCATTCATTTAAAAAAAAAAAAAAAAAAAGTACAAATAAAATAAAAAAGAAAATGTTTGTTTTTTATTTATAAAAACAGGGAAATAGATACATGTAATTACACAGTGAAAATAAATAAATTAAAAAGATAAATAGGGATCACTGCCAAAACCAGGAAATCTGGAATAAATACCATAGCCCTGGACATTTATATAATAAAAAAAAATTAAAAATAATTCATATTACCCTGATGCCTTTAGGTTGGACAGTTTTAGGGCACAAAATGAATTTGAATATGATGTTCTTACAATCACATGTAGCAAGTTTTACTCTTGTTCAAATCAGATCAAATGGTTTTCAGAAAACAAATCTAGACATATTACTTGGAAATATCCTCAAACATTTCTTAGTTATGATTTCGCCTTCAATGTTGGGCTCAAAAACAGTTTTGTGAAACAGATTTGTAAAACAGATGGGGAGACTTGTGCGTTATGTTAGTAATCGTCCATTGTTTCTCAGTTGTTAGCTGTTGTTGGTTTCGTCTAGGTATTAGTGCATCACTCCAGCAGTGTGACACATTTAGACCAAATATGTCGTTTATCCTTTCACCACCCCCCTTTGTTTACAAGAGCAATTCACTAAAGCTCATATAAAACATTACAGCAGGATTACAGAATCCTAAACTGCTATCATGTTTTTGATGAGAGATGTTTTCTTGGCTAGAGCTTTTTATGGCCCGGTTACACATTGCATACCCTTACCGATGTTTCCATGTGTCAGTTCCTTTGGTTTATGAATCACTGATTTAAAAAAAACTGCTCTTCCCTTGTCAGGTTGAATGACCTGAATAGCTGTCATTCATTCCCCACCTTCTGCTGGCATCCGTAGAAATAATCTGTTTATAAATCACACATCAGTGTATATCTGCCTGGGCGTGAGCGCGGTTGGGTGTAACGCTGCCATTACCACCTGAACAATTATGTGAAGGGCCACTTCTGCAGTTGACAAGCCTGTATTGACAGACAACAATAATGGTGTCACAGCTGTGTGACAAATGCAAATATGCTTTATTTATGTTAAGTTTACTATTTGTCTGTCCCAGGTACCAACATACCTACCGCTCCTTTTTGATCCAACATTAAATAAAGAAACAAGGGGAGAATGTGGGAAGATGGAGTACCCAAAGCTGGCATTGCTGTCATCTTATATGGCAGCTCCAAAATGGGTTCAAAATGATCAGGCTCTGTCCTGCTGCAGATTGGTCTGGTAAAGGCTGCAGCCTGAAGTGTCATTGGGTTTTAATAACAAAGCTTTAGGCAGGGTGGGGATATTAACACAGCTTTACAATCAGATTTATGACCAGAATTACAGACTGTTTCAGACTCTGTATAATGTGGTACCTGGAGGCATTTCCAATCAAAGCATCCCTCAAGAATAATTTGGCTGGTACACTTAAAATTACCCAGTAGAAACCTACAAGTGTGTTGAAAAATATATTATTTCAACTTATTTTTATTCAATGATCTTTTCCTTGTGCTTTTACACCTGCATTTCAGAGTGTCTTCCACTCCAGCTGATGTTTTAACTGACCTCTAACATGGCTGTTGCAGAATATTGAACAATATTGTCACAGCATTGACGTATAGCTTGGTACGAGTTTCAGAAAGTTGATTTTCATCAAGACAAGATCATCCTGCGGCTCAACATTCCAGTATAAGTGGTTATTGTTCTGATTCACTCATAGTTGACATGAGTCTTTGTCTACACATTAAAACCTAACCTAACTAACTAAACTGGCATTACTGGTTAGCTGTGTTTAAGTTATTACCCCAAGGTTAGAAAAAGAAAAAAAGGCCCCAGTTGAACGTGTTCTACTGCAGAACAGGTATTCATGATGCCGTCTATTGCTTGTTCATAATAGTCCCACATTCAGTAACTTGTACATTTATTTCAGTGCATACGCTGCACTCATTCCTTTCTTCTGCTACTCTGCACACCCAAAAAGTACCTTCCTGCACGCACTGTACTCACACTGACTAACTGAGTAGTACTATCATTAAAAGACACAGCTCATTTTATTTTCTTTAAATTAGTTATAGTTTTTCTTTCCTGCTTGCACTCCTGAGATACTGACAACCCCTTATTCTTAACAAGAGACTGATGTCAATTGGCGATTATGGAATTGATCCATCTAGGATAATGATAATAATGTTTACAGTGATATTACCCTAAAAATTTGCAACTGATTCACCGCTATTACAGCTATGGCTTGCAAATATTTGACATCCATCAATATATTTTCCATTGCTTTCAGCTACAGTTATGAGGAGTATAAGGAGACAGCAGACTGGCTGCTCTCCCGAACAGAGCATCGTCCTAAAGTGGCCATCATCTGCGGATCGGGCCTTGGCAGTCTGGCTGACCTGCTGGCTGACAAGACTGAGTTCCCATATGAGAACATTCCACATTTTCCCAAAAGCACTGGTAAGCCCTCTCTGACTTGCTTTTTATCCAAAAGTTATTGTGAGCGTTGGAATGCTGGCAGCTGCTCAGACTGTATGTGTGCTGTGCAGTGCAAGGCCATGCCGGTCAGCTGGTGTTCGGGAAGCTGCGCGGCCGTGAGTGTGTCTGCATGCAGGGGAGATTCCACTTCTACGAGGGTTACAACATACACACGGTAAGCTACGGAACTTATCACATACTATGAAATGCTGATTGTGGTTTTTATGATACTAGTAAGGCTAGGACAGAGTTGTGGCTAAAACACCTACATCTGTACAGCTGATGGATGTGCAAGGCTGCAGCTAGATGCTAAGACGCTCTCAGTGAAAAAGTTAACATGCTGATGTTTAGTTTAAATTTTATAGCAATCCATCTAATGGTCCACTAAACATTACATCAAAAGCAAGAGGAAAAGTCATCATAAGCACCAAATGTCAGAAGGGGAACCATGAATGTGTGGTCAATGTCTGCGCCAATGTATCTAGTGGATACTGATATATTTCACGGGACAAAAAAAGCTGATCCTCTGTTGCCACTAAAGGACAGTTTAGGAATCACCAGTTCTTAGGTTAAGCTGTACTAAACTGATCCATCCCATAGTACAGACATTATAATGAATGCTAGTTTCAAGTCTTCCCCAATACAGAAATTTTAGTCTACAAAGTAAAATAGAGGATAGAGCAGGGTGTGCTTCAGGCATGGATAGCTTTGACCAAGTCGGGTCTTACTCAGATCCACCGCAGCTGAAGCCTCTCCCCCAAATCTGGCTCTAAAAGCAAAGATGGCGATGGGCAAAATACTAACCTCAGGCTGTCCACAAGCCAATGGGTGATGTTCCATTGGCTAAGTCTAAAATTCATAAATAGTCTGTAATCTGGACCAAAGTGGTGGACGGACCAACAGACTGGCTGAAACATCATGTGTCTGATCTTGATTCTCTACTTGTCTGCTTTGCCATTCGGTTTGTTGGGAATAATTATAATTAATTAATTACTTCAAATGAAATTTGAATGATACCCATGTGAACACAGGGTGATGGAGAGAGGCAGACGTGTACATTTGTTACCACTCTGAGTTGCCTCGTGCGCAGTGATCTGTCTCAGTTTCTCTCCCAAGCCAACCTGCTTCTGCACTTTGAAAGCTTGCTGATGCAAATGACATACTATACAGGATAACTGAGCTAAAGCTGGCAGTTTAAACTCTGACTTTGTCAGTGACTTTGAGCAAAAGATTCACAGGATCTGCAGGTGTAGGCCTCATCTTTAAGACTTGCCTTATTATTCCTGTCACGGTGTAAGGATTTATAAGACACAGGATTCATTTTATGTCACATCTCTTTATTTTATTACTTATTATTTTAATACTAATTTGTCTTTGGTAGGTAGAATATTTGTGAATGTAATTGCTTAAACTGAAACTGCTTTCAGAGACCCTTTTATCTCTTATGTATGTAAACAAATTGCTATGAGCGTTGAATGATCAGCTGCAGAGTCGTGATGACAACACAAAAACCACCCAGTGTGTCAAAGTGACAGTGTAGGACCGGCCTTTGGCCTGTGGAGACACTGTTTCCTGGTTTTATTTAGTTTATTACTAACTGTGTTGTGCCATCTCCGCATAAAATGATCCATATAACCCCACGGAATCATAAAATCTAGTTTCATACACACAGTAATGGAAAGTCATATGCATTATGGCCCTCCTGTATCCAATCAGGCTTTTAGATAGATGATGTAATGTTTGAAATGCCTCTTGCAGAATGAACAAACTGAACACTCAAACATTTAACCCATTTGATAATGTGAATTACAAATACACTTTTGGAGGAAGTTGTTTTAGACTCTCCCTCCTTCTCAGGTCACATAAATAATCATTAACCTCTGAAAACAGGCTTACCACATGCAAAACTGCACTGGCACCCAGGAGAGTTTCAGCAAATAATTCAATAAAGTCAACTTGTCATGAACATGTCCCTGCTACTGCTGCAGCTACTGACACATGCAGCTTGCTAAACATTTCATCGCAGGGCGGGTTACAGCATAGTCCAACGTGATATGCAAAATCATATCACACAGGCCGCTGTTCCAAAATGACAACCCTGACCTTATCAAGAAACCAGGGTACTAGAATACATTTCTGCACTTCAACTCGCAAAACACTTTAACGGGCGATCCAGGCCACAGAGAAATGTGACATAGGAAAAGCAATTTCCAAATGTGACTGCAGTGAGAAGTAACAACAGTCATTTATGGGCCATCGGCTGCTGTGTAAAGGTTAGCACAATACCACTGTCTCAGACATGCACAGCTCAACAAGGACCAATAAAACCAGAGAGTCTGCAGGCATCACTGTATGCAGAGGCTGTCCCTTTTAAATACCTTGGCTTCTCATTTGACACGTTTTCCCCTTTGTGGTTCAACTTGTAATTCCAGTTGGTTATTATCTGATGTAAATCAAAGCGATGAAATAAAGACAGCAGTCGCCTCTAAAGCACAGCGTGTCTGTCACTCCAGGTGACGTACCCCGTGCGAGTCTTCTTCCTGCTGGGCGTGGAGACTCTGATTGTGACAAACGCAGCAGGGGGACTCAACGGCAGCTACAACGTGGGAGACATCATGCTCATTAAGGATCACATCAACATGCCAGGTTTTGCAGGGCAGAACCCGCTGTGTGGGCACAATGATAACAGGTACAGCACCAAGGCCAAGATGTTTGTGCGCTGCGCAACATCTGTGCCGTCACATTCATTCGTTTATTGTCTTTCCAGGTTTGGAGTGCGATTCCCTTGCATGTCGGATGCGTATGATCGTGACCTGAGAGCTCTTGCTAAGCAAACAGCAGAGGAGCAGGACTGCGACAGCTACCTGCAGGAAGGGGTTTACTGCATGCTGGCTGGACCGACATACGAGACCATTGCGGAGTGCAGAGTCCTGCAGACACTGGGGGCTGACGCTGTGGGTTAGTACGGCTCCCTCATGCTCACTTAAAGGGAAATCATTTCTACAGTGCATCTACAACAGGATATGTTAACCAGGGATGTATAAGCGAATATAAATACATTATTTGGATGAGGGATGGGCACACTGATCAGTTACAAACAGCATCTGCATCTGTAGTATTCCATCTGGCAATTTGAACTACTATTAGACACTAGAAGGATGCAGATTTGCTAAAATGTTAAGAAATAGACTACAGAGGCGTGGATGGTTGTAGATCCAGCAGTCAGAGATTTATCCTCAATGACTTTTTTGCGGTTTTCAATAGATTTGGAGTGCAAGATAAAGCTTGACTGATGATGCGCAGGTGTTATTTTTCATCTCATGATCTGATAGTGAAGCCTGGCACCTTACATGACTTGACAGCGCGTCGAAACTGATGAGCTGAAGTTACGGGCCGCGCATGCAAAAAATAAATAAATAAATAAATAAAAAAATGGCCAAGGGAACTTTTGAGATTTTTGTCAAAAGCTCAGTTTTGTTTCATAAACATTCAAATTTCATTTCGACACACAGTTCAGTACGTTTTATGACATAATGAGTGTAAGCACAAAAGGTTTAAGGTTTACACATCCTTCTGATGCCACTGTGATGATGTCATCGGGGGCTATCTTTCAGGCTTAAAGACAAAATTTACAACGGCCTGCTGTTATACCGTGCTACAGTTTGAGTTCCGGGTCTTAAAGGTGTAGGAATTCATCAGACAGGGAGGATCTAAGAAATGTCGCTGTCAAATTACATTATGAGTAATGTGGAACGCACTAAAGCTTTACACATACATTCTACAGAGAAAAATGAATATTTTGGCTTCTGCTCTGTCAATTTTGACCTGTTTCTCATCTCTCTCCTCTAAGTCTCCCAATTTTATAAGACAGAACTGCCCCTTATTAGCATACATACCTATATACCTCCTTCCTCTTTTCTAGGTATGAGCACTGTGCCAGAGGTAGTGGTGGCTCGTCACTGTGGCTTGCGCGTCCTGGGTCTGTCCCTCATCACCAACAAGGTTGTGGCAGATTACGACAGCAAAGAGAAGGCAAACCATGAGGAGGTGCTGAGGGCCACCGAGGAGCGAACCCAGGACCTCCAGAGGCTCGTCAGCCACCTCGTCAGCAAGATCTAGCACCTTCATCTGAAATCTGGTGACAGACAAAAATCCAGTTATTTCACTGGTGATCATAGCTTCGAACACAAGGTTAAGCGGGTGATTGGTCAAGTTGGTGGTTGCTAAATTTGTTCCCCAGAGGTGTGGTATTGTGCGGTATTAATGTTTTAATATATAAGTTCGGGGATCTGTAGTATTTGTTTGGATTTTGTTTTTGTTTTTGGATGCGATACGTACAGTTTGTTTTAAATCCAAAACCGATGGGTGGGTGACTTTTGTTGCATGTTAGAATCCAAATCCAGAGCTTTGTGGTGTCTAGGATCATCATTTATGATTACAGTACACCTTCTCCTTATTTAAAATGACAATGGTATCATATAGCCCAGATAATGGATCAATAAATGTAATAGGGATACAGGGGTTGCTATTGTGCAACCCCCAATGGTGTGTATTTCTATCCTGCAGTAGTACTGTGAGGCTGTTTATGTTTTCTCTTCACAGGGGTTTGAACCTTTACTAGACCCCTCTGAACATGTGTGTGTGTGTGTGTATTTGACGTGTATCTGCGGACATCTAAACACCACCATAATGAGCAAAAAACAGTATTCTGGTCAGTTTATGCTGCCGGATGCTAATGGACAGACAAAAGCTTCAGTTTTGGGCGATTGTGTCCTGGTTAGTCGTGAGCTGCTGATGGAACCTCAGCGCAGCGTTTTCTTTACCTCGTGTTTAGATGGTTGTCTGTCTCTAATGTTCACATGCCGACACTGACGACAGGTCAGTTTGAGCAATGCCCTCCATCATTTGTGACTTAACATGGTTACATGCTATACATGTTATACGTCAGGTGCCTTTAGCGAGAACAATGTAAACAACTACCACCTATGAATGCATCATCTACTACCTTAAGATGTATTCAAAGGACATTGTGCACTTATATGCTGGTCTTGACATGTTGCTGCAGGACCAGAGAGAACACCTCATTTTACTTCTTCAGCTGGGAATCTTAAGTTAATCCAACATAATAATATTTCCTAAACAGAAACAATATAGAATCATTTTTGTGAATAGGATCATGTGACCTACTGTTACCTTCTTTCTTTTATTTTGCAATTGTGTGCTATCAGCGATGTACAATAAATACTTATTTTAGCTATGAATCAAAGCACATATATTAACATTGCACTGTGATCCAGAGTTATTTATTTTTGAAGTAGACAAATCGCTTATTTTAACTATCTAATTATAGCTATTTATTGATTAAAAAAATGCTAAAAATGTCAGTGTAATCCCACAGTTCTACAATTCTACAATGTCATTTGGTAGACGCTTTTATCCAAAGCAATGCACATGCAAAATCCTTGTTGGATGTCCACTGAAATGCTGTCCAATAGATGGTTGTTCCTAGTTTAAGAGGTCTTGTAGATCTGTGGATTTATATACATTTTTAGAAAACTAAAGAATTACTAGCAAAAAAGCGCATATAATCTGAAAGACATACCTAGAGTCAAAGGCTAATCTGGCCAAGCAGTAGTGATGTATGAAGGCTTCTCTGTGGTGGATTGCATTTGGATCAGTTTTATTTCTACACCAGGAGACCACAACACTGTAATACCGGGGGAGGGCAATAATAATGAAAACTGGGCCTGCAGTTTTCAATCTTCCCTGCACTGATCTGGAACCTCCTGCCAGGTTCCCTTGACCGTCTCATTCATTAGAGTTAAAAATCCTAGATCAGCAGTCCACCTCTTAGGCCATCAGGCTTAACATCAAGATGCTAATGGAAGCCTTAAAGGGGAATTCCACTCAGAGCGCATCAAAATGTGAAATCTGGAGCAGCTCCATACACAGTAAACAGGGAAAATTGTTAGTTACATTCATTTTAAGATGCACTAACATGCTTAACGTTTTCCTGAGCACAACTCCAATTTGAGTTTTTACTGTCTCCTTTATCTTCCGTTGTCCAGTTTGTGAAGTCTTCCACACGTCTTCCTTTATTCAACTTTATTAAACACACTATGTAACATGCTCAGTTGTGTACAGAGTTTTGGGTAAAATCTATCTCACTTACCAGGTAAACCTACTATATCTGTATTGATATAAAACAATGTATTTTCATGCAAATGTTGGCGTCATCAAATAAAAACTTATAGCTGACATTTGGACTCAGGTATTTGTTGTCATGGATGAGTGCATGCGTGTGTGTGTGTGTGCGTGTGTGTGTGTGTGTGTGTTGTTATGCATGTGTGCACCGAAGGGATATGTTCCAGAATCAGTCAAGGAGAAAAAGCGCTTCTTCCACTTTCGCTGATAATGATGATCAGTGAACAGGCAGATGTCTGTGAAAAGCACCAAGATAAAGCAGAGACGCCCTCCATCCCCCACCCAAGCACACACACACACACACACACACACACACACACACAAACACACACTCTCTCGCTCTCCCTCTCTCTACCTTTAGTTTTACTCTCTCAATCCTTCACTTTAAACGCACCTCAAACTGATGAAGAGGCTGTGAGATGGAGGTGAAGTGGAAGTGGCTGTTGCGTGCCGCGCTCCCTTCTGTTACATAATTCATCCACGTACAGCGTGTAGAGGTGCAGCCCACTGAGGAGCTGAAATATTAATACAAATGAACCAGGCAGCCCAACAACACAAACACAAACACCTATACTGGGCCAGACTTTTATTTACACACTTCCACGCAGATGCCTCACGACTCGGCCTCATGACGAAAGGTGAGACATCTATGAGGACATGCATGGAGGATGCAAATAGCAGGCAATCTGCTTTGAATGGAAGGAAGTGGCAGCCAGCACACGCAGACAACGACAGACGCTGGCAGTGAATAAAGAGAATAAGAGAGGAGAATGAAGTGTGTTTGAGTCGACAGTCCCCGCAGGCTGGCGACAGGCCTCATCTGTAATGTAATGTTGATCTATC
The DNA here is from genome assembly GCA_008933995.1 of Datnioides undecimradiatus. NCBI lineage: Eukaryota > Metazoa > Chordata > Actinopteri > Lobotiformes > Datnioididae > Datnioides > Datnioides undecimradiatus. The sequence continues at coordinate 35,116 of WARS01000054.1, read as the reverse complement.
TATTGTCGCCGTGCCAACTGAGCCCAGAGGCTGCTATTGATTATTATAGGGTGAGAAGAGAAGCTGAGGAAATAGACCGGGACAGCTCTGCTGAGTTTACATTCTTAAACACTGTCACACACACCGTCACGCACTCAGTCTTTTCCACTGTCACACACGCAAACACATACACACAAGCCGTTCTTACGCGCTGCCATGTACTACCTGAGCTCACACCGCCTATGAGACAGCAGTGCTGCCATTTAGCGAATGTGACTTTTATAAGCGTAAGAAATGGAGTCAGCGGGGGAACGTCTCTGCTGACTTTCACACCAGTGGAGTTGGCTGCCAGCAGCGTGTCAGCACTGTACCAGCGTGCAGGCTGGATCTGGAAAATTACTGCTCCACCTCTGAGGAGACGTGACAGGTCAAGTTCAACAAAGCATCTATTGGCGTGATGGTGCCAACTTAGTGGATCATCTTAATTACTTTTTCCACAGTATTCTGGCTTAAACTGCAGATAACCTTGAGTTATAATGCTGAAAAACATAATGACACTCTGATCAGTGGGAAAGTGAAACCCAAGCTAATTAAAATTGCACAGTTTTGATTCAAGGAACAAGAAGAGACATGAAATTTGGACTCAGCAAAGCTAGCTGTTTCTACCTGCTTCCAGTCTTTGTGCTAAGCTAGGCTAACTGCCTACAGGCCACCTCCTAACACAGTTCTAAGAGGTACCACTCTTTTCAGCAAACTTAAAAAAAACACAAACTTACAAAAACACAAACTTACAAAAACACAAATAGAACATATCAGCTTGTTCTGCTGCATCCAAATGGCCAAACATATATTGCAGGTTTAAAGCCTTATTACTTAACTGACACAGCTTGGAAACAGCATTAACAGCACAGCACAGATTGAATGCCTATAAGTTCTGGTTTTTAACTGCTACTCTAAACAGTCGTTTCACATCAACATGTCCTTTTCACAGCAAACATCTAGGAAAGACACAGATGTAACAGGAATTAATAACAACTTTGTTCCATTCAGGTGCTCCAGGCATGACCTGCTAGACAGAGCCGGTGTTAAATGTTATTAGTTACAACTTTGTTCTTCCTGCTATGATCAGCCTGAGTGTCTGTCAGAGGGTGAAGTGAATCACCACACTGGGTGTGTAAAAACACACCCACTTCTCTCATGTGAGTCAGTTGAGAGTATTATGAATATTCTTCATGTGTGAAAAGCTGTCTTTTTGCAGATTTTATCCTGCAGCGGGACCATGCTTCTAGGGATACTTGCCCTCCTGCTCATTACAGTCTTATTACTTCATCCAGAATATTATCACCTCTCGCAGTAAATGAGTGAAAGAAATATATATGAGTACTTTTTTCATCCTCATCCTCCTAATAGGATCTGTGGCTTTGCCTCCTGCGCCTCTGCACAGTAGACTGGCCATTAATGAAAAAGCCCCTGTCCCCCCCTCCACACACATACACGCACACACACTTTTTTCCAGAATTTACATTTATTATGTGGGCTAATCACTGCTGGCTGGAGGCAGTGTGGGAAATGTGATTAGTGTGTGAGTTCTAATTAAGTCTGTGAAGCCTCACACACACTGGCAGACAGGCTCGGGGAGCTGCATGCTTAGATACACACTGATGCGGAGAGGAACACACTCGGGAAGCTCACACACGCGCGCGCGCTTGCGCAGAAACGAGCAGGGATGCGTTTCACGTGCGTTCAGAAATATGGGAATTCACACATGCATGTTTCCTTCCCAGTCTCACGCACAGGGGGTCTTCTGTAAGGCATGATGATGCAACAAGAAAACAATTTGCTTACTATCGCGCTTGCCTCTCTCTCTCTCTCTCACACACACACACACACACACACCACACACACACAGTCTGTCCACTGCAGTGCCCAAGATGTCCTATCACACAAATGCATCAAGCTTGGAAGCGCGCGCTTACACACACACACACGCACAGAGGGACGCTGACTCAGATGGATATTGCCGGTTGCAGTGCGCCCCCAGCGGCGATGCGGCGGTGCTGCCGCTCCTGCGCCGGGGTTAAAAAGCGGCGGGCGGCGCGACGGGGCCACAGTGTGGGGTGTGTTTGAACAAGAGGCACCGAAAAGTTAGGACCGGATTTTCTGGCGTCTGACCTGCAGCAGCATCCGTCGAGAACATCATGGCAAATAAAGCACAGCAGCCTCCTCACCTGCACCTGGCCGAGGTCACCGCATCCCAGTTCCTCGACATCTGGAAACATTTTGACGCTGACGGTAGGACACTTTTGTTTCCTTTCTTAAAAGTTATACCACACTCCTTAATTATTAAAGATTACGGAATATATATAAACCATGAGATATGCAGCCGATAAAAAAAAGCATACAGGGAAATGCGTCTTTCTGCAGAGGGTCCAAAAGATTGAAAAACCAGAGTGATCAATAGCAAATCAAGTTTGTCATTTTGGATGTTAAAGCAAGACATTAGGATAACTAAGAAGATACCAGATACCAATTTACAGAAAATAAAATAATGTCATAAAGTGCTGTGATGATATTTTAGGACTATTTTAATATCAATTAGTGATAACATTCTGCACAGTTCTAAATACTGTCATTGAGAGGAGACAAAAGTAGCCAAAATGCATATTTTAAACTTTATTATTGTTGAAAACTTGATATCAGAGCAGATACTGGATACTGGGTATCGGATACACCTAAGTATTGTTACGCATTAAGACGTTTTTCAGATGAATTTTTGATGCGAACCACTCCCGACACCACGTGGTATGACTTTTCTTTAATGCACGCACAGATTATTTAGCTATTAAAAGAAAGAAAAAAATATATAACCTAATAAGAAATGCATGGCTTTCATATGTTCAGAGAGACCTCCTTGGTGGGTAAACTGTATGAAGGGCAGTTTAAATGGATGCAGCCTGTCATGCATCTTTACTGGCGCACAGTGCGCTCCTGCAGAAGTCCTCTAATCTGGACCCCACTCTGATGTTGTGATTTTCCAATAATGAAGGAATTTGCAGAAAACGTATTTAACTGTGTGCTTGAATCAATCAATACATCATTTAATTAGGCTTTTCTATGGGTTACAGGGACCTATAGTCGTTGACAGCTCGGGTGTTAGTAGCCCTATAAAGTAATTGTCTCTGACTGGTGCTCCTTTCATTGATTTCTGTTTGGAATCAAAAAACGGGCTAATTTAAGTTTCATCGATTAGTGCAGTCTGTCAGGTGGTGGAGCTCTTGGTACAGCCTGCTGTAACAAACTGAGTTATTAATTACTGGTGTGTTGTCTGTCAACATAAAATAATCCCTTGCACTAATTTATTCAACCGCCCCTTAATAAACCACTACACATACACATACACACACACACACAGTTTTTCAATCTCAGCCTTGCATCAGTCCTCTGTCAGATTTGTTCAGACTGGCTTTGTCACTCTGCAAATGATCTCTGTGTGCATATGTCTGTGTTCCAACAGTATGACATGGGACAAGTTCCTTTTCGGTTTTTTCCTTCAACAAATACATCAGGCACGTCACCGCTGTCCTGACAGCCTCATAAGTCTAATTATGGAAAAGATCATACCTTCATTTCTCTTGAAAGCCTGCAGACTCCTCTGTGGATTAGGGGCATAATGGGAACCCATGAAAGTGCTGCAGAAACCTTTTCGAAAAGCGCTGGATAGACTCGGAGGTCCACGGCGGTCAGTCTGAAAAGGAGACAGGGAGTTGACTTTGACAGTCAGTCACACACAACCCACACACTAACAGAAAGTCCTCAATGTTGTTTAATCAGTCAGCTTTCTTAAGATGCTCAAAAGGTTTGTTGCACCTATTTGCTTTACACACATACTCCTGGGAACTCATTGTTAATGCGATCTGTTTTGACACCTGCACACACACTGAAAAGTATCCCATAGGGAAATCAAGGTGCAGTGAGGAGTTGGGTGGAGGGGCTCAGCAGCTGAGCTTCTCCCTATGAGCCAAATCTGCACACAAAGTTGCCATACGTGCTTCAGAGTTTAGTCTTGTGGCTTGTTTTGGCTATTAGTCCTCCCAGCCAGCTCTTTAACTCCTGCTGCAGAGGTATTTTACATATTGTGCTTTGCAATGAGCCACTTTGCAAATCAAATACGACCAGTGTGCATCAACAGATTTGGCTACACTGTTTGATTTCTGCTCTCATTACTGGGAGTGTCTTCTGGCTCGCGCAGAAAGAAAGGAGAGCTAATTTGTTTGCTCAGATTGAGTAAACATCTCTGAGTTGTGGATAAAAATACACAGGAGGCGATGCACCCAGAGATGATGAAACCACATATTCCCCTGTTGGCCCTGGATCAAGTCTCATCTGGATTGCGTCTCTTGCAGCTCCTCCGCTCCGTGTCCCTCTCATCTTTCTCTGCCGTCTCTGTTGGGCCTTTTCAATTCAATCACTTCAAAGCTGAAAAAGGAAACAACTGCAGTTCCTTTTGCTAATTATAGAGCATTTGCTGTCAATTATTTTTATTAACCTGAATATGGAGATGCGGAGCATGAAGCAAAATCCACCTCCTGAATTGACCCAGCTGTGATCTCGACACAAAATATTTGAATAGACAGGGCTGCACTCTCCTTTGAAAGGCAAATGCACTCTATATAGGCTTTAAATATGCACTTAGGTGGCACAGCTGCCCACTTTGAGAGTTTTCCTGTGTCGGGGTTGAATTTTAGGATCAGAACTGGTAGAAGAGTAAAGCGTCTTTACCAGCCCCTCCTGGGACTGTAATGACGCAGTATCCCAAAGAGTGCGTATTTGGGACAAAAGTGGGGGATTTGAACCTTTTATCCTGCTGGTTGGTGCAAGCTTTAAGTGCTTGTACAGAAAGACCAAGTGACTAGTAGGAAAGTGACTCGGTTTGATCTTGTTATGACATATAATACTGGCTATTTGGCAGTAAAATTGACTGATTTAGAAGTGGGTTGAGGTCAGCCATTACATGTATCCGCTGGCAGTGATTTTTCATAAAATGAAAAAACATAGGGTAACTTAAGCATATTGTTGTGGCTTAAATGCTGCAGGAAGTACTTATTCTGCATCTGAATATGCACCGAACAAACAGATGCTCCCTTATGTACAAATATAATGGAGTGCATGGATTTATTGACACATTTATTGAATGTATGACAGCGCTCCGGCATAATCCATTCATAAATCTTTTCTTTATTGTCATTTTTGCCATTCACCTTGTAGTTAATCACATCTTACTCTGTTTAATTATCAAGCAGGCCATTTCTCTCCGGAGTGCTAAATGTCAATAAGACCCACAGGAGGGAAGCTCGATAGCAACGAGGCATTTTACTGTCCCACTTATTGAAAAGGCAGAGCTTGTATTCATGAGTTTTGATAACATCACTAAGGAATGCATGCATGCGTGCACACACACAAATACACACACACACACACACTAATACAAAAATATCCATGGATAGAACAAAGACGCTAAGATGTTGGTTGGATGGGAAGAGGGAGCTAGATAGAAGATGACAGAGAGAGACAGCGAGTTAGAAGGAGAGGAGAGGAAGTGGATGGCATAATAATCTTTGTTAGAGTTTAATGAGGCAGCTCTGCCTTCCAGGGTTTTATTGAAGCAGCTAGTCACATCGTTTGGAGCCATCTGTCCAGCCATTCAGCATGCTTGTTGATAGAATATTGGCACAGGTTCACAGCCTACCTGGGTGAAGCGAGCATACTCATTTGTCCTCTAAATAGATACTGTCAGGGCAACAGAACGCCAGGAGTAAGGATAAAATAAGATAACAAGAAAACCAACTGTACTGTCCCCAAGCTTGATTGGTCATGATGTGATGTACATTGTTTCAGGGTAACCAGCACTAGACAAAAGTAACACTTAGCAAGTCAAAAGGATTGATAGCGTGCATCAAAAACAGGGTTAAGACATCTTCTGATTAAACAGCCTAACTTTTTAGATCATTTTACCATGCATATACAGGTAGAAATCAGCATAGTGTCCATATTGATTCATCCCATTTGCCAAACACACGCGCTAAAGGTTGTATTGATCTCCGTGGAATAATAGAAGCTGCCTGTGGATCATCACCTTCAAAATCCTAGGAAAGCGATATTCCATATATAGCTTCTCCTTGCGTACAACCCCGTGAACACACAGTCTTTGAGGAGTGATCAGTTTGCATCGTGTCAGTCAATAGCCTAGTCTATTGAGCCAGAGGGGAAGGAAGAGAGTTACTGGTAAAAGGCTCATGTTTGAATCAATACCCAGGCAAAACCCAAGCCATGCTGGGATCTGTTTGACACTGTGACACTGTGACCACATCTCTGCTGATGGGGTTTTTGCATGTCAGCAATACTGAAAAAAAGCCCCCTGTGGTATGTTGCTATAACATGCAAGCTTGGCCTGTCTGTCTCTCAGGTAATGGCTACATTGAGGGGAAGGAGCTGGAGAACTTCTTCAGGGAGTTGGAGATGGCCCGGAGAGGAGCAGGGGTGGTGAGTTCAAAGACCCGTGGTTGAACAGATACATATACTGACCACTCAGGTTGTGTTGCATTCTATTTGTAATGAGTACAAATGTTTTCCAGGACCCAACAAACCCCACTTTCAGAGAAAAGATGAAGGAGTTCATGCAGAAGTTCGACAAGAACAAAGATGGCCGAATTGAGATGTCAGAGGTAAGGCCCTCGAGGAAGTCTGTAATGTCCATTATCATGACATTTAAGGAAAGACACGTATTCACTTTCTTCCCAAGAGTTTGATGAGAGGATTGATACCCCGCTCATAGCCACCACCAGCTAGCTTAGCTTAACATGAAGACTGGAAACAGAGGAAAGCAGGAGGCCTCATCCAAATTGTAGGCTAATAATTTAGCATTTGAGAAATATACTTCCTCTCCCACTGAGAGAAAGATTAAAAGATAGATCACATCATTATTTTAAAATAACACAGCAATATCACTCGAATCTGTGTGATAAAATGGTGATATGGTGGGAATGTGAAAATATTTCTTGGCCAGGCTTAATGACTTCCTGGATTCTCCACTGGTCTAGTACATAACCCTATAAAAAAAAACCATTATCTGTCCTTTTAACATTGTATTTTCTGTACAAATTAAACTGGTGCCATGTTTGCTGCTGGCTGTAGAGTCATACTTGACAAGCAGACATGACAGTGAGTAAGTGTATTTCTGAAAGTATCTCTTTCAACTTTAGAAGAAGGAAACTAAGCATGGTCACATTTTTGGTACAATGGCATAAGCCAATTCAACAGAGCTGCTCTGCTTGGGCTAGCGCCATGACAGGTAGCAGGTTATTGCTGTGCAAGACTTAAAAATCACTTTTAGATAAGGTTTGAGTTTTCTGCTTTCTATTCAGGGTGGGGAAAAAAGTTGTGAAAAGAAAAAGCTACAAAGATAATTCACAGGGCCCGAGGAATACATTACAAGTGAGAGGCTTCAGAAGCTGGGTCAATACTCCAATCAATGCATAAATACAGTCTTTATGATAGCCTCTATGGAGTGTTGGCTTAGGATATTGTTTTCCCTCGATTTTACCATTTACAGAGCATGTTTTGAAAGAGATTCAAGGGGAGCTTCTGCAGTTATCGATAATCTACCGCCCGCATGGAAAATCTGCAAATGAGTTTTAGCTTCAATGGTCTAAGTGAAAATCAGGTGCAAAGGCTTTGTCAGAACATCCAAAAACATGATTTTTAAAAATAAGCCTGGCATATGAGGTTATGGCTTTCTATTATTTATGTCTGAGTTGCCCATTTGAGGCGTCAGAGACAAAAAGCTCCCCAGTCTCCATCTCTCCCCTCCAGCATATCAAGCCCACCATCTTGTGTTCTCACTCCTCCCATTTCCCCGTCACTTCTCTCTCTAGCTGGCCCAGATTCTCCCAACTGAAGAGAACTTCCTGCTCTGCTTCAGACAGTTTGTCAGTTCCAGTGCCGAGTTCATGGCGGTAAGACTGTGTTTCTGAGCGCTTGTGGAATGGATGGGATGGTATATTTCTTCTAATACAAAGCTTTCTGTCTCCTCTTGATGAACTTTGTCATTTAGTCAGTTCTTTGCAGTAGTTTTTCCACAAAAGCTTCTTGTTCACTAAGAAATGTCATTAGTTGGTACATACTTAGTTAACCAACCATACATTATGAACCAGAGGCAGTCATCCAAGAAGGGGAGACAACCTGTATGTTCTCAGTCCTACCTATGAGCTAATTTCACAGATTAGTTCCCCGTGTAGGGTTGAAGGTGTACTAATTAGTGAAATAAACTGGGGCAGTCCAGAAAAGAAACCACAGGCTCCCTGCCTCCACTGCACATGATTTCTGTTGTTGAGATTCAGCAGTTGGATCACAAATCGAGCAGCCATACCTGGCCCATCAACATCGACTGAAGAATTGGCTGTACACAAACAAAGCAAGCAGAAGTCAGATACTGTGATTAAAAAAGACAGCTCTGGTGTAAATCCCCTCAGTGAGGTTGAAAGAGGGTGTGAAAAGTCTGAAATTGCACTGAGTTCATTCAGCATTTTGGTTTCTGTGAAACAATTAAACCTCCTGATTGCTGTTATTGTGTCTAATGCAAAACTTATCTCAAGAGGACCCATAAGCTTTGAAATGCACTGTAACTGGACAGTATAAATACCTCTGGTGGTCTATACAGAGAAGTTAGGGTTAACTGTACATGCTCACCTCCCACATTTTAATGTTTAGTGCTGACTGGAACATGCAAGTGTTTTGATTCAACTAAAGAAGCACATTTCAGCTTCAAATTACAACTGGTGGCTTCGGAAAACTCTAGTGGCATTGTTAGGAGTCATTGTCACTTGTAAGAGGTACTAATTACTTAATTCTAGAAATCTGCACAACAACAAGACAGTGACAGTTAGCACAACGCCTAAACAACCGAATGCCCAAGCTACATAAAAAAAGTAAACCTGAGTGACTAGTTACCAGCAAACCCTCACAGAAAGTAAGACCCATCTGTTAGGAAACCATTTATATATGAAAATGTCCAAGTATGGTATAAACAAGTTTAGTGCCGCTGTGAATTATGAATAATGAATGACTGTAGGAGCAACAAAAAGCCTTCAGCAGAGCAAGATGTGCGTTGAAAGGTACTGGAAAAGGAAATAATTTATTCCACAAAATGCCTTCAGAAGATAAGAAAATGGCAGATTTCATGTTAGATCTGCTGCAAAGAAAGAATGGAGCCAATTAGAAACCAATTACATGTGGGAAAGAGGCTGTCCTTGTCTCCCGAGTCATATCGAAGAGGAATAATGAAATGAGAGAAGGAGGATGAGTGAAAGAGAAGGTGCTCAGAGAGAAGGATACAAAGGGCAAAAGAGAGACAGTGGGAACAGAGAGAACGTAAATGAAATGTCGATGGGAAGTTGAGAGCCAGAGTTTGAGAACATAAAACAAGAGAAGGAGGATTAATCAGTCTTTGTTGAAGGGTGCAGGGAGGAGGAAGTGGGCAGAGGGGTTTTTAAAGGGTTAGAATGAGGAAGCAGAACCTTCTATTTTCAGAGTCATATATAATGGATAACACCACTGTAACTCCTCTCTGCAGAGCCCAGAGGAGGAGCAGAGGGGGAGGAGGAGGAGGAGGGGAGAAGGAGAAGGGGGAAGGCCATCCATCTTTGATAAGGAGCCCTTCTTTGGACAGGGACAGCTGCTAGATTAAAACATTCATTAAAATGACTTTCTCTCCCTCCCACATTGCTCTCTCTTTCTCCCGTTGCCCTCTGCTCTGTATGCCATTGAAGGGGATTGTATTGAAAACTCTGTGATTACAGTGATGGTCCGGGCTTTTGTGGTCGTCCCCCTCTGGAACGATTTCTTCTCTGCGCCACAGAAAAATCAAACTCTTAGCACAGTTAAAGAGCAAGCTGGGGTTCGATCAGAGAGGATTTATGTAGGCGGGAGAAATGTAAATCACTCTGGAGAAGACGGTCTCTGTGCTTTGTATATCAGAGCTGAAAAACGGCTTTGAATCCAATATTTCTTTTGTTTTGTTGATTTCTTTTAGGCATGGCGGCGATATGATACAGATCGCAGTGGCTACATTGAAGCAAATGAACTGAAGGTATGTCTTAAATATATGATTCTAAATGATAAAGCATTATAACTCATTCAAGGATCTTTAATGTTTTTAATTATTAATGTAATATTTATGATAATATATCTATATTTTTACCCCAAAGACTAGCATAACCTAAAATGTCTAATTATAGATATTACTTATAACTGTTACATATTCATCTACTTACTTGGTCATACTTATTCTTATTTTGTTTTGTCTTTTTCTTTCTTTTTTCCCCTACACCCATTCAAATGCACATCAATACAAACACATGCTCAGTAACAGGCAACTACAATAGCAATAGTGACCACTTAAGCTGCCATTGTAGCTACTTAAGCCCCACTCCCTGTTCCCCACTGTAATCATTTACATTTTATGTACATCTTTACGTATATTTGAACCTCTGTAGTAGTCACGCTTTTCTGTCTAACTCCTCAATATATTACCTTATATATAAAACATGCCAATTACTGATTCAAGTGCAAAAGTGAACACAGAATGCCAAAGTCAACTCTGCTATGTAATGTTGTTTTGCACCAATAAAAGATTAGGAAAAATAGAGAAAAAGTAGTCCGCATTATAATGGTCGGTAACCAGCCTACACTATTATTGATTCTATGTACGGTGTGAAAAGCTTCGAGATAATATAGCTTTTTTCCAGAGAGTTGGATATGATTAATACCACTCTCGTGTCTATATGTTAAATATGATGCTAAAGCCCCTCCAGACCTGCAGTTTTAGACAAATGCATGCACAAGTTCCACACCAACAGTTTAAAATGTACACAGGAGGCACAATATTTTTCATTCTTTAAATTTATTAAAAACACTGTAATATTACAATGTACCACCAGTTTTGAAGTTTTTTCTTCTGACATACCACTGACACTAATATATTACTAGCTTTCTTTTTATTAAATGCTTCCATATATGCTGAGGCTAGCCAGCTACCCAAGGTCCCAGGCCTGTAGAAAGGATGAGCTGACATCATTCAGTGAAGGTAGCTAGCTCATGTTAGCTCAACAACATTACAGTGAATGAATGTCTTCTTTACAAATGTCTCATTTGCATTAAGAAAATGCATTAACCTCATCTTGAGATTAGCCCAAGTTATAGCTCATCCTGGTGGCATTGGAAAGGATAGGCTAACATTATTCATTAAAGGTAGCTAGCTAAAGCTTAATAACATTAAGTTAACAAGGCCTACTGCACAGTCTAATTAAAACTTCACGCTCATTAGCTGTAGCATAGAGCAGGCATAGCTACTGTGCTTTAAACTCAGCCAGTGTGTCTAAAACCACGGGTCTTGAACTGAGGGGGTATTCAGATCTATCCCGTTAATCATTTTTTGCTAAAAAGATGACTAGCCTGGCCAGCTGCTTCACCCCATCTAAAGTCTTTCGCTAAGTTAAGCAAATCACAGTTCACAACTAGCTTCATCTTTGACAAACAGACATGAGAGTGGCACCAATCTTTTCGGCTCGCGCTCAGCAAGATAGAAAATGTCTATTTCTGTTGTAGAAAACGTTTTCCTACCTGAATCTAAAAAGCTGCTAAGATAAGAAGCAATAAACTGAATATGGCCCAAGCTGTAATCTTTGGAACGTTAATGCCATAGAGTGACATATTAGCTGTAAACCTCCAAGGATAATCACCATTTCATGATGTTTGACACTGAGGAGTTTTAGTGGATACGTATGAGCATATGGGCGTGTAAATCCAGGCTGCTACACAGGAAATTCCCCAATGACCATGAGTGTTTTTTCCAGGTGAGGATTCAGATGCAAAAAGTCTTCACAGACTGCACAAATGTTATTCATTTCAACACCTTTTGCAAACACTGTGTCAAATTATATAAAGGGTCACATGTGTCACATACAGATTTGGCTGTATGATCGTTGTGGAAGCATATTTCTCTCAGGTGACCAGGTGCAGATGAGTTAGTCAGATGTGGCCCTTTGAAAGTTTTAGAAAAATACAGATGAGATCGCAGACAACAGACATGTGCCTCACCCCACTACAGCGAGCAGAAAATATCCGAGTACATCTACTCAAGTACTGTGCAATGATGTAATAATATAACTGAGTTAATGGTGTATTCATTTTAAGAAAGAGTACTTTATACTTTTACATTTTAACCTGTAGATTAGGATTAGGATTACGCGTAACCAAACGTACCCAAAACATGAGCTATATTACTACCATCGAAAGCTTCATTATTTTACTTGATTATTTCAACATTTTCTTAATATTTCTGTTTCATTCATTCTTCTTCTTCCCAAATGAATCAATCTAATATATTTTAAGTTTGCGAGATAATAGATCTCAATGTTTTGCGTTAGATATTTCTGAAAACTGGAAATGACACTGATACTGTGAAAGTCTGCAAAATCTATGACATCTGATGGTTGTACTGTGTCATTAGCTACATATTTTATCCCCAGCATTAATTAAAGCACTGAAATGGTGGAGACTGAAGAGCCTGTACATGTCATACTTGTGCATGTTCTTCCTCATTTCTTTTTTCACTCCTGTGTGTCTCGGTCCTCAGGGCTTTCTGTCAGACCTGCTGGAGAAGGCTAACAGACACTACGATGACCAGAAGCTCCAGGAGTACACACAGACCATAGTAAGACTCTCTCACAAACACTTTTATACGCGAGCACACAGCGGGTGAAGAGCACCAGATGCACAGTGTAATTGGACAGTTATCACTATGCCTTAGAGCTAAACTTTATGCTTTATGCATAATGCCTTAACTTTAAATCACGAACCAAAGACTCATCATTTCCAACTTTAGTGATTATTGGCAAAATATACAGATTTTTATAAGGGACACAATCAGTTTAAAGCTTAAAAATTGTTGTGTTCTTTGCTACACAAAGACACCACTCACCACAGTGTAGAAACTAAAGCTAAAAAGTAGGGGTGAAACACAAATGAGGTACTAATTTTCCAACAGAGAATTTCAAAGTAATTAAATGGCTACAGCAAATTAAAAAGCAAAATCTTGGAAGCACCAATGGCCTCAAAGACCTGTCATGTTGGTGGCAGCGATGCTTCGCGGCTCAGTGGTTCTGGCCCATCGTGTCCTGCAGGTTGTGTGTTTACAGTCCAGATGTGTTAACATCTGCTTTTTCCTGGAAGCCCCAGAGCTGAGCTGGCCTGGTTTGCAGAAGCAGTTTCCAGCTCAAAGATGCATTCAGACATTATGGTTTCTTTATACGAGTACCTTTATTACACATTAGAGCCACAGATGGTAAAATCCATATTTGGGGGAATACATCAGGTTGATAGATAGTATTCACTGTGGTGATTAATGCTAGTGCCTGAACCATGCAAGGAATGCCCTTTGCTATTACAACCTGCAACAAAGGTTAATGGTGAGTAATTTTAATTGACATGCAGCTAAGTTGTGAGGTGAGGTTTCCCCTATAAATCCATCCAGAAGAATGGTTTTTAATATACCTGCAACTGTGATAATAAAACCACAGCTCAGATTCTTCTGTCGACTATTTTAAGCAGCATAACAGCTCATTAAACCCAAGTGTAATCCAGTCTCTCTTTTAAAATGGAAATTCAGGCCACACTAAATATTTTTCAAATATGTTTGCCGTAATAGTGTGTCCAACTATTCGAAGACCATAGTTGTCTTTTCTTTGCAGAGTCGCATTTAAGAAAATATAATTTTTAAAACTTTTGTATTCTTTTCTCCACCCTGTCCTAAAACTTTGAAAAAACTTATAAAAAAAAAGAAATCACCATTGGCTGAAATAGTCGAAACAGGTTTTATAGACGGTCCCTTTACTGGTCCTCTGTTAAACATCTAGAGCTCTAAAAAAAAAGTGTGGATTTATTAAAAAAAAAAAAAAAAGGTAGAAACTTTATGGCTGTCCATTCTATATCTCAGTCAATGAAATTCATGGGACCATATTTGCCTTCATCTTGACAGCGTATACCTATAAAAAAAACCTTTTCTTTCAGTCCCTCTCTTCTGCTCCTTCATAACTGTTCGTCTTCTACTTTGTAGCTCAGGATGTTTGATCTGAATGGAGATGGGAAGCTGGGCCTGTCAGAGATGGCAAGGTAATGTGCAATTTTACTTGCTTCTGTTCGCTGTGTAAATGTTGAAACGCATTGCCTGCTGCTGTTCATTCACCATCATCGGATATGAATAATTTAACTTTTTGTGTCTGCTAATAAAGTCCTTCTCTCCCACAGGCTTCTGCCCGTTCAGGAGAATTTCCTACTCAAATTCCAGGTGGGGAACAAACATGGTGCAGAAAGAAACTGCCCACGCCAAACAAAAGGGCCACATTCTGCACGATTAATGTTACCAAAATACTTTATATTGCGTAGCCTCTTTTGTCTCACTGTTACCTATGCTATTTGGCAATTTGTAGCCTGGGAATCAAATGAAACCTTGTTTTTTCAGGGTGTTAAACTGACCAGCGAGCAGTTCAATGCCATCTTCAATTACTATGACAAGGTAAGTGACATTTTAGTCAAGGTGGTGATGAATATAGTCGTCAGCTACCTTCCAAACATTCCCAAACACACAGCTGAGGACAATATACCGAGCTAAATTGGTATTGGTATCAATGCTGAACATTGCAACATTGGAACGTCTAATGTACCTCTCCCATGCGTCCTAGCCACGGGGGTACTATTAAAAGGTCATAGAAGCTGTTGCTGAACACTTATAACTTATAATTGGTTTATGTCAGTTAACATAATAAGGTATGTTTGTTGATACAAATTGACAAAGATGGAGTCAAGTGTTCCAGTTTACTAGTCAGGTGTTCAAATGCTCTGAATATGAGAGAAAAGATGCTAGGAAGACTTGGGAAAAGAAAGTGAACACTACATTTAAACTGTGAAATACTAGCAAGTTGCAGCATTGCACTCTTTGCAAACAACAGTCTAGACTTTTAAGTCGAGATGTCTGGATGACTCAGCTCTGTTTGTTTTGGAGTCCCCCTTTTGTTAAAATCCTGAATATGCAAATTCCTTGTTCTGTGCCGAGGGTGCTCCCCAACTGCCTAGGGAAATGAGTTAAGCTCAGCGTGTCCCTCTGTAAACAGCTCAGGGTGAATGAGCAGTGGTTCGGCTAATGGCCACATTTTCCACATTAGTAATAAGTTGGCGGGGAGGGACATCAGGGAGCGATACGATACAGGACAGGAGCAGAGTTACAAGAGGGGAGAGCCGCACGCTATGCATCTGCTAAATCATTTTTCTTATTTATGATATCCTGTGAGTTTTTGTCAGCCTCTGGGACCAGCTATAATCTAGGTAGCTATAAGGAGGCTGACTCAATTTCTGAGGAAATAAACAACTCAGCTTGATGTGGCACAGCACCAGTAGTCTTGTTCTTATGCGCTAGCTGCTTCTATATTCAGCTTTTGTCATTTATATATATATATACACACACACACACACACACACACACCATGTTTGAATTGAAACTCATTCTTTCTCATTCACTGCGGCTGGAGCACTACCATTTATGTGTGTAATTAGTTTGATCATTTTGTCATGAGCTCGGCCCCTGCAGCTCGTACACGGGCAGCTGCCATCACTGGCGCTGAGAGATCGCGGGCGGGGCAAAGTGTGTCTGGTCAGCCGGACACTAACATGGCTCAGAGTGCCACTGTCCCCTCTGAACTGTGCACAGCCTTGAAAGGATGGCACGCAACTTGCACACACCGACTGATACCTGATGGTGCTCCGCTTTCCCATAACTCTGCAGAGTTGCGGGTCTTTCATCCTTAAAGCGATAATAAATAGAATACACACTTTATTCCCAAGATCTAGGACACTTCAGTCTTGCTTTGGAAACATCAAAGTGCATCTCCCAAAGTAAAAAATAAGACTGGCAAGCCACTCAGCTCTGAAGTCATCTTGAGACAGAGCCTAGATGAACAGAACATGGTTTTGTGCCTCCTGCCAAGGGAAAATCTCCAACAGTTTGGACTTATTTTTTGGCCCCGAACTCACAACACCACTGTGAGACATAACTCATTAATTAGAAAAGTGACTCCACATTGACTTTCCGGCTAACCCCTTTTACAGAGTTGTGAATGGGAAGTCTTTTTTAAATCATCATTAATGAATGGCCACTT
Organism: Datnioides undecimradiatus; assembly: GCA_008933995.1. Classification (NCBI taxonomy): domain Eukaryota; kingdom Metazoa; phylum Chordata; class Actinopteri; order Lobotiformes; family Datnioididae; genus Datnioides; species Datnioides undecimradiatus. Next base: position 18,872 of record WARS01000054.1, on the reverse strand, counting down.
GGCTGGTGCATTCATGATGGCTGCCATCAAATACTGAATTGAATGAAGTTGAGCAGCCAAGCATGGCAACAGAGAGGAAACTCAGAATCTAAAAACATGGCTGGTGCACATTGTTTTGACAGAAATTGAGGATTTGTTTGATGCAAAATAACAAAATCAGACATAACAGGCAGCTACGCAGTATTAAATGAAATTGAATGGCTGCAGTGCAATTAAGTTTTGAAGTCTGCTTGCTGTCTATCCTTCCTGTCCGACTGTCTGGAGCTAAAAAATAACATCTGTGATGTGTCTCTCTCGACATCTTCCAGGATGGAAATGGCTACATTGACGAGCAGGAGCTGGACGCTCTGCTACGAGACCTCTACCAGAAAAACCAGAAGGTGAGATGGGGGCCTTGAAGGGGGCCATGCAGATCTTTCTGTACTAGTGCATACTGTGACTTCTGGCACCTGATACTATTTCTGTATGATCGTTTCTGCTCCCACCAGCCTTTTAGCCCCTCTGAGTTCTGTATATAGGCCACTGTATGATGTATGAGAACAAAGACACAAACAAATAGCTCATAAGCTTCCTGTAATGTCTAATTTTGACTTAATTTAGGTTTAAATGCATTATTTGGACAAATATGAATTTATTGTACTCAGCGGATGGGGTTTTATTAATATTATATTAGTTTTCCTAAAAGAAGACTTTTAAAAAACATGTAAATTGCTTTGCTTATAGTATCACACTATATGGCGATTAATTCTTTAGCCTGGTTTTATTACACTCCACCAATTATCTTCATTCAGGATGTGTGTATGTGGTGCAAACCATGTCTGAGAGATTGTCAAACCAAAGGCACAGTCTCAGGACAGGTTGGGGGGCGCATTAGGGTCGGGATGACATTACCAAGGTCTTGTCTTGTCATGGTGTGAGGTCAGTTTTAATTCAGGAGGCTGCTTGGTAGCAGAAATCAGAAACATACATTTTTAATTGACAAAGAACAAATTCCAAGTTACAGCCTCTTGAATTTCAAATGCCAGAGTGTCATGTTTGGTTTAGTTGACATTGTGAGTACGACATCACGTCACACACCAAGTTAAGACACAACGAAGGCCACTTAATTTCTCTGTGGCTCTTCGTGGGATGAGAGAGATCATTTAAGCATTATTCATATCACAAAATGGGCCAACTCACTTTATACTTCTTTACAATATATAGCCAACAACTGCATATTGGAGATTCTATTTCTTTTGTTTTACAATAACCTCAAACTTTCAACTTTTTGTTCATTTTGATCCAAACAAATGATTTGTTTTGTTAGTTGATTACTGCCACTGCTTTACTGACTCTTTCACACACCCATCTATCTTGTTCAGGAGGTGGACGTGAAGAACCTGACGGGCTACAAGCAGAGCATCATGAGCCTGTCTGATGGAGGAAAGCTGTACCGCGGCGAGCTGGAGATCGTCCTCTGCAGGGAGCCGATTGTGTGACTCTTCCTCCTCTCTTGTTGTATATCTTGATTTTCTCTGCCTGCCCCGCCCCGCTCTCTCCTGACCACACCCACTCTCAGCTGCCTGGCAACATATACCAGGTGCATGTGCCAGACACCCCCTCGCCATCGCTCCCCCAGGCTCCCCCTCCCATCTACAAAAGTTACAACTTCAGAATGAATGATAAGTGCACCATCAGCACGCAACAGCTCTTCGACCTTAAACCCATATTCTCTCCAGTCTGACCTCTCGACCCTAGAAATGACCTGTCTGTCTGAAACTTCCAGCTTTACACATCCTCAGCCCTGCTCCCGTGTCCAACCTCATCCATGCCCATGCTGTGCCTGACTTGCAACTCCAAAAGCCCAAATGCATTGTTTCACAGAAACTACCTTTTGACCTGTTCATGACCCCTGAACCTCAACCCCAGCCTCATTGACCCGCTCCCTCCCCATTTTGCTCGCTCTTTCAACTTTGCATTAGAAACAATATATAGTCAAACAAAACTGCAGACAGCTGTGTTTGAATTGATCTACTTTATAGTCTGTGATGGAACTAATATTGATTTTTCCACATCTATTTGTCCTGAAGCCCTCTTGTTCCATTGCCATGATATGATTTTCATTTTCAATGTTTGTTTTTGGCTGATACTGTCAATTGAAAATATTAATAAACTGTCTTAAGATAACGTGATTTTGAACATGATTTTGTGACAGAGTAACTACCCGCAGGGGGTGAGGGGTTGTGCCTTGATGAAAAACACTCCCTCCTAGACTCTGTCAGGCCTTAAAGTCTGAATATTTAAACTTCAGAGCCATGCAGCGCTGTGTCACTCTCTCAAAGTTACATTTTCGGATTACTTTCTGTTGTGCTGACCCTCTGCATGCCAACTAGTTTACTTTATCAAGGCTTCCCAGCTTTAAACTGCTCCCTCACCCTCCGTGCACTAGCATAAGCATAAAAAGGATTAACGACGGATGCAATCACAACAGGCTTAAGATGGTGTACAATTTAAAGCCATAGTAAAGTCAGGTTTCAACTCTGATGCTGATGTCGGTTGCCTGTTCTGACCGACTGAACTCCAGCACTTACAGCCTGCAATGCTGTCCCTGCAAGTACATTGCTCAATATGCAATGGGAACAGGAAGATGATAGGAATAATAGCCGTGTCGCTCGAGCACTGACTCAGACAGCTTTATTTGCGGTATGATGTCTCCCTCCCGGTTGCATAATGAAAATGACTGAAGAAACAAGCGGCGTGATATTGCTGAATCTGCAGCGCAAGGCATTGCCTGTGTTTCCCCCTCTTGTGAATGAAATGAGGCAGCATAACAAAACACTTCTCCCCTTCCTCTGAGTTGCTTACAGCAAACCTGAGCAGCTGCATGAAATAAAAGCTGACTTCAAGTTATCCTCAACTTTAAAATCTGTTTCCAAAGGATTCACAGTTTATCTCCTGTCATTCAGTTGTTCCTTGGGAAATAATTAAAGTTTGCTCATCACTAAGATAAAACATTTAAGCCCAAACGTGCCCAAATGTTGAGAATAATTAAGGTGGCATAACATTTACAATGGGGAAACACTGAGGCCTGATTTTACCCATAAATGACCAAAGTAAAATTAAAAAAGCAGATAATCAGAACTGACGTGACTCAAAAGGAAAACCCTGGTGTGTCTCAGAAGCTTTAAACGTCAATAGAAACATTAATGCAGTTCCTATTACATAAAGCCTGCAATAAAACATAACTCCAAACCTTAATTTCAACAGTGATCTAAACTGACAACCAAATATTTGGCTGAAATTCTTGCGGTACACCAGGAAACCTTCATCTTTCCCAGTTGAATCCAGGGTGCAAGGTTCTCCCAGCTCCTGAGCTGAGCTGTTACTCCTGAGACAGTAGGACAAGACATGATATTTCTCGTAAAACCCCCGTAATTGAGTTGACATGCTTTTAAAGCCATCTGAATAATACAGCAAGCGCACAAGTTCTCAGTGTGGAGCTGGTGCAAACCCACATTAATTAATCAGAAGCATTTAAATCTTTATATGACATGCAGCTGCACAAGGAAAATGCGCATATCGCTAAAACTGCAAAAAGCATGCAGCTGATAAGACGACCTGTGTTTTTAATATTTTTAACTGAGACTAACTTTTGCTGAACACAGCGACCAGGACGAGAACAACAGAACAATAGAGCAAAACAGAAACCGTGTAAAATACTTAAATCACACAAATCATGGCAGCTACGTGGGAATATGTCTTTTGTTTGCCGCTATAAGCTACAGAACCGAATGGCTGCGGCGGCAAAATCCTGGATTGCAGTGACATAACAAGGGTGTTACTGAAATGGCGATTACAGAATTATTCTAAATGCTGAACCATAATGTAGCACAGGTAGGGAACAGCCATAGAGCCATTGGGCTGTCTGTCTGTCTAATGTTGCAACATTATCAATCTGACGTGATACCTGTAACTGACATCAACCATCAGAAGCTAATGGTATGGGCAAGTAACAGCAATCAGCGTATATATGAGTAAGGGTGTGTTTTATTACCTATGAATGAAAGTTATCAAAAGGTACTTTTCTCAAGGTTCTCACCACCCTTTAAAGCACAGGCAATACACAGTGGATAGGAAATGCTCCAGAAGAATAAATCCAGACGAATGATATCATGCAATATTTTTCTTGGTAATACACAATATGTTTTGAATTTCAGGTTTAGCAATCATAAACCTGCACACAATTACTTCAAATTTACGATAAATCCAGCTGCCTCATGCACGTCCTTTTCCCCTCACACCTGCAGTTGCTCTGTAGTAAAATGAACCCGCAGGCGTTTCCCTGCATCCCTGATGGAAACCAGTAACAGCACACTCCCTCCCTTCAAATGCACGGCACATGTGCCACAACTTCACTCTTCTTGACAGAGTGAGATCTTTACATACTGTTTGGTGGAGAAGTATAGAGATGACTCAGCTGTTGTCGTCGTACTTCAGATGGGGGAGAGTGCTTTGAAAAAAAAAAAAAGCTTCGGGGAGTGGGTGCTAATTACACATCCAAACTCCACATCATTAAAAAAGAGGAGCTGCTGATAGATTTTAGAAAGGAGGCGCATCTAATTAAACATTCTGCTGAACACGCACTCATTGAGAGATTGGACAACTGTAGATACCTCGGTGCCATGCTTGATAAGGGTCTCTCCAACAGTACTGTGCCAGTCGTCCAGAAGTACAGGAACCTCCACACGTTCTGTACCTTCAACATCGGCATGGTAGTTCAAGTTACCTCTAAAGACACTCTCACTTGCTCCTGTGTTTTAGCAAAACAATATGAGATGTAACCTGCATGGGGATGCACAAAGGGTCTAAACTAAAAGCACTGCAGAAGGCAATAGGCCTCTACAATCCCTAAATGCAGTCTTACTAAGCACAGCCTTCTGCCACCATCTGGGAGTCGATTTTACATTTAAATTCACAAACAGATGCAGGATGAACTTTGTTCTGCTGAGAGGAGAAAACTACAAACAAAATCTATAGTCTCCAATACAAAATACCTACTTTGTTGACAAAATAAGCACTTCTTAGCGTAAATAAATACTTATTTAAACAAAGATTAAAATCTTAAATATATTTCTTGCTTAATATTTGATCAGTTGTCATGTTTTTGTGAAGAATGCTCTCTGTTATGCTGCCGGCTGTTTGATGTTTTACAATGTACTGTATATAGAAGCATGCCCTCATATCAGAACCACAGAATAGTCTGTTTGCTGAAAGGACAAGACCTTTATTAAGAAAAAAAGCTAAGTATTATATAGCACTATACCATAATGTGGCTATGGTGTTTTAACTTTTCAATTATGTTCCATCATGGTCCACCACTATGATCAACTTTGATATATCTCTAGACCTTTGAGTGAAACGTTTTGACAAATGTCAATAAGTCTGCAGTCCTCGACCTTTGCTGGAAATATGTTAGACTGTTGATGAACAGAATCTCTACTTTAGCATGCACTTGAAGCTTTATAAGATAAAAACATGACTCTTTAACAGCCGTAATTGAGATTAACATCTGTCTTTAGAAATAAAATTATAAAGTGTGAAGGTTCATTCTTGAACTTGGAAACAGCCATTTGACCGTTTTAATTCTAGGTCTATCAACTTCATCTCTTGATTTTCATCAGCAGTTGCGGTTTATGTATTTATTTATAGAGATGAGGTTCACAACGCAGTTCACTGTCTGATGATGAGGACCATGAGATCGAGTTAAAAGCTCTGAACAAAACTTGTATTTGAGCCACTTGCATCATGTTTCTCAGTCAGTGTTATACGGATGTCGTATGGCGTCTTCGATGGGGCACTGATGTTGACTCCTATTGTTTTTTAAATCAGGTCCGCAGTGATAATTGTGAATTCAGTAACTCGTTTTTGTCATTTGGGTAAAAGGTTACAAACAGTGCATTTGGACACAGACACAACATGAATTCTTGAAATTTCTCCTTCAGCGGTTTCCTTTTTCTGCTGAGATGGGGTTTTTTACGCATTTGCACTTTTTTTCTGTCCTTTTCTGGCAGCATGCATTTTCCTCAGGACATTAAACAGTATTGAATATTAAATCGTGTTCAGGGTTCCACATGATGGGGGCAAGCATTTATCCAGGTTTACACGAGCAAACTCAATAAGTGGATAGCTGAGTAGACAGAATAACCAAAGGATACTGTTGTGCATGTAAACACACTTAATCATACAACCAGCCCACTGTGATAAACCAATGTGATAAAGACTAGAGGCAGCCAACTCCACTGTGTGCAGAGGGAGAGAGAGAGAAGAATATGAATGTAAGAGGATAACGGCCATGATTTATTCATTGTTGAAAGGAACCCTGGTATTTTATTTATGATCTCTTTAAATATAGCACATGTGAATTAAATAAGTGATTGGAAATAGATGTTCCAACCTACATTCTTGTATATCGTACACGCCCGGGCGCATGCACACGCTGAAGCACCGTAGTTGGACTGACTGCTATTTAAAAGAAAATCACAGTTCATCATGATTAAAAAGCAGAATAGTCAGGAAAGGACTCATCCTGGATGCATGTCAGGAGAAATGTTTCTTCCAGCTGATTGCTCACTTCATCACAATAAATCCATTTCTCTGTCGAGCTGACGTCACTCATTGAAAGCCACAGCTCTTTTATGGTTCTTTCAAACAAAGGAATGTGTTTGACAATTTGGCTTTCTTTCACTCATCTGTTTGTGAATGAAGCTAGAACCAGAGGATGCAGGGCCTAGATTAATTTAAGATAGCATAAAGACTAGAAATGTTTACCAGCGTAAAGATAAGACATGCCCTTCCAGCTCAGTTTACTTGCTCTATCCTAATTTAAACTTAAGTATAAAGGCAATTGTCCCAGCAAAGCTACATTACTGCGCCTATTAAACCTTAGTTAACCTGCAAAATGACATATACAGCAGTTACAAGGCAACTTTATCACTTCTCTTTACCCAATAAAAGTAAGCTTAATTTTCACTTTTTTCACAGCTGAAGAAAAAATTTGTCCTTATAGCAGCCAAAGGTTAGTCGCTAACTACGCCTGTCTGTGTTTTGGTGGTGAGCAGGTATCGCGCAGTGGATTTTTAGACCTTTTCTTGCTGAAAAGAGCTGCCTGCAGTGGCAGAAAATGGAGTTCTGAGAGCAATGAGAATGAACCGACACAGTAAAATAAGGCTGAGACTCACTAGATGGCTCCATATAGCCAATGGGAAATTGGCTTTACAGATTCTTGAATGGTCATCACTACGTGCAACCCCCTGTCATATTGTATTGTCATTTGATACATTGTTACTCTAAAAATATAGAGACAGGCAAATGTAGACTGGAAGACAAATAGGACAGGGGGATCGATCTTTCTTTATTCTTTGCGAGATACACAATGAGAGTATTTCCCAAATGTTGAACCATTCCTTTAAAGAAAGCTACTACTTCCTCTGTGTTAAACCTGAATTTACAGCCCTTCTGAATTATGAGGCTTTCTTATGCCAAGGCTGTAAAATTGATTAAAAGAAATAAGGAATATACTTAAAGGCGGGGTCAGCAATTCTGGAGAAAGATTGGTGATATTTGAACTCAACAGCAAAATAAATACACCACTCCTTTCAATGCTTCTTCAGAAGCTGTATCCTCAAGATTCATGGATGTACATTGCCAAGGCAATGACACCAACAACTGGGCTAGTGGACCAAATGCCTCGTTGTGCCATTCAGCTCTCAGAGGTCTCTCTCTGTTTCCATTGGAATGTTTCCTGATGTTGACATGGTTCTTCACCCTCGCCTGATCAAAGGGCTTCTTTTTAAAAAGTTTGTTCTTCTATCTACGTATCCATCCATTTTCTGTAACCACTTCATCCCTGCAACACCCAGGACAGGTAACCAGCTTGTCATGCATGTTTTTGGGTGGTGGGAGGATACCGTGGTACCCTGAGGGAACCCACGTGGACACGGAGAGAACATGCAAACTCAATACAGAAAGGCCCTGGTCAAGAACTGAACCCAAGACTTACTCGCTATGAGGCGAGGTGCTAACCACAAAGCCACCATGCTGCCCTCTATCTACATATCTTTCTTGACAATACAATTAAACATTTTGCATACGCCAGATTTACCCTCTCACGCATTCCACAGCCCACTGCTCTTAACCTTGCACTGTGCACAAGTGCCACAAGCCACCTTTTGCTGATTGACTTTAACAGTTTCGTGTTACTTGGCCCACAACTCTTATTTGCCTTTAACAATGCCAGAGTTGTGTACAAAAACTGATTTTTTCAAAACACACACACAGAACAGACAGCTAGCCAAAAGGAGATACTGGCTTAATTCGACAAGAAGTGTTCTGGATTAGTATGTCTGACCGCGCCGTTACTGTTGACTGAGATTTCTCTACACAAAGTGACAGTAACCCAGAGTCATATTAGCATTTGCCCGTAAGGCTCTCAAGTCTTATCTGAGATCACTGTATTGGAAATCTAAAACACTCATAGTTGCAGAAATGAATACCCTTTTCCTCTGTTTGGCCCTTGACAGAAGCCCAGTGGCCTGTTAATGTTAACTCCTTACCACCAAACCAATAAAGGATGTTTCAGGAAGAACATAGGAAAGAGGATCTCTAAAGGATGCGGGGAAAGGAAGTGCTACGAAATGATCAATACAGTTTTCAGTTACAGAAAACCATCTTGGTGTGACTTGACCTGTCACTCATTTAGGTTGAATGTTACAGAGCCATGGAGGGTGCATAATGTTCAATAAGTCATATCTTGAATCTGCTGAATTTGCTTGACCTTGGTTGTCATTCAAGCAGAAAGGAGCACATGCAAATAGATGTGACAGCCAACAGGAAAATCTGTGGTGGACTAAACTGCACATTAATTTGTAAAATTTAACTGATTCACTGTGCCGTTTGATTGTGTATCATGATGTAATCAAAGCTTGAGGATGTTAACTACATATTAAAGAAAAGAACATATAAAACATGACACCTAATTGAAACAGACAATAGTGATGGTTGGAACTAAAAAGTACTAGCAGGCTGTCTGTATCACATGTCATCTGGGATTCAAATTCAGCACCATAGCTACAAATGTTACTCTGCTTCTTTTATGTTGTGTTTCATTACATGCAGTCGGTTTAAAACAGCAACTGTTACACAGCTCGATCAATATATTCAGCGAAGAAACTTTACAGTGGTCCTCCATTTTTCATTTTTAATATTTGAACGGGCAAAATGGAAACACTGCATTTGTCCACTGTCTCTCTGCATTCTTCTTGCCCGACAGACCGACTGCAATCGAAGCTATTAACTGATTGCTGAATGTTATGGAGGGACAATACCTCGCTATTGTTTAAGCTAAGAGTGCCAGCGGACAGAAGCACAGCTCTGCACAACACATTGTACCACAACCGATCCATAATTTGCACTGTGTGCTCTGTGCCAAAGTAATGTGTCTGTAAATGGAGGTACAGAAGCCAAGTTCTGAATTAACTGACCTGAAGGAGACCAGGGATATCTGCTGCGCCCAAGCACCGGGAGCTTTAAGGAAATCTGGACTAAGAGGGCTGCCAGAGAAACCATCTGTGTGCTGTGACTGCAAAAGCTCCATCAGCTGTGCTATCACCCTTATCACTGCACCTCCATCGTAGCTTCAATATTTGAAAACTAACTGAAGGCATAAGCAAACAGTGAATCCACTCTCTCCTTTACAAAATTAGCCATGAAAGCCAGGCGATCTAATCATAAATATTGAATGGATAAGGAAATTACTGTTCTCTCCGTGTTGTCAACATTTGTTTCTTTGAAAGTGTGCCGTTCATTTTGACAAAAGAAAAACACATTATGGTGAGTGTCATAACTGTATGTATCTCCCTGTTAAACTTACCATCAAAAACATTTTTTGGTTTAATGATGTAATATCACACGACATCTTTCATGTTTCAGATTTTGATTTTTGTGTATAAACCAGCCTTACTCTAGAGTGAGTTTTTGCTGTATGTTAATTCTTTAATCAAGGATCATCAATCAAACAATCATGCTGACTGCCTACATTATAGTTTTATAATGTAATCCTATATCATAATTTAACATATAAATACATGTAGACCAACCTAATTGGCTTTCCACCCTCTCTGCAGCTTGACTTACATTCCTGTTTCACCTGTTGCATTTTAACTTTAATTAACAAAACTCCAAATGAGATTTAAAACAAATCCTCATGGGACCTTCAGATCATGGGACCTGTCAGTTGTTCTACCAAAGAGTCTTAAGCAAAGAGGAATCACCCACAAACACAGTTGTGTGAGAATGAGTGAGAGATTTATGCGCAATGGGTTATGGGAAATATGAAACTTAAAGCGTCCAGGACCTCGCTGTTTCTCTTAAATATTTTTTTACCGTCCTGTGTAGCTGTTCATTTAGTTCATTTCTATATGCCTTGCCGATATAAATTGTTTTAACAGCTCTATTTCAGTTTTGCTGCCTCTGTTGAACCATCTCCCTCCTAGAAAGGCTCTGGTTTGTTTGGGTCTCGCGGAGTAATCCCTCCGCCTGACAGGGGAGTCGCGCGACAATTGCAGGTTTAGCAAAGTATTAGATTATCAGGGTTAGCACTCACCGGGCCACCGGGTCGAGTATTTGATACAGTTGACATCAGCAATGAGTGGCGCCATGAATTTCAAAAACTGCGGCTCTGTGCTGGTAACGGGCGCCAGCCGGGGACTCGGGCTGCAGATAGTCGACAGCCTGGCAAGTGGAGGCTTCTCACCCGGCAAGATAATAGCCACGACCCGACAGCCCGCGAGCGCCCAGGTAAACACAAACACCTGAAATCGCACGTAACCGGATGTTGGTGGGAATTTCGTGCTGTGTGAAAGGGGCTCTAGAGCTAAATAACCTAGTTCTGCACGACGCTGAATCGACCTAGATAACAGGTGAAGGAGAATCAAGCAGTCACAATAAATTAAAGGACACAGAGGGCGCCATTGCGTACTCACTCAAAATATAATGTGCTGTTTGACTACAGAAACTTCAGGAACTGGCCGAGAAACATCCCAGCATCCACATAATCACTTTGGGTAAGATGAAGAAGACAGTTGTTTGATATGTGTAAACAAATAATGTTGCAAAACAAACAAACTGCCCAAGGCTTTTAAACATTTGATGTGTGTGTCTACTAGATGTATTGAAGCAGGAGAGTATAGAGAAGTGTGTGGAAGAGGTGGACCAGCTGGTGAAGGAAGAGGGTCTGAACTGCCTGATCAACAATGCAGGGATCAACGTGGTGGCAGACTTTCATACCGTCACCACAGAGAAGATGATAGAAAACTTCCACTGTAATGCTGTGGCCCCCCTAATGATCACCAAGGTAATGTTTATTACTTGACTTTGTGCCTCCTGTCAACACGAGTGTTGTAGATCAGCCACTTTAGTGACACAGGAGGGTTTTTTTCAGTTCTGACTTTTCCAGATAGTAGTCTTCAGTCACCACAAGTACGGCCCGAGTGGTTTATTTCCTGAATGCTGCAAACAAATGATGACCTTGATGGACTGAAGTAACAAAACCCTGTTAGCCCAGGGCAGACTGCTTTTCATAAATATTAATTAAAAGTCTGGTTTCCTTGCCGCAGTTTTTGAAATTCATGGCGCCTCAGACTACAGGGCGGATTAGAGAGCAGCACCCTGTGCCGGTGACAGTTTCAGCACTGATCAAGAGCATATCAGCAGGGCAGATGCCTGCTGACACACAGTTTGTTCCAATTGGAGGACAATCTCTGTGACTACAAGGCCACTCTGCAGCAGTGAATCACTTAAAGCAGAAACGTGTCCCTGTACTGCTCTCTATGGGCTCAGACTTTGAAGTACGCACATTTCACATTTCACATTTAGGCACCGCATTTCACAGGGGAAAGAATTAGATTAGATTTAGCCTGGTTATTGGAAAATGAATCAGCAACTATTTTGCTAATTCATTAAATGTTTGGGTGTTTTTTTTCCGATCAAAATGCTAAACATTTTGCCAAGCTTGTAGTTTTTTTTGTCTTTTAAAACAACACAGTTATTAGTTCTTCTGGTTTGTTAATAATATGTTGCCTTTGGTTTTGGAAAAGTATCCACTGCAGAATCATTAGCAGACTCACTGTGACAGTCATCAACTAAGGACTCAATCAGTAGCCCTTATTCACATCAAATATGTCTATGTGTATATGTTGAATCAGCTTTGTAATCATTTATAGGATGCAGTTTGGGGTGCTGCTGCTAGCTATTTCTATTATTTAGCCTATTCCCATTGATTAAAATGAGGTGGACAAAATAATAGAAACACTTGTTAGTGTAATGCAATCCAGAGTGTATGTTGGACAGGCTGCCACCAGATGGCACTGCTATCCCACTGCAAAGGCAGTAGAGCGTGAAATGTCTTTTACATTGAGTGGAAAAGCTCCAGAGTTTTACCAGGATAAAAGATTATTATATAACATTTTGTAAATGAATGTGTTTTTTTAAAAATCAATATCATGCATTGTTAGCACTACCCATTGCATTAATGAAAAAAAGAATCACACATCGCAGTAATTGTCCCAAGCTTTTTCATAAAGCATACCCATAAAGCCCAGATGTGATATTAGTTACAGATTCCTTCCCAACATACTGATTATGGGTCCTTTTTCCCCTGCCAGGCCTTCCTGCCTCTACTGAAACGAGCTGCATCCAGAGGAACAGCAGTTGGCGCAGGGAGCATGGGCATCCAGAGGGCGGTGGTTATTAACGTGACCTCTCTGCTGGGCTCAGTGGAGCTGAACTGGGGGGAACGGGCCAACAATTTCAAATGGTACCCCTACAGGACATCCAAGGTATTGTTAACACAGGCTGAGGCCACAAATAAGTCTCCATTTACTGAATACTAATTACTGAGACTGTTAAGGCCTAATAAGTAGGTTGGCTCTGCTTTGGCATGGCTCTAGAAAGAAGGCTCCAACTGTTTCACAATGTTTGATACTCCAATTGTGACTTGGTAAATGTGGGTAAATGAAATAACAGCAATGGGAGCTCTTGTGATTAAACAAATGATTTTAGGATCACCTGCTATGATGTTGTGTTCAACACTGTTGCACTGGGATGGGTTTGCATTGTGCTGCATGGCAACGTGTTTCTGTTCGTCTCCTCAGAGTGCCCTAAACATGGTGAGTCGCTGCATGGCTGTGGACCTGGAGCCTGATGGGATTCTCTGTATGGCGATGCACCCTGGCTGGGTCCGCACTGACATGGGTGGCTCTGAGGTAAGGTTGAACACTGTCAGAGTGTCTCTGGGATGCTCCTGATGAGCTGTGATTAAAGCAAACTAAACACTGAGAAAATGAGAATTCAACCTGCATTAGTGAGATAAAGAGGATGTCTTTGATTCAGTTGTGTAGGCTGTTGAGCTACATTGGGTGGTCAAAATGATCTTCAACATTCAGAAATAACATTTAGTGTCCAGACTGATATATGTATAAGGAGCATTATATTCAGATTCAGATTTCTAAGAAGTGTATCTAAACTTTTTTTGTGTTTCTCTTTGTCTCTTTCCAGGCTCCGCTGAGCTCAGAGGAGAGCGTTTCTGCCATCTTGTCTGTGATCGGTGGACTCACAGAAAAGGATCATGGGTCATTTATGAACTTTACAGGAGAGGTGTTACCTTGGTGACCCGAATCATTGAAGTAATGAGTAGGCTAATTAGAAGCACTATTAACGGATCCTAATGAATGTGTATTCATTTTCAGAATATATTATATATAGAATATATTATTATTATATTCAGCTTCTGCAATGCAAACATGAAAGTAATGACTCAGAGTACATAGTGTTATATCAATATACACTTCTACCCTTTTTATTGGAAATTGTGCTCTTTACACTTAAATATACCTTATTTATAGGAGAGCAACAGTATTTATTTTAAAGGAGATCTGTTCTCAAGCTGCAGTGCATTTTGAGTGATAGTTGTGCATATGTCCAGAAATTTACGCAACACGTAGTGTAGTAGCCTTAGCAGACCCCATGCAGTCAGTCTGTAGACTTGTGTGAAAGGATGCACATTTACTGTCTGTCCTAAACTGGGATTCCTGCAGTGTAAAGTCAAAATTACCCTAAATATTTTCTAGTTTACCATGTGTACTCTAGATAATGCTGCTGTGTAAATAAACTGATACTGAACAGAAATGTTTTGCCTCCTTTAGAGTATTTTGTCTTCTAAAATTGTAATATCAATAAATGTGAGTAAGTGAAAAATGGTTTATCAGTGTGTTTATCGGCAGTGATTTAGCCTCTGGGGACAATGACTAGTAGCTTCCTGTGTAGCCAGTGATAACAGACATGGGACATCTTGGCCAAGGCTTCGTCTTTGCAGCACTTGTTTACAGCCCACTGAGCGCCTTGAGATGTATATCAAGTTGGAATTATCTCTGTAAACACATATTAGCACGAGAATGCAGTAAAAAGCTAAGAAAAACAAAATCATTGTCGGACCTGCCACTGTGTTCAGGATCTTTCACACACAAATACAGATATCTGTTCATAGATTTTAATAATAAGATAATACAGGTTTTCAGACGTATTTTCTTGTATCATGAACTATATATCTACAAGATCTTGCAGCAGTGTGAGAAGAATGTTCTTGTTTGTCAAACAAGGAAGCTTGGTCAAAATTGTATTTTTTCCTCATTCTTGGAATTGCAAGTTTGGGTTATATCTTAACGTTGACTTCCATCAGGGTGACTAGGCATTCTTCTTATTGTTGAAGGCTTATTTTTAGTCATATTTCCTCTTTCCTATTGTGGGTCTCTCTTTCAGCAGCAAGTCCTGCAAAATAATAGGAGGTGAGAATGTCATAAGTGCAAAGCTTTGAGGACTAATGTCATTTGAAGTTGTGACCCTGTGTTAGCTTTTACAACTGTGAGAGAGTTGATCGTTTGTTATCATTGTCAGTTTATTATTTTATAGTGCCTGCGACTACAGCAGATTTGGGTATGCAGAAATGATAAACCAGAGCTTTAGGGGGCCGAGCCACACAGACACGGGAGCAGCAGATGACGTGTCCACGCAGAAAGACACACCTGACCAGCAGGCTCAAGCTCAACGACAACAGTTCTTACTAATGCAACTGAAACCATATAGTGATACACAGTGTAGTAGAGAAACATGACAGCTTGGGCTAGATTCAGTGCAAGACAGCAGCAGTGGTAGCAGGGCATGACTTATTACCGGCAGTGACTTGATATGTTTTGATTGTTGATTTAGTTTCCAGGAGTTGTTGGACCAGAGCTTTTTAGCAAGCAGGGCTGCAGAGGAATCTGTAAGAGAAAGAGAGTTTGGGATCAGGTCATGTTAAGCTCCCTGAAACGTCATTTAAATGTAATCAAACCAGTTTGCCCAGAATGTTGTGCAGGAAGTCATGTGCTGGGTGAGCGAGAGAGTGTGTGTATAGAGAGAGAGCGAGACAGGGAGAGATGAGAGAGGGAGTGTGCCTGTAGTGCCAAGAACAGGAGAAACAGTTATGCGATAAGGTGCTGCTTTGAATTTTCTCTTGTGCTTGTGTGAAGTTCTTGTGTTTCTGTGAAATGTGAAGAGCTCAAAGTGGATTTGTAGGATGGAAGACGCTCACATTCCTGAAGAAAGAGATGAGCTGTGTTTTCTATACTTACTGCAGGTAAATTGTCATTTTTGTCCTTTATGTGATTCTGTATTGAGTCATGATTCTAGTGGGCATTGGTTGTATAACACATACTGAAGCCGGTGGTTGACTAACAAGCAGAAATCCTCAGTCGTTGAATGTGATACTGCTGCCCAAGGATCCATCATGTGCTCACAAGGTTCTGTGATCAACAAAATCATTACCTCAATCTCCTTCTGTGTTTCAGAGGTACATATAGGCTGCATGGAGGTGGAGAGTCATGGTGATGCTGATGGACTATCCAGCCTCTGTAGGACAGCTGTCAGCTGCTGGAGACTTGCGGATGCCGTTCTCAAACGTGGTCAAATACTGCATCCTGGGCATCTCGGTCACTCTTCTTCTGCTGGCACTGGGTATCTTGGCATGGCAGATTTTCAGATGCTGCACAAAGACACGCACCACATACACCCGACAAGTTACTGGTGAGTAGGGACTAGATTACACTACCTTAGCAGTACAGTACATATTGTTGCTGTGGTGACCAAGACAGTAATTATCCAATGCAAAACTGGTCTAATTTCCACTGCAGACAACAGTGATCTGCTGCATCTTGGAGAAAAGTCAAAAGCAGCAGGAAGCTGCTCAGGAGCTCCAAGTATGAGGGTAAGAGGAAATAGATTTAAAAGATATATATATATATATATATAAGATTTTGTTCAAACTTGTTTTCCATAGACCATATGTTATTCACTTTCTGCACCCACTCCACATTTAGCCTTAGCCAGATTTCTCAACAAATCTATAGATGTTTGAGGTTCTATACATCTTTGTTTGGCCAGGTAAAATGGAAGCACAGCCACTGCCTCTGGTGGAGCCTCCTGCCTTTCAGTCAGTACTCAGTGGAGAGTAAAAGCAGTTATACCAGTCTGTAGCTCATTATCTGCATGGGGAAATCCAAATGAATGCAAATCAAATGCACTGTCTTGCCTGGCATGACTAACTTGTTCATTACAGCAAGTTGATTGTCGAAGGTGTTGTAAAGGTGTCAGAGATGTTTTGATTAAGGTTTATGGACAATGTAAAACCTCCAAACCTGTATTTAGTCGAAGATCAGTAGGAGAGCATTGAGAGTGATGCAGGATATTTTCAGGTATGGCAACTGCAAACATAACACAGAATCATGTGACTCTTCCTGGGAAATGTGTGTAATCTTGGAATGATCTGATAATTTAAGGCTACCTTGGATCAGATTTTTTGTAAGTGAATTTTAAACCTGCACTAAGTACAAGAGTGTAAAAAAAAGAGTGTTCAAACACCATGCACCATATTTTAATATTTAATATTTAGTATAGATTTCTATCCTGACATGGGTGTGTTAGAGAGCATTGTTGTTATGTCTGTGAGAGAAGCCATGTTTGCTGAGTTATCTGTCTTATGTTGCTGTCCTTCGTGTGAGTTGTGTTTATAAAGTCAGTCACATTTTGTTTGGACAGTACTGCTACTTTACCACGTGATCTGTGTCAGTAAAAGTCCTACAGAGCTTAGAAACAATGTGAAGTTTTATATACGGGTATAAATATATAACAGCACTGCCATCAGGAGTTTAAAGAGCTTAAAGAAGCCGTATGGAGCAATGTAGGAACACTACAACCACATATGACAGCCTCATATCTCCTTCAGCACCTCACTGATGCAGTATAAATAGCATTTTAACATTAAATGTTCACATATTCTAACCATCTACTCTTAAAGTTCATGCGAATTGTAAAAGATTCCATTATATTTTTTGGTGTTTCTGTTATTTTGTCCAGACTCTTTTAGTCTGTGGAGATGCTCCAAACAGGCTACATTGTCTATGTACACAGGGATTCATGAGCATACTATTTAAACAAAACAGAGTTGGGACTTGTCACAAGCCAAATAAAAGCTGGAAGTGCTGTGCATATAAATGGTGTGAACCATGTGTCTCCATGCTCTCCAGGTGGAGGAGGTCAGCACAGAGGTCCACAGGCTGAGTCGCTGTCTGTCTCAGGACTCGTTTCCCACCTTAGGACCAACCCAGGCAGACGGAGACATGGAGGAGCAGGGCAACTATCAGAAGGTTTCAGGCATTACTGTATAACCCCATGATCATGTGGTCATCTAGCAGCTAGAATTTGTTTTTGCTTTTAAATGCTCTCCATATAAATGAGAATGTGTATGAGACCTTTTTCCTTTGTGTTGTAAGGGAAGCTTATGTAGTTTTTACAGCCATGCAATCAGTTCTATGAAATTCTGCATAGATACAGTGCTGAACTGGGCTAAATCCTAACATGAGGATGTTTAGCAATAATATTTACCATGTATTAGCATATTAGCATTTACTAATTTGTACTAATACTAATACAGTTTAGGGTGATGGGAGTGTCTTTAGTTTTGCAGGTGTTTGGTCACAAATCATTGGAAAAATAAACACTTTAATGTGGTTATCATCATTAACAGATCAGTCTAGAATTGACCTTATAATAAACTCAGGGGAAGGAGGCCAATTTGTTTTCTAACTAACTTCCTCTGACACATTTGAAGAAAGTATGAATCCATACTACTATACTATGCATACTATGCAGTGCATTTTACATTTTCAAGCAGAGCAGAATTTGGTACTCTGCGTCTTTTTCTAACACCCCATTTTCATATCAGGTCAATGGATCCCTCCGTTTCTCCATCTATTATGACCAGTTGCAGTCCCAGCTGGTGGTCACTGTGTTGCAGGTTGAGGGGCTTCTGGAGTGCAGTCAGAAGCACAGCCTCCAGCCATTTGTGAAGATAAGTCTCATGTGGGCAGGTTCTGAGGGAGTGGAAGTGGAGTGCTATAAGGATGAGGAGGTACTTTTGTCCAAAGGTTCCCACATAACAGCAGTGGACAAAGAACCTACAGCATCTGATTTGGGGAAAACATGCAGCTTGTTCTCTTTTCTAATGCTCACTTTCTGCTGTCACCCTCTTAGGGCGAACGGACGCCGCCTGTCCTGTGGACAGTGCTGCAGCAGTGGCGGACTCGCATTGTAAAAGGCAGCTGTAACCCTTTATTTGGAGATCAGTTTAGTTGTATCCTGCAAGACCGTAAGGAGCTTCATCACATCAAACTCAGGATGGAGGTATGCTCTCACTCACACACTTTTCTGAAACAGAGGCAAAATCTCAACTAATAAAAGAGAAAATT